>CM035226.1:75177627-75826170 GCA_020226215.1 Sindora glabra | reverse complement strand
CTTAAAATGGGTAGTATATAATATTGAGTTTTAACAAATAATTGAGACTCTAATGTTTGTGATGTAAGAAACAGAGTTTGAGTCATGTGCAAGTAAATTCCCATTTTAGATCATGATTTCACATATTTCAAAGATTCAGGAATTGAGTTTATTAGTATATAATTAATCTGTAATATTATATATAATATTGATCACCTGCAAAATAGAGGTAAATTATATATTCACTGAGTTCATGTAACTCACTCTATTATATGTTTAATTTTTTTTAGGTTATGGTGAGCATATTTGAGCTTGATGTATCTATGGATGGTCAAAGACCAACTAAAAGGTTTGATAGTTGGGAGTTGTTTTAAATTATGATTAGAAATGAATTAATTATTGTCATGGTGATTTCGCTTATATAGAGTGTGTAACTTTCAAGAAGTGTCCAAAAAAAAGGAAAATTCTGTTTGTTTTTTGTGAAAATTCAAAGTAAAATTTTAAGTTCCCTTAAAATTTGATAACTCCCGTCAAATAAAAAGTATGAAAAGTATTAAGGTTTATGAAAATTGGTTATGAAATTCACGTCGGTCACAGTCAGAATGGGTCTTGACAATTTAATAACAAAATTTAATTGATTTTGGTCACTAAAAAAACTCAATTGATTTTATATATTTTTCTAATTTTAATAATTTTTATAACAAAAAATATTTAAAATTTATTTATTTAAAAATATATATTTAATTAAATTGAAAGTGAATTTATAATTTGTGTATTGCACGGGCTCTAACTTGTTAATATAATAGTAGGACTAATTTCTCAATTTTTTTTAAATATTAAAATTTGAAAAATTATAAAAGAAATACTAATTTGGTTACTGTAGTAGTTGGCTTCGAGAATTTCCGAGAATCCGAGAAAAATAGAAAACGTCGGCTGCGGGTGGGCGTGCGGGTTTGAATTTATGCAAATTTACTTATATAAATTTATAAAAAGTACTAGAAAGATGTTAGCGGGTACCTGTCAATAGTTTACGTTAATTTTTTTTAAATTACTAAGATCGGATTCTAAATATAAAAGGGGGAAAGTATTTTGAATATTGAATTAAATTAGATCAAAAAATTTATTTTTTTGGTAAAGTATAATTGAGTAATTAGATTTTTTTAATTTTATATAATGAATTAATTAAATAAGAATAAAAATTATAATAAATGATTGAATATTAAATTAAAAATTAAATTAAAAAATTTACCAAATAATTTAAGGTTTGAATTAGTTAAATAAGGTTAAAAAATTAGTTAAATTAGTTAAATATAGTTTGAATTAGTTAAAAAAGGTTTGAATTTATTACAAAAAAATTAAATTAGTTAAATACGGTTTGAATTTATGCAAATTTACTAATATAAATTTACAAAAAAATATTAGAAAGCAGTTTGCGGGTACCTCTCAATAATTTACATTAATTTTTTTTACAATTAGAAATGATTAAATTATTAAATACTTAGATGAAAAATCAGATTTTAAATATAAAAGAAGGAATGTATTTTAAATATCGGATTGAATTAATTAGATTAAAAAATTTATTTTTTGGTAAAGTATAATTGAGTAATTAGAATTTTTTATTTTATATAATAAATTATTTAAATAAAGATAAAACATTATAATACATAATTGAATATTAGATAATTGAAGGATTATTAAAAATTATAATAATTAAAAATAAAATTAAGCCTAAGTTTGCACTTAAGCCCTCCGCGAATTTAGCTGTATAAATTTACAAAAAATGTGGATTTGAAATAAAGATGTCTAACCCGCCCGTGACCGTAGATTGCCTACATTATCCGCCGTCGTTTTACCCATCTTACGTGCCAATCCATCCCGGGCACCCGCGAATACCCCAATACATTCCAGAACTTTCTCCTGTTGTTCGTCTTTTATATGGCTTTCGTTCTCGCACTGTCCTACAGCTGTTTAATCATATTCTGAAGCCGTCAATTGTGTCTTAGCGCCAGAAGATGTTTAAGAAAGCATTCGATGCAAAATCTCACCAGAGATTGTCTGGTGCTGATAGAAAGAAACTCAAACGAACCGTCAAGGACAAATTCCCAAGAGCATCTGAATCGGACATCGATGTCTTGCTTCCTCCTAAGGTATTTTCTGTCGTTTTATACAAATCTATCACTTCCTTTTCTGGTGGTCTTTTTTCCTATGTTTATATATGTCTTTGGCCAATTTGAGTATGAACCCACTTCGTTGTTGAAAATTCCCGATATTGGTGGTGGTAGCAATCGTATCTGTTTGGATATAAGTTCATTTTGTTGGGTTATTGAGAATAGCTTTATATGTTTATTAACTTGCTGTTTGATCATTTTAAATATTGTTTTCCATTTGAAAATTTAAAACGGCATTTGGTAACAGAGGAAAGATTTGCTGCATGCTGGGTGTAGACTTTTATTCTAATAATTAGAAGTTGTAGGCACCAAAAATTTTTGATTAAATTTATTCCTGTAACTGTCATGAAATTTTCGGGTCAAGTTTTCATTTGGATCATGATTGTTGTTTTTCACTTTTGAAGGCAATGTTGATTAACATTTTAAGAGATTTCTGTCTAGTTTTGGCCTCTTACAAAGTGTCTAATATACTAAAATTGGCAATCATAGATGATATGTACTTAAATCAATTTATTATTACCGACATAGTTGTTAAAATCATTTCGCGTGAAATGCTTCGGTGCAATCCAAAGACAATATGAATCATAGGTATGAACTGCTTTTTATCATGAATCAAGAGCATTATGGAGCTTGAATTGTGATTTGATACTAAATAGCCAATCGAAGATACTTCAATACAGAGAATAGTGTGCCGGACGAGACTCAAATCACAGGAAACAGAAGCAGCTCTTTGTGTTGTATAAGAGATTGTTGAATCTCTCCACCGCTGATTTGAGCTATATGGAAGACCATCTTGCCCCTATTTGGCCTTCCCATTGAAGTAAAACTACTGGGTATCTATTCTTCCCAGAAAAATCTTCTTCTGGCGGGTGTTAAGTGTACTAGGTAGGATCATTATTTCCTATTTGAACCATCCAGCAATGGATAAGTGGTAGAAGTCTTGCCTTTATTTTTTCTATGGGAGCTGACCATAAGTTTGTGGAGTGAAGAGGCTATATAGAAAGAGGAAAGGTTGCATCTTCAGTGCTTTGTTTTTGCTGAGGGCAGAAATGTGAATCTTATATGTATGCAAGGTCATTTGGAATTTAGAATGGAAGTAGGCAGACAGCACTATTCTATTTCAATTATGATAACATAAATTTCTTCGGGCTTCGTATATTTTTAATTTAAAATTTTTATTATTAAGAATGTTTTCTTCATGTTATATTATATTTTTAAGCAATTTATTAAATTAATAATGTGTCTTATGTGAAGTTATTTATGGTGCATGGCACATAATGGCGATGAAGGCCCTTGGTGTCATGGTGCACTGCATTGCGTATGGAAATTTCATTTTTGGCACATAATAATAAAATATTAAATTGAAACATAAAACACAATATTTAAAATTAAGCCAAACAACATGCAATCATTTCATCATAAAGTGATATTAGAATAAATATAAGTCATCAAGTAGTTTGTAAAGTAAGCATCAAACAAACATACTTAAGGACTAGTACCAGAAGATTCTTCTTTATCTTCCTCATCAAAATGTCCTTTATTTGAATTAGCATCATCTTCCAATCACTTAATTTCCTCCTCCTCTTCATTTATTTCTCTTGATTCAGCCTCTTTCTCCTCTTCTTCTTCTTGAATGACATACATCTCAACTTTCTCTTTCCCTTTTGTCACTTGAGTGAAAGTGGATGTTCTAATAGTACGAGCAGGTTCTTCAGCTCCAGAAGCTAAAGGTACATAACCCCAAGTTAAATTATTATCTTCAAACACAAGATCATTTGCTGCATCAAGTTCTTCCAATTTGCCAAGCATCCACTCATTATAATTATTAAGTTCTTTCAATGAGATTAGATCAATGGAATCACGTTCATTGAATCTTTGCATCAAGGCCTTATTGTACTTGACATAAATTAAGTCATTTAATTTTGATTGAGCAAGCCTACTCCTCCTTTTTGTATAGAGATTTTCAAACACCCTTCAATTTCTTTCACATCCAGAAGTACTACAAGTGAGACTAAGAACTTTAATAGCAAATAGCCTCAAATTAGGAGCCGAATGACTATTAGTAACCCACCAATTAGTCAATGCCTTCAATTTTTTATTTTTAATGGCCAAATGAGTCTTAAAAATACTTAAAACATCTCTATATTTTGATAACTCTTCATAAATTTTATTTTAAATTGCAATATCATGAACTAACCTTTGGATGCAATGAATTAAATCAGGATTTACCTCTTCGTCATTATCAATATTAGGATTGTTATAAAAAAATTTTGGGTTCAAGAAGTATCTAGCAACATATGGAGGCCAGTGGAGTTGCACTTTCTATCTTTTATAAATAATTTTAAAAATCTCCTTATATCTATCTTTATTGTTATCAAAGGCCTTCACAATGGCTTCTTTTGTTCTATCCAAACTTTCATAAATGTACACCATTAGAGGTTTCCTTTCACTATCTTGGAGCACTTACTTTAAGAGAATAATGAACATTGTTCCAAAATGAAGTACTTTGCACAATTAGAATAGCTCTTTTGCCTCCTTTATCCTTTGCCCATTTATTATTGTTCCACTTATTTGAGTTAAACATCTTCCTCAAATTGCCTTGTTAGTTGCGCATGCTAGAAAGTGTGATGATAGCAGTAGTAAATTTAGTTTGTGTTGGCTTAAGTAATTCTCTTTCTTTATTGAACTTCCTTATCATGTTCAACACCCCAACATGATTATAAATATAACCATTAATTGCTACAGCCTTTTTCAATGTTGAAGCTAGAAGGAGAATCTTCCATATGTCCTTTAAAATTAAGTCCAAGCAATGAGTAGCATATGGAGTCCAATACAAATTTGGATAAGCTGTTTCCAATAATTTTCTTGTTAAAGTAGGAAAGTAAGTTAAAACCTAATAGTTTGTTAAAGGAAGAAAAAGTTATTCAAGAAAACAAGAATAATTATGTTACTAGCAAAAATATTATTTGAAGCATTATCGGTAACAACTTGAACAACATTGGATGGTCCAATCTTCTTGACAAATTTATCAAGTAATTTTAACATCTTTGCTCCACTCTTTATATAAGACAAAACGTCAACAGATTCAATGAAGACAGAACTCTTCAGACTATTCACTGAGAAATTGATTAATGTTCTTTACCTTTTATTTGTCCAATCATCTACCATGATGGAGTATCCTTTTTTTGCCCACTCGTTATATTCTTTTAACAATAAGTTTGTATGCTCCAACTCCTCAAGCAAAGGAATTCTCACCTTATGATAGGTGGATGGTTTCATGTTTGGACTATATTGTCCAACATTTTGAATGAAAGTTGCAAAGCTATCATAATTTATAGCATTAAAAGGAATCCTTGCATCAGACATCCACGTTGCAAATAGTTGACAAGTTTCTTCCCTTTTGTCCTTTTTATATGCACCAAGCATTATTATTTGTCTTGAATTATATTCTTTTCTTTGTTGCACAACCTCTTTTGGATTTGGAGCAAATTAAGCATCTATTACCCTCTTGACTTTGAAATAGGTGCTTTACTACTTCCTTTCTAAGAGCATGCTGTTGCTTGTGCACTCCTTGAACTTGCAGACACTTTCCTTTTGGTGCCACCACTGCCCCAATTGGAAATGGTTTTGGGCCTTCCTTTCCCTCATCTTCCATTGTATCAACATCTTCATAATTAGGGAAATGGCTGGCCAAGTTCCTTCGATTCTTCGATGACTTTTTCTCACCAACAAGCTTCCTAATCTCCTCCCTCACATGTTTTGGGCAACTTTGGCATGTTATTGTATTCCTAAAACCTCTAGCTAAATTTTGTTTGGCTCATGTAAGATCTCCACTTGTCACTTTACCACAAAAATTGCATGTCATAGAATTTTTGTTTTTAGGATCAGCCAATGAAGAATATGCCCAAGCTGGATCCTTCTCTATCTTACTAGCTATCTAGAAAGAAGTCAAAGAACCTAAGAGGAAAAAATTCTGCATAAGCAAACAGCAAACAACAAACAAACAGCAACCAGCAAACAAACAACAAACAGAAAACAGCAAATAGCAAAGCAAACACCAAACACCATACAGCAAACAGCAAAAACCAGACAGCATGAAGAACAGAGCAGCTAACTCCAAAGAATTAAAAAAAAAAAAAAAGGAAAAAGATGGCAGCTAAATCAAAACAAGAGCATGAAAAAATTAGAGTAAAGAAGACAGAATAAAAAGAAGAAGCATTTATCTGCTCATTAGAGTAGGAAGAGCCGGAAGAAAAATTAGAGAAAATGGCCATTCAGACAGCACAAAATGCAGAAAAAATGGAGGGGGGAAAAAAACAGAGCAGCTGCATCACTGGAGTACTGCCCAGATGCTGGAATGCTGCAGACTTGCCAGAAATGATGCCAATCGCTGGCTACAAGTTTGGTTGCACCGATGCAGTGTTGCATGCACACGAGGATGCTGTTGCTGGTCTGCTTTGCAAGTGTGTCTGTGGTCCGATGCCCTAACATATTTAAGTGAGGGCCAAAAATCAAATGGTGCATGCCACGGCGGCGCCAAGTCATCCTCACCACACCATGAGGGTTGCATGGCGCAGCTGCTCATGGCAATGTGCAATGCGCTATAGCATGCGCAATGGCGCGCCATTGATAACTATGGTCTTATGTCATGTTTTACAATTTGCAATATCTACCTTTGTTTGACGAGTATGATTATCGTTGATTATGTTTAGGTGGGTATTGGTCATTCTTTGCCATGCTTGTAGGACTTAGTCATTGCATATAAATTGATCTTATTGCACATGAGTTGTTTATTTATGTATTTCATATTCGTTGACTATTCTCAAGATCCCCCCCCTTCCAAATCTTCCTTATCTTTTCTTGTTGAGACCCATCATCATTTCATAATATGGTATAGTGAATGCCTAGCATCTTTCTTCTCCTTGTTGGGTTGCACACAATTGCTAGATATAAACGGGAGCGACTGCTTAGGAAAAGAAAAAAGAAAACAACTCACTAGTTTACATGTTTCTTAGACTTTTCTTCTTTCAATCTTTTGCAAAAATGAATTTGAGATCTAATAATAACATAAATTCACTTATAGGGTGATCAGTTACACTCATTTTTCTCTTTGACCTGAATTATCAGGCTGAGATCACAGTGGCCAAGTGTCAGAATCGAGTACATGTATATGGTGTAGAGGGAAGCTTTCCAATGTTTTTTGATATTGATGGGAGGGGCTCAGACATTTTTCCAACTGGTATGTGTGTTGTTTGTGATCTTGTGTTTCTGGTTTGATTACTGAAGCTTTCCTTGTTAAGCAAAGTTACTGTGATGCAGAAAGTGATAGCCAGACGATTTGTTTTTTTGGGGGGGGGGGGGATAACATGTGCTTCTTTAATTGATAATATTTAGTTCTTGGATGTGGTTACAATATGTGCAATGCAATTCTTTGGAGTTGTCTTATCGTAGTTGACATCATCAGAAACATCTTTTTGTGCTAAATTCGTGCACCTGATTTTCTTCTCATTGTAGCACAGTCATGATTAAGTACATTGTTTTTCCCTTTTAAATTTGAAAACTTAAACTTTTATACTAAAGTGGTATTCTAGTTATTAAGTTTCTATGATGTTTTGGAATGTGCACATTGCAAAATGCCATGCTCAAATTTCCTATTCCTTTTGGCCATAATTGTTTATTCTTGTGAAGGCCAAAATTTTTCTTATGGCACATTAACTTTTATGAGTTGCAGCTTTGCCCCCTAAATTTTACTTGGTTTGATTATGCTCTCTTTCTTTGAAACTGGTACAATGTTGGACACTCTTTAATAGACAGTTTATTTGAGGGGAATATGAACAACGTGAGGTTAGATCAATTGACATAACCATATCCTCACCTATCTGTTAAAGAAAAAGGAAACTGAATGTTTAACATATACAAAATCTGAAGAAAATAATATAAAATAATGCACAAACCCTACTCTTCTTGCTCGGCATAATGTAAAATAATACACAAACCCTACTGTTCTTGCTTGGCCTCCAAAAGTTGCTGATGGGGCATGTGAATCCACAGAAAAAACAGAAGAAAGTTGTGTTGTAGCTGCAGTTGAAGAAGGAAATGTTTTTGAAAGCAATTGGGATGCCTACATTTTTATAAATAAGATGCACAATTCCATGCGCGACATTCTGTCAATTGAATGGTTTCTGCAAGGGAGGATCCACCATTGCATTATGTTAGAAGTTAGAGGGCAAAATTGAATCAAACAAAAGTTCTGTTGCAAAGTTGAATGAAAGTTAAAGTATGGCCTCTCTTGAACTATTGGTATTTAAGCAGTGACCTTTACAACAGTATTTAATTGTGGACTGTGGTATTTTATTTATTTTGGCATTTCTAGTATAAGTTACGATAGATTTTATTTGTGCTAATATTTATTATATCAGTCTCCAACTAGATGAATTTTCTTTTAATTGATGTGTGTGCAATTTGACTCTAAAGGTCATCAGTGTATTTTAACATGTGTGACTTTTGCACCACTAGCTTGTGCTCTATCTTAGATCTCTGACTTTGATATTTGTATTCATCAATGCAGTTTATGCACTCTGGAAGGTCCCAGAACTTTTGCCTGCTTTCATCCTGAAGGGTGGTGAAGTTTCTCGATTCGTTATAGGAGGAGCAGACTTAATGTTCCCTGGTATAATTGTACCTGCTGATGGTCTTCCATCATTTGCAGCAGGGGAATCATGGGCTGTAAAAGTACCAGGAAATCCTGCTCCAATTGCGGTATTTCCAACTATTTTAGAATTGCTGCCGTTTAAGATATTGTTAGATTCTATTTAAGTGGCAGTTATTTCTAAATCATAGTTTTTCCCTATGAAGGTTGGGAGTACCACCATGAGCAGTGCTGAAGCATTGAAAGCAGGTTTACGCGGGAAAGCATTAAGAGTAACTCACTACTATCGGGATCTACTTTGGCAAGTATAGCTGAACTGATTGTTTGTTGGAAATAACCCTGAATATTGTATAATTGACGAACCTTGATCATATATATTCAGGGATTCGGTTGAGGGCCATTATGTGCCTAATGCAGGTTTTCTCGAAGATGTTGTGTTTGAGGATCCTTCTTTGTCATCTTGTCAGAATTCTGATTCATCAGTGGTTTCTACTGGGACCTCAACTGATCAACAGAATATTACTGAAAACCATGACAGAGAGGAATCTCTTGATCCAAGTGATATTCAAGCTGACTCCAGTGCTGCTTCTACAAGACCTATTGATGATGGAGATGGTGGTGCTAATGACATCACGGCAGCTGTCAGTGATTTAAAGTTACCAGATACTGGCTTCACCCATGAGTCAAATGATCAGCACAGTCTATCAACTGAAGATATTGATTCATTGTTGGATAAGTGCCTTCTACAAGCCTTGTATAATACAGTTAAGGATAAGGACCTTCCCTTGCCAGGAAGCACACTATGGTAAGACAATCTTTAAGGTTGCCTGTCTCTGTCTCTGTCTGTCTGTCTGTCTGTCTGTCTCTCTCCAGCACGCACACACACATCTCTGTGTTTATTAATGAACTCACATAACATTGAGATTGACTCCATAACTGGCAGAATCTATGATAAAAAAATGATGTTGGGTTCAGAAATAATGGTCGGGAGACTATACGTAAGTTGGGTAATTCTTGAAATATAAGGCATGTAAGATGACTAAGATGGACTCCTTTAGTTGGATAAATCTTTGCAAGTGTTGTCCCATAGCCTGTAAGTTAATGGATCATAACCTTATTAGAAAAGGATACTTGGGTAAGGGTGAGACTGTTGAAGTTGGTGGGGGATATTCTACCAAACCTTTTGGTAAATTGTTGACTCCTACCTGTTGACAGTTACCAACATTTATTACTGTGGGACTGATGGAGGCAGTGCATGCTCAAGTTGAAAATGCATTGTTTTTAAGATTTGATCTGCTGCTATTTAGCTTTTAAATGATAACAATTTTTTTGAACAAAATTATAGGTTTGTCTTTCAAATAAGAATCTTTTGTTGATCTGAATTATTGGAGTCAATAATGATGCACTTATACAAAGACGGACAGGCTTTAATGCTCCACTAACTGATCTTATTAAAATGAAATTCTTTTTGTAAAAGATGAGCAGATAATATGCATAATGCATTGGTGACAATTGATTTTCCATAAAATGCCTAAGCTACTACACGTATGCAGAATGAATTGAGGAAGCAAAGAAGCACACTTGCTTTCCAAATAGATGAGCAATTTCCAGCTGAACATATGGTGGTTTCTTACTTGAAAAAGTATCCAAGTTTTTGTTCAAAATAATTTAACAGTTATTTACCCCCCCCCCCCAAAAAAAAAAAAAAAAAAAAGTCTAACCAATGCTTTACTTCTGTCTATTGCAGGTCCAACCATGTATTACCATGTAGACCTTTGGGAATGACATTAGACATCAAAAAATCATCCTACAAGAAGTTGTCCAAGTGGTTACAAGCAAAATCCTCTGCTGGCTTGGTGCGTTATATACTGCTTTCATGTTAGATTTTGAACAATAGCTAAAGTTTTTGCATATTCAACCAGTGATATGAAGCTTCTCAAATATAAATATAACTTGTCGTGAAGCAGAACATCATGGATGGTTTATAATGCACAAAATGTTGGGAAATTCTCTCTTTTTTTTTTTTCCCCTTCTGGGTTCACTGGTCTTCTTTTCCTTTCTTCCCCTTGTTCATTTATTTCACAAACCCATATTGAGGTTTGAAAACCCAAATTAATTTGTTTTCTGGTAGCTTCACTTTTTCTTTTCAAAAGGTTGCTAATTCTCATTTTGCAATAGCATGATAATTTCGTCTGGGGTAAAAATGATTTAGCCTGAGCCTGCTATAGATCAACCAAGAAGATCACAAATGAAATTAATGTACAACTTTTGTGAAACTCCTGGATGAGGTTATCTGTGTTGTGTGGAAGAGGGTCTGTTGCCGCAGTTGATGTCAAACTAAGGGATATTTCTCCTTTAGGAGGTTTTTGATGCAATTTATTTAAAAGTTAGCCTTGAAATGTCTTAAAAACAAAGTCAGGCAGATGCATCAAAAAGAAGATTTAAGTTGACGTGAAATGCTTGTTCATGCTTTGTGCATAATTATTGGGAAGATAAGAGATTGTGTGAAACGGTGAATTTCATTGGAGCATCTTTTACTGGTACTTTTTCTATTTATTCATATGTTTTACTGTTTTGTGCAGATTTCAGTAAAAGAAGATAAATATAAAAAGGAGAGTATATTATTATCAGTAAACCGGAACCATGCTGATTATACATCTTTTAAGCCAGAAAAGAGGCCTGTGGAAAAGAATGATCAACCCAATAGTCACACTACTAATGAAAGTCGATCATCCAAAATCCTTGATGTGATGGAGATTTATAAACCAAGCGTGCATGTCAATCCCATATTTTCATCTGTAGGTGCAGATACATCAAAACTTTTGAGTTCTTCTGAAGCAGCTGATATTGTCTTCAAGTACATTGAAAAGGAAAATCTTGTGAAGCCAACTGATAAGTCCATAGTGGTTTTGGATGCAATGCTATGTGACGCACTTTTCAAGGGGGCCATAAAAAAGGGAACAACATATCCTACTGAAATTCACAAGAAAGACTTGGGCCCCACATTTATAAACCGAATGCAAGCCCACCATGTTGTGACAAGAGGAACTGAATCAGTTGTTCGTAAGGGTGCTGTTAAAACAATTCAGATAGTGACAGAAAGGCGGCAAGGTAACAAGAAGGTGACCAAACTTTCTGGTATGGAGACCTTTCTGATCGATGCTGAAGCCTTGGCATCAGAACTGCAGAAGAAGTTTGCCTGCAGTACCTCTGTGGCAGAGCTACCAGGTACTTGTTGTTTGTGATAAATTGGGAAGTTCTAATTTTTTGATGCCTGTTCCCTTTCAGAAATGTTGGATTCATTTATTCATTCCAATTTCAATTTTTTGTTCCGAGCCCAGAATTAAAACTAAGGGTTGGAATGGATCCAGTGAAAATGAAATATTATTTGATTTTCCATTGATGCACATGCTACTTTTTTTCATATGTTCCTTTCTGGATTAGTCTTCGTTGAGCATGTTTCTTCTTCCTATGACTTCATTTTTCATTGAGGGTAATGGCTGTATGATATACTGATATTTAATTTACATTCAGTCACCGGATTTGGTGGGATGTGTCTATATCTGTCTTGAAAGTAATGATCAAGTAATTTTTCATTGGTTATATAAATTTTGATCATAGAATCATCAAGTCATATAAATTTTTGATTATACATCTTTCTGATTAACAAAGGTTTCACAAAATTTCACTGTTTGTTATTATGGCCACGTGTGTGCACCCTCTTCCCCACACTCCCCCTTTTTATATTTACCTCAAAATGTCTATAGATTTACCTGATTCTGTGAAACCTCGTTAATCAGGAAGATGTATGAAGAAAACTAGCCAAGTGTCTCTATCATCCTTTATATTTCTTATCATGGTTTATTTATTAATGGCAGTTGAGGCATTGAATATGGACTAATTGGACTTGGGGTCTTTATCTTCTGTCAATTTTATAAATACATTGTAGTGATCCAAGAGGAGGCAGATCTATTTTTTAGACGGGTTGATTGTTGAGCACACTTTTGGAAGCCTAATAAGCGAGTCCTGCAATGATGGTTTTCTATGGTTTTGCTTTATTTAGTCCTCCTATGAAGTTTTCTTATTCCCTTATTCTCATATACATCTAGCTTTTTTTATTAGTGAATTTCTTTCTTTATAAAATTATGTGTTGCAATTTAGTGGGACAGCTGAATCTGCAATGTTGATAACCGTGTATTCTTTCATGGTGGAAAATTCTGCAGCAAACTGAAGAATGGTTGCTATTTACCTTTTATTTATTTATTTATTTTTTTGTGGAAAATCAGTTGCATTTACTTTTGGATTCAGTCATATGGAAGTGGTCAAACAATCTAAAGCATAGGAATACAAGGATTTTTAATCATATATTACCTTTGATTTTTATTTTTTTCCCCAAAATTCTTTTTTTCAGTTTCCCATAATACCATGCATGTCTCCACAGTAATCTCTTGGGAAATATTTTGTCGTCTTCTTTTCTCAGTAATGAAATATTGTTTTCTCCTTGTGGTCCATTTTACATTCGCTAGTATGACTAGAGGAGCACCTGTACAGCCCATAAATATGGTCTTTGTATGGTACAGTGGTGGCCAATCTTTGTTTCATTCTGATGTTCTCTCAAGTTCCCAATTATATGTAATGCAAAGTTGTGCATGCACTTCATTTGCTACAAGAATTTTGAGATTCTTTTTCTATTTTATCTTGTACAGGTAAGAAAGGATATGAAGTCCTGGTTCAAGGAGGAGTCATTGATGATCTGGCCAAACATTTGATTGAACATTATGGAGTCCCAAAGAGATATATTGAGGTTCTTGATAAAACTAAGAAATGAGTATATGCATAGGTGCATGCTTCGTTAGCGATTCTTTATGTGGTGCTACTGTAGCAATACATCGCTGCCTTTGATTTCTGCGAACCTCACTATTGGATTGGTGAGGCTTATAAAAATCAATGATTCAGGATGTATTGCTATCAATGGCACGTGCTACCGAAGTCCTGCCCGTATACATTAGCGGTTTGTTTGTTTTTAAGGGTCGGTATCAGTTATGCTGCGAGAGGTGTGGTGTTGCTTGAGTCATCTGAGTGGAATTTGGGGGGGGGGGGATTACGAGGGATTTTTTGCCCATTTTCGTTTCTGTTAATCATAAACTTAATGGTTATGGGGGGTAATCCCACAGTTCAGTTTACGTGAATAGTCTCACCATATGGACTTTCTATTATAGAATATTGTAGCCAAAAAATTAGTGTCTACGCAGTGTACATTTATGTTCAAAGCTTTGTGATTGGAGTAAAAAATGGCAATATACACAGAATATTCAGTTTTCACTCCCATCTAATGGCTTAAGGATCTGTATGTTTTTCTTTTGATTGATTGTAGGAGTAGAACACCGGTCTTAACGATGTTTATGATGGCTAACTTGGCTTCATTTAGAAGAGAAAATAAATGTAGAATCCGACAATATGAGTCAGATTGCTATTGCTATTGAGTAGCCGATAAAAATGAGCGATTTTTATTACTAGAAGTTGCACGGTGTTACGATTATTTTGAATGATCACAGCATTGAGCTGCTACATACAACATTTTAATTTCGTGTTGAAAGGCAACAGAACTTCGGAAAAACTCGCATTTCCATCGTGGAATTTCTGAACCCTTTTTCTGTTTGATTTATGGATTTTTTCAATTAAAAGATCAGTGATGGTTTCTATTTTATTTAATAAAATAGTTTAATTGGACTTTCAAAATTTTATGATTTGTTAATTTAAAAAATGATGATAATTCCATTTTTTTTTTTTTATAGAATAGTTTATCATTCGTGTTGGCCCTGCTTCCCCCTCGGGTTCACAACCCATTTTATAGTGGCTTCTCAAAGCCTCATGAAGTTTAGAGTTTCTATTTTACCTGACGAAAAATTGCGGGCAAAGGTGGCGTTAGTTGGATGGGGGAGGATTAGAATATTAATAAATTTTCTTCTGATGATAAATTTTATTTGAGATTTGAACATGTATTGATAGGCAAAATTGAGATAGATGGTAAACTTTTCACTGATTCAACACGTTGTTGGTTTAACGGTGCTTTATATATCATTGGCACACAGTTTAAATGAATTTAATATATAATTAGCCCACTTCAAATTATTGGGCTGCCTTTGGATTCATGATTTGATGAATAGAGAATTGTGGTTAGGAAAATATAAAATCATTAAATTTGTAAATAAACGTCTAGTTCTATCTCTAAAATTGGATGAAAAGAATCAAATATAGAACAAACGTGCATAATTCAACTTTCCGCCACATGATTATGATTTCTTTGGTTCTATAAACACAAAATAAATAAATAAATAAAAATAAAAAATAAAAAATAAAAAAAGGCTGAATGCAATTTGTATAAATAACAGTTCTAAATATAATAGTTTTCTCAATTAACCAGGACATCGTGGAAATCATATAGTGTATGGAAGAAATGTATTTTCAAAGTGAAACCGTATATAACCAATGAAAAGTCACTTGATATGGTAGATATATTGCAGCTCAATTAGTGCTGCACTTTTATATTTTTATTTTTTTCTCACTTTTCTTTTGGGGTTTAAATTTGACTTGGTGTAAAGTTTTATATTGTTAGTAAATGAGAAAAAGATATATCATTAAAGAAGCAATTAAGAATTTTTAATATTAGTTAAAAAATTTTAACAATTTTTTATTAACATAACAATACTTGAGTGAATGATAGTATAAAATTGATTTGTATTGATAGTGGATTAAATTTAAGTTTTCTCTTTGATTACATAACTAATTGAACAATGCTATCTACACAAAAAAAAAAGTATTTGAAATTGAGTTTTAAATACAAATCAAAGGCTACCATTTACTATAAGACTATAGAATAAATTTATAAAGTTCAATTTAATTAATATAAAAAATCTAAAATTTAATTTAAAATCTTATTTTTGAAATCTATAACATTTTGTAGCTCTGTTTGAGTCCAACATGTATTGCATTTACACCTATATTTTAGACAATGTAAATCCTATGATTAATGGTAATTTTTTTTTCAATGATAAGATTAACTAAATTATTAAATGTAGACACATGAAATTCTAGGATTGAATTTAGGATGTAAAGGAAGGTAAGATTTTTAAAAAACATGTAGATTTTCATAGACAATCAATATTGTAATGAGTTCATGTTTTATGATTAAAAAATACATATATCAAATAATAATTTTGTCCTTAAAATTATAAAGTATTGATAAAATAATTTTTAAATTAAATAAATTATAATTTTTTTTGTAAATAATAATCCATATATAGAATTTTGTTCTTGTGTATATAGATAACTCTTTCTAAATAATACAATTGAAGAACGAAATTATATATATATATATATAAATTAGTATTTAAGAATAAAATGATAATTTCATATACTTAAAGAATCATCTTATTAGCACTTTATATTTTAGGGATAAAATTATTAATTTTGATTAAAAAAATGGAGGACATTATAAATACTGCCTAGCAAGTTTCTTTTAATAATTTTATGGGAAAATATTGCACGAAGTCTACATATCCTCTCTCATATCCGTGAATTTTCTATTCATCTCATTAACTTTTATCTCAGACAGTATAAAATGCTAACAGATCCATCGAGTTAATATAGTTTCGAATTTGTCGAGTGGATTAATCACTCCTCCGCATTTCAATGCTTGTAAGTTTCAGGTAATACAATTGTTGGTAATCGATCGATTCTCAATGCCATGTGGAAAAGGTGGAAACATTACATTCTTAGGCTGATGATAGTGGGAGAGTAGGTACGTAAACGTAGAGACTACATGTATGACCTTTACTTTAAAGTTGACTAGTTCAGATTTATTGAAATTGAATGATAGACTAAAACCCTACGTAAGTATTCGAAATATTTAATTTATATTATTTTCATTTATGAAGTAATATTTGCATTGACTGGTTATTGAAGTTTTAAGTTTAAATAAAATTTTAGTTCTTGCAAAGACTAAATTAAAGTTGTATTAATTTAGTCTAAAATTTTACTTGAACTTAAAATTTTAATAAACAAATTGATAAAACATACTTTAGTAATAAAATTGATACAAATTGAATATTTTAAGAAGTGAAAGAGGGAGAGAAAAGTTGAATGAAAAGAATCGGAGAATATTTACGATGAATGAAAAAAGTGATTCTTTCCATTGGACAAAAAATTATTTTTTTAGGAGATAGTTATAGTATATTATTGACGTATTGCATTACAAAAAAAAAAGGTTATATTGAGAATAAAAATTATTGATATAGCCCTAATTTTTGTTAGTAAGGAGCTTTCTAGATGACACATCATTAGCATATGTGTCATCAGTATAGAGTGGTGACTGTTGACTTTTACACCAATGATAATTAATATCATCTCAATAGGCTGAGTTATACAAATGACGCATGTTGTCAATATAGCTTGACACGATTCATTTGACACAGACTTATACAAACGATATATCATTGATATAGGCATATTTCTTTTATATGATTTAAAAAGAGCCTATGTAGATAACAATGTCATTAGTATAGCCTTAATTTCTTAATTTTTTTATAATTTTTTATTTAATTTTATATAAAAGTGTTAGTAATTATTTTAAATAGTAGCTATTGTCCAATAAATTTACAATACCTCCAATTTTTTTCTTAATTAATAATTGTTAAAAATTTTATTTTATTAATTGCAATAATAAATCAAATAGATTAAAAATATATAAAGTAAGATCTTGAATGATATATATATATAATAACAAATCATTTTAGCATTAATAAATAACAATATAAAGTACCTACTAAAAAATGTATGTATAATATAAAAAGTTGCTAAATTAAATAATGATTAGTGACACACTATCTCTATCATGACCTAAGGGGTGGGGAGGAGGCGTGGTCTAGGGTTGGGCTTGAATTTGATCTTGATCTTGGTCTTGGTTGTGGTCCTGGTCTTGGTCCTGGTGCATTGTAGAAGCAAAATGACTGGGTGCAATTGATACACTAATGTGCAGTTAAGGATGACCTGGTGGTGTAAGAGGCGGAGGCACATTAATCCCCTACTAGGAGCAAAGAACCTAACATAGTATATCCATGTAGCTCTAGGTTTGCTCTTGCATCTCTTGCTAATAAAGATTATACTCTGGTTGTGCTTGTATGACCTGTTGACTCTGAGCAACATAGCTCTATATCTTGGCAATCAATCTTGCATCTTATTGCTACCTTAGAGGAAATGCTGTAGTTGAACCAGAGGTGCTAGAGTTGGCATATACTAGCCTAGGTAGCATACAATCAATTGCCTTCTTGTGCCTTTAATGAGTGTTAAGGACCTTGTTGGCAATGGAAGGTTCATCAATCAACACTAGAGTTACCAGGGAGCTAGTGAATGATATATTAGATTGTGCAGTTTATTGCGTGGCTAGCTTAATCATCCTTACCTTGATTTTTTTTCAATAGAAATTAGATAGAATGAATTAAAGGTTTTTTTGGTAAGATTTCTAATTTTAGGAAATAATAATTTAAATGCTTACAAATGCATCCGTAGCAGCATAATGCACCTATTCCTCTATATGATATGTATGATAGTTCCAAAAATTCCTTGTCATTAGCTATAACTCACTTGTATCTTTATATCTCTATGCTAATTTTTTCAAGAAACAAGGTATATAACATTAGTAAGATGTTGGAGGGTTTTGGAATATCATGATTGTTCACTTAACATACCTTATTGTGTTAATATGACACAATGGACTTTTATCCATGGTGATCATTATACAACTTCTTCGACTTATTATCCTTATTTCTTTTAGACAACTCTTGTAGATTGATAACAAAATATTTATAATAACAAGAGTAAAATATAATTAAAATTTTAAAATGATGATGTTTTAAATAACTTTATCCTTACATTGTACTCTTAACTATTAAAGCAATTACAATACCTTTCCTAATGATCAACATGGATATCTAGGGGAACCACCTAGTTTGCGTGTTGTAAGTTAAGATCATCCTCATCAACCCTATGCATTAAGAAATGCTTATTAAGCTTATGCTTCTAATGTTAGTATTGATATATTACAATTTAAATGATACAAGAGATCACAATGCTTAACTCCTTCAATGATATATCCATGAACTGGATGTATGACTACATTGGAAGACATGTAACAAGCATGCAATTAATATGTTAAATAATTCTAATATCAAGTATAAATAATAAGGAAAATACATTGAGTGATACTTGCTCGGACTTCTTATAGGATATGTGATTTCTGCTTTTTAAGCCTTTCCTTTAATTTTTATGGTAAGGCTCAGAGTGCTACTACACTAACACACTTATGTTACGAGGAGGGTGGCTAAAGTTTTGTCTCACTAAATGCCATGTACCTATCTCCTTGTCAAAGTGGATTAGCAATGGTTTAACATTTTTTTTGAATTTTTTTATGGACATTCAAGTACTTACTAGGTTTTTTTAGTGATGACTGCTAATGTTAGTACCATAGATTTATAAGACATACATGCTGACATAAATAATAAATTTTACTTGACTTGCACTGTAAGGGAATGTGAGTGGGCCACCTGGTGACTCTCTTGTATCATTTCCTCCATGATAGTATGCTTCAACATTGCCATGGGATGAGGCAACATGAACAATAATCATTTTTAGAGACATGTATCTGAAATAATGATAACAACACAACATAAATAAAATTTCTATAACATATCACATTTGTACCCTTATGCAATTATGATGTTAAAAATAGAAAAGTTTAAACCCTAATTTAAGTCACTATTAGTAAAAGTAGCAAGCTCATCCTTGTCGTCATTAGTTTAAGTATCATCATTAAATTTTAGAAGCCTTTCCTCTATGCAATCATCAACCATTTCGTCTTCTAAAATCTTATTATCATTTATAAAGTTGTCAACATCTTATATGATAAAACCAATATTCCTAAAAGATGAAATGGTTTGAGGACTATTATCCTAATCCTTTAAGGTAATTAGGCTAAAGTCTTGAAGGTCAATTATGAAACTAAAGTTTGCAAAGTGATTTTCTTGCAAATATGACACTCGTTGTACACTGATATCATCATCAGGGAAGATCTTATGTATCATGATGCATTATATTATTTACGGCTCTCCAATTAGGTTTATTGAGAAAATCATTGATGTAGAAAACTTGTTTTAATTGAGATGCAAGTATGTATAGATCATCTTTATACCATGCATTGATAGAAATACTTGTTATATTCTTGTCAATAATAATTTTCTTCTTTTTTTGGGTTAGTGTTATAACATTTACACTTGAATAAAGTTACACTATAATTATTTAAATAAGTTAACTTTATGATGTTCTCTAATAGATGAAAAAAATGTGTTGTCTTTAGTTCCAAGGATTGAAATCCCATTATTTTGTGTCATATGCTTGGCATCTCAAGAAGTAATTACAAACCATACTCTATTTACTACACATGTGAAGCATGACATAATAGTGATTTTTTTTCAAAGTTTATTTTTTATAAATTGCATCATTCTTTGTCCATTTTCTTTTTTTATATAATTTAATAATTCAATAAAATTATTCAAAGTATTATAACATTTTTAATAAGTTAATGTTTTGTTTATTTAATTTTCTAAGTATTGATATAACTTATTTTCTTAGAATTTTAAATTATTAACTTAAATTATTATATATTTCACATCATAAAAAAGTTTACATTTTGCTCACTTGAATTTTCAAAATTTATGTACCATCATTATTTGATTACTTTAATTTTCTATGTATTTTAACATTTTAATAAAAGTATTTAAATTCTTTATAATATTAAATTATTACGAATCTTTTTCTTGTTTAATATTTACTAATACACATTTATTAATAAATTATTATTTTTATTTATTTAATCTTTTGAGTAATAATATAACTTATCTTTTTAAAGATTTTATTTTATTAATTTAAATTATTATATATTTTATATCATAAAAAATTTTACATTTTAATTATCAAATTTAAAATTATGTCTTATCATTATTTGATTACCTTGATTTTCTACATATTTTAATAAATTAATAAAAATATCTAAATTACTTTTAACATTAAGTTATTACAAATTATCTTCTCCTTTATTATTTAGTAATACAATAATTAATTGATATTTTTATTTTTCAATTTTTACAAAATTTTCTCCTTTATTATTTAAAATACATTTATTAATAATTTAATTTAATATTTTTAATTATTTAATTTCTTAAATATTGACATAACTTATTTTATTAGATTATTTTTCTTATTTACTTGAATTGTTATATATTTCACAACATCCTCTAAATTGTTACAAAATTTTTTCATCACACTATTTTATATCATACTTACCAAATATTTGAAATAATAAACATAAAAAATTACACAAAAATACAATTCTACCAACTAACATTACAATGCATAAATAGAAATTGATACTCATATACTATATTAATATTATCATCAATTTAAAGCAATAAATATATCAAATTGTGTAAAGGAACAATTTCATCAAATTGCAATAATGTATCTTATATTAACCATTCCATAAATTGTATATTTAAATAAAATATTCTAAGTTTCTTTAGCCTATCTTAATGGAATAGTAAATCAAGAAACACCAAAATCAACCAAGCAATAGCAATAGCTGCAAAATTTGATCATTTCATAGAACACAAGTATGAAAATACATAAAGGAATGAAAATATAGTAAAAATAACAAAGAAAAATATAGAAAACTCACATGGAAGCTTTCTTCTCCCTTTTTGTTCTCTACCTCTACCATATGTAAATGAAGAAGAAAGTGCTACGCCTAAACTTAAAGATGCAACCCTACATTGATGATAAAAAAATTTGATCATTGATCATTGATGTAGAATTAATAAGAGGCACATGCATCTTTCAATTTGATTAACAGCTATACTGATGACATTGTTGTGGTATAGCCTAACCAATGGGATTTTTGCTAGGCATGTGCGGGCATTTTTCAAGGGGGCTATATAGACGGTTGTCAATATAGTTTTTGTATTCTTTTTGAATTTTTCAAAAGCAATATATTGACAACAATATTATCTGTATAGCCATCCTTGAAAAATGCCCACTAACTATCGATAGTCAAATTCTCAAAAGGCTATATACATTGGAATAGTCTTTTAATTTTTTTTTAAATTTATATCGATGATCAAATTTCTATCATCGGTATAAAGTAGTGCTAGTACATTATGTTAGCCTTAAAGCTTCATGTGATGAGTTTTGATGATGACAAATAGGTATTGCAATAGCATTGTATGTCTTATGCTAAAGTGATATATTGTATTAGCTTTAATAGACATATTATGTTATGGTTGATGCATATATGATATAATGAATATGCTTGTTCTTATATATGCATGATGAGAACTAAGTGTTTGTAATAGCATTGCATATCTTTATACCAAAATGTTATAAAATCTTCAATAGACATGCTATAGTATGATTGAAATAGCAATGCTTGATTATATGCTAAAAAAGCTATATTGTAGATAAGCATTACTAAGCATATGATTAATCAAGATATATAAAAAGATGATTATACATGTTCTTGTGCTAATTGGTTTTATATGGATCATGCATATTAATATAAGATATATGAGATTGGACTAATTATATGATTTGTAAAGTTTATGAATTTGTATATAAAAAAGTCCAAAAGGAAGAAGAATGAGCATTGAAGCAAAGAAATAGAAGATCATATCATGCTCAACTCAAGAACAAGAAAGAAAGATAAGAAAGGAGATATCATCCAAGTATTGAAGATTGAGAAAATCAAAAGCTTGGAAGCATCAAGAAAAGTCAAATAACTTTATTTGAAAGTCTAAGATAAAGAAGAACGAGCATTGGAGCAAATGAATAGAATATCACATTATGCTCAACTCAAGAACAAGGAAGAAAGACAAGAAAGAAGATGTGATCCAAGCATTGAAGGTTGAGAAGATTAAAGTATTTAAAAGCTTGGAAGCATCAAGAAAGCCAATGAACTTCATTGGTATAGTATTTCACTTTAGGCTTAGACTTTATTGTAAAATAGAGTATTTCATGATATAGAGCTCAAATATATTTTCATAATCTTAGCTTGATCAAAATGTTTTAAAAGATAGCCCATAATTACATTTTAACAAGATAGCCTATGGGGACATTTCAAAAACAAATGAGATATGAGTTTTTGATATTTTCAGTTTTGACCTTTGGTCATTCTCTTAATCATATCTCATAAAATACTCATGTTTTTACTGTCAAACTTTTTCCATATGAAAATAGACTCAAATAGATTTTCATGGACATATCATTTACTTAAAATGATCAATATATAAAAGAGTTATGATTTCTTCAAGTTGAGTCTAAAAACTAGCTTTCTGCATGCTAGCCATTTCTGACGTGTGCTTATTGTTTTGATCATATCTTGAAAAATAAAAATGATATGAGCATGAAATTATTTTTATATAAAAATAGACTCAAAGGGCTTTCCATGGACTAGTTATTTTCTTAAAATGAATAAGATATGAAAGAGTTATTAATTTTACAAGTTGAGTCTTAAAATTAATTTTTTACATATTCATTGTTTCTAACCTTTGCTCATTGTTTTAAACATATCTCAAAAACCACATTATATATAAACATGAAACTAGTCCCATTTAAAAGTAGACTCAATTAGATTTCCAAAAATAAGTCATTTTCTTAAAATGGACATAAAATGAAGAAGTTATGACCTTTTAAAATTGAGTCTACATTTCTGTCTGGGTGAATCGATTCCAGACATCTAGAGAGCACTTTAGACGTCCTGAATCGATTAAGGACTCGATTTCAGCCATTCTGGTGCACGAATAATGGTTAATTTTCATTTCTAACAACCCCAAATGGTTATATTACTCCATGGGCTTCATATATAAGCTAAGAAACACGAAATACAATAGAGAGAGAGCCTGAACCTCAATTGAAAATATCATTTTACATCCTTCTTCATCCAAATCATGATTTGAGCTTTAATTTGTGAAATTCTTCTATTATAGAACTTCATTTGTTTCATCTACTCTATAAGAGAGTTTGCTTAAGTTGTTGTTCTTCTTTTACCATTTTCTAATTGATAAGGGTGAGGTATTCCTTAAAAAAATTTAGAGGGGGTAAGGTATCCCTTGTAAGAGAGTTTTTGCTCAAGGAAGAGTAAGGATTGTAAGGCTTCTTCAAGTGCCATTGAAACTTGAAGGGATAGTGGATTAACACAAGCTTGGAGAGCTTGGAGAGTGGATGTACACTTTGGTGAGGATATCCAAGGGAGGAACTACTATAAATCCTTGTGTTTGTTCTCTTCACCCTATCTTTTTATTATTTCTACAACATAGCTCTGTTTTGTTAGTTTTTGTTCTATTTTTCTACTATGAACACTTTGTTTCGTTATTGCTATTTGCTAGACATATTTGTGTTGTAATATTCATGTTATTGCTTGGATATTTAAATGATTGAAAAAGAAATTCATCTCCATTTTGCTATTGCTATTTGTTGAGATATAGTGCTGTATGCTTTATTCTTGTTGTTGTTAATTATTGAATACATTATGCATCAATATTGATCTTGATCTTTAAATAATTAAATGGTTGAAAGAGAAATTCATTTATGCATTAGCTTCTTATTTCTTATCTATTTATAATTGAATGTATTACTTTGCAGAAGATAATTGAATGGTTATACATTATGTGCAAATTTCTCTATTAAATTATCTTGGATTGATTTCTTGATTATTTATTTGTGCATATTGGAATAAGTAAATTTGCACTAGATTTTTGAATTATCATATCTTAAGTGCAACAAACATATCCATAAAGCTTTCTTGGAAGTGTTTAAATTAAGATTATTCTTATAGCTTTCCAAAATAAAAAAGTTTCCAAAAAGAATTGCAAAAATAAGAAAAATTTTAAAAACACCCAATTCACCCCCCTTTTGGGTGTAGGTTGCCAAGACCAACACATTGGTATAATCCTATATCTGACCATTAATCTCTTATCGTGTAATGTTTCAAATTAATTTTTAAAAAAAGTAAGTCTAATGTGTAGTAAGATTTGGTGATACACTAGTGCATTACTGCGTCAGTGGTGCACCATATTCTTTCCCCTTTTTTTTTCAATAATCACGTACACTCTCATTCTTTATTGATTAGATTCTAGTATCAATTAAGTCTAAACATAAGAAAACAAGCACCATTTGTTTCATCAAAAAGTATTTTTTGTAGGAAAATTTCATTAACATATATATATATATATATATATATATATATATTAATAAACAAGTGATATACTATTTGTATTAATGGTTTTAAAAAAAATAATACTTAGAAATATGATAGTAAAAGAAAATAAATTCTTTTTTAGAATAAGTGATATTGCTTTCTTCAAACTATTCATATTTAATATTAAACAAATAAAATACTTTCTTTTATCTTAATATTTTATAATTATATTTTATGAAAAATGTTTTCCACCAAATAAATAGAGCCTTCAATAGAAAATATCTTTTATAGAAATATAGTTATAATTAGGCTTTGTTTATTTTGTTGGAAAATATTATATATATATATATATATATATATATATATATATATATATATATATTAATAAAAGGGTAATATACTATTTACATTGATGAACTTAGAAATAGAAGAAATCGCATTCCTTTTTGGAACAGAGGAATGTTACTTTTTTCAAATTCTTTATATTTAATATTAAATAAATAAAATACTTTCCTTTCATTTTAATATTTTATAACTATATTTTGTAAAAAATACTTTTGAATGAAACAAACGGAGCCTTAGTAAGATTGTGGAATATGGTCTATATAATCAATGACAAATGTAAAGAGTTTGGAGGAAGATAACTTTACTTTCTTTTTTTTTTCAAAAGGGAAGTTATTTTCTTCTACTATCATAGTTTTAGATATCATTTTTTTATAATAAGATATAGAAACAATATACCCTCTTCATTTATATAGAAGCAAATGAAATTTTCATATGGAAAATGCCTTTTAAAAAACAAACAAAGCCTATTTTTCTATTATTTTTCCTTCCACTTGTCTCTATCCTCTCTTATGGTCACATTATTTCTTTATCCCATTCCTAGTTTACTCTTCTCTCATTCTCTTTGAAGGTTTTAAATTATGATTTAGAATTACATCTGTTTATGCAATTTTGTATTGCAATGGTCGCATTTTCTTGTATTCATCCCCAATATAATTTGGTAATCATACTAAAATTACAATCACAATTTAGAATCATACTCTTATCTTTTTCCTTCCATCCTCACTCTTTCTTTTCTCTCCCTCCATAATCTTTCTCTCTCCTTGCCTTTCTCTCTAACTTTCTCCTACCTTTCTTTTCTCATTACTCTTTTCATCTTTACAAATGTTATTGAAAAATTCCATTAAATTGTTAACACTTTTGCTCAAAATTATTTGAATGCAAGCAAAATTTGTATAAAAAAAGGTTTCATTTGTTTTGATGAAAAATTAAAATTTTATGAAAAGTATTTTCCTAAAAAATTATATTCTTGAAGAATAAGTTAATTTTCTATTGCTAGAGTGTCATAAAAGAAAATACTTTCTTTTGTTTGGTGCATAGAGCAAAACTATTTTCTTTTATTTAGAAAATTTTTACATATACAAAAAGTTAAGTTATACAATAATTATTTTATTATTAAAATGTTAAAAAGTTAGGATTCAATAAATATTTAATAGTACAAATTAAAAGTTAGGTGGATTTTGTATAAAAAAATAATATCCAATAATTCAAATCTTTCTTTTTCATTTCCATCTTTTCTTTATAAAATTAATTCACATTCATATGATTTTATTCAAAATTGATGATCACATTTGTTAACTTTCTTAATTGCTCAATACTCATTATTATAGGATTGATGATTTATGTCGGTCAATAAACATTGGTTTACAACAAAATCGACGTTTATTTTGATGCGATGACATTTTTAAAATTATATGAAAACAAATGATGGTAGATAAGAATACAACTAACATCTAAACCTTGTGTAAAAATTTATAATGTCAGTTTTATACGCAATCATTATCTAAAATGTATTTTAAAAGTCTTATTAAAAATTATAGAGTCATAGGATGTTAGCTTTAGTTAATAGCTGTTATCTAAAAAGTATTTCAAGAGTCTCATTGGAAATTGCTTAAGCATAGGAAGTTGATCCTAGTTAACAATCATCATCTAAAAGCCATTTAGGGAGTTTCATTAGAAACTATATAAGTATATGATATCAATTTTGTTTAATAACTAACATCTATTTTTTTCATATAAATTTTCACTTTAACTTTGTCTTTTTATATGATCTTTTCTAATATCTCTCCAAAATGCTCTTAAGTATGATGAGTTTGGTATAAAATATGACTATCAATCTTTCACTGTACTTTCATCAAGAAATTATATAATGAAAAAACCTTACCTTTCTTTTCTCCCTTATTGGATACTTTTTCATTTTCTATTAAGTATATAAATTAGAGAAATTTAAGTAATAACACTAGAGTTTGCTTCAAGGATGAAGATTTTGATACATAGTAGTTTTTCCATTATTTTTGTGTATTCATTTGCAAATGTGTGGTTTTTATTTACTAATAATTTATTATAGTTATTTTGTATAAATTTGCAAAAATTTTTTTACTCATCTATTTATAATATTATTATAAATAGAATAATGATAAATAAATTTTTAAATTTCCAAAATAGTTTTTCTTTTCTCATTTGTATGTTATTTTTACTTAAGATTTTATAATAGACATGTGGATTATATAGACAAACAAAGACATATCAAAACTAATATAACTTTTTATGTTAAATCGATTAGTGTAACACTCATAGTATGTGTATTACTATATTTTCTTATATATAAAAAAATTTATTACATTCAGGTACTGTGAGTCGATGTGATAAAATAAAGCTGGTAAAGATATTTAATTAATAATCTTTTATTAGTTAAATATCTTTACGCCGGTTACGATGGTTGTAAGAACAGGTCGTGACAGTGAACATCACAAAAATGAGCTTTTAAATAAATTAAATAAAATTATATTATATGACCTCAGATAGTGTAAAAAGAATGGTTGTAAAGTATATAAATTCCACTTTTTTACTCCTTTCATCTAACCTTCTCTCTTGTAATCTTTTCTTGCTTTACAACTGTAGCCTTGTTCCTAAAAATGGTACCAAGCTGATATTTCTCCTCCTCATTTTATTCATTTATTCCTTAATCCAAAATGCAATGTCCCTAAATATACCTCTACTACTAAAATGTATTTACTTTTATTTCATCTTGCATAACAATGTAAAATTTTATATTATTATGGTAATTCCTTTTTATCACCAACTATTTTTTTTAGTTCTATAGTATTCTAAGAGAATAAAACCTTAGTTATACCATATGGAAATTCACACTCTGAATTGCAACCTAAACGAAATCATTAAGTAAAGCAACTATTGTATAATCACCACAAATCATGATAATCGTAATAAAAAAATACCATAAACTATTACAACAAAATAGATAAAATAACATTGTAAACCCATTAATTCTTTAGTGTACTTTATGGGTTAAAAATATCTCCATAGCAGAATAGATACAAATAAATGAGCCATAGTTAATGATAAAAATATTATTTTTTACTATTTACAACTTTACAAATAATAATAAATGTCATAAATAAATATATAAAAATATAAATATATGAAGAGCTTTTACTTTCTAATTTATCAAATAATGGGAAAATAGTCACTTTTTGATTGAACACCTAAATATACATAACAATAATTCAGTTCTTACTTAATATAACTTAAGAATGGAAAAGTGAACTATTGTAAGGTATCAATCAATTACCTTAAGAGAAGAAGGTTTTAAATGGAAGAAGAGCAAAACAAAAAGTATTAGTTCATGTGTGTTGTACTAAGAAAAGGAAATGGGTGTATACAGAGCATTAGGGATAAAAAGGCATTCTGTTAGTAATGATTATATTATCTTATTTATTGGGATACATGTTCATTACTTGGATCTTAAGAAAGCATTTTAGCTTCTAATCCATTCTACTTACACCATAATGCTTACATCACCTTAGATGAGCATAAAAAGATATTTTATCTTTTATTCTTTATTAGGAAAACTTTTATTAAGAAAAATATTAGAATGATATTTGTAATATTAACATAATTTTATAATAAGATAATATTAATATATTTATAATACTATAATATTGATATATAATATTAGTAACAAATTGTAAAAGATTAATTAATATAATAAGATAAGTGATACCTTATTACCAATGATGTGGCATGAGGACTATTAGATACAAATGTTTTGCTTGTTTTATTTTATTTTATACAAACCAAACATAAATTATATAGATATAAACAAAACTAATAGTTTGTTTATATATATATATATATATATATATATATATATATATATATATATATATATATAACCTTTTTAATATTAAAAATTTTCTAATTTATATTATTCTAAACTTCTACCATAAGGTTTAATTTTATTTCCAATAGATGTGTAATGATGAGTGTTAGTGTCATACTAAGAGATTACATTTTGATTATGGAAAACCTCCCTATCTGATACAAAGCATTTGGGATTAAGTGAGGTTAAGAGTAACTGAACCAAAAAACTAATCTTGTAGCTAGCATTGTGTTGAGAGTTCAATGATTTCATTCGATACTAATCAGAGACTTCACTTCTCATATGGATACTATAGAGACATAGTTCATATTGGAATATGTTTATGATTCAAATTAGACACTCTTCGTCTATTCATTATTAAATTTTTTAATTGTTCATGATCAAATCATCTATAGATTCAAATATTTAGAAGAACCAAAATGTAATTTTGCACCTAAATTCATGAGTTCACTTATAGTAGGATCAACTCATTCAAACTTTTTCATGCTATAAAGGTATATTTCTAATTGCTTGGTTTATGATCTTTCATAAGGATCCTTGGTGGGTTACATTACGTTTATTCACCTGAACCCTAACATAGTCCTCCATGCCAACCACAACTAGGTAAAGGTCATGACATTATAAAATTAACATCAATAATAGAAGATAAATATTGAACAATATGGTTAATCAATTTTGGTGGATTTGGTCTTTTTATTAAGGTTATGGCTTGGAATATGACAAGATATGCAGGATCCATTGTAGAATGGTTAATCTTAAAATTTTTAGTCTTTAACCAATTTCAATCATAAAATAAAGGTATTAAAAAATACAACCAAAGTAAATGGAAGAAACCCTACGATAGACAAGTTGAACATCCATCAGACTCACAACTAAGTGATTAACAATCGAATCTTCATTAGCAAAAAAAAAGTCCTCCATATTAGAAGTTTAAGGTTGCTTAACAATCTTAACCTATTTCATGGTATAATAAGAATAGGGTTGATGCCCTTTGACAATGCAAATTTTAAAAATAGAATCTTTCTAACCTTTCACTCTTGAAATCAAATTCTTAAAGATAGTATGATATGTTCTTTAGGTATAATGGATCAATCCCCCTAATTTCTATTGAGATTAGGTAAAGAAATACAATAGCACATCAGTCTTAACCAATCAACATAATTTATTATTGGTCATTTCAAAGCAAGTTAGGAAATACCAAGCATTTCAACTTAATTGAAATAGACAAGCATTTATTTCATGAAGCATACTATGCTGAAATACGATGAGAAAGGGGGAAATACCAACTCAGTTGATAATATACCTATAAGATATGAAAAATGAGTCTGCAACTTAATTACAAGCATGCTTATCTTATTCAATAAGAGCAAAGGCAATACCATTATCTTCTAGATTTACTTGATAAGACTTCTTTACTTTCTTGAAAAAAATCATAATCATGTCTTTGCATTGAAAGGAGAGTTAGCTTAATTTTAGGATGAATCCAACAAAGATTGTTAATAGCTCCATCCAAAAATCATGCATGATTGATACCATCATTATGGTAAGGTCATAGGGACATGAGTACTAAAATAAATAAGGAAGGATTGAGATAGTTTCCTTTAAATGGGTTAATAATGAAATGAAAAATGAATCAAAGTCCAATTTCAAGTTGAGGAAATGGGATCTAGTTACATTTTAAGACATTAAAAAGATAAATAAAAAATAAAAAATAAAAAAAGAAGCATGAGGGCACCTTCAAAATAGAAGCTTCATTTGAGGCCACTTAGACTAAACCCAAAAGGATAGGTATGGTTAAATAATAGGCTTGAGCCTATTAGGAAAGGCAGTATAGAATAAAGCAAATAAAATGGTATATTTCAAATAAATAAACAAATTATTAGGGAGTAATTAAGCTTAGGTTATATTATAGACTTACTTGTCTTCCACTCAAAGTTAGAGATATTAGAATTATTTTATTTATTAGTAGATTTATATAAATAGAGTATTAGGATTGTATTTTTGTAATAATTTTGTCTTTTTATTTATTTAATAATATTATTCTTCTCCCTCTAATTATCTAGCTTTTCTACTCTTTCTCCTTTTAAATTCTAACCATATTTCTTATCATGGTATTAGAGTGATATCATCTTCCATGAACCTATGGGTTATGTTGCTATTAGCAACCTTAAAAAGGTTAGACTACTGACTATGTAGAATTTAAGTTTATCTACTTTCTAAATGAGTTTTTTAATTTTTGTGAAATTTTTTTTAAAAAATAAATTTTAGAGTTATTATGGTTGGGTTTATTTAATTTTAGTTATTGAGTTTAAGGTAAAAGAGAAAAGAAAATAAATTAGGAGAAAAAACCAATTTGGTGATTAGAAAAAAGAGAAATATTTTTTGAAAAGAAAATTATATGTATGGCTACAATGTTTTTATTCATATCCTAAAAAGTTGTCATAATTATTGGATAGCAACAACTCCAAGTTTGGCAAAAATAATTCAAGTGAGCAATCAATAATAACTTTTGATTGCGTTGAAAAAATGATAATTTCTAGTGAAGCTTTGGTGAGTGGTGGAGAAAGAGAGAACAATAACAAGGGATGATTGATAGTTGTTAGTTGTAATGTTGTAGGCAATATTGGCAGTAATTTCTAAATAATCAATTATAATTTTTTATGTAGTGTGGCCAACTAAGCTTTTAAAAAAATAGTTCTTTTTAGTAGTCAAAATTAGTTTGAACAAGGGATTTATTTAGACTTTTCTTCTAAAGGTAGAGAGTACAAATTTTTTTTTTTGGAGATGCACTTTTGAAAGATGATAAGAATTCAATTGGAGCATGAATGCAAAGGTATTGTATGAGAGGATTGCGTTTCAATAATTTACAAGAAAATAGGGTATTGTTGTAGATAATTTTAGCAAGTTTGGTCTTTAGCAACTAGAAGAGGTGGTGACCAAATTCTAGTAACCACACAGGAGATTTGACAATGTCTAGCGACACTTTACTATGAAATGTTAAGAAAGGGCAATAATATGATGTTTCTAGAGCAACTTAAAGGTTATTTATGGTTAGGAGTGTTGCAAACAGCATCAATAGAGTTATGTATGCAATGTAATATGGTGATGTTAGGGTAGATTTTGGTAGATTTCAACTTTGATTGAGATTTACGCTTTTGATTTCTAAATTGATTATTGGTTTAAGTGCCATTTCATGGTGTTTGGTTTTTGAGTATGCCATAGTTGTTTGGCATGGAGAGGTGATGTGTGGGTGTTTTTGGGTATGTTGACATCAGAGTTTATTATCAGGCTAGTAGAGATGTGATTTAGTAAGTTACTATAAGAAATAGTATTTGTAGCATTATTCTAATGAAAATGGTTTCGATTCCAAGAAGGTATTAAGTTTAGTCTTGGTTTTTTTGGAATTTCACCTATAGCAAAATTGTATTGTTTAATGCTATGTACATTTGATTTTAGTGGTTCAAACCACTAATTTTGGGTGTTTTCATGTGATTTGAGATACTATTTGAAGATTTATGTTTTGAAGGGTTTAATTTGATGAGGTTATCCTTGGTTTAGAGTGGTTTAGACCACTATTTTTTTAAGCTAACCTAGCATTATATTAGTTGGTGCAAAGTGTTAGTGTATTTTGTTAAGAAGTTAAAAAGACTTCTAGCTATATCTAACCATAGGTGTTAATATATTTAGTGAGGAAGTTAAAGAGACTTCTAAAACTTATGAAGCAGAGGTATTGGGGTTTTTGGCTTGGAAGTTAAGTTAAGGGAGCAAGTTAAGGGAAACTAACAAAAAACTTCTGAAAGTACAATGGATTTGGAGTTTGTAAATGTTTAGCCATGTTTCTCAGCATAAACAACAAGCAAAGCAAAGAAATAAAAACAAAATTAAACATTAGAGACAAAGTTAACTAAATTGGAACATCTCAAACAAAAATTAGAAGATTGAGAAACCACTTTAAAGCACTATAAAACATTGTATATACATAATGAAATTGAAGAAGTAATGAATCTAGCAATAACAATTTCAAATATACAAAAAATACGAAAACAAATACTATTAATCAATCCAAAAACCATCAAGCACATAACATAGTCAAAGCAAATGATAACAAGGACAAAGGAAAGGAAAATGGAGAAGAAGATCATGTACTTATCAAGAAAAGGAGTAATAAAAGCTCATAAATTAAGGAAGAAGCATAAACTACGATAAAAGAGCAAAAATTACAACAAATCAAAAAGTGTAGAAAGGATTTTCCAAGAAAATAAAATGAAGAAAGTGAAAAGAAAAAAAATTGAAAACATAAATATATATAAGGTAAAAAACTAATGACCAAGCATTTCCTAGGATATAAAAGATGAAATCTAATGGAGATAGAAGCCTTTAGAATCAAAGATAGAGATAATGCTCTATGTAGTAAATCTTATCTAATGGCTTAGGATGCAATAAAACTAGTCTCAACATGATAAAGCTGACATCATCAATTCATATTTAAAAGAAAAACAAGAAGATAACTTTAGCAATATAAAGGTCAAAGGAAAAGGAGATAAAGGAAGCAAGTTATACAATTGATGAGTGATTTATTTATTTTATCTAATATTTATTCTTTTACTATGTCTATATGCCTTTTTAAGTTAATTATGTCTTGTTTTATAAATTGGTTAGATCTTTGGAGTGTGAAAGTTCATTTCACTTAAATAAAGTAATTCAATGTTGTCTTAATTTCTTAGTTAAATCTAAAATTTTGGACCTCCATTTTGGATAGTCTTTATAGTTTTTGAAATATTAGAGAAAGACATACAATTGTTCTAAAGAGATAAGACCTTGTTTAGATGTTTGGTAGCTTAAAATTGATTGAAAAGTGGATAGAATTCTACCACTATTGTTGCCTAAAATAAACCAATTCTGGTAATTCAAAAATATTTGGAGCTACAGACCTTTAATTTATGCAAAGCTAAGCCCATTGGATAGCTAATGTCTACATGTATAACTTTTATGTGAAGAACTAAATGATATTATGTCATTTTGAATGAAAAAATGAGTTGAAAAGTTGAGTTATGAGTTTAGACTGCACTAAACTTGTTTCGATTTTTGAGTCATAATATAAGCTCAAGCCTAATCCATTGGAATCCTAATAGGTAGGGTCACAACTTTTTAGAAGGAAAAAGGATCAAATTCTATTTGAAATTGTGTCGTAATCAACCTTCAAGTCAAAAAGAGATCAATTTGCATATTCACTAAGATTTGCAAATTGAATTAGGATTCTTGTTATGATAAGGAATGACCTTATTTCTAATATAAATTAGTGTCCATAGGGTAACAATAAGTATCATGAAAGAGTTAAATTCTTTCTTTCAATTCGAGGGTTTTCTACTTCGATTTGTTTGGTTGTGAGATGAATTCTTATTATTTTTTTTAATTTGATTATTTCTCTATTCTTTTGATATTTGTGATTGCATAGGTTATTGTTTGAAAAGGCCTATTAGATAATTATATGTTGTAGTCTATAACTAAACAATTTATTATGATTTGTAATTATAATTAACCATTACATGTGTAGTAATTAGGTATTAATGATTATGATCCTAGTTTTCATTACATGCCTAAGAGAGATAGGGAATGGAATATATGATTTATTTGTAATAAATTGTTATTATCATTAACTTATTCTTGATTTGTTGCTCTTAAAGTTATTGTTAAATTGATTAGAAATTTGTAGTAACTAAACCAACTAATAATAAGAAATTAGTGTGTGTAGTTAGGATTAATTAATCTGAGAAAAGCATAAGAGTTATTTGGCATTTGGATAGTTCTTGGAAAATAATCAACACAAAGGCAATTAACTAACATTGATGATTAACCCTTGAATTAATGGTATGAATCTCTCTTGAATTAAAGCCTTTCTTTCTGAAATTTCTTTATGTATAAATTCTATTTTTTTTATATATTTTATGCACTTCAAATTACAGTAAGCACCCCTTTTTCCTCCTCATCTTCTTCTTAAAATTGATGAATCAACTTTTTGAGTTTGATTTAAATATACTAACACTACAAGTTATCATGAGAATAATAATTTTTATTTTTGGCAAATTCAACATTTATCAATAATCCTAAATATCAAAACCCAATTTATTTTAGAAGACCCAAGCCACACAAAAATGTCGAATAAAAATTAAGCCTAAGGTCATGTAGCCTAATAAACCAACAAATCATATAAAAAACCATGATATCCTTGTGTTATTTAGAAAAAATAAACAAAAACAAGAATTATTCAATTAGCTAATCACATATATATTTATCACTAGCTCTAAATTCATATCAAATATCATATTTTCTATAAATAATTAAAGATATATTCCTTTTGAAATGGTTGTATTCACTTATTAAATCATGAAGTCTTGCAAAAATTAATTTGAGTGTTGATATAGTCCGGATGGACCTAGGGATGATAAAAAAAATGGATCTTAGGGCTTGCCCCATGAATTTTGTCTCGCAGAGTGCAAATTTGTTGTAAATTTTTATCCAACATGGTAATGTGCAGGGCAAGTTTTTGACTCAAAACAATTGCATGGGGTAAGGCAATTTTACCCCACAATGCTTTGATTTGTCCTAAAATTATAAATTATTTTTTATCTTTTATATTATACTTAAAAATATATATTATTATAAACTTATTTTTTTAATAATTTTATAATTAAAAAATATTTATATTAATTATTTTCTTTTAATTAATATTTATCTTAATTATTTTTTAAACTTAATATTACGTGGACAAATTATCTATGATTTTATATTAGTATTATTACATTATATTAAATATTAAATATTAATTATATGTACATTTAAAATGTATAAATTTTAATTTTTTTTATTTTTTTAAATTTTTCATAAATTATTAGTGTCTTACCCTGCGGATCACAGAGAGAGAACACTAATTTACCCCATGATCGGAGACGGAACAGATTACCATGACTACAGAGCAGAAGTAATATATCATCAATATGTTGTTCCCTATTCCATAGTTATTCCTAGATAGATCACATTTGTCGTGGATGATTGACCGTACGCCAATGATTGAACTAAACTAACTTATATTTATGACTAAGTACGCTTAACGCACACTATAATTTTCTATCACTCCCGGTGCACCTATCCACCAATTGCACAAGCAACAAGGCACCACCACACTTCCTCGCTAAACTCCACTGCACTCGTATTCTTTTCCTCGCTTTGGACGCTCAATTTTCAGCACGAGACTCCTCAACACACTATATTCCACTTCAAATGCACGCAGTGGCACATGAATGCCTATCTATGGGCCTCTCAAGTCGCAAAACCAATTGACTTGACTTCTGCAATCTTCTGGTGAATGCATTTATTTAAGAAAAATTTGCATCTTGATATAATAATATATCAATTTATCATCAAATTTAATCTTTACCTTATTATCATATAATATATTAATTTTTTTTTAAAAAAATAAAATTTCTATATAATAAAATTTAATAATATATTAATATATCATTGCATATATAGCAAATCTCTCTTTTCTATTTAATTATTTTACCTTCATAATTTTCTAGACTTCTTCCACTCCAGCATTCTGGAACTTGAGAGGACGTATGCCGTTTCTTCAACTTTCTAGAAGCTTCTTGGTTAAATTTTCTAGAGGGACCGTGATGCATTTTAACACTGGTCTACCCGATTAATCGCCCTTTTTCAGCTGGGGCTAACGATGTCCATCATCCATTATAATCCCCTTTGTGACTCCCAATTAAAAACTTAGGCTTTCAAAATGTCAGTTATCATAAAATTGGTTAGGAAGGCAAGTTCCCGAGGTGAGGAGCTACTGTTTTCAAGTATCTTTGCTTTCTTATGTTTTTCCAATATTCATCATCATCACCTTTCTCTTTGTTAACATGAACTTTTCTTATAAGTGCACAACAATAAAAAATATTGAAGAAAGTAGCTACATATAGTGTTTACATTAGATCGTTTGACTAATAGTAAAAAACAGACCCCCTATACTACTGGGAAAGATGGGGAAGGTTTTACGAATTTTCCAAAATAGAGTTCGGGAAGTGTCATCCAAAATTTAACATTGAATGCATTTCATGTTTTGCATGAAATCAAAGAAATATCCTCTGACGAAATGGGACAAAAAGTTGGAACAAATTCTTGAAACATAGTATATAGTCTCAAATTAAAGGCATATGTAGAATAAGTATCAATTAATCCATTCTCAGCCACCATGGATGAAGAATGAATCTTCCTATTTAGGTTTCGTAATTACAATCCAAATAGTAGGCTTAACCACATATTTAATAAAGAGTATCATGGTCCATTCCACTTAAATGGAGAGAGAGAGAAGAGGAGGAGGAGGAAGAAGAAGAGGAAGAAGAAGATGACAGAGAGAAAGAGAGAGAGAGATGACATACACCTAAGTCCTAACCATGGTTGGTGGGTCAGTGAAGAACCCAAGGGAACCAAAATATCTCCCAGGGTTGCATGCAGTGCTTTGAGCTCACATCCATTGATGCAGTTCTCAAGATGATGATGAAATGTTGTAGAGAAGCTAGGTGCAAAAAATACACACGACTTCCCTCCTAAAGGTTAGTGAAATGGGGCTGAAACATCCAACAGTTCAGCTCCAGCGAATTTACAAATTTACTATGACCCTTCCCTTACCCAAGGGAAAGAGGATTAGTTTCTTCATTGGTTTTGGTTAAAACCTTTTCACAGCATGTTAACAATAAGGTTTATAAAGCATTTGGGAAAACATGACTAGTCCTAGAACTAAGACACTAAGACTAAATAAATGCTACCTTAAAAAAAAAGGCATGGACAAATCCAGTGCCCATGTTCGCTAAAAATGCCCTTTGCATGTTCAGCCGATTGGATTTACCTTTCTAATTGATTTGCTACCGATCTATGATATCAAAATTTACAGTCTTTGAAAGCCATTTTTTCCTTTAACATATCCCGACCGAGGATGAAGTTAAAAAGACAAGTTCTTTTACTTAGTTTACTTAGTCTTTCCATGACTAAGTTCTCCCTTTTTTTTTTCTCCCCAACTCAGCTATTTCCTATAGCTTGAGCTGGACATAGATTGATACACATGTTTGGTTCTCTCGAAGGAACCTTTCAAAAAGATGCAAAAATCAGGAAAAATGCATGGTTCTCCGAAGTTGGAGAAAATTTGAGTCCCTATGGGGGACTTGTGTGTGCAAAAGCCCAAATGCCATTCATGGGGCTTCTTTTTCGTTAGTGATGGTGAAAGAGTGCGTGTGTGAGAGAGCACCATGGTTAGGGCAAAGGTCGGTGAGACTTCAAGAAGTGATTGCAAGGTTTTGACAAATATAGTTTAAGATGAGTCTCTAACGATGAGGAATTGGAGCTTGAAGAGCCACCTTCACGCCTGCGGCACAGCAAAACAAACTGTCAAAGATGTTAGTCCCCCATCCACAAAACTTGACTAAATAATCCACAACTTATTATTACGTTTTTGCTCATAATTTTAGATGAAAAATAGGCATTTTAGATGAAACTTACACTAAAAGGGTTGAATCATAATTTTTAAAAAGAAAAAAGACCAGAACGTTATATAACCTAAACTCAAATAATTGAGAAAATCCTAAAATAAAATAGCATACAGCAAATTCCTAGAACGTGACTATTCATTTCCATTCCCATATTCCTTAAATAATTGTTATATAAATTTAAGAGAGAGAGAGTGACACCCAAACTTAGGAGCTTGCAAAAAATTAATTAGTGATCCCTATTATTTAAAAGTTCCTATGAACTAATGCCTGTACAGTGCTGGATAAGGAATATTTAATGATATCGGAAACATGATTCTAAATTGCGATTTTGATTATGATTAGTAAAATTGTAAATGAATACAACACAAAATTATGGGTACTGTGCAATCCATAATAACATTATTGCATAAAATATTGTGTTTATGGATCGCAATTTAAAATCTTGATCAGGAATATAAATTTTTCATAAATATATAGTTTTATTTAATCTACATTTAATTCATCATAAAAATTTGACAATGAAATAAATAAAAATACATAATTTTTCAAAACATGCAAATAAATACTTTAACAATTTTATATTTTTAACCCCGTGAAATGATTCTTAGCCCTACTGTAGGGCATGGGTTAACAATGCTTTACTTAAAAAAGGGAGAAGCAGTGGTTTCTTGTGTAAATAAATTAATTTTTTTTCCTAAATTATTAAAAAAAAGGAATTAAAAAAGAAAAAAACCCAAGGGATAATGTGATCCTTAAAGATTTTTGCTCAAAATTACAATGACAGAGAGAAGAAAATTACTTGTAAATTGTACCAGTTTATATTATATATATGGAGTACAAACCTGATTGCAGGGGAGGCGAGGGTGCAAGAGATATGGGTGCGCCGTAGGGCTGTGCATATCCTGCAGTTGAGGTAATGGGAGAGTACTGGAAGAGCTGATGTGGGTAGTTAACGCCGGAAGTATAACCGCCGGTTGTGCCCCCGCTCCCTTCTCCGAACTGGAGATACGGGTAAAAGGCTGTGCCGGCCGCCGCACCGGTCATCATCCCACCAGGTCCGGTTCCGTACATCGGGTACTGCGCTGTAGCTCCTCCGTACAAACTATAATAGTTCTGCATGGATGCATTATACACAACAAGTTCAAACATGTAAATTAAAATGTTAAAATATGGCAAAATGTATTGAAAAATAAGCAAGAAAGACGAGGGAAATTAAACAGTTCTGATGTCTTCATTATAGGAAGCATGATTAGAATTTCTTAGTTATTAATTTGATCTAAGGCTCTAACTCACAATACTAAAAATTGTAGTATTGAAAGGTAGCATTAAATTTTTAAGTGCTCAATCTATAACCTCTGAAAAGGTTAGGATTTGAGGCATTGGATTCAACAAAAACATGTATCTGTCTTCAAAATTAATTAGTTGTTAACAACATAGTCACATTCAAATTTATGTAGAAAATTTTTTTGTCAATTTATTTTTATTTAAGATTTATGAGTGATCTGAAAAAGAGTTTTAGCACATGGACACTGAACTCGCATTTATGACTAACTATCAATTACATTAAATTCGGTTTTAGAACCGAATGATGCTTTCAAATGATTTTAAATTTAATTGTCCGCCTCGTAATATTCCATTCGTTCCTATTTATCTGTTGTCATTAATCGATTTCACACATATTAAAAAAATAATTGAATTTATTTATTTTTAATAAATTTTACAAGATTACCCTTTATACACAAAATTTAAGATAATTGAAAATAGAGAAAAAATGTAGAAAAATAAATACAAGTTGACTAATAGTGTAAAATAATAAAGTATTTATTAATGAAAGAAAAAGATAAATTTGAAAAAAAAATATTTAATGCTTCATTAAATTTTTAAAGCGATAGATAAAAAGGAACAAAAATATTCTTAAAAAAGTGACAGATAAAAAGAAATGGAGGGAGTACATGGTTACTAAAAATAAGCACTTTAAAAAGTAAAATATATCATTATAATTACTAATAAAAAAAATTAAGAGAGTAAATATACAAATTAAAAAATAATTTTCAATGATATGTTATTTATTCAATTTTCAATTTTTTATTAACATATTGTAATGGTTCATTTTATTTTCCAAAATGTGAGATATATACTTTTTCAAATTTAGATAAAATTTCATTTTATTATAGAAAGTAAAGTAAGTGGCTTTTGGTACTAAAAAAAATTTAGAAGAATCATGATTTGATAAAGTATAAATCTAATTTATATTAATAATAGATTTAATTTTAATTCTTCACAAATCAAACGAAGAAGCTTCACAAAAAAGGCATGTTTGCAATTTGCAATTGCGGGCCACCAGCAGTCAGAGAATTGAAATAAAATCAAAATTTGGGTTCTGAGACAGAAGCCCATGAATTTAGAAAACTGTGAAAGCATGCCAAAGTGAGAATGGACCACAAGGCTGTCATCCCAATCAAGAAAATGGAAAGTGGAAAGAAAGAACATATGTCCCTTTGACTGCCTTTCATTCATTCAATATGTGGGTTTCATTATTCAGATAGTACTTTACAAGTTTTTTTATTATGGTCTAATTCAATCTCACTTAATAAATAAAAAATATTTTTTAATATTTTAAAATTTTAAAAATTAAATTTTTAATGCATATAAATTTTACAAAATTAATAAAATATATTAATATTAATAGTTATTCTTCATTTATTATGTAGGATGAAGGAGATATTTTACTGAAGTATTTAAAAATTTGTTATAACACTCCGTCACCGGCTTAGCAATTTCATTTCCAAATTCTAAATGGTACAAGCAATGCTAGTTGGCCTTACAAACCCCACACACGCTCGCATTAATCCAACTAAATTCGACTAACGAAAAATAATAATCCATTAAGTTCATTTGCTGCGGTCTTTGTTCAAATGACACAAAAAATAATAATAATTACTGATAATCCACGCTGATGGATCTTGTTACTGAGTACAAATGCCTAAGAGCGAAGGTGGAAAAAAATACTTAAAGAATTAGAATAAAATTTGTTAGGAATTTGATGAATTTTTTTAATTTTAAAAGATTTAAGTATAAATTTTCTTTTAAAAAACACAAACAATATGGAGAAATTTGAAAGAAGAAAAAAAGAAAAGATGAAAAGAAGTTAGTGAATTATTAGAGCATTGAACCAACTAAGATTACCAAACAAGATGACTCGTTGTGGAAATGAAACTAACTTAGGATTTTTATATATGCATTCCTCTTTTTTACTATAATACATTTTATTTTTTCTATTATCATTAAATTAATAGTTTTTTTATCCAACAAAAAAAGAGTTGGCTAACCTATGTAGCTATAATTATAGTTATAGTTTTATAAAAAAGATAAGATTTAAAAAATTTACATGTTGCATACGTAATAAATTAATTTATAATTTTTTAAAGAAACATTTTCAAAAATGAAAGGCTATAGTTGAGTGTTGTAAAATAATTTTGAAAAATTAATATATAGTTTACTAAGAAAACAAAATTTTTAAAATATAGAAAGGATCAAATTTATTTAAAAAAATTAATGGTAAAAATAATTAAAAAAGATTGACTTTGGAAGGAAATAGGTAAAAAAATACTACAAAATCATTTCAGAAAAATAATTTAAATTTATTAAAAAGAAAAACTTTTGAAAATATAAAAAGAATAAAATTTATTTTAAAAATTAATAGTTAAAGAACTAAAAAAAAAAGTTAAAATTCTATTTTAAAAGAAATAGGACACGTGGTAGAATATTATGTATCGCAAGTGTAAATTGGAATGGGAATTACACCGGAGAGCATGAAATAAAAATCATATATTGGTTGTACGGTCAGAGACAAACAATCTCAGACTAGATGAATTTGTTGTCCAGTGCCCTAAGAGCACTGTTAAGAATTATTTAATTGGTTGAAAATATAAAATTTTGAAAAATTTATTTATTTTTATTTAATTCATTCTCAAAGTTTTTTCCCTGAATTGAGAATGAATTATATAGAATACGCAAATTTTGAGAATTTTTTTTTTCATGTCATTATGTATTTCTTAAAAGAGTAACGAATTGGCTTTCTGCTTTTTTTTCTCATAGATTGTGAAGTTAAAAATTTTGTGAATCTTATTATTTATTAAATAATAATACGTAACGTACTTTTGAAAAAATAGTGTATCAAGCATTTCCACATTAAGAATACCAGTAAGCTAAACAAAGAGAAGGAAAGATGGTAGAAAGAAAATAGTGGGAACCATTTGGTGAAAATCCAAAAGCCGCCGTCTCCTAAAAGGTAAGCTTTATAACGCATCCTTGGTAATAAAAGATACGCAATGCAGGAAAAAAAAATTGAGAAAAGAAATAGTTAGAAAAAATGTACAAACCGTAGGATAAGTGTAATCCGGCGAGTATGAAGAATACCTGAAAACATCGATCAAAGGCAGAAAGATACGTGAGAATTTTAACAGTTGAATTAAAGCTGAAAAACAAAAAGGTAAAAAGCATGGGAATATCTGTATATCTTTCCAGGTTGTCATTGGAATTCATGACATGGGTTGGTCGGTCGGTTGGTTCATAAGCAATAGTGATTCTATCCTGAACAGTCATCATGTGCAAAATTATTCTACCGTGATAAAATAATTAAGGTAACATGCTTGGCAGGTGATAGGCTCAGATCCAGTAGCAAGAGAAATAATATATATTTATGTAAATCAAATAAACTTTGCCTGAGTATATATATATATTTTTTACTCTTAAAAATATACATTAATATTTCCTTTTCAGGATACTACAATTTGTCGCCATTCTATTTGGATCTACCCTCGTCCTCTTCATAAATCAAAATTAATGAAGATATCAGTATATTTTTTAAAAATAGGATGACTTGAGTGTAATTATTTTAAAGAAATATTAAGAAATAAGTGTAAATTATAATATTGTATATTTTAAATTATAACTCAGTGTTTTTATTGAAATCTATCGTTAGTTTTATATACACAAGTCTTACAATACTGTTATATAATCAAAATTAATGATTATTATTTATTCTACTCGTACTTTTCAATATTCATTCTCATTTTTACAGAAAGTAACTGTACCCCATAGTTACACCGATTATTTTGTGAGATGTGAAAACAAAAGTGAATTACTTTCTAAACGTATTAGAAGATTAGTAAGTATTTCTCAAAGCAAAAAAGTATGTTTGGGTGGTTTCGTTGTGCATGAGTAGGCAGGTCATGTGCCATTCTCATGATAGTACAACCGAAGAGAGAGAACGGGAGGAGAGAGAGAAGCAAGGATGGAAGGAATAAAGAGCATATTCATACCCATAGACATTATAAGGTATCCCTTGTTGGATGGCATAATGAGGGAAGGTTGTTGCCGAAGGAAAAGCTGTTCCCACTGTCCCTCCAAAACCTGTCTGGAAAGCACCCATTACCCTAAAGTTCCTCCCTGCACCCACTATCATTATTAATTCACTTGCAAATGAATCGACTTCTCTCAAAGCAACTAGTATATTAACTATAAAATAAGTGACCGAGTATGTTGATCCGAGGCAAGAGATTAATTTGGTTAATAACATTGAAAGTGTTATCATCCAATATATTATTATAAGAAAAAGTAATTAAATATAAAATAAAATACATGTTTCGATAGCACATTTTATTTGACATTTGCTCAGAGAAATGTAAGGAGTTCTTTTATTTTGAAGAAATCACCATTATAATAATGGTCCCACAATAATTAAAAGTTGAAATGAGTAACTAGCACCATTTAAAAGTGTTATTGAAGTTTTGCACATAAAATAATGCTTTTATATTAAATGAAAAACCAAAATGCTTATAACTATAATCAGCTTCAAATTGAAGAAGAATCTTGGTGACTAAAAATCTCATTTAGTATAAAAGAAAGAAAATTATTAAAGTAATGTTGTGTTTTCATGCTTGTGAAGAACAATCTTGTATTTAGCAAGCTTATAAGAAACTATAACTTGGATTTGGATAAAACAGAATGGAACTTTCTAGTCTGGTAGGAATATTCCTGCTTAGCTGCATTCAGCTGAATGTCCTCCATTCTTACCAAGGAATATTTTTGACACTGATCGATACACATCTTACACTTTGGAATAGTTCCTTTAAATAGAACAATAATCATCTCGGGAGGAAAATACATATCCATTAAATTACTGGTGCGGTGATCTAGTAATGAATAATTTTTAAAATGTACTGGAAATATTAAGTTTGAATTTTCTCACCGTAATAATTAACCATCAAATTGAGATTGTACGTAATATTCATAAACACGTCAAGAGATAAAAGGATCTCATGTACAGTAAGAAGTGAAATAAGAAGATTTTATGAAACTTCTCCCAGATCTTAAATATTCAGCAATCACAATCTGAATTCAGATTCAAAAAAAACAAATTACATGGGGGTGATAAGAGAGATTTATAAAGAAAATAAAGTAATTAAAGAAAGAGGAGTTGGCGTATATACAGACCATGCTTTGGAGTGGAAGGCTTGGATCTCTGAACACCCAAAGATGCAAGGTTACAGTTAGCCCTCCTGCCATCAATAACCGGAGAAGCATCCACGCAAGCTCTCATGGCTGCTTCTGGATCCCGAAAAGTTACCTAAATTGGAAATAATTTTGAATTCATCTCTTTGAACTTGGAAAATTGGCAAAAGCTGTATATAATCCATGGCCAAATTGAAAAAGACTTCCTCTGGATTTGAGATCTACTAATAACAGAATTGGAATCAAATGAAAAATACAGAATGTAATTGGAAAGAAAGAAGAGGAGAGCTTACAAATCCGTAGCCTTTGGATCTTCCAGTGGCTTTGTCAGTGATGACAACAGCCTCCAAGATCTCACCAAACTGCTCAAAGTACTTCTTCATAGTCTCTTTCTGGGTTTCCCAAGCCAACCCTCCAACAAACACTTTGGTGTATGTGGTGTCACCAAACTGGCCTGCCAAATTAGATGGCGTCATTTTTTTTCTTTATCCTCTAATTTTGGTACTCTCTTCTCTTATTTTGCTTCTTCTCTTCTGGATCTTCGCTTCTAAAGTCAGCTAGAAGATGGATGGATAGATAGATCTAACTATAGAGAGATGATTTTCTCTTGGTTCTTGGGGGAGAAGGTGGTGTGATGTTGAAGAGGCAATTAGGTCAGAGATGGAGAGAGAGAGAGAGGGTGTGGATTGGAGGGAAAAGAAAGCAAAAGTTAGAAAAAGAGGAAAGGGTCTCTCATAATACGGACATGAATAATATACATAATGCCCCCACCTGCTTTTATTACATCATGCCATAATCACGCGCAGACATAATGCGTGGACTAAGAAAAAAAGAAAATTTTTTTTTTTCTCCTCACACGAATTTTTTTTAATTTTTAACGTAAAAAAACAAAATGATGTGGTTTAGAATTGTTTTTGTAAATAATACAGTTTATAAAAATATTGGTTTTTCTTGAAAAATATGTATATATATACCATATTAAAATTTTTTATTTTAAAAATAATTTTAAATTTAATGAAAATAATTGAGGTGATAGATGAAATTAATAAAAAAATATAATTAATTACAAAATGGATGTAAAAATTAAGAAATTTTTTAAAAATTATTTTTATTTTTAATTTTAAGCAATACATTTAAAATTATAATTTTTTAAAATAACTTATAAAATAATTATTAAATACTAGGAACTTTTCAATATAAAAAATAGGAAAGAACTCATTTTCTAAATTTATTATAGAATTTCGGAAAAATATAAATTGTTTATTTAATTAAAGATAGTCGTATTTAATGCTCAATGATTAATTTTTACAATCACCCTTTTAAACTTAAATATAAGTAAAAATCTATATTCATTATCTATTTTTGGGTGATTTGAAGGAACTAACTTGATTTAGTATAAAATTTGTAAAAAAAAAAAATTGAACATAGGGTAAAAGTTTTATGGCTAAAATTTAGAAATATTTTAAATTGTATATTAATTTTTTTCTTATTTAAGGGATATTTTGATTATTTTGATAAGATTTATCGATTTAATATGAATTTGAAAAAACATAATTATAAATCATAAATTTTTATCTTCTTATTGATATAACTTTCTAAATTATGATGAAATTTTTATATGAATACAATTTATTATTTATATATAAAATTTAGGAGATAATTGTAAAAAATAATAATAATAAATATTAAATTCAACCATGTCAAAGTAAAAGAAATAATTTGTGTCTTTTTCAAAATTTATATGCAATAGAATTTAAAATATTTTATAATCAATAACATGATAACATTATTTATATGACAAAAATATAAGATTTTTTCTTTAATTTTGAAATTATTGGATTTTACCTTCTTAAATTATACTAAACTTGAATTTAATATCTATTGTCAACTTAATTTACTATCTCATTAAATTATATGATTTTAAATAATATTTTAAATAAAAATTATAATATTATAATATTTTAAGTCACCTTATTTTTTACAAATATTTTTATGTTATATAATTAATATAAATTAAATTAAATATTTAATTTAATCATAAAAAATGAGTTATAAAATTATATATAAAAATAGTGAAATAAATCAATTTAATATAATAATATAATTATTGTTAAAAATTTATGAAAATGTATATAATTTAATAAAATAATTAATTAAATTAATAATGGGTGTTAAACTTAAATTTAATAAAATTAAAAAATAATTTATAAAATTTTAAAATAAAAAATAGAATTCAATTATATTAAAATTAAAGATCGTATTATATATAGAGAGAGAGAGAGAGAGAGTCTCTGGACCGGTAAGGAGTGGGTTTCCGTGCGGAGATTTCACGATCAATTATGAAGCGTGGGAATACATCGTGCACTCTTGCACTATCATTATGTTTGTCGTCTTTATACTTTCTTTTATTTTTCGGTAGATAGAATTAGGCTCATATTTTCAAATATTTACAACATTGTCCATGTCGCGATGCAATGCGGGAAATGTTCATGGGGACGGACATACATCGAAATATCCATAGGGTACGTGTATGCAAAATGCAAAAGAATTTATTTTTAAATACGAGGCAGTTATATATTCTAGTAACCAGTAATATTTCATCCAAAAATAAAGTAGCTAGAAATATACGAGCCTCCGTTTATATATATATATATATATATATATTCAATGATAAATGCAATAAATTTAATTAAAAATAATTTTTTATTATCATAATTTTAAAAATTAATTTTTCTCACAAAAAATAAAAATACATAATATTCTTTTATATTTCAGAAAACGAACGAATCAGAAATATTCTTATAAACTTCTCTTAACTATACTTTTTAAATTTATATTATATCTTTGCACTGACATATAAATATAAAATGCTTATGAAATACTACTCAATGGTATTTTTAGAATTAAGTTGCTAGTGAATGAAATTGACATTAAAGGAAAAAAAACTATATTAAAAATGAAAAGTCAATGGTCAACTATCCAATGGCTGTTGTCGAAAAGCAGATGCCAAAACGGGCCTAAGTTTGCGATTTTTATTTTTTGATGACAAAGTGCAACATTTCATAGTCACCGATCCGGGTGGGTATTAGGGAATCCTAATAACAATTAAATAAAAGAAAAATGGGATATAATACAACACCTAATGAGGTTAAATTTGATCTCTTGATAATATAAAACGTTTTAACGATTAATAATAAAAAAACAACATAGCATTAAAGATTAATTAAATTTTTTTATTATTAATAAGCTATTTTACTAAATTTTTTTATTAATGTGATAATTTATGATAAGTGATAGTTTAAATCAATTTATACAAATAATAAAATAAACTTAAATCCACAAGTAATTATTCAAGGAATCATCACACTTTGAGCATTTTATACTCTATTTATTTTGATTGAAAATTAAATAGTGATTTTCAACTCTTTTCCTAGGATAAAAGCTATGGGTTCTTTTCTAGTAAACTAATAAAGTTTTAAGCATAATCAACATATTGCAAATAGAATAGCAAACAAAATGAATTAATGGTACGCAAATATGTAAATGAATATAAATGTACAAAAAAGTACTCGAAAAAGTCACAATTCAAATATAACCTATAATGTAACTTTTGTAGAAACTTGACAAAATAAGTACATCAAAATAAATGCAAATGGGTGTAGTTTGGAAACTCAATTCTCACTTACACTCAAAGGTTAGTGTTTGGATTACAGAGAATTGCAAGAAACAAGATAAAAATGGTACGAGAGTGCTACAAATGTCAAAAGGCAAAATGCATATTGTGTTTTTTGTAGCGAATTTGGCAAAAGATCCATTTCTCTTCACCTTTACCAAATTTACAATATAAAGGTCAAGTGGTTATCTATCTAGGAGTAATTACATATTTTTCGAGGTAACCACTGATTACCCACGTGGCATATTCAAAGGCCATCTTAACCACTACATGAGCTATGATCAATCATTAACCTTCCCTATGTCTTTGATTTTCTTGAAGTAGTATAGATACGACTCTTCCATTAGAAGGGGTTCGCTATCAATTGATTATCTTTCCTCCTAGGATGCCACCAGTCATTTTGGCTTGAAGAAATGTTTAGCCAAATGATCTTAATTCGACCTCATCCATCCTTACATCTTACATTGAAAATTTTCTTATTAGAGGCTAATAGAGGCCCCTCTAATTTAGATACTTTGAACATTAAGTTAAAAATTAACTAAACTATTTCTTTTTATATTTATTAGCTATCTAGCAATGTTAAAAGGATCACTAATAGACCATGGTGCTCCATTGTTGTAGGTCATAAAAGAATGAGTTCAACCCTTAGACATCGACCAATGTTGTTGGTTGAAGTTTTAGTCAGAAAATAAAGTGATTTCATTGAAATGAGATCATCCTATCATATTTATCCTTTCTTCTTCTCTTAATTGACAAATATTTTTAGGATTTTCACCAATACACATGGCATCTTAAGAGTGTCTCATGCATCATCAACCATCACATCCTTCTACTAGCACCATTATGCATTGCACATGAATTTTGAACTTTTATGACTTTTTAATGCTAATCAAGTGCATTAAGTTGCCCTTGTCATGACATTAATGAATCTGAGGATTACTTCCTTAAAAAATCCCACTTTATCTTCATTCCTTACTTTAGGATCTTAACATTTTCATTTTTTTGCACTTGAATTCTTTGCCTTACTTACATACTTTCTCCTTCAAGCTCATGTGTCCCTATTATTTCTATGATTTTTTATCATTGTGGCTCAATCCATCTAGTTCTACCTTGAGCCTAGTCAAAGTTGCTGATCTAAACTTACAAAACTTTGAGATATTGAAACATTAAGTATTCTTTCAATCCCTTAATTTCATTATTAATGATAGTGAATCACTATGCTTCTATCTCAATCCTTTGATTTCTTCTCCTAAAGAATGTTTTTTTCCATATTTGTTCCAAGTCCTTTGTTTACTAAAGCTTAATCCCCATCTTCCGTGGAGTGAACAAAGATAATAGAACATTCTATAACTTCCTATTCCATGCATCTAATGCCTCAAACAATTATATTTCTTAGCTCAATCGTGTTCAAAAGTCTAAGGAAGACTTCTAGAAATCAATAGGAACTTTTAAAACTATTTAATTATCCAAACTCCTAATTAGAGCTAATGCTCCAATGTTAGGTGTTGTTATATCATTCTAGTCATCTTCAACCAATCCCTTCATGTTCTTTATAGCCTCATAAGTCTTTCCATTTTTAACATTTTGACCATCATAAGCTTGAGCCTAATAAAAGAGATTATGTCCCTTTACTTGTTACCTATATCTAAAGTTTATAAAACCCTAATCCTAGTCACCTCTAAGAATTCCGCCTACATAACCTTTCTTAATACTTACAAAGGAGTGGATTGCTTAACTGTGAATGATGTTAAACATATTATATTTTTTACTTATTGGCTGTGTAAGCATTTATATTGCATTTTGTCCTTAAAATTTTTTTTATTTGTTCCCTTAGTTGCAATCCTCCCTAAAATTTAACAAGTAACCTTTGCCCTTTTTGTTTTAGTGTGCATTTTTTACTATGTCAATCTTATTGCTTAATACCTTAGACAAAATAATTTTTTTTCCAATTTAGGATGTCCATTTTGGGTCTTTCAACTATGGTTAATAGGTGTCTTTTAGGACAATTTTGAGCTAGGAAAGAAAGTTTTAATCAATGCCTATGTAGAAGGAATTTAATTAACTTAAGGAAAGTTAATTAGAAAACTTAAGTTAAAATGCCTAAAAGACTTGTTCAAGCATTTCTTTTCACTCCTTTATACATTTTTAGCTACTTATCCTTGTTCATGACTTCTATGAATACTTCAAACTAACCTATTGAACCATAAGTCCAATTGTTGGTTGAACCAAAACATACTAAGACTACTTAACCTACTCAAGTATAATTCTTTTAACTTTTGGCTCTATCTTTTTTTTCTTCTTTTGCTTAATATTATTCATGTTACAAGTGTTGGTGTCTGTCTTAGGAGCCAATCATAGAGATGATTGCAATATTACACAATATATTACATTTCATTTTAGCAATATAATTATTGTATTTTATTTTATTTTATTTTACGTAAATTATAACTTAAATATAACAATTAGCCTTGGAATAGCTTTGCTATTCCTAAAATACCCCTAGTCAAGTATTATTACGAAAATGATAGTGATAATATATAAAGACTAGCATGTATAGTGACTAATGATTATGAATCATGGATATGTGATATCAAGTCAATACATGAGTACATTGTTAGTGAACAATGTACTAGACTGACCCACTATGAGAATACTGCATGGATAAATGTGTCATTAGTTATTCTCATATGATCACAAATGCGCATAGTCCTTTAACTTGAAGTCACTACGGTTTCCTACATAAGGAGTTACTCACTTTGATGTCATCTTACGTCACCTTTAATCGGGATGACGAACATGACGTTGATTGGGTGTGTCACAAATCATGCAGAAGGAAGTAAGTGCTGTAGATGGGATTTTGTTACTTTTGTATGGAAGAGAAATATCCTTGGGCCCTTTGATTGAGTGAGACTTAGAAATGCATAGCCATGATCAATGGGATTAATATGTGATATTGATCATTTATTTTAAGTTTACTCAGTATCAAGAAATATAAATTGAACATTGACAAGGATGACACACTCCATGCCTCCAGCTCAATTTGAATATTGTTACAAAGGGGATTGTGATGCAAAATGTTTATTATATATTAGGTAAATATCGAATCATAAATATTCTTACTACTTAAGTGGCAGAATGTATTGCTAGATACCGCTCACTATCTATGACCGAAAATGAGTCATTATTAATGTAGTAAAAACTTACAGGGTCATACAAAAGGAGTACGAATAAGATAATTTTAATTAAGCTTTAGTTAGACTAAAATTCAATTAATTGGGCTTATTTTCGTGCATATATATTATTATTGAAATAATAATAATTTCTCACATAATATATATATATATATATATAATATTATGTGATATTAAAGTAATATCAGATAATTAGGTTATTAGATATTAGATAATTATATTATGAGATAATATTATTATATAATATAAGATAATTATATGCTAATTTAATATTAGATAATTATATTATGAGATAATGCAATTATCTAATATTAGATAATAATATATAAGTCCTATCTCTCCTCACTCTTTCTAGGATAAGGATAAAGTGATAGTTGTTTAGTGTAATTAGAATTTTTTGAAGCATTATCCTAGTAGGACTAGGATTATGATATGCCTTAATTCTAAAAAAGGATTTGAAGGCAGCATATAAGAGACATGCTCATAAGCTTCATCAAATCCTAAAATCACTCTAGAAAACACCCAATCTCAATCCTAGTAAGAAAAATGAACCCTAGTAGCTTCATCGAGGGGAGAGGTCGTTGTTCATTCCGTGTGGATACCGTAGAGACGCTGTACCTTCTGACTGACGTTTGATTCATCTCGGATTCATTTAGAAAGAACATAAACACAAATATGGTAAAACCCTAACCTTGATTTATGCCTTTTGCATGGATCTTAGGTAGATTCAAATCAAAATTTAAAAATTTCACTGTGTATGTTGATCCGTAACCTAACAACAAGCTCAACCTCAAAACATTTTTTTATTAGATTTGAAAGGACCCACATAGATTCTCATCTATTTACCATTGCTTTGACTACTAAAGTTTTAAAGAAAGAAACTTAATAACCAATAGTTGAAACTCTTTTAACTACTAATGAAACTTCTAAGCAAGCATTGAAAACCCAGTTAAGTTAACCTTAACAACATCTAATTGACAACTCCCAATAAGGCTACCTTAATTCAATCAACTTAGGATACTCAAATATAAAAGCTTAAAGATCAAGACAATAAGGAATTCAAGACTAGTCAACATTTAACTAGTGATAACTAGGAGCAATAGCTTGATGTTAATGATTATTTGCATAAAAATGACTAGGATCTTGACCTATTCAATTAAACATTAGTCACGATCTATTAAGGCATATTTTTATCAAAAAGATAAGAGTGATGAAGATCCTTTTGGTGTTTTGAATTTCTTAACTTCTAAAGGTCATTACTCAACTTCTTTTATCCAACCAGTTATCCAATCAATTGAAGGTTTTGTTGTCAATCAATAATGTATGAAAGAGATCAAAGTTGATTTGACCACATTAAAAGAAATTCATAGCCAAGATATAAAGGAGATAGCTAAAAACCTAGAAAGTCGAGTTGAGCTAGAATTGAGCTTGAAAATTTTAAAGGAAACCATTAATTCAAACCCTTAGATTACTATAGGCTTTAACTTATATATTCTTGACTTGGTAAAGAGCTTTCCTTCCATATTCATAGACTTATGTAAGACTTTGGCCACATAAAAAGCCTAAAGTTCCCTTACCTAGTGAAAAAATAAGTTGATTGACTTCAATATATTTAGTGAATAGCATCCCAAGTTTCTTGTTAAGAAACATTAAACTCATGATAACAGAATTTCATCTTTGAAGGATAAAACATCTTAACTTCAACAAGAGTTGAAGTAACTTGAAATAGTTTGATTAACTTTGAAGTTTGAACTTTAGGCTATGAAGTTGGAAGAGCAAGAGCTTCAATAAAACTGAGGTGATGAAAGAGTACAAGTTGACTTATGCTAAGCTAGCTGAGATACGAAGTGAATATAAAGCTATGTTTAGATTTACTTTAAGTTTCCCTTCAAAAATTTTTAAATACACTCCCACTAAATAGGCTAAAACTTCAAGATGTTTTATGCCATTTTAACTTTTTATCTTGTGAATATTATAGTCTTATTTTTAAATCATATTTTAGTTACAATCTTTAATTGAAATTTTATAAACCCTTGATTGTTACTTCATAAATGTTTAGTCTATATCGCTTTAAGCATTTGCTGTTAATAGTTTTAACCTTATGATCTTTTATATTTTTAACCTTATAACTATTATTATCAAAATATTCAATAATTATAAATGGTCATTTCCAATAAGGTGACCATTCCCAATATTTTGATTTAACTTGTATTGGTAAAATAACTTTCTAAGCTAATTGGCTTTAAAAAAATCTCTTTCCTTTAACATGCTTATTGTATAATTTAGCCAAATTTTCTTTATTATGTATTAACCCTTCTAAAGCATCCCAAGTCACTTTATCTAGATCTTCCAACTTATTAAACATTAAATTATATAATCACTTTGTGGTAATCTATTTCGCTTGTTTACTCTCAAAGCTTACATTATCACTTCAACTAGAAACATAGTATCATGCCTAAATACTAATTTATATGAAGTAACTCTAGTTAAACCCCATGGTGTACTCTAAATTGTCTAAAGTGTATTTTCAAGCATACAATGCTTATTTCTTAGGTATTGGATAATATGTATCTTAATCAAGTTGATGATTAATTTTTTGGCAGCTTTAACTTGTCTATTAGCTTAGCCATTATGTGGTATGGATGATAGCATCTTAATTCCTCTAAATTCAACATAATCCTTAGCCTTTAAACTTGTGGACATGGTTCCATAGTTAGTTGTTATTATTTAAAAAAAAAAACTAATTCTACACATTACTTTATTTTTTATTAAATTAATAACATCCGCTTTTTTTATTTCCTTAAACATTACCATTTTGACTTATTTAGTAAAATGATCAATGATGTATAAAATGAAATGGTAACCCTTGGTTAAGGGAGGGTATATTTTGCTAAGGATGTCCAATGTCCAACCTTTAAATGGCTAAGGTTTAATTATATATTTAAGTTTGGTGGCAGATAGCTTTTGAATCAACCCATATTCTTAGCATTCTTTATAGCTTTTGGAAAAGTTTATATGATCGTTAATCATTTGTAGTTAGTAAAGCCCGTGTCTTACTACCACCCATTTCATTTTTATTTTAGCTTAATGTACTCTGCAAATTCCTTTGTGTACTTTTTCTATGGCCAAAATAGCTTTAACTTCATTTAAACATTTTAGTAATAGCCTTTTAAAGCTTCTTTTGTATAATTCACTATCCAATGTTATACATTTTAAAACTTTTGTTCTAGGTAATTGACTTGCACTATTATACATGTCATTAAAGTATTCAGTTAAAGGTGTTCTCCAATCTGCTAGAGTATTATCAACACATGCACACAACATCTTTTAGCTCTTCATTAGTTTGAGTTATGCTTGCTTTGCAATTAATTCAACTAATCTTGAAATACTAATCTTATTCCCTGAAGTTATTTGTATAAAATATTGGTCTTTTAATTTTCCATTCAGAGGATGTGTTTAATAATAATATCATCTAACCTAAATAGCAATATGGATACAAGTTATGAGTCCTCATAAATTTCAACATTATATTCCTTTTGTTCAAATGATAGTTCTAAGCTAATTATTAGTGCTTCATATCTAGCATCATTATTTCAGCATATTGCATCTAATGAAAATATAAATTCAATTAGTAGGCCTTGTGGTTTTATGATCAATATTCTTACATTGGCACTGTTCTTATAAAAACTATTGAAATATAATTTTTAATATAGGTTGTCCATGATGGTTGACTATGAAGTCATCAATAACTTGGCCTTTTATTACTTTTGGAGAGCAATATTGTAAAGCAAATTTTATAAAGTATAAAGCCTATTTTCCAATTTAGTCATGTATTAAAGGCTATGTTAGCATATATTTTAGGGTATTAGACTAGGCTAATACTATCTAAGTTTAGAATAAGAGAAATACAAAGCAAGGTATAATTTTTCAATTTTTGAATATTTCTATTCACTTATATTTAACATCCTAGATAAATAATAAATTGCCTTTTGTTTAACTTTATCATTTTCTTAGGTAAAAAATAACCTATTACATCAGTCGAGGCTAAAACATACATTTTTAGTGTTTAGCTAAGGATATGCAAAGACATTATTAGTGCATTGCTTAGAAATTTCCTTATGTTTTTTAATATAGCTTAGTGCTCATCTTTGCATACAAATTGCTATTCATTTTTAACTTCACCAAAGGTAAGAATACCTTAGTTCAACCAAAAAGGCTTAAAATGAACCTTTTTAGGAAATTAACTTTTTTTAAGAAGCAATATAACTCTATTTTGTTAGTCAATACTAAAGTTTCCATGATCACTTTGGTTTTATTTTTGTTAATCTCAATTCCCTTTTAGTGGATTAAAAAACCCAAGAAGTTCCTTATAGATATGTCAAAACACATTTAAGGAAATTCATTTTTAGTTTATTTTTGCATATTTGGTGGAAAGCTTGTTTTAAAATTTTCAAATGCTTTTCATAAGAACCTTTCTTACTCACCATATCATTAATATATACCTTTATTGATTCCCTTACCATGTCATGGAAGATAATATTCATTGCTTGCTAGTATATGGCTTTGACATTTTTTAGTTTAAAAGGCATCACAACCTATTCAAAAGCATTAATTAAGCCAAGCACCAAAGTGTTATTTTCAATACATCTTCTTCAAATTTAGACACATAGTTGTAATTAAAATTTCCATCTATTAAACTCACTACTATATGTCCTAAAGTTGTATCAATGAGCATATTTGTAACTAGCAAAGAATATTTATCTTTTCATGTTGCATTGCTTTAGTCTTTGAAGTCAATGCATGCCCATATTTTACCTACTTTTTAATTACAAGTAACATACTTGAAATTCATTTAGCATAGCTTGTAGTCCTAGTGAATTTGGCATTTAGTAACTTTTTTATTTCCTTTTTTTTTTTTAGTATAACTCCTAGTGTAAAATGTTGAGATAGCTATTTGTAAGGTCTAAATCCTTCTTTGATTGGTAATGGATGTTCAATCAGTTCTCTGCTTAGTCCAAGCATTTCATTAAAATTTCAAGTAAAATAGTTTTTATATTCTTTCAAAATGTTAATTATTTTCCTTTTGATATCCTTAAGTAAAGTCACACATTTAAAAGTCAGCCACTTGTCTTCTTTAGTTACTAAATTCACTTATTGAAGTGAATCTTGAACTTTGATTTTTTTGGTATCCTCTTTGATTAGTGATTTATGAAATCTAGGAAGACTACCTTCATATATGCAATCAGGAATCTTAGTTTGAGCTTTCTAAACAACATTAGCTAATAGTTGAGCAAGTTATTGCTGATAACCATTCATTAAGATTATAGGTTGTTCCCTTGATTTTTTCCTTTGAGATAACTTTGAAACTTGATATGTCTAAGATGTACTTCTTTACTACTTAAAGATCTATATGGATGGCAACATGTAAAGGCTAGACATTAAGGTTCTATAGTTTAAAATCAACATTGCATTATTGCATGCAACGTTGCCTATGATTAACCTTAATATATTCAACTATCCTATCCTCTTCCCAAATAAGCATTTCTAATATATTGTGGAAAAGATTACTTTAACAAAATCTATCCAATCTTTTCCTAGTGACAAATTATAGTTAGTTTTTGATGGCATTAAAACAAATAATGTAAATCTTATGATCGAGATAATCTTTAAGTCTACTAATACCATCCTTTCAAAGGTTGACATCTTCTTATTAAAATCAATTATAATAATGTTAGATGACATGATATCTTTAGGTTCCATCCCTAGTTAAATAAAAGTGGTCCTTAGGATTAACTCACCAACTACTCTATTATTCACTAGTACTCTATTTAATGGTTATCCATTCATATATGCCTTAATATGTAAAGGTCTTTGATAATTCCTCATTTATTTGGTTGGCTTCTCAAATTCACCAATCATCTTCTCATTGAATTTGACTACTACAATTGTTAAATCATTAGTAAAATCCATTTTAGCTTCATATGTTGTGCTAGAAGCAAAGTATGAAGGTAGAATTGTTGCAACACTGACATCAAGGTCCTTTTTTTGACCTTCGGTTAGGAAAAGATATCAGTTTTCTTTTTTTTTTCCTTCTTGGTTCCATTTGACTCCCTTAAATTAGAAGGTATCTCTTATTGGCAATCTTTTTTTTTTGCTTTCTTTAGTATATGGTCTTTTTTAGCTCCTTGAAGAAAGAGGTCTCTCATATTAAAAATAGTACTATTTGTTTCTACTTTCCTTAAATTTTGACTTCTTTTTATTATGATCGGACTTGTTTTCAACCTATTGACCTTTAGGATAATTTCCTTTTGATTTTCTTATACTGATTGAAATTTTAGTTTTTTTTACTATATATAATCTAACCTATGAAAAATAGGCTTTTCTTTCCTATTTTATCATTCAAATTCTTTAACCTTTTTTAAGGCCTCTTTTCATTTATCAGCTAACTTTTAGATATTTAAGTTAATTTGATTTTTTGATCATATTCTATACATTACTACTCTTAGTTAACCATTATATTTTTCATACTAAAGGTACATTTTAATGCTCCTCCTTCATATTGTATTCTCTTAATAAAGTTAGTATTTGACTTTCCTTTATATGGATATGTCTTATGAAAAAAAATGGTACATCTAATAGTCATTATATTTGTAATAGGCCATCATAACAACTTTAACATTGAATAATTTAGAATCAATAGCCACATAGTAGGCTATAACATTAACCTTTGAGTTGAAAAGGTTTACATCAATTTCATCGTACTTATAATACACCATCATATTAAGTTCTAGATTAACTAAGTTAAAGTCATGGATTGGCTTTACTTCAACCCTATTGGAAAAGGGTTTTCACCAATTGTCATCTATGGCCAAACATTAATAATGTAGCCTTCCTTACTTGATTACTTTCTAATCATTTCCTTGAAATAGACACAATTATTAGTAATATGCCTAAACATATTATGATATTTATAATATTTTCTATCCCTTATTTCATTTTTCAATAAAATTCTATGACCTTTAGATAATTTTATTTGTTTATCTTTCAGTAGAAGGTCAAACATTTGATATGACTTATTTATATCAAAAGAATAAATCTTCTCATTAACATGATCTATTTTATCTTTCTTTTTAACATTTTTAGTAAAGAATATGTGTAAGGAGGTTTGGGATTGAGTTCAACTACATAGACTTTAGTGTTAATATCTTTATTAATTTTATCTTTTTTGATATAAGTTACTCTTTCTTTTCTAAAGTTATCTTTCTATCTTTTTTCTCTTTGCAATTGCTCTATTTGCCATACTTTTTTAGCCAACTAAGCAACATTAGTGATATTTTAGTCTATTAACTTTTTATGAATGACATAGTCATAACCTACCACTACTATTTTATCCATCTCATTATTGGTAATATGAGTAAAGCATCAACTACAAGCTTTTGAAAAGTGAAACAAGTAATCTTCAATTGACTTCATTAAACTTTTATAGAGATTTATTGCCTTGTCTAAATTCATTTTAATCTCTTCTCGATAGAATTGATCATGGAAGATCCTTTTTATTTGTGCCTACTAGTGGATTAAAATAGATAAAAGTCTCAAATACTAAGAGAAAGTAATTCAAATTAAAGAAAAAGGAAAGCGTGTTAGTTATAGGAATTTATTCCTAACTAGTTCTTTGTATTTGAATGTCAATCAAGTAATATGTTCAATAGTGGACGGGTTATCTTCATTACATAATGTTGTAAATTTGAGCATTTTGAAACCTTTGAGAAGTTCAATTTGATGTATCCACTCTAGGAACACTTCTCGATAGTTTAAATATATTCCTTAGCCACTAAGTTAGTTTAGTAATCTTTCAATTAATAATTTTACAATTTAGTCTTGGCTTATTTGATTTTCGTGAACATTATGATGATTTAGTGCATGTTGATTCAATTGTTAAACATTTTCTTGTCCACCTCTATTTTGAGGTTCGTTCAACTAAGCCCTTCTCACTTATTCACTATGTTTAGCAAGTCTCACTTAATCATATTCTAATTTTGGCCTTTCAACTTTATTGTGGTTGATATCAAGTTCGATCTTGAATTTTTCTCTTTTTAGTTCCTATTTTTTATCATGTTGTAGATAAGGTTTTAAGTCATTTTCTCTAAAGTTTGATTTATTGATTCTTAGTTAATAGTCGTATTTTTAATGATTGATCTTAATATGGTTTCTATGTTTTAGGAGAGCATATGTATCATCTTGTGATTACTTTCATTTATTTATTGTCTTATTACGATCACATTTTGAAAGGTAAAGGTATTACTTCCATTATAATCAACAACTTATGCATATTATGCATTAACTCTTTCAAATTGAATGTTTTAGCTATTGTGTGGAATAACCTTTTTGTTTCACCAATCATTGGCATGTTATAAGGTATTCCAAAAAGCATTCCACTAGGCCCCAACTTTATTTTTCTAATTGTTATTTATTCATTTCTTGAGGCTCTAATGTTTTGATTCTATACGACTAGCTTGTTATTTCTGCAATCATTCCTATGATTTTGATTTTAATTATAAATTTAATTCGATAGGTCTTAAAGAACTTGTTAACTTTGGCCATTATTTAGCCTAATATTGTTTTGATTATATATATTATGTGCCATGTTTGGCATAGGTTTATTTTAATTGCTTACATTTTAAGCGATATCTATATGCTTTAAGTTTTGCAACTACTATTTTTGGTTATGATTCATTAACATTTTCGAAAACCCTTTCTTAAAACAAAGGGTTTCCATGAGTAGTACTAGAAGATGAAACCACATTGGTATTCATCATAAAAGGTGATAAGGTAGAGCCATTTCTTAATTGCATAAACAGAGAATGTTAGAATAGTTTACTTAAATTAGGTCCTATCGAATGTGCCAATTTATTTTGCTTAAAAATTGAGTAATGGTTTTAAATTCTTTTCTTGGAACAAAAGTAGTAAGTTCTTTTCTAATAAATTGGTGGCGTTTGATGCAAGTAAAAGTAGTAGAAAAAAATGAATTAATGGTCCATAAATATGTAAATGAATGCAAATGTACATAAAAGTGCTAAAAAAAGTGGCAATTCAAATGTAACCTACAATGTAACCTCTATAAAGTTCTTACAAAATAAGTCCATTAAAATAAAAACAAATAAACATAATTTGAAACTTAATCCTCGCTCACACTTAAAGGTTAGTGTATATATTAAAGAAAATTGCAAGAATCAAGATGAAAATGGCAATAAAGTCCTGTAAATATCAAAACATAGAGTGCATAATATGCTTCTGTAACAAATTTGGCAAAAAAGATCCATTTTTCTTCACCTTTACCCTATATGAGGATTTAGTGCTAATCTATCAAAGAGTGGTTGCATATTTTTTGAGGAAGTCACTAGTCACCCATATAGCATATTCAAAGGCTATATTAACCATTCTATGAGCTACTATTAATCATTAACCTTCCTTATATCTTTGAACCTTCTAAAGTAATATATATTTAACTCTTCCATAGGAATACGTTTGCTAATAGTCATTTATTTTTCATCCTGGAATGTTACATGTCATTTCAACCTAAAGAAATATTTAGTTAAAGGATCTTAATTTAAGCTTAACTATCCTTACACCTTACATCAAATATTTTTTGATTAAAGGATAATTCTATTAAAGAAAAAAAGAGAGAATTCAATTTAGTTAAAATTGATTTATATATAAAATTGTTCTAGAATCCAACTTAAAGTAAAATGAAATTTTACTTATTTAATGGTTTTAAATAAAGGGATTAGATTAAAAAATTTACATTTTGTATTTCTTATTTGATTTATATGTTTTGAAATTAAAACTCAATAATTTAATAGTGAAAGCATTACCTAAAAATAAATTAGGTTGAAAAAACCCTTAGATTATTGTTTAAGTAGTTTTATCAAAAATAAATACCTACAACTAATGGTAGCCCATATAAGACATTCTAATATACTCCTATTTAGGCAACATTAATTGTAAATATTTTATTTTAAAGCATTTTATATGAAAATGACTCTCAAATTAAATATAAAATTTAGGACATGTGACCATAATTTTGAAAAACATATCATCCAATAAATAATACCTGAAATAACTCACATTTGAGTAACTAATAATATTAAATTATAGTGGTAATTGCATTAATTATCAGTGTGAGACCTTTCAAAGCTATATATATTATTAACTACTTAGACATGAGTCATTATTGTGAAAGTATAATAAAAAAAAATAACATCAAAAGCATGATCTAACAAAATATGCTATTTTTTAGTCAATGCTCAACAATTTCTCTATAACAAACTCAATAATAAGGTAAAGACATTTTCTAGCAATAATAAAGTGAATTATCTCAAAATCCCAAAATAATGTCAATTAAGAGACAAAAATCAAACACATAAGTTAACAACTAATACTGAGTCCTAATCTTTATAAATTTATTCACCAAAACATCTCTAACTTACAAAATGATGTTAACAAAGAGATGAATATATAACTTAGGAACTAACAATTAGCACCAAATCTTAGTTCTAATAAGATATTATACAAAATAACATATAAGACTTGATACCTAGCCCTTATGCAAGTCTCTTTATTCCAGTATGGTGCCTATAAAAGACTACATATACAAGCCTAGAGCTAATGACTAGCACCAATTCCTAGTTCTCATAATTATAATAATTAATACATTTCATAATATAGAGATACAAGTATTGATAAAGAAACTATAAATTACAATTTAAATGCATAATAATATACTAATATGATTAAAAATAAATATAATAATACACAAAATAAAAATTAGCAAATTATGTAATAATATATATGAAATATGCACTTTATGTACTAACAAATATATTATGATTATTAATTAAGATGGAAGGTTCTATAATATATAATATAGAACTCCCACTAATCAAGTGTATTATAAGAAAATAAAATTGATCACTAATATCTTAACAGCAAGGACATTTGATAGAGATAAGAACCTTGGTCTAGGAAAAATTAACATTTAGGTTTCACATACATATCTTAATGGTAGAATTATAATTTCTCAAATTATTTAAAATTAGCAATATAATCTAAATAAAACAAATGGATAAGTTACAAGAAATTAATTATATAAATAACTTTGGTATCTTAGACAAATAACTTACAAAATCCAAAAAGATTAATACTATATTAACAACCAGTTAATTCAACAAGAGAGTTTTTAAGAAATATTTCCAGAAGTCATTTAAATGAAGTATGAATAAAAGTCTTAAATTTGACTTATTTGATAAACTCTCATAACAACAACATATACTAATATGCACTGGTTAATAGAAGAGCATTTCATAAAAATTTAGAAAAAAATGGATTTATAACATATATGCCAAGAACTTTATAAATTGTTTTATACTACACCTAAGAGTAAACAGGTTTATATCAAATTCATTACTGTTAGTAGAAAATATGCTTGATAAAAAAAATATTTCAAAATTTAAATATTATATATATATATATATATATATATATATATATATATATATATATATATATATCTAAGAGGACTTAATGAAATTTTCACCTTTTTATCATGCAAATTTTCTAATAAGCAAATTTATGTAATGACATATAACTTATTACAAACTAAACTATATAAGCAAATTTTTATATTTATAGTACACTTTTACAAAGTAAAAGCAATTTCAAAGATTGTCAAATGATCTTTAACTAAAATTAGTCCTTGAATATAGGTATCACATTTTGCATTACAAGCAAAATTTCATAACATTAGAGCAAATTCCTACTACTATCAAGATTTAATACAATTATCAAAATCTATGTACTATTCAAAGTATAAATTATACATTATCAAGTAATTTATCGTATTTAAAAAATTATAATATTAATAATGTTCTTAATAATTAAACAATTATAAATTCAATTGCACTAATTGATCAAATAATTTATTTGTCAAATATAATTAAAAAATATAATTAAAGTTACACATTATTATATATTTGAGTACTATTGTGTCATAATGCCATACAACAATATAAAATTTAATATATCAACATTTAATTAAAGTTACACATTATTATATGTCATTCTCAAAATTGATTCATTTAATCACTCTTTAAACTATAAAAAAGATAAATTTAGCTATGTAAATTATTTAACAATACATAGTAAACAGAATGGGAAATTGCTTATATATTAGCAAAGTCTACATAAGAGTTCAAAACGCATAACTATAAATTTTCCTTTAGGTAGAAAATATAATATATATTAAGTTGTCTATTAAGTACATTAACTCAATCACATAGAGGATAACCTAGTGTTTAAAATCCTTTAGGTAGATAGATCCTCTAGACCAATTTACCTTTATAACCATAATCAAGCATTTCTAATTGTCTTGAAAGAAAATGTTTAACCAAAGAGGTGACACTTTTACCAATACAAGCAAAATAAAAAATATTAAAAATAAGAATATAAGTCTTAATTTATAGATATAAGAGCAATGTATATTATTATGGTATTCCTTTTGAATAGAAATTGAAGCATATAAAAGACCTTCTTAATCGTGAAGTCAATCAAGAAAATAATTAAATATTAAAAATATGTCCCCTTTGGGCAAACATATTTTTAAAGTCAAAGTAATGCTAGAAACCTTTATAATTCATAAAACATCTTAGATTAAAATATGCAATAACCACCTTTGGGTAGGTAGTTATATATAATAATCATAAATCAATCTCTTATGATTTAACTCAAAGACTTTATGAATTAATGTAAATAATCTCACTTTAGTGATAATTATCCACAATAATAAATAAATTTTTCAAGAGATCTAAGATATAAAAATTATCGACAACTGTAGTCTTTTAAACAAATATAACAAATGATCACTTCCAATGTAAAATAACATATTAAATGAACAAAAATCAAAATATTATTGCATCTAAATTGTCTCAATTTTAATAAACATATCTTAAATTAATGTAATTTAAAAAAAATAATGAGGCTTAAAATACAAATTTGTAATTGTTTAGGAAAATCTTTTGAAATTGATTGTGATAAATATGGTTCTTGAGTTAACAATATTAATTTAGCATAATTTTTAAGGCTTACTATGATTTTAATCTAACTTAATTATTCTATATAATTTACTTATTGATAATATGAAATTAGTTTACTAAGTTGATGTGTTTTTAGAAGCCATTTTTAAAGGTTTTTCTCACTAATTTTTTCCACATTAATACTATAAATTGAAATTGAATCTTAATTGTGGAAGATGTCTATTGCTAACAAGATCTTACAAATTTCACCTTGACATTTGTTAGTGAAGCTTTGAAATTAAATGTTAATGGCGAACATGATACAATGATGAATAAGGCTAGGTACTACTAATATTTTTATTGTTTTGTCATAAAAACAATACTTGAATTTTTCTTTTGTGTGGTGGTAAAATGCATGCCTTCTAGCCAAGTGTTTCAAGGTTTAAGCCTTTAGCCTTATTTTTTATTTTGTTTTCATTATAAGGCTATTTATTGCTTGCTAACTGAGATAGGGTAGAAGTTTTTAGAAATTTTCTTCTACTATAGGTCAATTATTGCTTGCCAAAGTAAAGATAAAGGTTAATGCCATTTTTCATGTTCTATGCATTGCATGAATGGCTTGGATTACAATTTTTTTATTTTGCTCTTATTATATATTCTTTACATAATTTTCTAAATTTAATTACCTTTTTGCAACATAAATTATTTATTATATATTTATTTATTTTTAACTATTAAAATATTTTATAACAAAATATAATTATGAAATTTTTGAGAAAAATAAAATATTTGATTTGTTTCTTATTGGTTTATTTTACTTTTTTAAATTGCAATATGAACATACACACTCTCTTGTAAAAGTTGTGAGAAAGATAAGAAAATTTACTTATTTTTGAATAACTTTTATTAAAATTACTTAAAGGTTTGAGATTGGTTATAATGCAATATGATTTGGATAATTAGTATTGGTGTATATTGTTTAGCACCCTTTAGTAGATTGATTATGTTATTATTATTTTCAATAATTTAATTTGTAGTTATGAGCTTAATTTAATATCACCTAATTCTTTTGGAAGACTTATTAGTTAATTTGAATACTTATCACTAAAGTAAAATGGGAAAAAATCAGGTCAATGCCATTTGTTACAATTTATTACAGCGAGATACCACATGCCCATTTTCTTTTATTTAAATATATCTATAAATAGTAATTTACTAGAAAGCCTAAAAGATAAAATGACACACTTAAAGTGTGTCTTGGGAAAAATAAAAGTACTGAAATGAAAATCTCTATTGTCGCATATTAAAATTAGTGAATTTTTAATCAAATAAAAATAAGAAATAAAAGATTAAAAATTTATAAAAATTAAAATTGAATAATTTTTAATTTTATAAAAATTAAATTAATATAAAATTTTAAACATAAGTAAAATTTATAAAAAATTAAATTTTTAGGGATTAAAATAAATTTTTAGTTAAGATAAAAATAAAAATAAATAAGAACTTAGAGGCACAAAATCTTATATAAAATTATAAGATAATCTCTTTCTTTTGCCTTTTTTTTTTAAAAATAATTATCCTAAATGAATTACTGTTTGAAGGCCAAACAATAACACGTTACTGTTTAGATAATAACATGTTATTATTTGAAGATCAAATAATAATATGATGTTATTTGTTAGTTTGGTTATTAATAATACTTGATTTATTTATTTATTTTAAATTTTTAATTAATATTACTATTTAAAAATAAAATAATAACATCCTTTTCTTTAGCAGTTTAATTATTAATGAGATTTGATTTGTTCATTTATTTTAAGTTTTAGTTGATGTTATTTTTTTGAAGCCAAATAGTAACATGTTGTTATCTAGAGGAGAAGTAGTAACATTCTCTTCCTTGATAGTTTAGTTATTAATGAGACTTAATTTATCCATTTATTTTAAGTTTTGATCAATATTACTATTTAGAGATGAAATAATAACATCTTTTTCTTTATTAGTTTGATTGTTGATGAGATTTAATTTATTCATTTATTTTAAGTTTTTAGTTGATGTTACTATTTGAAGATCAAATAATAACATCTTTTTCTTTAGCAGTTTGATTATTAATAAGACTTGATTTATCAATTTATTTTAGATTTTTTGTCAATATTACTATTTAGAGATGAAATAATAACATGTTATTATTTGGAAATGAAATAGTACGTGCTTTTTTTTAACAATTCGGTAGTTAATAAGACTTAATTTATCCATTTATTTTGAATGTTTGATCGATTTACTATTTTGAAACTAAATAATAACATGTTACTTTCTGGAGATGAAATAGTAACATTCTTTTCTTTAGCAGTTTAGTTATTAATGAAACTTGATTTATTCTTTGATTTGAAATTTTTGATCGATGTTATTATTTTGAGATCAAATAGTAACAGTTACTATTTAGAAATAAAATAATTACATACTCTTCTTTGGCAATTTAGTTATTAATGAGATTTGATTTATTCATTTATTTTGAGTTTTTGGTCGATATTACTGTTTGGAGATGAAGTAGTAACATATTACTGTTTGAGGATCAAATAGTAATATATTATTGTTTAGCAATTTAATTGTTAAGAAAACTTGATTTATCCATTTATTTAAGATTTTTTGTTGATATTACTATTTGGAGATAAAACAGTAACATGTTACTATTTTATCTCTAAATAGTAACATATTTTTTTTGGTAGTTTTATTATTAAGAGAATTGTTATGGCACTACTATACACTAAAAGAATTAAGAAGCAAAAGTTTAATATGGGATTTGAATGAATTTAAATTAAGAAAAATGAGGTTAATATTGGTAAAACAATAAGAAAATAAAGAAAAATTAAAAAAAAGTCATTGAAAAAGGCCTTTTTTCACTAACTAGATTAAAAGCATTTTACGAGCAGATAGATATCAAAAAGTTACATTAAATTAACATATAATTTGTCCTAATCAGACAACCGAGTGCAAAGTTATAGTCATTCAAAGTTTTGAATTCAATTTAAATATTTCCGATCGAGTGGATCCCATCAAAATCATTTTTTTTTGTTGAAAGATCATAAGAAGATGAATGACAATAAGTGGTCATTTGCAAAAATTAGTTAGCCAATTATATAGTTATATCTTTTTGAAGTTTCTGATTCATGAATGCCTTCTCATGGTCAAAAAAGGATATTTTAGGAATATAATAGTAATAATTTATGAAACTAAAACTTATTTGTAATAAAAATTAATGCTAGCACTTCTTTAAAAGGAAGTCCAAGACGTAGCACTACAATACAATTTATTAAAATAAAATTGACTCATATTAATTTATAAGCATCTAATCTATTAATAAATGCTTATGAGATTAATTTTTTATTATTTCACATATTTATCTATTTAAAGTACGTAAGTGCTATATTAAATGAACTTAATAAAATAATTTTTAACTATTTCATATATTAATCTACCTAAAGGGAGTTGCTATATGTTCTAATTGAAAATTTATTTAGTGAAGCTATTTTATTTTTGTATATTTTATCTACTCAAAGGAGATGAGTTTATAATAATAACATATTATTCAAGTTAGCTTCAATTTTAGAAGGGCCTTTATACTATATTTTCTACCCAAAGGAAAGGTTATTTGTACACTTTTAAGGATGATTATTGATATTTTAAATGCTCAAAACTAATATCAATGAAATCAAACAAACTTATAGAATCATAAAATTAGGATCTGTTCATCACTCAATCAATTTTAGGAAAAATATATCAATTTTAAAATCATGAAATTGTTTGAAAAACTACCATAAAAAATTATTAATCATATTAAAATTGATAAAATAATAAAATTAAAATAAATGATAATTTCCAGCAACCTAATAAAAATAATCAAATCAAAACAAATAATAAGATAATTATGTGAAATAAGAATCGTACATATGACATCAAATAGATTTGATTCTTTTATCAACAAAATTTAACGACCATGTATATATCATCATATCCTATATATATAATATAAAAACAAGTATTGAAGAAATAAGTTTTTATCAAAAAATGAGACAATAACATCTTTGAATCAATTCAGATATCATGTGTCAAGATTGTGTTTCTTATATTTGTGCATCTGTAAATATATTATGCATGTCTAATGTCTTTCACATTCAAACACATGAAACAAAATAGTCTAATCTTACATCAAGGCATAATAACATATCAAACTTCAATACCAAAATAATCAATTCAACATATTTTAATAGATATTCAGAAGACCTTAATTTTAAAAAACCATGAATTCCAAATTGAAATAAAAATCATGAATTAGAATATAAAAAATATAAATATAATTACATTAAATTTAAAGAAGGGTGAATTTAATTTGCTTAAAAATTGAAAAGGAAAAGGTTTTGGAATTATGTATTATCAATGTGGCCCACAAAAAGGTAAAATAATGGCACTATGTAGCAACATCACATTGCTGTTTCTATTTCCTGTGTGGAAAGCCATATATACCATTTGAGAAAGCATCCAAGTGTACATTAACACTCAAATTTAATGTATGCTTATACATGTAATATCTAAATTCCTATTTGCTAAACACATTTGGAAGGTAAAGTTTCATGTCCTTTATCAAAATAAAAAATGTGAATTAAAAGCTCTTCGTTGATGCCAATCTATTATTTATAAAGAATTCAAAATTGACAATAGATAGTAATTATCATCAAGTATTTTGTATACATGATAACACAATTGAATCCTAAATCTATACAAGGTGGTTGTAATACCACATATAGGAATTTGAAATTAATCTTTGCATAGAATTTGGAACACTATGGAAATAAAATTAATGTCGAAACATACCTTTATCATGGATTTATTTATGTTAGACATACTAATATTCAAATAAATATTATAGGTATAAATTTTCATCTTTTTCTCCTAAAGTATGTGATTCTTAATGGGATAAGCCAATAACTAAAGGAGTAAAGAAGAAATCTAACTAATATAAATAAAATCTTATTAAGCCCTACCATTACAAGTGAACAAAGTTGTGGTTCTACATTTTAACTACAAAACACATTAACCTATAATCAGGTGTCTATATGCTTAAGTAATAAATTATTTTAACAAGTTAGGCTTCAAAAAAATAAAAGTACTTAGATTATTATTTATCTAGTTTTATCAAAAAGTTAAAAAAATCTACAATTAATGGTAGTCTATGTAGGAAATTCTAACAAGTATTTATCATAATAAGTAAAGATATTCTAAGAATTTGCCTAATTCCACCTTTTTTGACTAACTTATATATCATCTTTAGTGTTTTAAATATTTAATTTGAAGAGTCCTTAACTGAAAGATCCTATTTAATCTTAGTTTGCATTGGTTCTATGAATCATACATTAAAAAATAATATAATGTTACTTGTTTGATTTAATTGAAAAAGTTTCTAAAAATTTATAAAAAAATTCTAAAAATGATACATTATCATATTTTAATTTAAATTATTGTTAAATTATTAAAAAATATTCATTTTAATGGTCAACACCAAAAAGTTAATTAATAAAAGGTGGTGCATGATAATGAAAATTGGTAATAATGATGAATGATGGTAGGTCATGATAAAAAATAGTGACCAATGATCAATAGAGAGGAAGATCTATAAATGGTGGTCTACCACAATAAATGATGGTAGGTAAAGGATAATGATCAATAATGATGAATAATAATAAATGGAGGTTAAGTAATAGGTAATGGTAGGTTGCCATTAGAATTATCTCCTTTTCCTATCGATATTGTCCATAAAAAATAAATCTATCCAAAAATGCTTGAGGAAATTGAAAAGCTTTTCTATTTCCAATGAACTTATATATTTTCATAAAAAATCTATTGAAAATTTAAAAAATTCCATTGAAAAGCTATTGGAAAAGTGGTGTAAATTTTTATATAAAGAATCTCGCTACTACTAATATATTTTCAATGAAAAATCCTTTGGAAAATCCAAATGTTATGAAATAGCGCCTAGAAACTCTTATCCTCATATTTCCCTTTTCCTCATGTGCATTTTGTGCTCTTGAAGTCTGTTAGGCTTTATTTCTACAATATAGAGGTAAATTTGAAAATTTTAAACTAATTAAATTATTTATGATACTTTTTTTAGTGATTACATCAATTGACTTTAACATTTTTTAGGTGTTTGTAGTTTTAGGCTATGATCTCTAGAGAGTCTTTTCTTTCCATCTTCTTGGTGCTTGAATAGAGGTTGGTAGTTAATTTTGTTTTTCACTTACTTTCAAATGTTTAATTTATTTAGTTAATTGAAAAGCTTCATTAGTTTCATTTATATGATACTTAAAAATGTTTAGGTCACGTTATTTAGTTCATTGCTTAGTTTATTTGCTTGATTAGGGAGGCTTAGGTAATTAAGTTGTTTAGTAGATCTCTTAGGTAATTTCATTTAATTCATATGTAGGTTTTCTTCCAATAATTAGGAAAACTTATTAGTCTTGTGGCAGGGTTTATTAGAAATGCATAATTTATTCCATACTTTATCACAAAGGTTTATTTGTTGCATTAATAAATTGATAAGAAATATTTAGTTAATTTTATTTAATTGATTGCTCAATTAATTTATTCACATAGTTAGAATAGTTAATTTGGAATATTTAGTTAATTTTACTTAGTTTATTTCCTAGTTTATTACAAAGGCTTATCAATTTTATTAGTATGTTGATTAAAATTTTTTAGTTAAATTGTATTTATTTATTTTCTTAGTTAATTAATTTACTTAACTAGAATAGCTAATTAGAACTATTTAGTTAATTTAATTTAGTTTATTACTTATTTTATTACAAAGCTCATTAATTTTATCAATAAGTTAATTAGAACCATTTACTCAATTTTATTTAATTAATGGCTTAGTTTATTTAGTTAATTTGATTTGACTTAATTTTTAGTTTTATCAATAAATGAATGCAAATGTCTATTTGACATTATTTAGTTAATTGCTAGAAAAAATGTTAGCTAAATATTGGAAAGATTTCTACTTTTAATTTTCTTTAGGTAATTTCAACTATTTATTAAATTTTATTTCAAGAATAGTTTAATTAGTTTATGTGGAAATTATGAAGTTTTTTTTGCACTATTTCACTAGTCAACTAGGTTGCGAACACACTCAAATACACACTCTCATGCGTATATATATATATATATATATATATATATATATATATATATATATATATATATAGAGGATTGAAAAAGGCTGTTGATATGGCCAGTTAGGGTGAGATAGGGGATGAGATAGTTTAACTCTTGCTAGTGGGTCATCATTGCCTATGTACACACCTCTTGAGTACATGGTTGTGTGTACACTTAACTCAGTAGCATCTACGTCCTGATCCTTATTACACCATTCATCAAGCTAGTTGATATAACAACAATAGATTATTCTTGTCAAGTCCACCCTTATGACATAAACTTCTTCAATGACAACTAGTATGCCTTCACTCCTCAAGTAACCCATTCTTGGTCCTGAGGAAATTGTAATGCTTTATAGGGATGGATACGTATTAATCTTATTACTTATTTTATGTATTTAAATTCCTTCATTAGAATAAATTAATATTTTAATTAACTATATGTTGATATTTTAAATAATTTATTCCCTACTAAGCATCTTATTACTTTCTTTACTCACGTCATAAAGAGTAAGTATAATAGGATATGACCTACTTGAAAGCAAATTCTAGAGTCCACCTAGATGATACTTTTTAATGAGTTCATGTTATGTATAATTAGTATAATTACAATTGTTATTGATTTGCTATTTTTTCTTATTAACAATTTTGTTATTGTTTCTTTTTTTTCTTTTTTTGAAATTACAGAAGTATTACACATAGAATCTTGCTTACAATTAGCAAATATAGAAAAACTTCAACCATAAAGGCTCCATAAAATTAAAGGATATTATAGATAAGGTTAGAAAAAGAGGCCAGTTAAGCTTGGGTAGTTAAGAGGTGTCGAAAAGGAGGGACTTTGCATATTGGGATGACCCTAAATTTGTCCAAAAGTCCCAACAAGCAAGGAGAATAAGACTTCTGATGCATCTAAATATTGATCATCTCTGCACACTAATGGGTCCATCCTAATGGTGAAGCATCGACTTTGCGTTGTATATAATTCACTCATCCCTATGTTTTTGTATTTTTAGTTACATAAAGTTTAAAGTATCATAATAATTACATTAATATTTTCTTTAGTATATATAAAGATTGTTAAGACTGAGGTTGAACCTCATATGGATAGGTTGTTTTGTTGCACCTCTCACATGAAAAAGGATCAATAATGGGTGTACTCAAGAGTTGTACAGTCTTATGTAAGTAATTTCATAGATCTAGCTTCATATTTTTTTTTGAATTCTAAATAATTAACTATTTAACTATGTGCAAAAGACCTTTGAAAGAAGAAGGAAGAGCTGACTTAAGTCAAGTGATAACAGGAAGTGGATGAAAGAGGATCATCTATTAAAGGATGTCTAACCCTTTAGACCTTAACTTATGGATGGATATAATCAAAAGCATAAAGAAGGGTTAGGTTTATGGGTTGGGGTCAGCGGCGCCCACTGTAGGGATGGCAGCTTCCATTATTATGGAACACTTTGATTTTATGTATGTAGCTTAGATGAATTAGTTATTAGAGGTGGTGTAAGTGATAAGGCTTGAGATGATAGAGATTAAGGCCATATAATAGCAGTACATACAACAAACATAACAATCCTAACCACCTTTTTATGACTATTATAGGTGCACACCACTACTATAAAAATGCTAAACAATGTTGATTATTTAGCTAGTTCATCAATTATTAACCAATGTATATATGAGCGTCATTGTATGTTAGACCATTCCACATTAATTATATAACTAACATAAAAGAAAAGGTTACCACGCTAGTTTTTTTTTACTAAAAAATAGTCATATTTTCTTTTAAATATAATTTCATTTTTTTTTCATTCTATGTTAGCTTTTAGTAAAAAATTGACATGAACTATTGACATAATTTTTTTAGTTTTAACTCTTTGCTACCCCACTAGAATATTTATAGTAAAAATTAATAAACCTAACATCTTACCAAAAGTATGTAATTTGAGTTTAAAACTTTAAAAAGTCATAACTTTGTGTTCAATTATCTTGAATAGGCATCACAACACACTAAAATTAATCATTACTAGTTTGCTAAAAAGTTTTTTGCAGTAAAGGGTGACAAATTAGGTTGAACACTTAGTAATCCACTTGATATATATTTTCTCAATGATTTACTAACTATGATTACCAAATTGTTTAAGCTTTTTATGTACTAAAAATAGAAGGGAGAAATGCACATAGATGTGAAATAGAATTACAAATAGAATGCAAATAAAATTTAGACAGAATGCAAAATAGAATGAACATAGAACCAAATTAGGGGGTTTAATTTAAAATTAAGACAAACACATTAAAAAAAATAACAAAAAAGTTAATAAAAAAGAAAGGAATTTAATATAACAAAATAGTTTATCTAAGAATTTGAGAACTTTTAATGTACATTAATCATAGATCACAAAATATTTAATCATTCCAATTAATTTTTCAACCTTGAATTATTTGGAACCCTTACAATAATTCTTAAATTCTATACTAAATAACTATCTAGAATTTTGCTAATTAAGATTATCAAAATTAAGCAATTACTATAATCTGTAAAGTTGGATCGAAATTGATTTTAAAATAAAATTTAACTAAATTGAAGGATTAAGCTAGAAACATCTGATTTAATCTCTCAACTTTCCATCCACACATAAAAAATAATGAGTAACTAATTACAATTCAATATAAAATAGCTAAAGATAAAAAATCACAAGGTTGAACATAAGTGATACTAAATCAACATTTAATCCATACAATTCTAAGCAATCAAGACCAAAAATTAAGGTAAGATGAAAATTAATTAGAAGAAGTCAACATTATAACTTATAATCCAAATAAAGATAAGTCTCAAAATCTTTAAATCAACTAAAAATTTAGCCTTTTATAGTTGATGAATAAGAAGAAATTTGAAAATGAGAGAAAAGAGGTATTTGTTGAATTGTGTAGGAGTAAAAATTGTTCTTACCTTTAGAAGCACGTCCTTATATTTAATTTGCTAGACTGTAAAGCCTAATGGACCTGAATCAAATGTCTCTTAGGGTTACAAAGAGTAAACTTTTGCTAATTTTAGAAGCTTATAACTTATTTTACAAAGCATTATAATACAAAAGTTACAATAATAAAATTTCATAACTTCTACCTAATGTAAAACCACTAAAACTACATAGTTTCATAAAACTCTAAACATAAAAGTTATAGCTTGCTTATTTCACCTTGATTAGACCTTTAAAACTTCATATATAGTCCAAAAACCAAAACTAGCTCTATTAGGATAGAAATAAAGCTTTAAATTTTTAGCTAAATTAAAGCTTCTAAACATTCAAATTAGGCTTTAACTAAAGCATACAAGTTATAGAGCTTTCCTTAAAATTTCCAATGATACAAAGTTCAATCAAATCTAATATCCAAAACTCAAGATATAACTAAAAATCTAAAATAATGTAAGAATCTAGTATTAGTTAAATAATTTCAAAACATTGTATCACTAACCCTAAATTACATAATAAGGCCAAAGCTACAAAATTAAGCATATGTAACACATCAAGAGACATAAAATAAGAGGAAATAATATAGATAAAATTTTGCATATGAAAGTACCTCACACTTAGCTCTTGCACGACCTCAGGAAAGACACAACTTTATTCAAAACTAAAAATAAATTACTTACTCTCCAAAAACTTCAAAATCACAAATCTATAATCAAGAAATGATTAAAGACAACAAGAAACATAACACATTATGAAGAGAAATCTTAACAAATTTGAAACTAACTAACATAGTAACTTTATTCAAAAAGAGTATATCAATATGGTAGATTATCACAGAATTCACTCTTTAACTCTCAAGTGTTTAAAGTAAATGTTTTACTCAAGTTTATTCTATAAAATTGATCTATCATAAGTTTGCTAATCATTTAATTTCTACTACTTCAATCACATGCACAACATAAATTAAAGGGATTTTATTCAAGGTTATAATAAGGTTAAGGAAAAGGAAGGAAAAAAAAAAGATATGAAAAGGTAGAAACTAAAGAAATCAATAGAGTATTTGAATTATAATATATGGGCTAATCATAAACAATTATAATTGAATACAACAACCCAAATTTAATTCAAACACTCATTAACTTCTTTCATTTTCCTTTCTTCAACTATCTTTTTCTCCTTTTTTTTCACTTTTTTCATTTTTTATTGAATTTCTTCTTTTTTTACTTTTTTTTATTTGAGTTAACATTTGAACTTGAAATTGATAAATTGTGATAACGTGTAGATACATTTACACTTATTCAAGAGCGCATCTTACAAAAATTTAAATGCTCTACTAATCCCTAAGGTTAGGTAGCAATACTTTTTTTTATTAGGAAAAGAAATATTCATGGGCTAATCAACAAAGAAAAGGTAATTAAGCTCAAAAGTGCTTAACGAAGATAAAAAATCAAACTTAGCTATTTGTTTTTAGTTTGGACAAAGAAAGAATGTCTTTATCATTTTTGTACATGCATGTGCAAATGTGATATAAAAAAGAATCAAAGTAGGTTCTAAATAAATAAATCATAAAAGAACATAACACAAGAAAGAAAGAGAATAGATTAAATGCTTAAAATATAACTTAGAATCTCACTTGAATAGTCTTGTTCCCAAATTCAATCCACCAATTCAAAATCCATCTCTATATCAATCAATTTCAATAAGCAAAATTATTTGTTTAATTATGTTATGACTCTTGTTTAATTTCAATTGAATCTTACTCATGAAAATTGTAAAATTTCTATCAATGAAAAGCAATTAAAATGACTCAAAAGGATTCAAAATTAAGTGAAAAATATATGTTTTTTTTAATTTTTATTTTTCTATTTTTTTAGTTTAAAAGCATTAAAAAGCATTAAATAAATACATAACATAAAATAATATCCTAAAAGCCTCCCCCATACTTAAATTTTATATTATTTTTAATGTAAAGCATATCAATATCATCAAGAAAGATAAAAGATAAGTAAATAAAAGAGAATGGTAAGAGAAAGTAAATATAAAAAGTTTTAGTTATCTTTCAAGAAACACCTTTCTTTAATGTCTTTAATTAAACATAGCTTTAATTTCTTTAAGTAGGATCTAAATAATAATTGACTACTTCGATTGCTTCTAAATCGCTAACTTTTAAATCATCCATCAAAGAGGTCATTTGAAAATTAGGATCATCTAGCACAGTTTCTCTAGGTGCTATCCTCAAGTCACTTTTTCTTAAATGTTCAAAATTTTCTTGTATAATAAATTGAATTATGATTAACAAAATGACTAGAATGATCAATAAGAAAGCATTATTATTCCTTTATAAATTCAAATTTGTAACAATCAATGGAAGTTACTAAGTTAGTGGTATAAACCACTTTTGCAAATTCTATTTCTTTATGATTATCAATTTTTTCACCTTTTGAAATAAAATTACTCTTGTCACCTATAAATACTGAAATTTCCAGACATATGGCACACTTGATATCATTATCATGGCAAGTGCACTTATGGCTATTAAAATAATTTACAAATTTAGCAAGTTCAAGAAATTCAATAAGTATGGCATCATAAGTAGCATTAACATGTACATTAGAATTAACAAGCTCAAAATGAGTAACATAAAAAATAGTAACATCAGAACCAAAAATATTAAAAATAATAATATTAGAAAAAGAATCAAAATGAGGAACATCATGCACTAAAAGCTTAAAAGTATCAAGAAGGGACACAAAATTATCATGTATAACCTTAAAAATGTTAAACTTGGCTATCACACTATCAAACTCCATGGTTAATATTCCATCTCAAAGATTAATCACAATTTTTACTCTTTTGAGAAAATGTTGGCCAAGAATGATTGGGACAAGAACTTTGGAAGATTCATTTTCCATCTTTAAAATGTAAAAATCTATTGGAAAAATAAGCTCATCAACCTATACCAAAACATCCTTAATAACACTTAAAAGGTACATGTTAGATCTATTTGCTAATTGCATCACCACTCTTGTTTGTTTCCAAAGTTTTAAATTCAAAGTATTAAAAACAAAAATAGGTATGACATTAGTTGAAGCTCCTAAGTCTAGTATGACATGCTCAATTCTAGTTTTTCCTATAACATATGGAATGGTAAATGTGCCTAGATCTTTGCATTTTATTAATAATTTCTTTAAATGATGGCATACATATTCACCCTACATTTACTTTCTCATCGTCCTTTAATTTTCTCTTATTAATGCATAAATTTTTCAGAAAAGTTAGTACACATTGGAATCTATTTTATCAAATTTAGTAAAGGTATGTTAACTTCTACATTGCTAAGGGAATCAAAGACTTATTTCTCACCCTTAATTTTCTTTTATGGAAAAACTCTCCTTGGAAAAAGAAGGAGGATAGAAAAATTAGTTAGAGGTGAGGTGTAGGGGTAGAATTAACCTTACTTTCATCAAGTATTTTCTCCTTTTCTAGTTGCTTTTAATTGGTTTCTTCTGGTTAATGGCTTACTTCTAGTTAAGAAGATGAAGACATATTAACTTGCTTGTAACTCCTAAGCATTATAGCATTCACAACTTCTTTATCCTTATACTGCTAGAAGAAGGTTAACTTGATCTTTGTGCTTTTAGCTCATTTATGATAGAAAACAATTGGCCAATTTGAGTTTGCAAACTGGTGATTATAGCTTTTGTTCTTTATTGAAATTAAAAGTTATTTAAAGCCATTTGCTTAACTAAATCTTCAAAAGATGGTTGAGAAAAAGTTAAAATTGTTTCTAGTTTTGAAGTAGGATTATGTGGCATTTTGTTATATGTAGAAGATACTGAACTTAGCTAGAATTGGCACCATATTTGAAATTTTGGTTATCTTTCCAACCAAGGCATTAAGTTATAGCTATTAGTATTGATTAGGTTACTACTACTAGTATTAGTATTGTAATTTAACAGGGTAAATGGCTACTGTATATGCATAAAATTAGTACTCATCATATAATACAGGGCAGGAATCATTAGGATGAGTTAGACTTGAATAAATACCACAAAGTTTAATACAAAAAAGGAGTTTGGACTTGTTATTGTCCCATAGCCATCTTCTTAATAAAAAAAGTTAATTTATCCAATCTATTTTCCAATCTTTGCTAATTTGGATGGGAAAAATTCATTTCATGTACACTTTTAGTAACATTTATTATTCTAGTGCCAAATTGTTTGGAATTTACTACCATGTTAGCTATTAAATCTCTAGTTGCCATGGGATTTTTATCTACTAACATTTCACCATTTACAGCATCAATCGTACTTTTATCTATAAGAATAAGTCCTTTATAGAAATACTAAATTAGGAGTTGTTCACTAATCTAGTAGTATAGATAGCTTGAAAATAGCTTCTTGAATCTCTCTCAATATTCATATAATGTCTCAACATTCAATTGGCCTTATGCCATATATTTGTTTTTTATTCTAGTAGCTCTTGAAGTAAGGAAACACTTCTTTATGAATAATTGCTTCATATCATTCTACCAAGTGATAGAACCTAGTTATAGGTAGTATAGCTAATCCTTGGCTGCATTAACAAATGAGAAAAAATGGCCTCAATTTGATATGGTTTTCTAAAATGCCATGAGGCTTTATGGTTAAGCAAGTTGCATGGAACTCTTTCTAATGCTTATAAGGATCTTTTCTTGCAAGACAACGATATCTAGGAATCAAATGTATTGATTCGAATTTAGGCTCAAAGTTAGCATTAAGTTTAGGATATTGGTACCTAAAGGTTACTAAGTAATATCAAAGGCAACCAGTTCTTTCAATATTTTATTATTAGCCATATTTTCTGAATTGTCTAAAGAATCAAAATAGAGAGTAGGGATGTTACAACTACATGCATTTCTAGTCCTACAAAGAAAAATGAAAGTCCTATCTATTTTAGAATCAAATTTTAACAATTCATCAATAATTTTCCAAGTCATACACTGCACTAGACTATACAAGATAGAACATAAAAACACCAAAACACTAGTGTGGAATGAGAAATCACTCAAAATAACTCTAATTAACCTATTTGGACATTTTTGAAAATTATAGAACCACCACATAATGAAAGCTACAATCATGTAGAACCCAAAAATGTAATAAAAAAATCTTTTAAAAAATTTAAAAAGTTATTTAAACAATGGAATTTGGCCAAAAAATAATAGACTTCATGAATAGCAAGATTGGTAAGCCTTGATTAGAAAAATATTTTCTATCACTATAAAAAAATTCAGCTTCATCAAAACTAATCATTTTAACATTGGTTTAAAGTGTGGGAGGTAGTATGTGCAACTTGTTTAGATGAGCTAAGAAATTCTAATAAAGTATAAAATGAAGTAACATATGATGGAAAATGATGAAATAAAGTGGAGGAATAGTTAAAAAATGCAAAAGAATGTAAGAAAATATAGAAAAGTGATAGATATTGTAAAATGCAAAGAAACATTAACAGATGTAAAAATTGATTAGAATGTTCGAATAAGTATGCAACACATAACTAGCAAAAGATGAGAAAGGATGAATTCAAATGGATCCCTAACAACGATGCTAAAATTTTGAATGAGTGTTATAACACACCAAGATTAGATATCACTAGTTTGCAAAAAAGTTTTGTAGTAAAAGGTAACAAACTAGATCAAACACCTAGTGATCCACTTGATATATCCTTTTTCAATAATTTACTAACTATGATTACCAAATTTTTTAAGCTTTTTATTCTAAAAATAAAAAGGAGAAATGCAAATAGAAGTGAAATAGAATTTTAGACAAAATGCAGATAAACTTTAGACAAAATGCAAAAATAGAATGGATTTAGAACCAAACTATAGGGTTTTATTTGAAATTAAGGCAAATGCACTAAATAAAACAAAAATGTAGAAGTAAAATAGAAAGAAAGAAATTTAATATAGCAAAATAATTGATTCAATGATTTAAGAGTTTTTAATGTAAATTAATCATAGATTACAAAATATTTGACCATTTTAAATAGTTTTTTTAACATTGAAATATATGGAACCTTCACAATAATTCATGAATCCTATATTAGATGACTGTGTAGAATTTGATCAATTGAGATTAGTAAAATTAAGTAACTATTATAATCCATTAAGCCAGATTAAAATTGATCTAAAAATAGAATTTAGCTAAATTGAAGGATTAAACTAGAAGCCTCTAATTCAATCTCTCAACCCTCTCTCTTGATATGAAAAATTATGATTAACTAATCATAATTCAACATACAAATACTTAAAGATTAGAAATCACAAGGTCAAACATAAATTATACTAAATTAACATTCAAGCTATGCCATTCCAAGTAATTAGCATAAAGAATTAGAGAAATAGGAAAATAAATTAGAAGAAATTAATATTACAAATTAAAATATCATAATTTAGATAGAGATGAGCCTTAACATCCTTGAATCAAGTAGAAATTTAGTCTTCCATAGCTGAAGAAGAAGAAGAAGAAGAAGAAGAAGAAGAAGAAGAAGAAACTTAAAGAAGAGAAAAATTATTTTTGCTGAATTGTATAGGAGTAATTGTTCTTGCCTTTAGAGGTATAACTCAATATCTAATTTGGTAACCTTTAAAACCTAATAGACTTAGATCAAATCAAATGCCTCTTAGGGTTATAAAGAATAGAACTTTGCTAATTTTAGAAGCCTAGAACCTATTTTACAAAGCAATGTACTAGTGAAATTTCATAAGTTTGAATTCTACCTAATGTAAGACTATCAAAATGATGTATTTTGATGGAATTCCAAATACAAAAGTTATAGCATTGATTCTTAAGAAACCTTAGTTTCACTTTGATTGGACTTCTAAAGCTTCAAATATGGTCCAAAAAATAAAACTAACTTAGTTTGGATAGAAATAGAGTTTTAACTTCTCAATTAAATTAGACCTTCAAGATGTGCAAAACATAAAAGTTGCAGAACTTTCTTTATACTTTTTAATGATATAAAGATAAGCCAAATCCAATATCCAAAACTCACAATGTAGTTTAAAACCTAAAATAGTCTAAAAATCTAGTATTGATTAATCAATTTCAAAATATTATAAAACTAATCCCAATTTACATAAGAATGCCAATTTTATAAAATTAAACATATATAACATATAAAAAAGCCTAAAATTAAAGGAAATAATATAAATAAAATCTTGCACATCATATATATTTAAGAAAAATTTTATATCAATTTCATATAATTTTTGAGATCAATTCATTTACAAAAAGTTTAAGGCATTTTGCCCTCCTTGAATTATGAAAAATGGCCATTTCCATGGACTTTTTTTTTCCACTTTTTCTCCATTTGTTATGTTGTTCAAGCAACTTCAAACTTCCTTGAAATATTTTATTAAACATTTAATAGGCATCTATAACTCAAATATAACATCAAAAGTTATACGAATGAAATATAAACAAAAGTCTCTTAAAATACTTACACAAAAGAAATAAAAGAAATAGAAAAGGAGAAGATTTGAGAAATAAAAGCAAGGAAAGTACCTCTTATATGTTGAACCCATTTCATGCTTGATGTTAGTTAGAGAAGTGTTAATAGCTTACTAATGTGTAATGGGGGATAGAGTGAGATCAGGAAGTAGATAAAGATAAGAGATAGAGAATATGTTTGGAAACAAATAAGAAGGAGTGTGAAAGTGATAATGAGAGAAAAAAATAAGAATTACTTTATTTATAGCCTTAAAATGTCATTGCTCATACGACTTTAGATGTTGGTTATTTTATGAACTAACATATAAAATCTCATGAGAATAAAAAATGTTAGTTATTTAGAAAATACTATCATTTTAAGTGATTTCATTTTCTATTGTTATTAGTAAGCATTACTTTAAATGTTTGTTTTATTGAAAAAAACTAATGTATTAATTATATCCTAATTTTCTAAACAAAACCCTTTCCATCCCTTTTGACATTTATTCTTTAATAATTGATGTAGAAGATTGTCACAATGCTGGTTCTTTATTTGAATTGATGTGTTAAGCTCTTTATATTTTAAAAAATGTCACTACACCATTATGTATGCCAATTTCTTATTTAACCAAAGTCAATTAGCTAATATTGAAGTGTATTTTTTTAGTAGTGTGCCCTCGTCTCCACCAGTGCACCCACCATCTATGTATACATAACATGCCCTTGGTGCATGGTCAGAAGCCTTTTTTTTTTTTTTTTTTACCCTTAGACCTCCTCAATCCATCATGATCATGATAGTAAGGACACTACAACAAAAGATTTTGTTGAACTGAGCTTTGATTGATATTTTTTTTATTTGGACTATGAATTTGTTCTTTTTATATTATGAATATATAATGTATTTGAATATTAAAGTTTATGACTTATATATTTTGTATTTTTTTTCTTCTTTATTTTCAAATTTTAAATATCAATTTTTGTTATTTATAAATTTTAAATTTATTTATTTTATATTTATATGCTTTTTTTAAAAAAATCTTGTTATTTCTAATGGAAATGTTCTTGCTATATTTAACTCATTTATGATGAAATAATTCTATCACTATTAAGATTCAATACCCTAATTTTCTATTCGATATTCATTGGAGTTTTTGATGTTTAACCAAAAATCCTCATTTTGAATGTATTTTTTAGTTGGAAACAATGTGATTTTTTTGTAGTGTGTGGCGATTGATAAAATTAGATAGTGGTCAACAATGGTGGATGGTAGACAATATGAATGATAATAAATAGTAGTAAAAAAAAATTAGTGATAATTGATGATTGTCAATTGTAGTGAATGATAGTAAAAGTGGTTAATAATGATAGATAATGATAAATAGTAAAAAATAGTACTTAGTGATGTTTAAGGATGATAAATGGTAATGGATTGAAGTAGTACCTATGATAAGATACTAATAAGAGAATGAATAAAATTATCTTTTTATATCCTTACAACATTCTTATATAAGAATATATATATATATATATATATATATATATATATATATATGTATGTATGTATGTATGTATGTATGTATATTCTCACTCACTCACACACACACCCTTGTAAGAATATTTAAAACAAAAATTGAGTTAAAGAATGTCTACATTCTTATGGTAAGTAAACTTTTGTTATTTTATATGAGAATCTAGTTTTCATTTAAATATCTTTGAAAATGTGGAAAGAATTTTTGTATGGGTCATGGAATTAGTAAAGTGCTTAATTTGTTATACAAAAAGAAGGAAAGAAAAATGCAAACTAACTAATAAAACAATTATTAATAACTGCAATAATGTGATTTATTTTATTTATACTTTAGCGTGGTTTTAGTTGTTAACAATTTTTTTCATGGAGGTACTTGGGCTACTAAATTTAAGTTATACAATACTATAATTTTATCTATAATAAAATTATAATACTTGTATGTTTTATCTATTGAAATAAGTTATCACAAGTTTAAAATTTAATTTTAATAAATTTAACATTATATATTAACTAAAACATTGTGACTATTAGTATAAATCTTTAATTATATTTTTTAATGTTTTATTTTAACACTTCCTCTTATTACCATTAAAGTGATTATCTTAATATTATTGTATTATTATTTTATTTTAGATGCATGGATTTAATACAAGAAGATATTAATGAAATAATGAATGATTTTTGAGATCATTGGCATTTTAATGAACTTGCAATGGTAAAGGAGTTGCCTCTTGAACAATAGATATTATATTATAAGAATATTTTATATTAACATTGAAAAAGAATTATAAGTACAAAAAGTAAAATCTAAATTTTTTTATATCAATTGAATTGAAAATTTTAAATTTATTTTAAAATTTTATATTTAATAATAGTCTTTGATTTATATTTAAAATTGAATTGCAAATTTTATTTTTAATACATTGATCGAAAGTAATATAGTTAATCTTTATGGATGTCCTTACCTTCCTTTTTTCTTTCCCCTTATGGAAAAGAAAAGAAAAGAAAAACACCCTCTCCTCTCTGCATGAATGCTTGTAACAATGAAGATGTTCAAAACCCATAAGCATATTTATAGCGTTCGCCTTTACCTACCACCATCCTACACCATTTCAAATCTCCTTGGATAATTGAGATTTCCAAATTGAAGCCTGGATAAGGAATTCAATTGGGTGGCCTAATCTTTATAGCGTAGGTAGATAAAGTAAATCAAAATAAATTTAAAAGAAGGATATGAGCGCCACACTCCAAAATTGAGGAAGGGGAATTGGGAGTGATAAGCTTTAATTTGAGTAGTTCAATGACTTGGTGAATGCAAATAGCTAACCAATGCTATGAAGAATATGACCTACTACTTAAACCATTTGTCCAAGTACGAACACAAATTGACTAATCCACACAACAACATATCTGGGTTGAAGCATGAGTTGAGGGCTTTTATGAATTTGAATCACCAATCTTATAAAGGAAGATTGACAAAGCAAGCTTTCACAAGAGCAAAAAAAGATAAATTTCTCATACTTTGGAGAAAAAATACTCAATTTTGTATTGCATTCATGAACTACTGAATTCTGAATTACATATATTCCTATTTATACTACTCGTAGGAAAATACAAATCGTAAATGCCATGATTAGGAAAAATACAAAGCTTTGACTAGTATTAAATTAAAAATGAAAATTATCATTAGATTTTCCTTATTTGTTACACTCCCGATTAGGAAAATGTCTCCGAATTTGTTGTACTCCATGTTGGAAATATGTCAAGATTCATGGAACTCTATATTTGGAGAATATTTTTAGATTTCTTACGCTCCATATTAGGAAAATATGTCCACATTCGTTGCACTCCGTAATAGAAAATTATCTCCTAATTTGTAGCGCTCCATATTAGGAAAATATGTCCAGATTCGTTGCACTTCAAATATCTTCAGATTTCTTATGCTTGGATAAGTAGCATTTCAGCTCTATTTGTTTCTTCTACTTGGGTTCCTTAGGCCAGAAATGCATTCACATGGACTCCACTTGCTTCTTGTATCCTTTTGAGTCTTCCTCTTATTATTGGGCCTTCACTTAACATTAAGTCCTTCTTTACTTAGGCTTAATCATGCAAAGTGTTGGATAGGATCATATCAACTTGGGCTTGATTATACAAAGTGTTAGTCAGGCTCATACCAAGCCCTATTTTAACTCTTTGTCTTCGATTGAAAAATCCTGACACAATTGAAAGATATCTTCTTTTGTTAAAATTCTTACTTGTTTGTATAACGTAAAAGATTGGGATGTGAGTTGTATATTTTGATTAAAAAGTTATGCAATCAACTGATATAATAATGGAAAATCAATTTTCTATTAAATTTCATTTATTTTGATAAATTTTTTTATAGAAATATAGTTATAAATTATATAATATAAAATATTTTATTTGTTTAATATTAAATATAAAAAATCTGATAAGATAATTTCCTCTTCAAAAAAGAAGAAATTATTTTCTTCCATAATTATCATTTTAAATATCATTTTTATAATAAAATATAGAGATAATATGCTATTTGTTCATTTATATTGAAGCAAATTAGATTTTCTACTAAAGATGTTTCTTAAAAATAATAAATGGAGCATTAAGCTTCAAAAATATTATTTTTTAATCATATTTTTTATATTTAATATTGAATAAATAGAATATTTTCTACTATATATTAATATTTTATAACTTTATCTTTTTAAGAATGTTTTTTGTTAAAATGAACTTACCAACACCACCCCTTAAAAATTTTTTTAACATATGTGCATAACAAAAATCAATTTTTATTGTATACTTGATTGAGACCAAATCCACCACTACCGATAACCATCACTTCAATGTTGATGAAGTTTTGCATAAAACTATTGTTTTACTCATTCACAAGAATCTTTATTCTTCCATATTATTCGTTTTAAAAAATAAATGAACCTTAGATTTAAAAAGATTTTTAGTCATATTTTTATATTTAATATTAAATAAATAGAATATTTTTTATTATATTTTAATATTATGTAACTATATTTCTTTCAATAATTTTTTTAAATAAACCTACCAAAAACCCCTCATTGAACAAATTTGCTTAATAAAAATCAATTTTCCTTGTCTTTTAAATTGAGATTAAATCCACTGCTACCAGTTTCCATCACTTTAGTGTTGATGAAACTTTATGAAAAACTATTATTCTATTCATTAGCAAGAATCTTTAATTATTCAAAATATTTAATTTTAGTTTATCATTATATTAAAAATAAAATATATAATTATTTTATTGGTTAAAGAAGTTGTTAAAATAATAAAATAAATATTTAATAAGATGTCATTCCATACTTAAAGTATTGTATGCTTTGATTTTTAACTCCTTGTACGATAGCTATTTTCTTTTTAGAGGTATTACTTCTAGAAGTGTCAAAATAAGTTAGATTTAATGGGTTAGTTTAGAATTGATATAATTTTGCTTAATTTGGGATTGAAATTGCTCAGGAAAATGATAACAGTGGCTCAACTTAATAAGGGATTAGAATTGATTAGCCTAACTTGGTAAAAAATTAATATTAATAAGTGTCAACCCACTAACCTAGTAATAGTATTGTATGCTTTGATTTTTAACTCCTTGTACGATAGCTATTTTCTTTTTAGAGGTATTACTTCTAGAAGTGTCAAAATAAGTTAGATTTAATGGGTTAGTTTAGAATTGATATAATTTTGCTTAATTTGGGATTGAAATTGCTCAAGAAAATGATAACAGTGGCTCAACTTAATAAGGGATTAGAATTGATTAGCCTAACTTGGTAAAAAATTAATATTAATAAGTGTCAACCCACTAACCTAGTAATAGTATTAAATAATAAATAAATAATTTATTATATATTTATATATATATATTAAAATAATAATTTTGACATATTAAAATTATACTTTAATATTAAAATTTTAAAAATATTATTTGAAATCCATGTGTTTATGCGTGGACAGTGTTCTTAGCATCATTATATTTAAAATGCATTTCACCAAATAAATAAGTTACTTTAAAACTTATAAATTCACCTGATTAAAAAATTAAAAATCAATTTTTAGATGTATTTGATGCATCAATATGTTAAAAAACTTCTATTTAATAAATGTCATATAAATTACATAATTTATAATTTATAACTTATTATTTTTTGAATTCTATATCTCTTTTTAATTAATTTATAGATAATTTTTTAATCATTTAAATAAATATTTATTTTATATTTATTAATTTAACATAAATAAATGCAAATAATTAAATAAATGAGTTATTTAATATCATAAAATATAATTAATTAGATTTTAAATAATAATATTCTTGTTTTAAAATTTTGATTACATTAATATAATTTATTTTTAAAATAAATATAAATTAATCTACTTCATATAATTATTTATATTAATATATTTTTAGCTAATTTAACAATTAATTTTATTTAATATATTTAAAATATTGAATTAATTTATCAATTACTTACATTATATTCGAATGTCAAAGCATGTCATAGGTATTAAAAGATATAAATATGTAATGTTGCATACTCAAAGCGACTACTAGAATCCTATCCTAATGCATAATATGTATATTTCAAGTCTTGTGCTTTGAGACAACACTTTTGTTTGATAGTGTAATCATGATGAAAATAAAGTAAAAAAGTGACATTTTCTCTGTTGATTGTTGGCAGTAGGAAAATTCCTATATTTTTTTTGATACGCTTTGTTTTTTTAAAAAAAGTTAATAAATTGAGAGATAATTCAAATTTCTTCATTTAATATTTTTTTAAATTTATTGTAAAAATTAATTAATCATTATCACAAATTTATTGAAAATTCATTTTTGTTTCTTTTTCAATTATATAAAAATTAAATAATTATATATTCATACATATATTTAGGGTTTATAAGTAAAATATAATGTATGATATTGCTTTTCTTGTCACATTCAAACATTAAGCCACTGTGGGTTCCCTAACTTTGGGTAGTGGACACAATTACACAAGTGAAAACACAACCTACAAAAAGACAAGCAACAAATTAGCATTGTTTTGCTTTTCAAACTAGATGCATCCTCAAATCCCTTTGCTTCCTAATTCTCTATTTGAAACTATTTCTATTTGTTGTTGTGCAATGGCTCTCTAGCCATTATGCAACGGTTCTCTCTACCCATTGATAATATAAATAAATGGATTTTTTATTAATATTTTATATATTTTACACTACTATAAATACTCATATCAAATTCTCATTTCTCAATCAAACTCAATTCACACAATAAATATTCATTCTTTCTCTCTTTAATCTTATTCTCATAATTTTTATTTTTCTATAAATATTGAAGATTGAAAGTGGAGGTGATGCATGAAACTATAAAACATTAAAATTTTTACTTTAAAGAAAAATATTGGTGATACTCTTCAACCTTTTTTTTATCTCTATTTATATTTTTATTAAGTTTTATATATTTTAATTTTTATAGTATTTTAGTTAATTATTATTCCTATTAAATTTAATATTAGTAATTTCATCTTTATATTATAAATAAATTTTAATTATGGATTTGAATTATCCTAATAATATGCAAAATTATTTTAGTGATCAAATTTTTTTAGAAAATATAGCTACTAATTTTTTAAATAATAATTTTACAAATACTCTTTCAACCACACTCGAATTTACATTATCTCATTTTCCTTCTCAATATCCATATTCACAACGTGCTTATAGTCATACAAATGTAAATACTCTTGCATCCTCATCTGATTTAACAAAAGATTAAAAAATTTTGAAATATGGAATCATTTTGATATAAAAAATATAGATTGTACAGTTAAAGCATTTTACAAATATTGTCCAAAAAATTATAACTATAATAGTCATAGTAGTACTAATACAATGAGATGCCATTATTCTTCTAAGCACATGGATATTGTAAATATTCCGAGTGAAAATTCTAACATGCCTAGTCAAGATAGTTGTGAGTATGAATTATTTAAATTTATTTATTATATTGAAATGCTTTTTAGTATTACTAGTTCTCCGAAATTAAATGCCCTTTTTCAATATTTTAATCCTCAATGGCATGGTATTAATAGGAATACTAGAGTAAATAAATTGAATAAAATTTTTAAAGAGTAGAAAATGAACTTAGCTAATTTTTTTTTTCAAAAGTCAAAGGTAGTGTTATACTTATATCTAATATTTGGAAATCACCATCTCAAATAGACTATGTGTAATTACCCATTATATCGATGATAATTTTATTTTATATAAAAGGATTATTTATTTTAAACCAATTTCACCACCACATGATGTATCTATTATTGATTTTTATATAAAAAATACTTGTAGTGATTACATGGTATTGGATAAAATATTTTCAATTACCTTTGATAATGCATCTACTAATAATAGTGCTATTAGAATTTTAATTTTAGCTTTAGATCTTATTCTTGAAGCTTAATTTTTTTTCATCTTATATGTGCATGCCATATTTTAAATTTAGTTATTCAAGATACATTAAAAGTTATTTCTATATTTATACAAAATTTTAGAAATATAGTTTTATACATTAAACATCACTAGATAGAAAGCATGATTGGAAATAATTATATATTCAAATATTTAAGAAACCTAAGATGACTCTACAAGATGTTTGTACATGATAGAATTCTACTTTTAAAATGTTGAAATTGTTTTTAGAGTATAAAGATGTCATAGATACTTTTTGTTCAATGAAAATTCAAGTTAATCATTATCTTGAAAATGTTGAATGAGAAACGACACAAATTTACTTACAATTTTTACAAACATTTTATAGAGCAACTAATTCTTAATCATATTCTTATGATCCGACATCTTACTTAATACCTAGTGTTTGGCTTAATTATAGTTTTGCATTTTTAAAATTTGGAAGTATTAATAAGTTTGAAATTATTATTAATGAATGTTTACCAAAATGAAATAAAAACTTTTGAAATATACCTCATTTCTATGTTATAGATGCAATTATGGATCTTAGAGTTAAACAAGAAAGAGTAAAAAAATTGCTATGAAAGTATCATGAAAATATACAATATAAATTTAATTTAGAGTTTACATGAATGATATAAATAATTTATCATTAGAAATATTTCTAATAGTAAATTTAGTTTTTCGGATTCATATATGGGTTCTTCATCTTTTTAAAAAATGAGTATCCCATTTCGTGAAGAATATGATGACTTCTTAGACTTAATTGATGATAATCCCTCAATCAACAATGAGTTAAGTTCTTACTTATTTACACCTATTATAGCTAATATGTCAAAATTTGCCATTTTAGAATGGTGGTAAGCACAAATGACACAATATCCTATATTTTTTCTTATGGCACGTGATATACTAACTCTTCTAATATCTTTAGTAGCATCAGAAAGTGTATTTTTTCTTGGTCAGCGAATTTTGGATGATAAGCATTTATCTATGAATGTTTAGAACTTAGAGATGACTATTTGTTTAAATGATTAGTTTAATGCAGAAGATAGACAATACAACAATTTGCAAGATGGATCATCGTCTAGTGAAGAAAATAATTAGAAATAGTGATATATTCATATGTTATAAATTTAGCTAGTAAAATATTTGTACTCATTTTATTTAATAGTAAAAATTTTGTGGACTAGATCCTATGGCTTTTACCCTTCTTAATAGGAGGTTTTTCATGTTAAAAATTATTATATCTTAATTTATTTCTTTATTATTTTTAGTTCTATTAAGTAAGAACAATAACAACAACAACAATAATTTGAGTTATAATAATAAAATATAATTATATTTTATAATAATAAGAGTAATTATAACAATAACAATAATATATAATAATAATAATCATAAGAAGGTATTTTAATTCAAAATTTAAAGTTTCTTATTGCTAATTAATCATCTAAAATTTTTAATATGTGATATCAGTTACATGTTTTATTAATTATTATATCTTAAATTTAAACTTAACTTATTTAAATTAAATTCATTTTTATAAATAATTTTTTACAAGCTATCAAATTATTTTTAGTCATTATTTTCTTTTACATATTAAAGATGACAAAATTTTAATATATTGAAAAGTTACCAATATATCCTAAGAAATTAGGAATAAAGTTACATTAATATTTTAAAAAAATTATTTTCCTTTTTGAAAGAATTCATATTTATTCTCTTTAAAATTTAAAAAAGATATAATTTTTATTTTAATTGTTTCAATAAATTTATCTTAATTTTATCCTTTTAATAAAATTTTAAGCAATAATAATAAAATATAATTATATTTATTAATAATAAATTTTAATTAATTAATGATATAAAGTTAATAATAAATAAATAACTAATATGATAATGATAATAAAACATAATAAGTTATTAAAACCCGCCTAGTAAATATCAACTTAGGACTAAAACTGGGATCGAAACTACTACTGTAATAATCCGATTTGAATCTAACTTGGTGAAAAGTAGCCCAACTTAAGACTAACTTAATGTATAATTTTTGCCCATTATGTTAATTTGATAGAGTTGGGTTAGTTCATTTTGATAGGTCTAATTACTTTCATACTCCCTTACAAAGAATTTTGTCATTTATAAATAGAAATTTTTTTTAAAAACTTGAACTTTTTTTATAAAAAGTTACAAGTTCTCAAAAGGTTGAGTGCAATTTTTTTATTTTTAATAAAATCTTGCAAGTTTTCCATAAAAAATTATATACAGTCATACTTGTAAAAAATATTACTTGTGAGTTCTATAAAAAATTAACAAAATTTTATTAAAATTATAAAATTTTACCAAAAATGTATAAAATGTTGTAACAATTCTACTTGTTGAGGGAGCACCAAAGCAATTTTTTTAAAAAAATATTGGTAGAAATTCATTTATAGCATTGGCTTTGTTTGTTTCTTATTTCTTACGATAGTTATAAAATATTCTTGAGTTTGAAAAATGATGTAAAATGATGTGCAACACATGTGAGTGATTAATTATATTCATTTAATAGATAGTGTTACTAAATGATACATTAAGTTTTTTAAATTATTTTCTAAATACTATAATTATTTCTTCTTCCTTAACATACTATAATTCGTGTATGCAGGATTCTCAAGTATAGGAAGGTTATTTACAATTTATCCTTAAATTAATTAATGCATGGAATTGTAGCTCTTTTACCTTTGGGAGCAAGCACAACAATTAACTTGTTATTTGTAAGAATACTAATTATTATTATATTTTTAAATTTCATAAGTAATACTAATAGTTTTGTATTTTTATTTTGAATATATAATTGTTTCTTTATCCCTTTATTTGTAATATTAAAATAAGCAAGTAAAAGGAAAAAAATCGTAGTGAAAAATTAGCCAATGTATATTTGACGTTATTAAGATAAAGTTTAATTATTCATTTCAACTTTTTCTTATTCATTTTAATATTGCGAGTAAAGGGAAGGAAGAATAAATAAAATAATAATAAAATAAGGAATCAATAATATTAATTATGAAATTTGGGGACTTAATAATGATTATATTTATAAATGAATGGTTAAATATTGTTGTGCTTACTATTTAGTCTACATTTAACAATATCAAATATCTAGTTGTTGAGTGCTGAAAGAGATAGATTCATAAGGTGAATGTATAAATACAACAATAAAATCCTTAAGGATGCTAAAAAGAGTAAAAAGTAAGCACTCAAAGTTTTATTGAGTTAGGTAATGAGGGATTGCTTTGCATACCTCTTCTTCTTAAGGAAATGAATGATAGTTATAGGGTGGAAAGGGGGAAGGCACATGCAAGAATGCATAAAGATGATAGCCATATGTAATTAGATGTGGTTGATTAGGTGACAAACAAATGATGTAATAAGACATAAAGTAATGGAGATAGCAACAGGGGAGTGGTTGTGTGGGAATTGAAGTGGTCAAGGTTTTGGTTGTGTCTAGTGAAAAGGTATTAAGAAAGCCTATGATCTCTCACATTCACCTTGACTTAGTTTGAAAGGCTTGCAATGAAGTGGTTAAGGTGTAACATGTTTAACACTTCTATGTCCTAAGGACAAGGCCTCAATCTAATCTTGCATTTGACATTTAAAAGGATTCCCAATGTATTTGATGAAAAAGAAGATTTCCATATTCTTAGTAATTAAAGTAGTTCTTATCTTGAGTCTAATAACTACTAACTGGCTCTAGATCTTTGTGAGATTCTATTTATTTAAACACCCACAATATCTCATACTTGTGGTTGTTTGGCCACTTGTGGACTTTTTCCATAGAATTAAATTGGATGGATTTTATTTGAGTTAAAAGTTGCTTTTGAATTTCTGTTGAAGTGTATTTTTATGGTAATTTTGAAATCTATATTTTTGAGATTCTTGAAGATGTAAGCCAAAGAGATGTAATTTTAAGAGGTGACTCTTAGCTAAGGCCATTTCATAGCATTGTGAATTGAGGTATAAATAACCATTAATAGGGGTTTTAAAAGATAATAAAGGAATGTATCATTCTTAATAGGAAGTAATTGAATATTATGATCTTTCATTATGTTACAATTGTTCTTATTTGACAAACAACAATCACTTGTTATGTATGTTGTAATCTTAATCATACAAATGTACCCAAAAAAAAGGAAAAAAGTCTTAATCATACAAATTGAAGACAAGAGTTTTATGCTAACTCTTCAAAAACTTTAGTGTATTAAAATTTGGAAATACCACTAGTCAAACATATATTTCAAATTCTAACAGTTTATAATTTGTTAGGGATTCATGCAAAAGTTTTCCTTAAGAAAATTACACCTTTTAGTATTCTAAATTAAGTTTTAAATAGACTAGGAACTTAAGCTTTTAAGTCTAATAGTTTTATAAATGATGAAAATTGAGAAACATGTATGTTGTCAATTTTTAATATCTTCCCTTGCTCATATTTCATTATCTACTATACCAACTGCACCTTTTTTTCACTTATTATGCTTACTTTTCCTATTTTTCCTCCTACAAATATAAGTCAATCTTAAAGTGAAAAAATAATCTCAAAATTGAAAACAGTGATTTATTTTCTCTTCCAAACGTCAAACTAGGGTAGTTTTCAATTTCACAACAATGGAATTAATTACCAAAAATGATTACTCAGTTAGTTGCATGTATATGAATAAAATTTCGACATTCTCTTCTTGGGCTTTGTTTTTGGCACAAATAAATGATAAATTATTAGATAATTATTTTTGGCTCAAACAAGTACTAAAGTTATTACTCAGTGTGCTATAACCTCTAAAACTAATAATGCATATGTTGTTAGCTCTAAACAATATAGCACTACATGGTGCATCTTGTTGCTATTTTAGAGGATAACCTACTGTTGATAAGCTATTGTCGAGGGTGCCATAGAAAGTCCTTTGAAACATATGACTAATCTCTTTTCTGTGCCCTTAACAAGAGCTTAAAATTTCGTCAACAATGGTAGGCTTATCAATTTGTGTTGGGGCCTACTCTTGAGCTATTAGAAGTATTATTTAACTATAGCTATAGCTAAATGGCTTGATCCAACATCTTATTCTTATTTTTTTAAATGATAGTATGAGTACAAATTTATCAAAAGTAATTACAATTAGAAAGTAAGAAATTAAATTACTTACATAACCGGCCTGGGCATCTAGATGCACCCATTCCTCTAACAATCTAGAATGATGTTTACAACATTTCTTTGTCAACTACTACAATGCACTTGACTCTTTATTTCTTTAGGCTAATTTTTTTTTCTTAAAAGGTAGACAATATTAGAAAGATCATTCACAATATTAAATGTTTTAGGAATGTTAATGTAGCATACTTTGTTATGTTGATGCTTAGTAATGTCTTCAATTTATGGCAATTAATGTACTATTTCTACACTTTGTTTTATTTAATTCATTCTTATAATCCCAAGCATCAAATAATTCGGAACACTTGTCCTAGTGATATGTTAGGATATTGGATAAAATTGCCCTCCTCACACTTTTAAGGTCATAAATAGATTCATTCCTACTATAATCTAAGACATGCATATATAGCTCATTCTTCCAATTTTTATGTTAATTGGCTTCAATGAGTTTGATATCAGCAATCACATAAGGTAGCTCCTTTAGTGAAATGTAAACATACTTAAAATCCTGTTGCATTGAAAGACATGTAAAGAATAAATATGTATGCAAAACAATGATAATATAAAATGTAAATTAATAAAAAAAAATAAGTTAATACTTAGACAGAGTCCTTGAATAACTTATGATCTCTACTCCTAAATTATTATCATTTAAGACTTGGGGAACAACTTGTAATGCTGCTTCATAGGTACTTCTATCAACTATGGGAAGTGTTTCTAGTTCTCCCCCATTAAGCACTAGGTATCTCCAACCTTGTCAAAGTAGACAAGTAATGGATGACTATTGTTCTTATGAATTAATTATTTGAGGAGCAAGTTCTTTGTTTTGCTATGGGTCCATTGAGGTGGTGCAACTTTAAAAAATATTCACCATGCTAAAAACATATATGTATGAGATAAAATTAAATGAATAATATTATATGCACTTTACTTAACTCATACCCCTAAGAATGTGAGTAAGGCCTAATGGCGATGGGGCTCCATTATTTCCTCTAATATAGGAAGGAATAATAGTAACAATGGCTATGAAACAACATGAATGGTAATCATTACGCAAGATATGTAAAAGAAACAATTATGAGAATGCAACATAAATAGTATTTATTACAATATATGAAAATTGTAAATTACATATGTTTACATGTGAAAAGTAAACGTTTCTAGACCCTAATTTGAATCACTGTCACTAAAAGTAATATGCTTATTTTCTTCCTCATCGGTTTCAACATCGTCAATAGACTCTAATTGCTCTTTTTTTACATAATCATCAATCTTTCATCTTTTACTATGTCATTATCATTTATGAAGTCATCGACATCTTGCATTTCAGCTCAAATATGTCTAGAAGATGGAATGCATTAAGGATAGTTATTCTAACCCATTAAAGTAATATGGTTCAAATTTCCAAGGTCAACTGTGGGGTTGAAGTTTGAAGAATTGGTGTCTTGTAATGTTGAGACTCTATCATCATTTAGAAGATCCTATAAATCATGATGCATCACATGAGGAATGACTCTTTAGTTGGGTCCATTGAGTAGATCATCAATATAAAAAATTTATTTTGCTTTAGAGGAAAGTATGTATAGATTTTTTTTGTACCACTGAGCATTAACAAAGATGCTTATTATGCTTTTGTTAGTGATAAGTTTCTTCTTTCTATAATTAATGTTAAACTATTTACACTTGAATAGAGTCATAAAGTAATTATTCAAATAAGTTAGCTCATAATGTACCTCAGAAGACCATAAAATGTGTTTTCATTAGTCCCATTTACAAAAATTCCACTATTTTATGCCTTGTTTAGAATCCCAAGAATAAGTTTCAAAACAAACTTTGCTAATTATACATGCCGAACAAGAAATAACTATGAAATTTGGTCCAAAAGCAAGTGAAAATAGCTTGTTAGTCACCGTTGAGGATCCGTTCTAGTATAGGTGGTACATCTATAAAAGTTATTAACTCATCATTTTTAGTAATATTAAAGACTATTTTCTTACTCTAATTTCTTATTTCTCATTATTTAAATTTAGATATTTTTATCCTTTTATTATTTTATGATTTATTTCCTTTCATTGTTTGATATTATCTTTATCATCTTCTAATAAATTAAATATTAATATAGTATTATGAATAGTGTTAATTTTTTAATGTTCAGTACTATACTTTAAATTAGCTTTAAATCTATATGGGGTAGTTTTTCATGAACTAATTTATGTTTCAATTTTTATTATTTAATATTCCTATTATTTAAATTTCAATATTTGCAATGAACCTTAAAATGTACCCCAAATATTTATTACTTAATATTTTATTATATTAATTTATTTCTTTTCATTGTTTAATATTTTCATTATTTTAATTTTAATGTCTTTATTATTGTATGATTTAAAAATTTCTTTCTTTCCATCATTCAATATCTTTTTCTTCATTAATTTTTTTATTTTTTTCAATTTATTTAAAATTAACTCCAAATCTCTATTATTAATTATTTTATTTTCTAATTTATATTCAAGTTTAAATTACATAATATTTTCATTATTTAAAAAAATTTCATTATTGTAAATTTTAAAGTTTATATCTTCTTATTATTTAATATTTTTTTCTTCATTGCATGAACATAGTTTTACTACTTATTTAATATTGTAGTCTATTTTTACTTATATTAATATCTTAATATTCTCACTTACATGTTTGATTTTAATAAATTTAAACTTCTTTTATGTTGCATTAGTTAATACATTATTCTTCAATAAATTATTAAATCTTTTATGTATTCCTTACCTCTAGTTATCATATAATACTTCTATATATCAAGTCTACAAATCAATACTACTTCTAAATATAAAATAACTATCAATATATCAATGTCATATAATATGTCTAAATGTAACATAACAACAAATTTATTAGGCATAATATACCCATTTTATAACTAATTTCATAAAAGAAAAAGAACTTTATATTAATAGTATATCACATATTTTTACAAATTCAATGAAGATAATTCAACTAGCTCCAACATTTAGCAAACCCATAATAACAAATCATGATTATATCCTAAGCAATGTAACAATATTTTCAATCAAAATACATAACACACAAATTATAGCTACCTATCTTAATGGCTAAAAAAGAGTATTTAAGAAATTTAAGCATACATCAATGCAAGAATAAAGATAAGAATAGACAATGATCGGGAAGCAATAATAGCACAATCTAATCATTTTACAAAACTAATGTGGGCAAATATGAGAGAAAGTGAAAAAAGGATAAAAATGATAGAAAAAACGTGACAAATTCTTACCTAGAACACAAAGAAATAGATAAGGAAGAAGCTTCATTATGCAAAAATGACAAAAATGGCATTTTGCCAAGTTTTTTTTATTCAACTCTATATTAACAACATTTTTTTTATCATCACTATAGGCAAATCTTGATCATTGGTATAACTTTAATGAAAAATTAGTGCCAATTTCTACAACCTAAGTTTCTCGAGAACCCTATAATAACAACAATGTCATTGGTATATGTTCAATTTTTTAATTTTTCAAAAATTCTATACCATTAACAATATCATCACCATAACTTTAATGAATAATTGACTCCAACCTATGGCACCTCTATTTCCATAGAACCTTATTTTGATGACATTGTTGTTAATATACGTGCCTCTAACACATTAGTCAATGTTCGAAATTGCATGGACATCCATTCATAATACACTGCTAACAATATCATCAAAATAGATATATTTTCCTTTTTTTTAAAAATAATACCTTACATTGACAATAATGTCATTGGTAAAAAGTTGAAATTATTTTTATTTTATTTTTACTCTATAACAATGATATTGTCATTATTATAAGGTTTCTAAAGAATTTTTTAGTGCTTGACCTTCTTGCCATACAACTTTATGCTTTATTGCAATGATTGAGAAACATTGTTGATATAGAAGTCATCAATATAAATGTCATTGCTATAGAATGTTTTTCTTGTAATGCCAAGAAGGAGAACATTTTCTTCGTATCATTTCATTTATCATAAATGCAATGAAATTAACTAATCATGTGAAATGTTTTTTAAATGACTAACAATTTAATGAATTTAAGAAACATAATAATTAATTAGAAAATTTAAATGACAAACTAGTGATACTTTGACAATTTTACATGACTTCAGTGGAATGGGGTATTTGCAATTGAGTTACCTAGCTTGATAAATCCTTAGACCTACTCATGTCTTTTTAATTTAGAAGACTACTTTTACATATTAATTTTTTTTCTCTTTCTTTTCCTTTTATAGGTTAAGTTGGAGCATAATGATATCTTTCCGCTTGTCCCAAAGGTTAAGTCCATAATGGATGTTTAGGTTATACTAACATATGCTTTTCTATAGAAAAATGGAACTTCCCAATTGTTCAAGATTTGCCTCTTAATAACCATAAATTACATTGTAAGAATGGATAAGAGAAACAAATATTAAAAAAAATAAATGGAGATAAAGTGATAAGAAAATAATAATAAAAAATGAAATAAGAAACAAGTTATTTTGAAGTTTGTATTATATTTTTCTAAACCCAAAATACAACAAAATTCAAAACTTTCCAACCTAAAATAGTGAAAATAGTTTAGTAGAACATTTATTTATAGTTGTTAAACAAATATGATTTCTCACTTGATAACTTCTTACTTGATAATTGTTACACATAGTTATATCTTTTTAGAATGACTTCTTACTTGATAATTGTTATAAATAATTATATCCTTTTATAATTTTAAGTTCTAAAATAAAAAGAAATAATTTGTTCACTAATTTAAACCCAAAAGCTATCTTTAACTTTTTATGTATATATGATTACTATGGAAAATCCATTAATATACCACTTAAGGTTTTCAACTATATACCTTTTAGAATTGGCTTTCTTAAACAATATAGGACTTAAAAAGTCATAAACATTCACAAATTACTAACAAACCCCTATTAGTTTTGGAATGTTGGTGTTTACACTTAACTTTTCACATAAGCAAGCATCATGCATATAAGTTATCTCTCAATTTGAACCTTCAATTAACTTAAATACCTTTGAGATTTCTAATGAAGTTGATGGCATCTACAGATTGATCCTTATTTTCTAATGATAAAACTGAAGGTATAACACACATGATACGTATGTAATTTTAGTCAAAAACTTATAATTGGTTTAGTACTATTATGATCATATGCTTATTATCAAGTTGAAGCAATACTATTTCTATATTTATAAATATAAAGTTTCATTTATATCCCTATTTCTTTAAACGTTTGAACAATAACTCAATTATGAGTCTGAAACTTACACAATTATTTATACATAATTTATAACATTAGTTTTAGAAAAGGTCTTTTTAGTGCTAACAGAAACAATTCAATAACTTATTATTACCCATTGTATTGCCTAATAAACTTCATAAATTAAGGTTACCAATTCATAGTTGGGTTTTCATTATTGGTGCCAATATTAAGGGTTAAACTTATTCCAAAAGAAAATTTTTTTCATCATTAACTCTTTAATAAGCCTTTAGTAATCTAGATCCATTGAGTTTACATGGTTTCACAGCCTTATGGTTATACCATCACAATCAAACAAATATCTTTAGACTTTTCCATGGTAATTTCTTTTAATCATTTAAACATATATTAGTTTTAAAACATAGTTAAAAATATATGGTTGACCTTGGTTGTGGCCATAACTCTTTTGCATTTACATTATCCCAACCATTTTCCTCTTTGATTACCACTTATATGACTTCAAATTCAACCTTTACAAAGAAATGAGTTTCAAATGTTTTCCAAACTCAACTTTTACAAGGAAATAAGTTTCAAACATCTATTATTTGAAGCTTTTGAAATGACACCTCTATCATGGATAACATTGTACCTAGATGTCATTATCATTTATAAATTTATTATATAGCTCACCTAGTTATGGCCATAACTCTTTTACATTTATATAACGCCAATCATTTTCCTTTTTGATCATCATTTATAAGCCTTTAAATGCAACTTTCACAAAGAAATAAGTTTCATAAGTTTTTCAAACTTAACTTTTACAAGGAAATGAGTTTTGCACATTTATTTCTTAAAGCTTTTGAGATGATTCCTCTATCATAGATAACATTTCTTCTGGACGTCACTAGTTAATTACCTAACTAGCATTTATGCTTCCATTCTGTAATATTCAACAATCCTAACTTCATAAATCTTGTATATTCTTGTAGGACTTTTTTAATTATTAGTATTTGAAATACTTTTGTTCCTTTTGAAATTTGTAAATAGCAAAAGCACTCTTATAACTAGCAAAGAGTTATAAATAACTAACAATGGCATCATATGATCAATTTAAACAACTCATCAACTAGAAATTTTACATTATGTGAAATAATTGTAAAGAGGATTCTTATCTTTTTGCCAGCCAAGAGACAAACATGAACAAACTAGCTTTCATTGTTATTCTACCTAGTGTTTAAAATTGAACAATGTCTCAAATCATAAGATAAATCCATAAATAACCCCCATTATGTCATTACACTTTCATATCTAAGATAACCTTTACCTTACTTTTATCTTAAAGATAAGATGTCACTTAACATCATCCACAAAAAAAAAATTTCCAATAACAAGTATTTTTATACTTTACATATAAGTATAATGAATTTCTTAATATTCATTTACACATAGAATAAATTTCATCTTTATGCTTAAAACCATACGGCTTCATTGCAAAATTGAAAATTTCTAGTGTCATTCCTTAGTATGTTAATATAATCACATAAAGTTATCACATTTGCAAATTTTCTTTTTATTAATTAAACACACATTACTATAGAATCATTGATAAATGTTGGATATTTAAAGACTTATATGTTAATTTCTAATTGATATTTTATCAAGTGTTGCTATAAATATGTCATGATGTTAGTTTTATAATCGATATGAAACAATAAAATAATGTTGGTTCCTTTATTGATTAAATCATCAATGTTTCTTTGTGGGATGTAAAAATTTATCTAATAGGATGCTTGTTGTTTAGTTAAAGATGTCAGCTATTACTAAGTAATCATAATTGAAAATAAATATTCAATGTTGGTTTCTTTTAACACCAAATGTGGAATAGCTTATATGCCATGTTAATTATATTAAATAACCGACATTGTTGATCTTTTCCTTTCATAAAAGGGAAAAAAATATTCCTCTTTGTACATGCTCTCAATTCTATATAGCTTCTTAAAGTACTTCCTACTACATTGCTTATGATCCTAAATACATACAAATCCCCCAAAATGAAACATAATAATCCAATTTTAAAATACACACACACACACCATGAATGAAATAGAAGGTAATGTACAATTTTGTATTATAGTACATAATTCCATATTTGACAATTGCAATACAAATCAATTAAGACAAAAGCCAAATTTCCCTTTACATTAATTCCATGTAATTTAGACATGAAATTAGATAATACCTTAATACTTGCAGTGATGAATGTTGGCAGAGGACTAGACCATTACAAACTGCAATAAAAAAAAATAAGTACATTATAATTTGATAATTATAGCAATCACAAAAAAGTTTATCGATAAAAGCAAAATTACCCTCTAATTTATCATTTTTTTTTTAGTATATTTAGGTCATTGTTGATGTATATCTCACACATGAGATTTGCATTAATCAAATATTCTTTATTAATGAAATACAAACTAACAAGTAAGTAATTATTTATATAAGTATAACTATAAAAATAAGGATATTAGTATCTTGAACTTAGGGTAGAAAATTTATTTAGAAGGATCACATATACCTTTACCATGATCTTTTCATACAAAAAGAACTATAGACCACTTGTTATTAACTTAGTTTAACACATAAAAAAGTTATTTTGCTTAGGATACTATTAGAATGGCTCTCCCTTATGACCTTCTTTACTAAAATCCACTAACGTGAATCCTAACTTATCTATTCAGATGCTATTATTATTCTTCACCTACTTACATTGTAACAAAATTTCCAAAAATTGGATATAATCAAGCTTTCGTATGTCTTCAATGATCTTGTAGTATGATATCATCACGTAGATGAGGTTTATAACCTTGGTATTAGAGACATACATTACTTAAGCCACTAAAGTGACCCTATGGTTTTACGTGGTACTTATTTTATCCTATCCTTAATAATATATGACCTTTATGCGAGACCTATTAGCTAACCATCTTATAATTTTAGAAATAGTATTCAATGTTAGCTTCATTATAATACTCAATAAAAATCCTACATAGAAAAAACAATTAGAATTCAGTCAAACAATGCCTGTTAGTAAAAAAAAATGGTAAACATACTTGTTTTCAATAGTAAAAGTATTTAGTAGTATTAGTAGATAGAAAATCTATTGGAAGGTTTTAGGAAAAATCCTAGGAAATTTTAAGTATTCAAGGTCCAATGTTGATAAGATTAGAAAGTAAATTAATGTTTTTTCTCTAGAGCATTCTAAAATAATCTTAAGTTGGCAAAGATGTAAATTGCCCTTATTTTAAAGGACATAATTGTCCATAAGGGGAGAAAGGAGGAATTTGGCTTAGTTAAAAGGCATTTAAGCAAAATTGGGGGAGGAAGGAAGAATTTTAGCAGAAGTAAGGCGCCTTTAAGTAAAACTTATAAGAAAAGAAAACGTAAAAGAATATTCCATAAGATAATGGAAAGGGGACGTCATCTTGATGATGTAAGCATAGTGATGTCATTTTGATGATGAAGCATGATGTCATCTACTTGGAGGTTACTCTAAGTCCTTCTATAAATAGTCAAGCACAATTCACTGCATCCTACATCAAGAGGAGCTTATGGCTAAAGAAGGAATTAGAAAGAGAAAGTATGATTCTTGAGTATTCCTACTAAATCTAGCAAGTTTCTATTAGTTCTTTAAGAGTTCTTAAGAGCTTATTGGAGAAAGAAGCAATTTTTTTAATCATCTGTTAGAGGTATAAGCTCAAAATTTTCATGAACTCATCTTCTTTTCATATTTCTTTCTTTAGATTCTTCCTTAACTTCATGTGATCTTGGATGCTTCGTTTCGAATTCTAGGTGAAAGGAATAAATTGTACAAGCATTCTTGAATGAGTAGAGATATACTATTTTTCTTCTTAATTTTCTTTCTTGATTATGTTTATATATGAGATGTATATCTATTTTATGGATGATGTGTTGAAGTCATGATTATCATGATAAACTAGTTTGAGAATTTTCTTAAAAGATTTTATGATGAAAAGATGAAAATGTTAGTTTTGAAAAAAATTTGATGCAAATTCTTAAGGTTGGATCATCCCAAGGTTTAGAATCAAATTGAAAAAGATGTATAATCACAACACACTTTAAAATTAAAGAAGAACCATAAAGGATGTTGATCCTTTGATAAGTGAGATTTGATACCACAAGTTTTGTCAATCCTGATAAGTTTGAAATTTTTGCCAGAACCATTAGAAGGAAAAGTTTTCTAAGAGTTCTCAAATCACAAATGCTAAAAGTTATAACAATGAGGAACAACACTCCTCAAAGAGGTCCTCAAAGTCAAAAGTTATCCAAATTAATTATGTTCTAACTGGACTAATTAGGTCTAATTTAAAAAGCTAATAAAAAATATTGTTAATTATCCAAAATAAAGTGTCAAATAATGAGTCAAACTAATATAAAGACTAACAATATCTTAAGTAATAAGAAACAAGGTAGAACAAGTAAGTGGGCATGCATTAGGCTGAAGTACTCAAGTGTAGTAGTCAAGTACTAAGCAAAAATCTATAAGTGCTCAAATACTATATTCAAGTCTTTGAATATAAAATCAAAACCAAGGTTTAGTACTTAAGTACTCATATGAAATTAGCAAGAGCTAAAATATATATAACCCAACCTCCTTTAAGCTCTTCTAACCTTATTTCTTCATATAAATAAGCTCTCTCCACAAACCTTTAGAGTCCTTGCTTAATTTTCTTAAGTTTAGCTCTTGTCATTAGACTTTCCAATATATGTAGAAGCTCATCTTCATTCCTAGTATTCACATTGTGATGTCTTTAAAATAGCAAAGTTTTAGAAATATGATTTCATATGAAAATGGAAGACAAATTTGAGTAAAATGATCACTAAGGAGTTCACTAAGTTTTTAACTTGGAATAAAAAAATTATTTTTTTATTTATCAAAAGATGTTACACTAAGTTCTACTAGGAACTTAAGGTGATGGAATGCATGGATATCAAGTTTTGAAAAAAGAATGGATTGGTTTTGCATAAGGAAAAATCTTGAGTTTCTTATGCTTTCATGGTAAAATTTCATTTTCCTTATTAAAAATTTAGCAAACATTAAACTACACTTTAGTATAGATGTTTGAAAATAATTACATCAAAGTTTTTAATAAAAAATCACTTTGAAATTAACATGGGTAGCTCACGAGCTTTTTGATGTTTAGTGAACAAGAAATTCTATTTTGGAAAAAAACTTGCTACATTATGTTTAGAATTATTTAATTAATGTTATTAAGTATTTATACTAAGAAGTTGTAGCAAGGATATGTTTAAAAACATGTTTGAAAGCTTATGGAAAAATACAAGAAAATTGTTTTCAAAAAACTATGTTACTAAAGTTCCTTTACAAACTACTTTGAATTGTAATTGTTTTGGATAAGCTTTTCAACTATTTTGTAATTAAAAATGATTGGAAATTGTTATTTTATGGTTAACTATTAATTCTAAAAATTTTTATAAAATTTTATTGAAATTTGATATTTTTAAAGGAATTTCAAAGTTAAAGGTGCTAATTTTAAGCAATTTTGATAATTGCTTAAGTATTAAGTAATATAATATGTTTTAAGCTTAAAAAAGTTTAAAATGTGAGGTTTGAAACATTTATTTTAATTATGAAAATTTTGGAGAAAAATTTACTAAAGTTTTCTATTTTAAATGGAATTTTTAATTATAAGAATGTTTGTTAAAACTTAATATGGTTTCATTACTATTTTCTTGACTTTTAGATATTGTTATATGATGAAATTGCCCAATTTTACTACTACTAGGTAGAATGATTACATGCTCAATTTTTGAAGGAAAAATAGCTCTTCTACTTGTTTGAATAATATGCAATGCATAGAATTGAAATTGCTTGAAAATAGAAGTTGTGAGATTTGGAAAATCTAAGTTGAATATCTCTAATTTGTTGTAAAAGCCATGTGATGAATATCAACCTTAGATTGATATTTTGATTGATAAATCACATAAAATTACTAGCTTAATATGTTTAGTTAGTAATGAGAATTTTATGAAAAAATTAACACTACTCCATTGGTTTCATATTGAAATTATTTGACAAGTATAAAAATATTGATATGAATGATAATTTATGCACTATTGTGTTCATATGTGAGAGTATTTATGAATGAAGCTCCATGTCAGTGAACTCTTGAAAGTAACATGTTATATGCAATGGAAAATTAATAATGCTTGTGGTCATCAGGGGTGCTAGTGGGCCGGGTAGGGCTGAGTTGGGGTACTTATGCTACCCACTTGTGCAACTTCCAGGCCACAATTTACAAGCCCACTTCGACCCATATTAATCTTGAACTTGTTTATTATTGGGTTATGGTGGGTCTACCGGGAAATAATGGGCTGAGCTGGGCTTTGAACAATGTTGAACAAAACCAAAATCCTTGGTGGAAAGAATAGAAATAGAGTAGTAAAATTGTATACACAACATATGAGAGTAGAAACAGCACACAACACAAAAACAAAACAATGTAGAAATCTCTATCAACTATAATTGTTTGGGTTATATAATAATAAAGGCAATACTAAGGATGCCCATTCCTCTGCTTGTTTGGCCTCTAAGAAAATACAGGACCAAGAAAAAAGCTTGAAACTTTTTTTACATTAATCTATTATACTTACAAAGTTATATCAATCCATTAAGGACTAGATTGACTAGATGCAAAATTAGAGACAAACTACTTATAGGTAAGAAGGCAATAAACAACAAATTACAAGTCATTCAAATTCACCTTCTTTGTTTTCCTAACAACCAAACAAAAGAATAGTTGTAACTCAAAATGCTATTCTTTTTTCTTATTATAATGATAAAAGAGATTAATCTACACATACAACCATTAAATAATATAATTAAAAAAATAAAATAAAATAAAGCAAACCTACAATATTAAAATCAAAACCTTAGGAAGTAGAAATTGGAAGGGTGCAAGAGGAGAAACTCACCTCACCAGAAGGTAGGTAAGAGTACGAAATATTGGGCTTGGGGATATAGTGGAGAGTTGCTTGTACCTTTTCTTCTTTGATAAAGGGTGGGCTTTGGCTTCATCAGCAATTCAGATACCTCCATACTATTGTAATATTGTTAGATTTGAGTTTTAACAAAAGGAATAGGTAACATTTACACTTTCACCAGAGATTTAGAGATGTAGTCGCATGGAGGATGGAGCTCTGCTAGGGTTTCGAAGAGAAGGAATAGGAGATCAAATGACCAAATGGGGCTACACTAGGTTTGCCCTATCATTTATGGCTTTTATATTTGTAGCCAAATAACATCATATTGCCAAACTAAAATGACATCACATTGGCTTAATAGGGATTTAATTAAAATTGGAGCACTGGTAATGGGCCGGTATGGGTTTAATCGAGCCCAAAAATTGAAACTTGTGCTCGCCCCTAAGAACCCACTTTTCCCTCCTTTTCTATCAAAAATTGCTTTTTTAGCCTAGCCCTAACTAGTTCAAATAGCCAAAATTGGTCCGGTTCAGGTGGGTTGGGCTAGGCTTTGAAATTTTGGACACCCCTAGTGTTCACTAAAAAAGCATTAATCATTATAAAAGTGATGAGATAAATTTATGAATTTCTCTTCTTAGATTATTATCATATTTTGTTTACAACTATAGTTGACATTTTGACCTTATCCTGTTTATGTAAAATAGGCTAGTGAGAACTTATGTGAAATTGGCTTTATGTTATATGTGAAATTATAGATACATGTCAAATATAGGCTTTTAGATCATATTTAACATTGTTAGCTTGAATGACATTTGTGATGTGTGGCATATTTATGTGATATGAGACATTATGAAGAGTTTTAGGGTTTAGCTTGCACCCTAACTTCTAAGTCATAAGGAAGGTTGAGTGGAATAAGGTTCACTTTAGAGAAATGAGATTAGAATACACATAGGATAAGGTTAGCTTAAAGTAACAAGAAGGAATCTTTTATGCCTTTATGCCATTTATAAGTTGTTCAACTATTTGTTTTGTGCTTATGAATAAATTATATTCTATCCAAATGTTACTAATATAATATATAGAATGGTTTAATGAGAAATAATTTCTAGTAAGAAAATAAGCTTTATATATACATATCTCATATATAAATGTTATCTAAATTAAAATTGGTTAGAAATTTTGCATGATAATATTTTATTAAGTAATTTTATTTACTTGTGGATATATTTTTGCCAATACCATGCTCGATGCTACCCATTGATCTAATAGACATTTGGTAAAGCATGCACATGTTACAATATATACTAACAAAAGTTCCCTTTACCCCTATTAAGGACCATAAGACAAATAAGAGTTTTTATTTTTGACACATTAGCAAATAGTTAGACTATCACTTTACTATCTTTCTTTTTCCTTTTTGAGTTGTAGTTATTGTATATATTTACATTGACTTATTGCAATATTACTATAGTTATTTTGATAAAAAGGTATGGTAAAACCTTAATACTTTGCATAAAAGATGCATATATTTAATTACGCTGATATATAATTTACATTGCCAAATATATTTTATCTATTTCTTTTTATATATGTTTGATATAAAGGTTATTACAAACAATAACAAGGAATTCCATGGTAATTTTCAATGAAACACAAGAAAAAGAGTTTTGTCTAACATTAAAGCTAAACATACATCTTTTCCAAGTGTTTTTATAAGTATTCCAAGGTACTTTTTCCAAGTATTATTCATATAGTTTTAAACTTAAATTATTTCTAATCTATTTCTAAAATGAAGAAATTAATTTCTAAAATTGATGTTAACTCTGAAGTATTTTTAATAGAGTAGAATCTTTTGATTTTTTTGAGTTTTATAAACTTAATCCTATTTTATTATGTTAGTTTCATAGTTTGAATGAAGGAAATGAAGACATTATCTAACTTTCATAAAGTTTTCTTATAAAGCATCTTTCCGATTTCTTGAGGAATGTCTAAGAAAATAATATTCAGACAAGTTTGCAAATCTATTTCCAATCTATATGTCTAAAAAAAAATATCTTTTTGAAAATAGTTTTTGAAAAATTGTTTGTTTAAAAACATACTAGAAATAATGACCTTTTGATAGACAAATATTTCTTTGAAATCACTTCACTAAAAGTTTCTATTTTCTAAGGTCATTACAGTACAACTATTTCTAGGTTAAAAAGAAATCTCTTTTGTTTAACTTGGATTTTGACTTTTGAAAGATTTTGACATGTCTAATTTTTCAAAATTTATTTAAGAGATTGAATCTAATTTGATAGAAGGAAAAAAAGCTTAGTGAATCCTGTGTCTTTGCATTATGTATATTTTAGAAAATAACAAAATTTTTAGATGTTACTTGGTTTAGAAAGGCTTGTAAAGATACCTATTGGTTACGATGGTCTAAAAATAGGGTTGTGATATCCATCATGCATTTCACCCATTGCGAAACTAATTGATGAATTAGAGATTATGTTTAGCTTATACCTATTACTTAATCTTGCCGTAATAAAGCTCTTTTATAAGAGCAATATGTTCATCCATATGAGGCTAACCTCTTCACTAATTTGTAGGATATAAAGGCATGCCTGTGCCTATATTTCATAGCTTATGCTTACCATTTGAGTTCCCAATGTACCTTTCCTAAAATTCTTCCTCTATAAAGAAACTTGGGAAGGTTGATAATGGCTACATTTTATAAGTATTCAGTGCAAAACTCCATAACTTTCTTAGCAATATACCTTTCAACAATATATCCTTCAAGCCTATTCCAATTATAAATATACCCATTTTTGGATCTTTATATATCACTTAAATAGGTACATCCCCCTTAAGTAAATTGGTCTACAAAGTGTTGTCTCCTTCACAAAATTCACAACCAAATGCACCATGATGTCAAAGAATGAAGGTGAAAAGTATATCTTAAGTTAACACAGTGTGAGGGTAACTTCCATTTATGACTTATCCAAATCCTCCAAGTCAACAATCTTGATACATATGGCATTGAAGAAAAAATAAAGTCTTAAAATGGCTTGTCTTATATATTTAGGGAATATTCATATAATGACGATCGGTAGATGTTGCTGCATCAAAGTATGACAATCAAAATAGACTAATTTTAAATCTTCTATAGAAATAAGACTTTTAATATTGGAAGAATAGCCTTGGCGAATTTTTAACTTAATGTAAAAACTTGTAGAAACTTGATTTTTCCTTATTAGATAAAATATGACATGTTATGACTATTTCTTACAAATCTAGTTTGGCCTTGACTCCATCTTTTATCTTGCTTAGCATGTTTAAAAGTGTACTAACTAGACTTTCACATATATTTTTCTCCACATGCATGACATTAAATTTGTGTCTAACAAATAAGTCCTTATAATATGAAAAATCAAAGGATATGGACCTCTTCTTCCCAATAATGTGGCCACATGCAGTTATATTTGATTTGCTAAAAATAACATCAATAATTTTCCCCTTTCTTAAACTTTCTCCCCAGTTAAGGGCTTTGGAACCATTGTTTCCTTTGTAAAAGCATTGAAAGCCTTTCTTAATCTATGATAGCTGTGGGAATGATAGAGAAATTTCTTGTGATTAAGATAGATTGTTTTATTCTAAAGCTTAAGTTAATGATAGCAAGTGCCATTTTCACAAATAAAGCAAGCTTTATGCCTTTTAAAACTATATTGTAACAAGTTTCTATAAGTTAGAAAGTCATTAATTGAGCAAAAGACCACGACATGCAACCCGAAAGACTTTTGAAAATGTACGCTGAACACTAACACACCTTCATCTTCTTAAATCTTCAAGAGAACATCTATATCATTTTCTAGTTGCTTTGGCCTTAATATTAATAATTTTAATATTACATACTTCTACTTCATGCATAATAAAAGGAGGATTGTAAATCACCAATATTATAGATTATATGCAATGTTTGTTACTTATGGTATTATGAGGGTTCATTCCATCGATACTTAATGCAAGTCTAAGGTTTCTTGTTTCTTTACCAAACTCAAGGAATAATGAGTTAATCATTCTCTACTAAGAAGAATTCATAGGATAATAAAGCTTTTCATAAGAAATCATCTATTCCACATGTTATATTAAGTTTGTAGCATCTTTAACATGAACAAACATCTATTTAAATCTTGGTAATATAGGAAGATACCATAATACCTTAGTTAAAGCCCTTTCCTTGATGTTAACATCATGCTTCTTCAATTTGTAATGAAATATCCTATATTTTAGTTACTCATGCAATATTTTGTATTTCTTTTCAATATAATATGCAGTCATTAGAATAAGCACAAATCTTCTTATACTCCATATCCATTGGACACATGATCTTCTTTGTATTATAAGCATGAGTTGATAATATATTACCTTCAAGAAGTATGTCTTTCAACAATTGAAGTAATGCCATGAAACTCTTGTTATTCCATTTATTTCTTACTTTCAAATTGAATAATCTTAACATAATAGATAAGCATATGAGTTTGGTGCAACTTGAATACAATAGTTTTTTTGCATTACTTAATAAACTATTAAGGACTTACAAATGCTTAATAAAATTATCTACAATATCATGGACTATATCATTTAACCTAGCATTAAAATGCTTATTTTTATAATTAATAGATATATTGCCTAATTTACTTTTATCATACCATATTCATCGTGTATATCTAGTGTTAATGCCATTAACAAATAGATGATCTCATGGTTGTGCAACCGTCACTCTTTTGGCTCAATAACATTTAAAGAAAAAGAAAATATGATGTTATCATTAAATTCTTCCCTCCTTTAAACAACTTTAAATTTGATGATTCATCAATCCTTTTTCATAGTTAACACTACAAATCAACATGCATCCATTTTCGATCTATGAGTAGTGGATTTAGTAGAAACTATAAACATTATAACACTAAGCAAACCCTATATCATTATAAACTATGTGTATTCTCAACTATGTACCTAAAATCCAAATACATTTATATACATAAAAAATACAACCTATATCATCTAAAGCTGAACGATTCCTAAGCACATACCCAAAACCAAAACATGTCTATGCATTGATAAAGGCAATCTTCTATGTAATTTATTTTGTGCCTAAGATTATGGTGCATGTTAATGAGCCAACAGAGAGTTAGAAACATTTTGGAATGGTGTTATAACCTTAAAACTAATCTTCCTAATATGAAGATATCAAGACAAAGCACAAACAAACAAAACCACAATTGTACACCGAAAATATTAAGATATACATTGAAATAAAGCTTCAGGATATTTAGTGATTGTAATTTATTTGTATTGAAGAATACAAAAGTAACTTGCTATTTGTGATTCTATTAGAATTTTAGTATTTTGTAAGACAAAACTTCATGTTGGAGGAATCTTGATTCTAGAAATGGCATATAGTATTTTAGTTTTGTATTTTATTCTCCCATTAGTGTTTTAGAATTTTTTAAAGCAATATTGTTTTACTTTTCACATTTGTTATTTAGAAACACCAATATTAAAGGGAGATTACATAAATTATGTTAATTATTAGATGTTATCGTAACATTTGTCATCTATATAAGTATGTAAATATAATTTAACATTAGTTATACATTACAAATCACCAGGATAATATTTTTAGATGTTAGTTATTTATAGAGAACTAGCATCCTTTATTTGGAAAACTCTTCACTATATGTTTTATAGTAATGTAAAATTACCTTAGCTAGTAGAAAACTTATTGATAATTTTATAAATTCATGTTAAATTTAGTAATCACCAATTCTTTTTTCAACTTTATAAAATTTGATATTATTTTTGAATTGATTAACTTGTTTTTCAAATTTATATTACTTTACATGACAATTATGGGGTTCGTTACTTGTATAACTCTGATATCACTTTTTTGTGCAAATCAATCATATCATTATAAGTTAATATTACTATTTCCCTTGTTCTACAAATGTAAATATCAATAGACTAAATGTGAATTTACAAAAATATAATAAAGGTGACATTCAATTCAAAAAATATATTTCATAATTTTATTATTTTTCATATATTATTATATCAATAAATATAATGGGCAACCTAATAGTAATATTACATAAACAAAAAAAAAGGGAGGATATTGTGCATTGTTCCATATTCATTACCATCCTTGTTGCCAATTCTTAGTGCTATAAAAAATAAATCTTCTCTTATATTGGTGAATCGTGGATTTAGGTAATACATTTATCTCTATTAGCCTACTAGAATTTTCATGGAGGAGGAAGATAACTCCCTTGCTATTTTACTTGACACATTTAGATATTTGTCAATGTGGAAAAGTAAACCAAATTAAGGTAGGCGATTCTTTAGCTAAGTTCTTTGAAATCTCTAAAGATATTTAATGAAATGGTGAGAGAGGTGTTTTCTCACTCCACACAAGTAATAGTGTTGGATAATAAAGGTTAAAGCATTATTAAGATGTTTGAAATGGAGAGTGATGGCAAAATTTGTAAGTAGTATCAAAACACTTAAATGTCCGTTATTAACAAAAAAATTGATGTCATAGATATGATCTTTCTCTAAAGAAATGATAGTTGTCATACCTTTAGATGTCAATCAAATCCAAAATCAACATGATAAAGTTTTACATTTCTCAGAGAGATGTATAAAATATCTTTTAGATGCTGGTTTTATAGATCACCAATGTCTTAAGTTTTTTCATGTTTTCATAACATCATATATGCTATTACGTTAGATGTTAATTAAGTCATAAATCGATGTGTCAAAGGTTGATATTGCTTAGCATATATGTTTGGAATATCTTTAAATCTTAGTGTTCTTAACAACCAACATTTTATTTTGGAATCATATTGCAAATTAATACAATATATTAATTTTTATTTTTCATTTCTTCTATTTGGTACACTTCATAAACCAAATGTCAAATATACAAATAAATGGCAAAAACTACAATTATCATTGAACAAGTTATTATAAAAGTACAATCAAATGAGAAAAGAGATAAACAATTATGGAAATTGATTCTAACATTTTATTTCTTTCCAAATCGTTACTCCTAGATGTATTCAATGAAATAGCCTAAACAAAAACTATATTAAATCACCAATACCCATTTATAGCAAAAATCATTATGTAACTAAATTTATACCTTAATTGTATCGAAATCCTCATCCACATTGCAAATTTTCATGTGCTAAAGAAAACTCTATTTCTTTTAGTTAGAACCTAGTGGTCTCTTAATCATGTTGAGACAAAGATTAAAAGGAATCGCTCCATAAGTTTTTGCAAATATTATCCTTTGTTATCAACTCTGGAGTATTGGGTAAAATACAAGAATAACCCACTCATCCTTATTCTTAATTTAGAAATTCTTCAAATTGATAGGAAATATCCCATCCAAGAGGACTTTAATGCCTTCTAATCACCTGTCATGGATGGGTTGCTTTGCATTAATTCAAAGCGTTTCCAAGAGTGAGTGAGCTGTGCTCAAATTCCACATTAACATAAAATAAGAGTGCGAACAAAATATATAGGTTCTATGAAAAATAATGGATGTTGGATAACAACACATGACCGACGTCTTATGCATCACACATTCAAAGTAAATAGGTGGTTGTTATACCTTTAGACATTATTTAAGTAAAAAACTAATGTGTGAAATTTTTACTATTCTTAACTTGATGCCTCAAATGCCTTTTAGAGGATGGTTATGCAGAAAATTGATGACCTAAGTTTTCTCCACGAAAAAGCCTCTCTTTATACTTTGCTTAGTTTTAAAATTGATGTGGTAAGTTTCTCATTAATTTAAAAAATATCATTGTATCATTATAGACATTTGTCATATTAGTGTCTATTATTTTATGTTTTCATATAATTTTAAAAATATCACTATATCAAAATAGACATTGATTATAATGGTAATTGACATATATCAATGATTTTGTAATAGTGACAATATATCAAAATGATAATATGATACAACATGTATTGAATCTAAGAGTTAACAAAAGTCTTAAATCATTATATTTTCAAACATGAAATAACATGTTATTTGAATATGAATCATCATGCCCCTTGCATATAAACCATCATGTTTATTAAGCATGAATTGTCATTTCTCTTGTAAATGAACCATCATGTCTCTAACATAAGAACTATTGTGTCTCTTGTACATGACCATCATGTCTATTAAACATAAACAATAGCATCTCTTGCACATAAACTATCATGTTATTTACATTGAAATTATTATGTCTATTAAACAAGAATGACTATATCTTTTGATCATGGACCATCATGTCTTTTACGTACGAATCACATGAACCATGTTTTCTAAATATAAATCATTGTGTCTCTTGCACATGAATAGTCATGTTTATTAAACATGAATCATCATGGCTTTTGATCATGAAACATCATCTCTATTAATTTTTTATCATGAGACATCATGCCTATTAAATATGAACCATTGTACCTCTCGATCATCAAACATCATATTTATTAAACATGAACCATCATATCTTTTATACATGAACTATCATGTCTTATAGACATGAACCAATATGCCTCTTAGATATACACTAACATATCTCACTAATCCAAATCATATATCATGGATGTAAATTAATGTATTGACATGTATCATTTCACATCATAATTAATAACTAAGCTTGCATAAAATGGTAACAAGGGCAAGTTCAAGTTGAACTTAAGGGATTAGAGCCAATTAACAAAAACAAAATATACAATAGGGTTTTTCAAAAGTAGTTTTACAATTTAAAATAGAATTAGATGTAAATAAAATATGGAAACCAGATTGAAGATATTTTATACTCCAACTTTTAAATTATTTATTGGCACTCTATAATTCAATTTACAATTTGAATGCTTAGCTAATAAATATTCCGAAACTACTAGCAATTATACAAATCTTGATGTAAATTCTAGGGTTGGATTGTGTCAAATCTCAAAAACTAAATTGAAAAAGAAGGATAATCACACCATGTTTAAGAAAAGAAGAAAATGGAAGCAATTAGTGAGAAGAGATCATACCACAATAAATTTTGATCCTTTCATAAGTTAGATTTCACATTACAAGAGTTAAATCAACCTTAATGACTTTGAAGTTCTTGTTAAAATCATTATAGGAAAAGTTCTCTGAAGAATTCTATGATTTTAATTTGTCAAAACTTATAACCATGAGGAACAATCTGCAATAATATAACATCATATGAGAAAACAAAAGCAAACCAAAAATAGCATATGGAGTCACATTATAACGCCGGATGATCTATTTTCCTTCACTTTTGATTGTCCTTTTCCAATATATGTTATTTGTTGGTCTCTTTAAATAAAAATGCTAAAAAGGAATACTCATCAACAGCAATGAACTAAGAATTTTTTTGGGGCAAAAGTATGAACATGGATAAATTTCACACAGAAGGACATCAGTCTTTATAACCTCAAGCAAAGCATTAGATATCTCTACCGCTAACAACTCTCCATGATGCAGACACATTAGTTTTCTTGAAGTTGTCAAGACTAAGAAGCCCTATATTATTTGTCTTGCCTACAACAATACGAAGGACATAAAATCTATAGTTATATCTGTATCTAACAATTAAAATAAGATTTTAGTTCTTTGATATATAAGATAAGTGTCAGCTTCTCCTTCTTTTACTATTCCACTTTTTCCGCTTAAATCAAAGCTTTCCCCTTTTATTTTATTTTCCTTTATATATATATTTATTTTCTTTTTATTACTTCTGAATTCTTACCCAATTTCTTTTCTTTATCTATTTTATTACTCCGTTACATTATTTATATATTACTTTTTTTGCTTATTTGATTTTTTTTTATTTTCACTCTTATTAATTATACCTTTGATGCCAAGATTACAAAGTAATATAAATATAATATGATATATCTTTTATTTTAAAAATTATTTATAAAAGATAAAAATTTAATTTAATTGAATTTATTTATATATTTTCATTAATTCAAATTATTATATAGTTTTCACTTTTTTTTTTGCTCTATTTCCCTATTAATTATGTACATATTATTTTTTTTCATAATTTATTGCATTTTTTCATGTTTATATATATTATTTGTAACTCAAATGCCAATAGTGATATACATATAACATAATATATTTTATTTTTATGATTATTTAACTACATATTTTAATTATTATATTACTTTAAAATTTACCCACTATACTACTATTTGTTATTTACTCCATAATTTGTTTTTCTTCATTTCTTTTTTTTTATGTTAACTTATATTATTTACAATTTAAGTGCTAATATCATTAAAAAGTTTATATTTTATTCTTATTATACAAATAACTTAAATAAATTAAAAGATTTAATTTAATTACTTTACTACATATTTCATTTTTAACTCTTATATAATTTTACAACATAGGCATTATTTCCTTTCTTTTTATTTGCTATGTTAAACTTTTTTTTATATATTTTATGTCTACTACTATTATTTGAAATTTAGATATTAATGTCAAAAATAGTATAGATATAATATAATATATTTAATTTTATTATAAATAAATTTTAAATAACTTAAAATTTAGTATTGAAAGTATTAATCTAAATAATTAATTATATATTATATTATTTAATAAAACTTAATGCAAAAAAATAAAATTTATTTATTTAAATTTTATCAATATTTTTTACATCGAAATCAATTATTAGGTGCTATGCTTAAAATTAAATATACATCAATTAAGATTTTATTAAGATTTTATAACTCATGCGTTGTTTCACTATTTACCTTTTTGCATATATTTTTTACCATATTCATTCCTAATGTTTACAACTCAAACACTAGCATCAGTGAATGATATGGCTATAGCATGTTGTGTTTTATTTTTATTATAAAAATATTTTTTATAATTTAATTTTGGTTATTTAAGTAAATATTTATTTTAACTCTTATATTATTTTACAATAAACCAATTTTTCCTTTTCTTTTTTTATTTTTCTTTTTCTTTTTAAATATTTACTCCTATCCAATTGTTTATAAATCAAACCTTAATAATGCAAAGAAATATATGTATGATATGATATATTTTCTTTTTGTTATGATTCTTTTTTAAATAAGTTGAAGGATTTAATTAAATTTAATTATATAATTATATATTTATTTTAAGTTTTATATTATTTTATAACTCACCCATTTTCTTTCCTTTTTATTTGTTTTGTTGTATATTTTTTTTTATGTTCACTACTGTTATATACAACTTAAACACTAATGTCACAAAAAAATTAGAGATATAAGATGTTAGATTTATTATAAAATTAATTTAAAAGTGTTAAATTTTAATATAAAAAACATTGATTGAAATAATTAATTGCATATTATAATAATTAATAAATATTTTTAAATTAAAATTAAAATTACTTATTTTAATTTTATCCATATTTTCTATATATTAATTTCTAAGTGCTATATTTTAAATGAAATATACATAAGTTGGGATTTTATCAAGACTTTATAAATCATGGACCATTTTTCTTTATCTACTTTATTGCATAGTTTTTTATGTTTACCTCTAATATTAGATCCCAATATGACTAATTTGTATAGATATTGCATGATATACTTTATTTTTATTATAAAAATATTTTAAATAAAATTAAATTTCTTAAATAGATAATTTATTTTTAACTTTTATATTACTTAACATTAACCATGAGCTTTTCATTTTGTTTGCTCCATTATGTATTTCTTTATTTTTTGAGGTTCACTGATACTATATATGACTTAAATGCTAATATCATTAAGAAATATACATATAATATGAAATGATATATTTTATTTTTGTTTATTATTTTTATTTTAAATATGCTAAAGATTTAATTTAATTGAATTATTTAACTATATATTCTTTTTCAACTTTTGTATTACTTTTCAACTCATCAATTATTTTTCTTTTTTTATTTATTGAATTATATATTTTATTTTTCCTTATTTATTACTATTATTTAAAACTTAAATATTAATATCATTAAATAATATAGATATAATATAATATATTTAATTTAATTATAAAAATATTATGAATAAGTTAAAATTTAATATAGGAAGTATCAATTGAATTATATAATTACATATTCTATTTTTTTAATATTTAATATTGAAAATTAAAATTAAAATTAAAACTAAAACTAAAATTATTTATTTAAAATTTATCAATATTTTTTCATATCAATCTTTAAGTTTTGTATTTCAAATTAAACATACACAATTGAAATTTCTTCCAGGCAGGATAATCTTTAACTCGGAATTTTTAGGACAAGAATTTCGAACCTTATTCTGAGAATTATGATCTTTGCTACTTAAATGTAGCAGAAGTTCAGAAAGCTCTCAATGCTAAAGCCCCAGGGTGGATAACTTGTAGGTACGCAGCTTTCTAAGTTTATCAACATCGTAATCTTCTAAACTAGTAACAGACAGCCCAACAAGTATACTAACCATTATAAGTCGGCTGATAAGAAGTGGGATAAGAATCTGGATACATACGTGGGAGAATTTATACTCTGCTCTATTATAATCAGGCAATAGATATGCAATACATGTCTATATATGCACCAGATGAAAGCTAGTAGGATCGGAAGCATTGAATAACCATATCGAATATACGTATTGAATGAATGTTTGTATCAAGATTTAAAATCGATTGTTAAGTTTTCAGATTGCATACAATACAAAGAGCAAAGGGATTTTGGATTCAGAAATTACCTGAATTTCTCTGTTTGACGAATGCTGCTTCAATTCTATGTAAAGTAACCTCTCGACCGCTAAATTCATCGTGCGAGGGCAAGCCGACGAATAACCTCTGGCTAATGGCAAGATGAGCAAAAACCTAGGAAGAAAGCTAAGATTGACGGGAGGTTCGAGTTGAGGTAAGATCCCACAAGGGAGCTTTGCCTTCAGAGGGCAAAGGGATTTTGGATTCAGAAATTCAACGCATAGAAATAAGGGATTTTTGGTTTCAGAGGGAAGATGGAATTTGGGTTTCTGAGAAGAAAGGGGTAAGGGAAGATTTGGGAAAATCAACTAATAGGGGAGGTTAAACACTTAACCCCTGTCGAAGTTAAAGTAAAATGGTAGCGCTTGATTGAGCTGCTTGGAACGGTAGAAACCGCTGCCATATATCCGGTGCTAACTATCCCATTTCTTTGTAGTGTTCTTTAAGCCTTCGTCAATGTTAAGTGTTGAACCTTTGAATCGAGACCTTTTATCAATGTCAATGTTAGGTTAAACATTTTTAAGCTTCCTATCAAAATCAGGTTTTTAGTATTTAATTCAAGATATCAGATTTTTTAGACCTTCTATCAATACCAAGTATTTAAACATTCCATCAAAGATCAAAATTCTTTATACCCCTTGTTAAAGTCAAGTCTTCATATTTTAATTTTAATTTGAAGCCTTCCGTTGAAATTAAATTAAAGAGAAGAGTTAGAATATTTTCCACTATTTCAAGAATTACAAATTAGTGATAATACTCCTATTACCCAAGTCAATAAAATTCATTTGTGTAGTATGTTTCTTCTTTATTAATTCTCAACTAAGAAATTTGTATCTATAGTAGATATTGTGGAATGATAATGTCCATTTCCTAGAAAAACAATTATTTGATTAAATAATGAAATCTCCATTTTATAATAAAAGTATTAGAAAGGATCACGGCCTCTTTACTCCTTTATATCTTGTATTTTTCATATATTTGGTTAAATTATATTTGTGGTCCCTATAAATTGTTATTTTTTTTAAATGAGTCCTTATAATTTAAAATTTTTGAATTGGATATTTACACTTATATTTAATTTCTAATTTGGTCCTTACCATTAGTTTGCCATCAATTTTAAATGACATAACAAATGAATTGCTGATTGGACTTCAAATATGCCAACTTGAAGTTGCCACATAAGCATATCAAATATAATTTAGATCCTTATACTTTCATGAATTTTTTAAATAGATCCCTATACTTCTTTAAAATTTTAAATAGGTCTTTGCTAAATGAAAAAAAATGAGAAAAAATTAAAGTATAATAATTAAATTTACATTTTGAATTTAGGATTATGATATTGAGGTATACTAAATACATATTAAATAATTAAAATAATTTAAATAATATTTCTAATAAATTACTAATAATTTAGAATCTAATTAACAAAAATACACACCATTTAATAAAATTAAAGTTTAGAACTTGTCATAAATTAAAGTAAGATAACGGCACATTAAGTAATTCAATTAAATGATGTACTAAAACTTTTAAATAAGAATAAATAATTTATTTATTTTTAATATAGATATATTATTTTCCAATCATGTTGACACCTTTAATACTTGACATGTCTATTACTAATATGATAATTACTAATAAGCTTGAAGGAAAAAACTGATTTTGCATCCTTGAGCATCTAATTAAGGTGAATATTTTAGGATATTCTTCTCATTACTTATGCAAATTGGATGTGAGCACAAAAATATTAGATTTATCTCTTTTTTCCAATATTCTATACTCTATGATTTGATTAATAAAGTTTGAAAAGATAAAGACAAAATAAGAAGAAAATAATTTTTTTTACTTGTTTAGATAGAAAAATGAGGGAAAAATTAAATTAAGTTGAATGATAGCTTTAATTAGCTTTCAAATTAAATTCTAAATTAAAGAATTAAAGAAAATTTATAACAAATCAATTTTTTATACATTTTTTTGCCCATATATGTTAAGAATGTAAGTAAACAAATATATAAATATGTGGTATCATAAATTATAATTAATTAATTAAATTAAATTTTAGGTAATTGTATTCTTACCATAAACTTTAAATAAATAGAAATAAATAAGTGAATAAATAAATAATATCATAAAATATAATTAATTCAATTTTGGACAATTATATCCTTATTTTAAACTATAAATAAATAATAATAAGTATGTAAATAAAATTTGTTGTTATAAAATGAAATTAATTATATTTTAAGTGATTAGAATTCCATTTTAATGATATTAAGCACTAGATAAATAAATATGTACGGTAAAAAAAACTCATTTTTCTTAAAAGGCATGTACATATGGCTCATATTTATATTATATAGCATTAATAGAGATACTTGTTATATTTTTTTTCGATTCCAATTTCTTCTTTCTATAATCAATGTCAAATTATTTGCACTTGAATAAAGTTACAAAGCAATTATAGATATAAGTTGGCTCTATGATATCCTCTAGAATATTATAAAATGTGTTCTCATCCATCTCAACTACAAAAATCCCACTATTTTATATCTTATATCTAGAATCTCATGAGTAAGTCACAAACTAAACTCCATTGACTACACATATTAAACATGATATAACTATGCAATTTGGTCTAAAAGCTAATGAAATTAGCTTATTAATTATCAGGATCCATTCTTACTTAGGTAATATATTTACAAAAGATATTAAAGGCAACAATATTAACATGAGCAATAGGAAAGGAAAAAATTATGGCAATGAGTAGTGAAAGACATTCCTTTAAAGTAAAACCATGAACGGAACTATAGAGTACTGGTTATTCATTAAATTAAAAGGGGTTGAAAAAATTAGGTAACAAGTTTGAGAGACTTATTTAGGATACTTCTTAATTTTAGCGCAGTTGTTCAGGATGTACCATACTATAATATCCTAATTTCTATTAAAGAATGAAATAATTTTCTTGGCTCTAATGGGTTGACATTAACATCTAAACTTGGACAATCACTTTTTTCTTTCTAGCCTAAATGCATCCTAGTTTCATTTAGGTTAATTGAATCTAGCCACCCTTTGCATATACATAGAAGAAAATGTCAATATCTCATTTACAATGTATACTTCAGCAATTGACCTTTCAAGTCAAGCATGATTCTTAACATAGTCTTCAAATTTTTTATGTATCTCTTATATGGATACATCCATACAATATGAACAAGTCCCCCTAACAATGCTTCCTTAGGCAAATGCATCACCAAATGCATTGTTATGTTAAAAAATTCTTGAGGGCATATCATTTCAAGCTGGTAGAGAATGAGAATAACATCTTTCTTAGCTTTCTCCATATTTCTCTTATTCAAAGTTCTTACACATATTAGATTGAAATAATTGCAAAGCTTAATAATTAGTGTAGACAATTCTTTTAGCATTATTCATTGAATTTTAGGTGCTAATAATTGATAAAACCTAAGCCAATTAACATTATTTAGCATAAAACTAGTATGTAATTTAATTAACTTGTTCCCTTCTTATATAGATGTAGCTCTAATCTTATATTCATGTTAGCTAGATCATGTCTTGTATTATTTATGTGTTTTGACTCATGTTCATAGCCCAATAATGCACTTATAATATTATCATACACATTCTTTTCAACATGCATGGTATCAATGTTCTACTCAACTTTATTGTATGCTAGTAGGGAGGCTAAAAAAATGCCTTTTCTACTTAAATTAAGTTTATCAACACATCTTTTCCTTTTCACTCCATTATATTGCATGTGTTTTCTAAAAAGTCTTTAACTTAATTTACTTAATTTGTCCATATCATATTGGTTGTAAACTACCTCGAAGGGTTTTACTTAATTTGTCCATATCATATTGGTTGTAAACTACCTCGAAGGGGGTTTCTTCTTAATCTTCCCATTAAATTGTTTATTTTTGTAGAACTTATGATTCATCAAAAGAAAATGATGATTAACGTGTTAGGAATTCGGATTATTACATGCAGCGAAATTTCAAAATTTTGATCTGAATTCTACCTAGGATCCATGCAAAAAATATAAATCAATGATTAGGATTTTACCTATTGGGCACTCGTATTTCTACTGATTAAAACTTGAAAGCAGATGAATCAAACGTCGGCCGGAAGGTACAGTGTCTCTACAGTATCTACACGGAGTGAACAACGACCTTTTGCCCTCCACAAATCTACTAGGATGCGTTTCTTTCTCTAGGAACTAGGATTGTGATATTTTCTAAGTGATTTTAAGTTTTAGGAAGTCTATGAGCATGTCTCTAATGTGCTGCCCTCAAACCCCCTTTTATAGAACTTAGGCAAGCCACAATCCTAGTCCTACTAGGATAATGCTTCCAAAATTTTAATCACACTTAACAACTCATTTTATCCTTATCTTAGAGATAATGAGGAGAGATATGACTTATCTATTAATTATCTAACATTAGATAATATTATCTCATAATATAAATATCTTAATATTAGATAATTGCATATAATTATCAAATATCAAAATAATATTATCTCATAATATATTTATCTAATATCTGATAACGTAATTATTTGATATTACTTTAATATCAAATAACATCATATAATATATATATATATATATTACATGAATTTATTATTCTTAATAATATATATATGCATGAAAATAAGTCTAATTAATTGGATATTAATATAATTAAAGTCAAATTAATTATTATTTTATTCCTACTCCTTTTGTGTGACCCTGTAGGTTCTTACTACGTTGACAATGACTTATTATTGAGCCATAGACAGTAAGCGGTATCTAGCAATACATCACTGCCACTCAAGTAGTAAGAATGTATGTGATTCAACATCCACCTAATACATGATCAACATTCATCATAACGCTTTTGTTATAATATCCAAATTGAACTAGAGGCATGGAATGTGTCATCCTCGTCAATGTTCAATTTATATTTCTTAATACTGAGTAGACTTAAAATAAATGATTAATATCATATATTAATTCAATTGAGTGTGGCCATGCATTTCTAAGTCTCACTCAATTAAGGGGCCTAAGGATATTTCTCTTTTATAGAAGAGTAACAAAATCCCATCTACATCACTTACTTCCCTCTACATGATTTATAACACACCGAATCAATGCCCTACTTGTCATCCTGATTAAAGGTGACATAGGACAATATTAAAGTGAGTAATTCCTCATGTAGAGAACCGTCATGACTTCAAGTCAAAGGTTTATGTGTATTTGTAATCATATGAGAATAACTTATAACATGTCTATCCATGCAATATTCTCATAGTGGGTCAATCCAGTACATTGTTCACTAGCAATATACTCATGTATTGACTTGATATTACATATCTATGATTCGTAATCATCAATCACTATACATGTTAGTCTCGATGTATTATTACTATCCTTTTCATAATAATACTTGACTAGGGGCATTTTAGGAATAGCTTATTATATTAAGTTATAAATTGCACATAATAATAATAAAATTATAAAAATAAAATATAATAATTAAATTACCTAAAATAGAATATAATACTTTGTGTATAACTTCAATCATCTATATGATTGGTTCTAGGACACACACCAACATAACATACACTATTTTTTCCTTTAACTCACATTGATGGAGCATATTCATTGCAAGTTAGGCATGCTTTGTACTTTTGTCCACTCTACCTTGAAAAACCATTTTACATGAGAAAATAGTTAACAATTCACAGTAATGCCACGTACATCTTATATATGTTATTGGTAGCAACATCCCAAGCTTCAACTCTTGTCTTCGATAACTATTTTAACTCTTCATTAACGGTCTTAGGAAGATATCAATATCTCTTCTCGAATAGTGTGGTGTAGGGATTAATAATGTCAACATGAAGAAAGACTCTTTCATGCAAAGCTAGGTAGCAAGTTATAAGTTGCTATCACCATTAGTTATATGCTATGAGATAGATTAATATCACTAAAAGGATTAAATTTTTCTACACATAAACTTAGTCTCTCATTATTTAGTTCTAAGGAAAATTCAAGTGACTTTTATTGAAATCTTGGTAAGCTTCTTTATCAAAAAAATATCATATAAGCCCCATCCTTTATTAATTATCCGATAAGATGCCATTTCATATCCTTTACTAATTGCCTCGATCCATACAATCATTTCAATGTGAAGGTCAATGAAAAGTACCTTGGTGCTTTATGAGGCACCTTTTTCCTTTTTATATTTTTGTTAATCTAATGAATCTTCTTACATACTAGAAAGTTCTCACTTTTAGCATTTTTTTTCTAGAAAAATGTATAATTATACTTGCAAATATGAATTGACTTATACTCTAACCTTAATATATTAAGTTGTTTCTTTACATCAGTTATGAGCATAATAATCTACATTTTATGGGAAGCCCTCCCTTTAATAACTTGAAAGAAGAATTGAATGACTTATCAATCCACTTATATAGCATTTATGAGTGCATAAGTTTGACTAAAAAGTTCAAGGATGAAAAGTTTGTACAACTAAGATATAATTTTATCTTAACTTCAACAAGCAGCTCATTAGAGCTTAGCCATAAGATGTGGTCTTCCCTGAGGTGTCCTCATCCATATCTTTATCATTCTTAATTATTTGATCAACCATATAAGGTTTAATGAAGTTATTTATATTGTTAACCATCTCATCTGCATTGTCAGTCTTTTTTGTTCCCTACATAGAATTGGTAGTTGATGCAACAACTTCACCATGGTGAAGCTAATCCTAGTAAAATGAATCAAATACGTAGTTTATTATGTGTGCAAACTTATGGTATACATAACCTAAAGTAATACATCTATACACCTATTACACAAATGTTTCCTGGCTTATTCTAATCAATGAAGTTTTTAGCCTTCATGAAAAATGCTGTTACATTATTCTAGTACTCATCGGATAAGCAATTTTGTAAAGTTATCTAACTCTTATCAATGGACAGGTTGCCACTGGTCGCGAATGTAAAGAGTTATTAAATGACTTAATCTTTGTGCATATTTATTATGTGTCATAAATCTAACTTATTACTCCAACTCTAATGAGTAAGGCCTTATCTCTTTTAAGTTATGTTTATAGTTTTCATATCTAGTTATCCACTTTATATCATTTCTTAAACATAAAGATTTCAGTAGCATCTCCTTATAGTTCTCCACATGTGCAAACTATACACCAATATAATACATAGTTGGAGAATAAAAAAGATATATGAAATTTCTACAATATAAAATGATGAATAGATTAGATAGTAACAGTAATAAAGAACTTAACCTAAACTATCCAAGTATATGAGATAATTCAAAGGTTAATTAATTTATAGTGGTCAATTGATCAACATTTGAATGGGTCTAAAATTAAAGTGACAATGCATTAGATTTTATTATTGAATACTATGATTGTTAAAAAGTTTCCACATTAATCTTATTATTATTTAATTTTTTATCAGTGTCAAATTAATATATTTATGTCTTAATTAAATTGTAATATATTTAGAATTAAAAGCTTCCATTACTTTATATTATTATCTTCACTAATTAGGTTAACATACTTTTTATGTTCTTCTACTATTATTTGCAATAAAGGTAGAATCTTCATTAATATGCCTATTATTTATTTTATACCTATTTTAAATTATGTAACTTTCCATTACTTAATACTATTTTGTTTATTAATCTAGTAAACCTTAATTTTGTTGCTCATATACTACTATTTATAATAATAATAGAATCTTATTCGCCTCTTTATTTAGAATGAACTCATATTCTACTTAATTAAATATTTTATCTCCCTAATTTGTATTTAAGTTCCAATTATTGAACATTCTATATTATTAAACATTATTTATTTTAATATTCTTACTATGTTAATTTTTTTATCTACTTTAAATGTAATATATTTAAACCTTTATTAAATTATAATACACTTAAATTTATTTCTTTCCATTACATAATATTGTCTTGTGCTTTAATTAATTTAATATAATTTTTATAATGTATTAAAATGTTTCATCTTCTTCATTTATGATTGGGTTATAATTATTTCATATATTTATTATTAAAATTTTTATCTCATCAAGATTCTTTCATATTTTATGTCTTATGACTTTTAATACTTAACAAAATATTTAAAAATCCTATGCTAAGTCCAAATATAAAACAATTATCAATACATCACCCTAAATCTCTTATACTCATATTCTTTGTTGAGTTCAAATATAAGACAACAACTTATATATCAAGATCATATGATATCAACAATCATAATGTCATAGTAAATATGTCAAATGCAACACCTTCATTCCATAACTAATATCACTAAGGTTATAGAATTATTTTCCAATGACCCACCATAATCTATCATCAAACATCAAATTGCTTTAAAATATTTTAGCTTACCTCAATGGAAGTATAAATAACAAAAAGAATGGATGAACAACATCCCAAACTAGCAAATACACAAAACCATTGTAACAAAATAAGATAGAGAGTTAATAAATGAATCAAATGACAAAGAAAATTGTTAAAACTCATCTTAAATGCTTTAGTTTCTTCTATTTTATCTTTAGTGAACATTGCACAAATGGCTGGAAATGGAGCTTTGCACCTTTTATGGTTAAATACTATTGCAATGACATTTAATTTAGTTATCATAGATTAAAAAACTCAATTGTCACAGTAGAACAACCAAAAAAATTGGCACCAACTTGCACCTACTCATTTCTTGATAATCATATTGCAATGACAATGTCATTTTAATATAGTTAACAAAATTTAAATTTCAAAATTTTCAAAAATGTATTATAATAACATTGTTGTTGATAAATAAGTCTAAAGCTCTTTGTAGTAGCTATGTTTTCCCATGAGCATATACCGATGATAATGCTATTGTTAAATGACTTGCCATCATGACTTTACTATTCAAGAAATTTAATTTTTCATCATTATCAACTAACCATTAAACGACGATAATTTCATCTCTATAGATATTTTTTTAATAAAAAGTTATTTATTATTTTATTTCTATTTTTTGTAATTATATTATCATTTATGAGGAATTATAATTAATTATATCATACACCTTACTTTTATGCACATTTTCTTTCAACAAACATATTTCATTATTTAAAATTATTTTAAAATAATTGTGTTAAAATAACTTACATTAAGTTAAAAATTTTTATTGGAAATACAAAGAATGTTAGTTGCAACTGTTATAAACCTTATGTATAATGTAATCTTTTATTCTTATGGTCACGTGTACATTCCAATTTTTATCTAGTAAATTATTATTACCATAATCATCCTTGATGTTTACATATATTTTATATTTTTAGTCATATTTCTTTGGAAAAAGTGAAAAAAAAGGAAAAGTAAAATTATCCTAATTTAATATTAGAGTTAATTATCTTGAAAGTTTTCCTTTATGAGGAAAGTTTGAATTCCTAATTTAGAAACAACAATACTATTATCTATTGAGGAGGCATCATAATAACATGGTAAATAATATTTGTCAAATAAGGGATGCTTGGTTTAAATGTAAAATCTACCATATTGAAGAAAGATTTTATGTTTTGGACATTGTGAGAAGTTAAAAGAGTTATATGAATGAGAAAATGGATGATTTAGAGGTTACTTGATCAAACGAAGGGTTAAGTGATGTTGTATGGAGTAGAAAGAATAAGGATATGAAAATCACATTGAGAAATGGTCATCATACTTCTCATTAAGAAGGTTCAAGTTTAGTATTTTACCTATAGGAGTGTTCAATGGTCAATTATGGAACCAAAAAAATATAGAAATAATAGACTAAGGAGAAAACTTGAATTACAGGTTCAAAGACATCATTAGCTAAGGTCCAAAGGGAAATATCATGTTACAAGAGTGGGAAAGACTAAATTACTTGAAAATATAGAAGAATATGTAGGTCCAGATCATGTAAAGTTGAAAAGCAGGAGTTCCTAGTTACCATCTAAAGGAAATGTGATTGGTCCATTAGAACATAGTGAACTTTTCCATGATATTAACAAAACAACAAGAGAGGAATTTTGTAATACTCCAAATAGCGCAAGAAAGTTCAAGAAGAAATTTTGACTAGAAACTTTCTTGAACAAAAACCTAGTAAGGTATTCAAGTGAAGTTCAGGTAAATCGTAAAGATAGTTTAGAAGCACACCTAATTAAAATTTTTATATAAATTATGTTAGGCACTTGTACGGATCAAAATATAATTAAAAACCTAACACTAAGTTAGGAAAAATTATATAGTGGTCTGATAGGAAATTTGGGGCTTGGCAGCCTAAAAAGGCATAGGTAGTTCGAAAACCTAGAGATTGAGCCTAAATTTGAAATAAATCACCTTGGTTTATTTGGATTGAGTTATTTCAACTTTTTTAGGCTCAAATTTGGTTTTAAAAACTAGAAAAACAAGGCCCAAATAAAAGTCCAAACCTATGAAGGAAGTCAATGGCAAATTCGGTGAATAAATAGAAAATTAGTGGCATTTGTTAGTATGTATTTTTAGACATTATATTTGACTAAATTTTATTTATTTTGAGGAAATTATATTTTAATTTTTATTCCCTAAAAACCATGCAAGCATGTGCCTTTAATCATCAAAATTTTTATAAAATATATATAAAAAAAAAGAGTTGCTTATGAAGGATGCTTTAAAATAGGATTTTATATAAGGCTTTTAGGGGCATTTTCGTATAAATTTTTTTCTCTCCTTTAACCAAAACTGAGTGCTTTCCTAATTTTTCCACTAGGATTTCAATTTTCCAATAGTTCCTAATAGGTTCTCTAACTAGTTCCACCCAATTCTTGCAAGGTAAATTAGGTTTTCCTTCATCTCCTTCAAGTTTTCATGGTAATCTTTCTCCTAAAAATTTCTAAAACTGGGTTTATTTTGGTGAAATTGCCTTTTTAAAAGGTTTATAAAATTTAAAGAATCAAGAATTTAAGGAGAGTGGCAACTATTCCTTATTTCATTGAGTTTTCTTATGAAAGATGAAGAATTTGATGATATTTGCCATTATAAATGTTAAACTGAGTTATGATGCTATATACTATATAAATTTTAAAATGATAATATGATGTTAGTGTTTTAAAGTCAAGATGGGTAGGAGAAGATTCATTAAGTCTTTCCTTAAGAGATAATAATAGGACTATATTGAAATTAGAAACAAAACTATCAAGGAAGTTTAATAGTATGTTTATGTTTCTCCTTAGAATCAAGGGTTAAAAATTGTTAAAATTTCAATTTTTGGTATAGTAGTGTTACAAATAGTGTTAGCATAGGTGTGGAAAGAGTTGGGATTTTTTAGTAAATTTTAGGATTATAAAAAGTAAATTTGTATGGACTTTGGTTATAAGAACTCAAAATAGAATTCTAGATTCTATGTTCTGAAGTTTAGTACTGTTTGGGTAAGAATTTGATTAAGAAAAATTAGAGTAATTATTGTTCTATGATTAACATGTCAGTAAGCTTACATAAAAATTTGATAGTAATTAGAGTTGATTGAGATGCCAAGAAGGCTCCTTTTCCACAATAACTCCAAAAGTGCCTAGATTTGGCAACTCTAACTTTTTAGTGTTAGATTTTAGATCAAAATACGCAATGGAAAATAAAAAAATTTTGATCTGAAACTCACCAGGAATCCATGCAAAAGGGCATAAATTAATGTTAGGATTTTACCTTTTGTGCACTCGTATTCTTTCTGAACAGAACTTTGAGAGACCGAGATGAATCATGAATCAAACATTGGTCGGAAGGTACAACGTCTCTACGGTATCCACACGGAGTTAATGATGACTTCTCACCCTCCATAAATCTTCTAGGATACATCTCTCTCTCACTAGGATTAGGATTAGTGTGTTTTGAAGTGATTTTAGGATTTAATGATAGCTAATTTATGTATAAAGTGCTGCCTTCAAGTTTTTTTTATAGATCTAAGGCATACAACATTCCTAATCCTACTAGGATAATGCTTCCTGAATCCTAAAATTATTTAACAACTATCACCTTATCCTTATTATGGAGAAAGTGAGGAGAGATATGACTTATCCATTAATTATCTAATATTAGATAATACTATTATCTTATAATATAAATATTTAATATTAAAAATGCATATAGTTATAAAATATCAAAAAATAATATTATCTCATAATATAATTATCTAAAATCTAATAATATAATTATCTGATATTACTTTAATATCAAATAATATCACATAATATACTATATATTACGTGAAAATAAATTATTATTTTAATAATAATTATATGTACAAAAATAAGCCCAATTAATTGGATTTTAGTTTAACTAAAGCCTAATTAATTATTATCTCACTCCTACTTCTTTTGTATGACCCTATAAGTTCTTACTACATTGGTAATAGCCTATTTATGGACTATAGACGTGAGCGATATCTAGTATATATCACTGCCATCCAAGTAGTAAAAATATTTGTAACTCAATATTCACTTAATGTGTGAATAACACTTTGTAACATAGTCCCTTTTGTAACGATATCCAAATTAAACTAAAGGTATGGAATGTGTCATCCTCGTTGATATTCAATTTATATTTCTTGATACTGAGTAGACTAACTTAAGCAAATGAACAATATCTCATGTTGATCCATTTGAGTATGGCCATGCATTTCTTAATCTTACTCCATCAAGGGGCTTATGGATATCACTCATACTATGTAATAGGAATAAAATTTTTATCTACATCACTCATATCCCTCTACATGATTCATGACACACCCAGTCAACGTCCTACAATACATCCTAGTTAAAGGTGATACAGGATGACATCAAAGTGTGTGACTCCTCATGTAAAAAATCGTGGTGACTTCAGGTCAAAGGATTATGTGCATTATGGTCTCATGAGAATAAGTAATGACATATGAAAATTCATGTAGTTTTCTCATTACAGATCAATCTAGTATATTTGTTTACTAACAATGTACTCATGTATCGACTTGATATCACATATCCATGATTCATAATTATTAGTCACTATACATGCTAATCTCGATATATTATTACTATTCCTTTAGTAATAATACTTAATTAGGAGTATTTTAGGAATAGTAAAATTATTCTAAGGATAATTATTATATTAAATTATAAATTACATAGAATAATAATAAAGAAATGAAAATAAAATATCATAATTGCATTGCCAAGAAATAAAATATAATACATTATGTATTATTACAATCATCTTCATAATTAGCTCCTAGGACACACACCAACATTTAGTTCTATATAAATAGTACCATTATGGTATTTTTGTGAAATAATTGAACTTTTTAATCAACATGTTAGGGATGTTATATAAAAATTTGGTAATGATTGAAAGTAATTTGAATATTAAAAAAAGACTTTTATTACAATTACTCATATGTTTTTGGTACTATGTGAATAGTGTTTAAAGGTAAGGAATTTGTAAGAAAATTGATGTTTGATGTGTGGTAATATATTAGAAGCATTAAATAAAATTTTAGTAAAAATTTGAGTTAATTTAGGAGCCTAAAAGGCATTAAACTGTGGAAGTATTCACACTACCCATCATGTTTAATGTTTGATACTTTTTATTGAATGATATTGTAAGCAATTGAAATTTTTGGTACATTTAATAATTCTTGAGTTATAAATTGCTAGCCATTCAAAAGAATTAAGTATTGTCATTATCTTAAAAGAAAAGATTATATATCAAACTTGGATATAATGTCACGGGATAGTGAAATGTCAATACACATGAGAATGGCAAGATTTTATAATACAGTATTATGACCATTTGAAGTGAGTAATTAATGTTACAACTAGTGCCTTATTATTGCTTACCATGTACATGATTTGTGGTGGGCGATTTGCATCTTTTGCAGAGAAAGAAAGGCAAGGTAATGATTGGAAAGATAAAGTTAGTGGCCTTATCCCTAGAATGACAAGGGATAAGGTTAGATTAAAGATATAAGGAAAAACTTGTATACCAACTATTACCATTCTCTTTAGCAAATTATGTAAATATGAAAAATAAGATTTTCAATCAATTAGTATTTTATATTATTATATATTTCATTTATTATGGTAAAAATTCTTTAGAAAAAGGAGAAAAGTAGCCATTCATCAAGTACTTTAATACTTCCTCTCCTTTTGTTGAATTTTTATTTACAGACACAAAACATGGATCACATAAAGAAGATTGACATCTGTACATGAAACCTCCCCTACAATATTTCCATGGTGTTCCAGTTAAAAGCTTTATCTTCTAATAGTACTATGTGTAGATTTTTGTTTTTCAAAAAAATTATACACTCATGTATAAATATTATTTGTTATATGTAACTTATGTTTTGAACTTCTTTATATACGTACAAGTAAAAATTATTTTCCATAAATGGTTATCTATTTTTAATAAAGTTTTGAAAGTAAATGAATTAAGTTTATCTTAAAGACTTATAAGGACAACTAGTTAATAGATTAATACTAGTTAGGTATCCTTATGCTAGTCACAGTACCTGAGAATCAAGTTATGATAAAGTTAATATTGGAGCCTAGTTCTATATAATTTTTTATAGTTGTAACACCCTCACTTATCAACGCCTTATTCCTTATTTACTAGATGATTATACGTACTCATTCGCCATCTACCTCAAGCTAATACGGAATATCTCAAATTTCTGTACTTTATACACATGAGCAAAAGTCATATAACTATACAAAAAGAGTTCAATTTACAAAAGATACATCCATGGCATATACAATGTCACCAACTATATAATTATTTACAACTTCGGACATCATTGCCCTTTATCATGAGAGCCTTTGGAAGCATCACCTGGAATGGTTAGTCACAATACAGAAAAAACATAAGAAACAAAGTTTCCCAATAGCTAGCTATTACCATAAAAACATATCGAGCCATTCCAGATCTTTAAGCAAATAAAACGTACATTTCGAAAATAATTAATCATATGTCACATCATTCATTACCATTGTAAGAAATATGCATCACACATAACAATCAACAATCCCCTTCAAGGACTCATATCAATATCTAGATGGCCATCACAAATAATTGTACCTAGGCCTCATATACAGCATCACGCTGTCTTCCCGGGGTCCCGAGCCACAAAGGCCTAACACAGTATCACACTGTCTTCCCGAGGTCCCTGGCCATAAGTACCACACACAACAGATGCACTATTATCCCCGAGGATCCCGAGTCATAGGCCAAACACAGTATTCTACTGTCTGCCCGGGTTGTGCCACAACAATTGCATTAACATTCCGAGGACCCGAGGCATAGGCCAAACACACACAGTATCACACTGTCTTCCCGGAATGCGTGCACAACAATCTTATACACATTCCATAACAATCTCATACACATTCCATAACAATCTCATACACATTCCATACAATCTCATACACATTCCATAACAATCTCATACTCATTCCATAACAATCTCATACACATTCCATAACAATGGCAAAGTACACCGCAAATCATGTAAATAGAAAACAGAGTTTAAGGATAAAGCTAGCTAACTTTACAAGCTTCCAATGTGATGTTCCCTTTGCTCTCACCAAAAACTCCTTTACACTTCCTCTTGCCTTTGCAAGTTGTCACTCTTTAGTCTATACAAATACACATAATAACTTATATTAGAACATTATCACTTTCCCTAAACCTCATATATTCTTTACTTTCCCCACTTAATTAAATGCATACTTAGATGCTCTACACTTTGCTTTCAAGCCTTAAAATGACATATATGAACATTAGAAAAGGATCCAAAGGCAAAACCATGCAAAACGTGAAGAAACCAAGCCAAAAAGTTCACTTAACAATGAACACGGGGGTCCCATACCCCGTGTTCAAGGCCATGTTCCTTACTGGTTCACTTCAGGGCTACTCGACAAGGAACACGGGGGTGAACACAGGCCGTGTTCTACCTCGTGTATCTTACTGCCCTTTAGTCCTGAGGTAAACACGGGGAGTGTTGCACCCCGTGTAGCACACTGATCAGCTTCGACGAAGAACACGGGGTACAACACGGGCCGTGTTCTACCCCGTGTACTTCACTGATCCTCCGAAAACACATTAAACAGCTATAACTCCTTCCTTCCTTCTTTTTCATATCTATAGATTTAGCTTCTCAAAAGGGAAAATGCACACCAACACCTTCACAACTCAAAGTTCCATCTTCCATAAGCTTCATAAATTCATAGAAACCAATTTAACTTCATCAATTTAGCCAAGTTCTAAACATATCATGCCAACACTACACATGCACCATTATGCCTCTAAAACCCAAATATGTACATCATGTTTCTTGCTATTTTTACACCAAAATAAAGCTATAAATCATCATAACAACATCTAAAACACCATTAAACATGTTCAAATCATCCTAAACTCCATGTTCAACCACCTTTGACCACACCAACATCAAGATTTCAAGAAAACTAACAAGAGCACAATAAAGAGCTTTTAGAGGAGAACAACTTTACCTCTTGCTACAACTTGAAAATCCTCACTTGGAGCTTCCCAAACTTAACCAAACTTGAGCTTTTCTTCAATCTAGAGACACCAATAGATAGAACTTGATGAGAGGAGCAACTTTCCCTTCTACCCCTAAGCCTAAATCTCACTATTTTTTGGTGAAAAACTCAAAAGAAACTTTCTCTCTCTTTCTCTCTCTCTCCTGCACGTTTTGGAGCTTCTTTCATGGAGTTGCTGCAGCTTTTTGGAGAAATGGAGAAGAAAGAAGACTTTTCAAGAAGCTTCTAAGGGCATTTTGGTCATTTTTGAGATTTCCAAGGGTATTTTAGTCCTTTTTCACCAAAAGTAAGGCTATTCTTGCCATTATTTTTCTAACAATGACACTTGTCATAAATCTATTGGTCACACTAATAAAAATCACATATTGCACCCCAAAATCTTAGTTATTCACATTAAATCCCAAATCCTTAATTATTTACACTTTAACCACACCCGATTCTGCACTCTTACAATTTAGTCCATAGGGTTTCTGTCTGTTTCAAATTCCTTACATTGTCAGACTTAGACCACTTCCCCTTTTTGGGTTTTCTAACCTCCTCTGATCATTTATACTGCTTAGGAAAATAAATTCTTTTCTCTACTCCCCTTTTTCCTTCAGAATTTTGATTACCTTTACACTTAATTCCTTTCAACTTAAGATTCACCCACTAAGCTAATTCAAACGTGCTCTTTGTTTCTACAGCCTCAGAAATTAAAGATTCAACTAATAGAATTGAAAATTCGGGATATTACAATAGTAGAGTAAAAAGGCAAGCCCAATTAAACCCTAAAAACTTTGGAAGGTTCAAGGAAGAATAAATGTTAATCAAAGTGGATCCATGAAGCTTAATAGGTATTATTTATACTTATTCTTTTTTAGAGAAGTAATATTTGCTAATTAAGACTATTTTATAGAATTATGGCTAGGAAAAGGCAAACTCAAGCTAAAATGTCCTAAAGACATACAGAGCATATCCTGAAATGTTGGAACATGAAGCCTTTGCAAATATGCCTCTAAAAAACTTTCATAAAGTAGAATGAGAGTAGTTAAAGCTCTAGCATGGGCTATAATGTTACAGTAGACTTTAGAAAGAGTCTTAGCCTAAAACTAGCAACCTTCTACTCTACCTCTAACCTTACCAGCACCAAGGTAATAAGTTCCTCCATTACCTCCAAGAGAATGATTATAGATGGTATATGAATTTCAAAAACTAAGCCCCTTAAAATATGATGGGACAGATCCAATGGTGAATCTTAATCAATTTGTAAATTAAATAGAAAGAATTTACAGATTATTAAGGTGTAATGAGAATATGATAGTGGAATTAGAGGGTTATCAACTAAAAGATATAGTTTTTTTTATGTTTATAATATTGAACCTATAGTCATTGCCAATGAACCAATTACTTGGAAGTAGTTTCAAGCTAAGTTGGTGGATAAGTTTTTATTGTCTAACATATGAGAAGCAAAGGCCTACAATTTTCAAAAGTTAACCTAAGGATCTATGATAATAGCTTAATATGACTTATATTTTGCTCAATTTTCTAGTCGAAACACTTAATCCCTATAAAGAAAGTTAGGGTGAATTAATTTGTATATAGTTTTCAGGAATATTTCAATGACTAGGTGGACATTTTTGATAGGACATTGTATAAGTAGGCCTTTGATCAAGCAATCAAAGAAAAATTGCATGCTAAGGAAAGATAAAGTAAGGAAGTAAATTTAATAAAAAGGAAGGCAAAATTTCAAGGAGGAAGCAACAAAGACATAGGGAAAGCAATAACTACTTAGAATATGCCAACTAGAAATAAGCAAATAAGAATTAACAAATTTCAAGATTAAGGAAGTTTCGAGAGAAGAGCTCTTAATATTAGATAAAAAAAAATAGGTCTTAATGTTTCTAATAAGACCTATTCATTCTTAAAATCCACATAATAGATCTCTTTGTTGTCTTTGATGTAACTTTAGTCACTTTAAGCATTGTGAATCCTGTTTTAGATGTGGATAGATAGGACATTGAGTTTATGAGTGCTTAACTACTTTGTAAGGGACCAACGTCATAGCCCTCAGTGTGTAACCCACTCAAAATACAACTATAGAAAAATTGCCAATGACACCAAATAGAAAGAATTTAGGAAAAAGGTCAACTAGAACTTAAGTAAGAGTGTTCACTATGATGTATCAAAAAGCACAAGTTTTTAATGTGATGGTAATAGGTACCACATTAGCTAAAACTTTTCTAATAAAAAGGGTAGTTTGATCTTGGTTTTGCGGATTTGTTTATATCTAAAAATTTAATGGTTAAGCTTTTAAAATTGTTGAGTGAATTGAAGAAACCCGTAATGGTGAATACACTAGTGTAAGAAGTCTCCTTGTAACCAATGGTGTCAAGGGTTATATGATATGGATAGAAAAACATCAAATTTTGATTGATTTAATTATGTTAGATATAATGGATTACGATATACTTCTAGGGATGGAATTGTTATCGAAATATCATATTTATGTTAATTGTTATTATAAGACTATAAATTATCGATCACAGAAGGAGAAGTTTAAATTTTTCAAGGTGAAAAGAAGGCAAGTATGTGCACTTTCATATGATGTATGAAAGTTTAGAAGATAGTAGATAAAAAGATGTATAGCCTTAATAAAGGATGTTAAAAAAAAAATAGGAATAGATGAAGCTCCTATAGTAAAAGAATCCCCCAACATTTTTTTAAAGGATTTACCAGGATTATCACTAGATCAAGAAATTGAATTTATAATTAAAACCATTGTTAGAGTAGACCTAATTTTTTTAGTATCTTAACGAATAATGGTAACAGAATGAAAGGAATTAAAGGAGCAATTACATGATTTATTAGATAAGAGTTTTATACAACTTAATACATTATCATGGGAGCATTGGTGTAATTTGTAAAGAAGAAGAATGGCACATTATGGTTATGTATTGATTATTGGTAACTAAATAAAGTCATCATTAAGAACAAGTATTCTTTACCAAGGATAAATGATTTGTTTGATCAATTGTAAAGATCTCAATACTTTTTAAAAAATAACTTACAATTGAGTTACCATTAAATTGAAATTACATAGGAAAGATATTTTGAAAATGGCATTTTGGACTTGCTATAACCATTATGAGTTCTTGGTTATGTCATTTGGACTAACCAATGCTCCCACAATATTTATAGATTTGGTGAATCATATTTTCAAACCTTTCTTGGATAAATTCATTATTATATATATTGATGATATCTTGGTATATTCCAAGAGTGAAGAGGAGTATGTGCAACATTTAAGAATTATGCTACAAATATTAAGGGAGCATAAGTTGTATACTAAATTCTCAAAATGTGAGTTCTAAATGAAGAAAGTGCATTTCCTAAGTTATGTTGTATTATAGGAAGGAATACAAGTAAATCTTCAAAAGGCTGAAGTTATGCTTCAATGATGATGACCATCTTTAATAATGGAAATATATAGTTTTCTTGGGTTAGCTAGATATTATAGAAGATTTATAAAATATTTCTTAAAAATAGCCACACTAGTAACTAAGCTAACTCATAAAGGAGTCAAGTTTGTGTGGAATGATGATTGCAAGAACAATTTTCAAAAATTGAAAGAATGTCTAACTTCTACTCTAGTGTTAGTATTACCTAATAATGTAAAAGGATATATGTATTGTGATGCATCTAAAGTAGGATTAGGATATATGTTAATGTAACAAGATAAAGTCATAGCCTATGCATCTTACCAGCTAAAGAAACATGAGATGAGTTATCCCACTCATGACTTAGAAATAGCAGTCATAGTATATGTCTTGAAAACATGGATAAATTACTTATACGGGGCTACTTATGAAATTAATATTGATTATAAAAGTCTTAAGTATATTTTTAAGCAAAAAGACCTTAATAAGAGGCAAAGAAGATGGATGGAGTTTATGAAAGATTATAATTGCTCTATTCATTATTATCCAGGCAAGGCTAACATAGTTGTCGATGCTTTAAGCCAAAAAGTTCCTAAAGGTAAAAGGAAAGAGTTGAAAGAAAATAGAAATGTAGATTTAGCTTGTATAATGGTACATTCTACCATAATAGATCAAATCAAAGCAGTCCGAAATGAATATCCTTAATGTAAGCAATTAAGGAGCAAAGCTATGAGTGAAGAAGAAACCAACTTAGTAACAGATTAAAAAGGAATGATAAAGAACAAAAATTAATTATGGGTGCTCACAATCTTAAGAAAGGAAGTATTGAAAAAAGCCTATGAATTGTCCTATACAATGCATCCTAGTACAACAAAGATGTACTAAGATTTAAAGAATGTGTATTGGTAGGATGGAATGAATAAAGATGTGTGAGAGTATGTGATTAAATGCCTAACTTGTTAACAAGTAAAAATAAAACACTAATGCCTAGTGGGACTTTATCAAAACATTTACATTCTCTAATAGAAATAGGAAAGTATTACAATAGATTATATAGTTGGATTGCCACAAACTAGTAAAGGATACAATTCAATATCAATAATCATGGATTATCTTACGAAAACTACACACTTTCTACTAGTAAAGACAACATATACTGCTTTGCAATATGCTCAACTTTACACGGAAAGAATCATTTCACTGCATGGTGTACCACTCATAATCATCTCAAATCAAGGATTGCATTCTACTTATTGATTCTAGTAGTCATTTCAAGACATGCTAGGTACTTGACTATGATTTAATATAGCACTTCATCCATAAACTAATGGGTAGTAAAAAAAAAATAATTCAGACCCTAGAAGATATGATTAGAGCTTGTGTGATCAAGTTTGAGGGGAGCTAGGATAAACACTTGCTACTAATGGAGTTTGCATATAATAGCAGTTATTATACTAGTATACAAATAGCTCCATTTGAAGCTTTATATGGTAGAAAATACAAATCACCTAAAAGATGCTAAAATAATTAGCCTTAACCTAGTTGACGATGCTATTAATAAGGTTTCAATCATAAAAAAAAGTTACAAGTAAGTCGAAGTCAGCATAAATCTTATGTAGATAATAAATGAAGGAAATTAGAATTTTAAGAAGGTGATCATGTATTTTAAAAGTTTTACCAATAAAAGGAATAATGAGATTAAGAAAGAAAAGGAAATTAACCTTGAGATATATAATTGTTAAATGAATTGGAAAGGTTGCTTATCAATTACAACTACCAAAAAATTGTGAAAGCAATTCATCTAGTTTTCCATGTGCCGATGTTAAGGACATATGTTCCAGATGAATCTCAGATGAATCCTATGTGTTGAAAAAAGTACTAATAAAATTATATCAGAAGCTAGTTTATTAAGAATGAGCCATACAAATTATTGATAGATAAGTGAGGAAGTTACGTTCTAAAGAGACCCTAATGCTAAAAGTGATATAAGAAAAAATGGAGCATAGGAGGCTATGTGGGAAATAAAAAGGAATATGAAAGAAAAGTATCCAACCTTAATTAGTAAGATTCTATCCAAATTTGTACACAAGCTATTGACAATTCTATTTATCACCATTTGATTCCTTGAAATTTAAGGATAAATTTTATGGAAAGGGAAGAGCTTGAAATAAGGCAAATAGAGTAAGAAAGTTCAAGAAGGAGTTTTGACTAAAAACTTTCCTAAATAGAAACCTTGTAAGGTAATCAGGTGAAATTTGGGTAGATCATGAAGATAACTTAGAGCCATATCTAGCTAGATTTTTTATAAGAATTATATTAGGAACTACTATGCATCAAAATATAATTTAAAACCTAACACTAAGTTTGAAAAAATTATATAAAGGCTCAATAAAAAATTTGGGGCCTAAGTAACATTAAAAATGGCCTAGGTAGCCTAAAAACCAAGAGATTGAGCTCAAATTTGAAATAAATCACCTAATTTCATTTAGGTTGAGTTAGTTCAACTTTTTTTAAGCCTAAATTTGATTTTAGAAACTAGGAAAACAAGGGCCAAATAAAGGCTAATCTTGTAGAGGAAGCCATGACAAATTTAGTGAATAAGTGAAAAATTAAGGGTATTTGTTAGTATATAGTTTTAAACATTATATTTGGCTAAATTTTAGAGGTTTTGATAAAATTATTTTTTAATTTTTATACCTTAAAAAATATGCAAGCATGTGCCTTGTATCATCAAAATTTTTATAAAGAAATACAAAGAAAGGATGGCTTATGAAGGAAGCCTTAGAATATGATTTTATATAAAGCTTTTGTAGCATTTTTATACAAATTTTTCTATTCTTTTTCAGAAAAAATTGAGTGCTCTCCTAGGGTTTCCTACTAGGATTTTCAATTTTTTAATAGTTTCCATGAGGTTCTCCAATTGGTTCCACCCAATTTTTTCAAGGTAGCCTAGGTTTTCCTTCATCTTCTTCAATTTTTTATGGTAATCTTCTCTTCAAATTTCTAAAACATGATTTATTTTGGTGACATTGCTGCTTTAAAAGGTTTTAAAATTTTAAAGGATCAAGAATTTAAGGTGAGTAGCAATTATCCTTTGTTCCATTGAGTTTTCTTATGAAAGATGAAGAATTTGATAATATTTGCCATTATGGAAGTTAAATTGAATTATGGTGTTATATAGTTTGATTTTAATATTATATAAATGTTAATATGATAATATGATTTTGGTATTTTAGTATCAAGATGGGTAAGAGAAGATTCATTAAGTCTTTCCTTAATAGATGACAATAGGACTATATTGAGATTAAAAGCAAAACTATCAAAAAAAGTTAATAGTGTGTTTCTTTTTCTCTTTAGAATCAAGGGTTAGAAATTGTTAAAATTTTAATTTTTTGGTGTATTATTGTTACAAATAGTCTTAGTATACATTTAGAAATAATTAGTAATTTTTGAAAAATTTAATAGTTATAAAAAGTAGTTTGTACAGACTTTAGTTATAGGAACTCAAAATAGAATTATGGATTTTATGTTTAAAGTCTAGTACTATTTGGGCAAGAATTTGATTGGTAAAAATTAGAGTAACTAATGTTCTTTGATTGCTAACATACTAGTAAGCTTATATAGAAATTTGATAGAAATTGGAATTAATTTGGATGCCAAGAAGGCTTTTTTCCTATAATAAATCCTAAACTACCTAGATTTGACAATTATAAGTTTTTGGTTTTATATAAACAGTACCAACATGGTATTTTGGTGAGATAATTGAAGTTTTTCATCATTCAATAAGTTTGGGATTTTGTTTACAAATTTGCTAATGATTGAAAGTGATTTGAATATTGGAAAAAAGGCTTTCATTGCAATTACTTTTATGCTATATCATTTGAATTCCATAATTTTGGTACTATGTGAATTCGAGAGTAAGGAATTTGTAGGAAAATTGACTTTGCTGTGTTGTAATGTATTAGAAGCATTAGACAAATTTTTGGTAAAAATTTGAATTGATTTGGGAGGCTAAAAGGCACTAAATCTTGGAAGTATTCATACTATCCAACATGTTTCATGTTTGACACTTTTTATTAAATGGTGTTACAAGTGATTGAAAATTTTGATACATTTGATAATGCTTGAGTTATAAATTGCTAGCCATTCAAAAGAATTAGATGTTGTCATTATCTTGAATGAAAATATGTTGTACATCAACCTTAGATATAATGTCATAGGATGATGAAATGTGAATACACATGAGAATAGTGAGATTTTTATGGCATAGTTGGTATTCTGATTATACCTAATGAATTTGAAATGAGTAATTGATGCCATGACCGATATCTTATTATTGCTTATTCTGTACATAATTTATTACGGGAAATTTACATCCTTCATCGAAAAGGAGAGGTGTGGTAATAGTTGGAGGGATTAGGTTAGTAGTCTTGTGCTTAAGTAGGAGGGAATAAAGTTAGATTGAAAATATAAGGAGAAACCTATATATTAATTATTGTCATTCTCTTTAGCAAACTATGTAAACATGGTACATAAAAAATTCAATCAATTAATATTTTATATTGTTATATATATGATTTATTATGATGAAAACTCTCTAGAAAAAGAAGAAGAGTAACCTTACTAAATATTTTAGTACTCACTCTCCTTTTGTTAAATTTTATTTACAAATATGGAACATAGATCTCACAAAGAAGACTGATATCTATATGTGAACCTTCTTCTCACTTTTAGGAAACTTACTACAATATTTTCATGGTGTCCCAATTAGAAGTTTTATGTTCTGATAGCACTATGTGTAGAGTTATGTTTTTTAATAAAAATTGTACACTTTTGTATAAATATTATTTAGTATATGTAACTTATGTTTTGAACTTTTTTAAGTAAAAATTATTTTCTATAACTAGTTATTAATATTATTAGTGAAGTTTTGGAAGTAAATGAGTTAGTTTATTCTAAAGGCTTATAAGGATAGCTGGTTAATATATTAATACTAGTTAGGTATCTTTATGCTAATCACAGTACCTAAGAATTGGGTTGTGATAAGTTTAACATAAGTTTATCATTGAAATATGATGATTGGTATTTGAGGAAAAAGATGGTGAAGATAGGTCATAAGTTTCTTGATCTTAGTTATACAACTTATAAACCATCCTTAACACAAGGTAGTGATAGAAGTTTAATGATGCAAATTCTAGATAGGATCAAATGACATTGATTTATTTAAACTAGGTGAATCTAGGGTAGAACTTTGTCAAATTAGCAATCAAACTTGAGCATTTTGTTACAATTGAACTATTTCCCTAGTCTTGAAAATATACTATTTGTAAATGTGTGGAATGAGTGCTTGAATAAGGATCAGCAATTTGAACTCACCAAGTATCTTTCTAACATGGATAAACATTTGTTTAAATCTGGAAAGAGCTCTTAACTAGTTGTAATTTTCATTTTAGGATTAACTTCATTGTTAGAAGGCTCACTATAGTTTTCCTTTATGAGGTTGATGAAGTTTCCAATAACAATATATCATATGGAATGAAAAGTGAGATATTATTGCTAATGAGTTGATCTTGTTAGTGAGTTGCATTGCATCAATGGCAATGTTAAAAGTAATGAAGTAGAAAGTTTACATCATCTTTGCAGAGTACAACACTTTTCTAAATATAATTATAAAATATAAATGATTAATTATATTATAAATAATAATATTAACCCTTAATTTATGATTATTGCCTTTCTTATTTATTTAAGTTTGTAAAGTTAGAATTAAATTAAACTATTAGTTTATAACTCTAACAGAGGGGTAATTTAGTCACTTCATTAAGTATTTTGACTATTAACTAATACATATAATATTATACAAAGCATATATATAAATAATGAATTATTATTAATAAAATTTATTATTATATTCAAAAAAAAATTCATAAGCATGATAAAATTTCTAGTGATATGTATTTAATTTGAAATATAAACTTGAAAAGTGATATAAAAATTAATAAGTTTAAATAAATATTTTCAATTTTAATATCTACTATTTTGTTATAAAATATAATATTTGAATATTTAAATCAATTAATAATATCTATATTAAAATTTTAAGATATTTAAAATTTCATATCAATAGAAATAAAATATGTTGTATCATATTTATACTACTTAGTGGCAATAGCAAGTAAAAACATAAAATGAAGCAATTTAAAAGGGAAAAAAAATTAAAGTGTGCCTTGTAAAGTAATAAGATTTAAAAATACAATGTGTGGCTAGTGACTTAGTTAAATTAAATGTTTCACTTAATTACAATAGTTTTGTAATAATATAAAATATAATTTATGGATAACATGAGTAAATATAAAAAAGAAAAGGAAAAACATGTAATTAAGCAACTAAAAGGATATAAAATAGTAAGTTGTGAAGCAAAAAAATGATATTTCATTAATAAAATTGTATACAATAATAAACCCTAAAGCCTTTGAAGGGTTTTTTTGCATTGAATTAGGAAAGAAGTATAAATTATTAAGTTAGCTAAGCTCCTCATTACACTTAAAGAGAATTGGTAGCAAGAAAGATCATGTATTTTTATGAGAATTCATTGATAATGGCCTAAAGAATAAAATTGATTACCATGGACATAAAAGCAAGCAATTGTTTCCAGCATACCATAGAGATAATCACCATTTATGTTCATTTTCTTCATTATAAAGCTACCTCTGAATACCTAATTCACCACACCTTCTTTTCAAAGGTATGAGGCTCACACATTAAGCTCATTTACTACTTGTGTTATTGACATATAGGAGGGATCATATATTATCTCTCTTAATAGCATTTTTACATAATATTATCTTTTTTGATAACATTCCTTGTGCTAATGGATGTCCTTGACACATAGTTGGTTCCCCTACATATATCAACGAATTAAACAAATAAATTTATAATGAATACTTTGTATGAAATCTAATTGAAATAATTTCACCTCATTCATTACCTTAATAATATCAAACTTTGCATCTCCATTAATAAATATTTTGTTTTGCTTATTTTGCTAAAGTTTAGGTTATTCAATGTTTTCCCTTATTTACATTATTATATTCTCATTAGATTAATTTTTAAAATTATGCCTTTCAATTGTATACAATTTTCTTATTTATTTATTTTTTATTTTATAAATTTTAGATTGTTATATTCCTATTATATTAATTTTTACATTTTTTAATTTTTATATCACATGGATAATTTTTTTTATAAATTTTGGATTTATTAGTTTTTTTTTCATCATTTAAAATCTTATATTCTTATTAATTTAATTTCTAAAATCATGTCTTTCCATTATATACAATTTTCTTAGTTATAATTTTATAATTTTATAAATTATTTTTTCATGATTTCTTCAATTTTTATATTTTAAGTATAATTGTTTGTATTGTATTTCCCAGACACATAAAAAAGTTTACAATATAATGCATTAACTATGGATATATTCTTATTAAAAAATTACTCTTTTCCTTTTTCGCAAATTACAACCATAATATAAAATTTACACTTAAAAAGGAAACATTACTAGAAACCATTAAAAAATTACTTTCCATAATGCCAAAAAAAAACTTACAATAAATATATACATGAACTTCAAATATGTGATTTAATTATTATTTATAAAACATTAAAATTTTCCAATAATTTTACTTTTAATTTATAAATTATAAATTCACAACTATGTTACCAAATATTACATTGTAAGTTTTTTTAATTTTTTAAGTATGTTTGATGAAGTTGCAATATTTTATGACAATATCTTGTGATATATAAAAATTATTATAAAATTTATGATAAATTGCATCTAAAAATGTATATGTCATAACCATTTTACTAAACAGTTATAAAATTTTCAAAACAAATATATAGATAAAATTTTCAAAACTAATATTGCAACAATAGAACAAACAAAATATCTCACATTAATAGAATATTCAAATAAAAATTGACCAAATATATATAAAGCAAATAAATAATAAAAGGAATATGATTAAATTTGAACTTAGCTCCATGGAAAAATAATGACAGAGATAAAGAAAAGACAATGGCTGGTAAGTGAGGTAGCATAAGCTCTACATTTTATAAGACCAAGGAAGCGAAATGTGAGATAGAATAATGAAAGAATAATATTAAAACATAAAATATTGACAAATATACCTTAAAAATGATAGAAATGGTGCAACTCCATTCTATTATCTCCTTTGGCTTCCATATATTGGTGATGGTAAAAATGGCTATTTATTTATATTTGTAATGCATTCCTATACTAACTACATTTTTAAGTCATTAGCAGTTTGTGGGTAAATAAGAGATTTAGTTATCATTATATGTTGTCTAAAATTTTGAATCTAACTACATCGTCTCCATTTTCCCATGCAACCTTATTATGATGACATTATAGTTGCTAAATAATATATTTGGTTATTATTATATGTTCCCTAAAAATCTTTGTATTGTTTTTGTTTCCTTTGTAACCTTGTTATTATGACATTATGGTTGCTAAATGATAAATTTGGTCATATCTATATATTCCTTAAAAATTTGACTCCACTTATGTCTTCTTCATTTCCCATGTAATCTTATTATGATGATAGTGTTGTCTTTATAAAGTATTTTTTTTGAAAAAAATTTAATTACTTCATTTTCCAAAAGAATATTTTTTTTTATTTTTATTATCTTTGTACTAACATCATTGTTATCTAAATATGGTTGCCAAACCTATTTTTGGCACCAAGTCTTTCATTGTATAACTTTTACACATATACTAATGATCAAGAAAATGTCATTGGTATATGTGTCATTGCAATTGGTTAATTTTTTGTAATGGATGAAGATATGAAGAGATTATGCCAATTCGTGAAAATGTTTACAAGATTTGGTGTTCTTGTAAATGATGTGAGATGTTTGCAAATGAAAAGATTATAGATAAACTTGGTGAAGCTTTTGAAGCTTGATTGAGGTAGAGTTACTTGATAAAAATGTTGTTACTGCAATTTGAAGAAATTTTAATGACGAAAAGCTCTCATAGTTGATGCCTTGTGATTGGTCTTATTTGGTAATAGGTGAAACATGAAGATTATGGAAATTGTGTTAACATGGAGATTGTTAAGTTTAAGGCAAATTCAAATCACTATTAATTATTGATTGTTTCCTATTATGAGTTATTTTCCTATTCAAGTTAGGATTTTATGTTAAAGTAGGATTATAATTCCTTGTTAAGTAAACATTTTGGGGTTATAAATATTTGTATTAGCATATAGTTTGAGGTTTGAGAGAGATAAGATGCAAGTGCCTATAAGAGAAATGTAAGAACATTTATAAAGGTTTGTGAGAGATGTGAGGATAGTAGCTAGGATACTATGAGATTATGGTTAAAAGTCTTCACACACATTATCCTATAATCTTTATTGATGTAGTGGATGGCTTTTTCTCCATTATTTTTTTTCCATAAGTTTAGAAATTTTCCATGTTAAATTATTTATATGTTATTGTACTAATATAATTATTTTATTTGTTTTATTTTGCATGTTTAAAGAGCGACTATTTTTTTTCTAACAAACTAGTATCAAAATGGTTTTGGTTTTCTGAGAATAATAATTTAACATAGCAGAATATGATTAATATCCTATGATAAGGGTAATGATAAAGGTAATAGTGGTTGAAATGATAGTAATGATAATGATATATGATGATATGTGTTGTAATAATTGGTGATTTGATCATGTGTGAGTTAAAAAGATGATTAATTGATGCAATAAATATGGATGTTTCAATCGAGGCAAAAGTGAAATAGTCATAATTGATAATGAAGAAAAAGATAAAAAGATATTATGCCAATTTATGAAAATGTTTACAAGATTTGGTGTTCTTGCAATTGATGCAAATGCCTACAAATGAGGAAATCATAAATAAACTTTAGTGAAGATTTTAATGCTTGATTAAAGTGAAGTCACTTGCCAAGAAGATTGTTACTGTAGTATGAAGAAATTTTAATGATGGAAGACTTTCATGGTTAGCTCCTAATGATTAGTTTTATTTAACAATTGGTGAAGCATGAAGATGATAGAATTCATGTCAAAGGGAAGATGGTTAAGTTTGACTCAAATTCAAATCACTATCAATTATTGATCATTTCTTATTATGAATTATCTTCTTATTTAAGTTAAGATTTTATATTAGAGTAGGAACAAGATTCCTTGTCAAGTAAGTATTTTTCGGTTATAAATATTTGTATTGGCCTAAGGTTTACAATATGAGAAATATAAAGTGTAAGTGTCTATAGGGATTATATAAGAACCATTATAGAGGTTTACAAGAGATGTAATGATAATGGTTAGAAAGTTATGAGGTTATGGTTAAAAATCTTGACACATATTATCTTGTAGTCTTTGTTGGTAGGAGATATCTTCTCATTCATGATTTTTCACTGATGTTTCATGTTTTTCTACATTAAATTATTAGCATAGATACAATTTTAATCCTTATAACATTCAAAGCAATCACATTTGGTCCCCTTTAAATGAAATATTCTATTTTTGTCTCTTTAATATATAAATTAGATCAAATTTGAACCTCTTTAATAAATTTAATCAAATTAAAGAGTGAATATTCTAATTATTGCACAAAACTCTGACAAGGCTTTAAGTTTGTAATTATTAAAAAAATAGTTAATTTTGTGATGTTAATGAATAAATCAAGGTATTTTCACACATTAAATGAGTCACTTAATTTCACTTTTTTTAGACATGATAAGGTTAGTTTCACTAATATTTATCCTAGTAACTATTAACTTGGAGCCCTATTAAAGATTTAGGTATTAATTTGAAGTTCTTATCTTAAATTTGATAAAAGTTAACAATTTGGACCTAATTTAATCTAATATTTTAAGGGGATAAAAAAAAAGAATATTTCATTTAAGAGGCATTATTATTAAATCCAAGATTATATATAATGAGTTTTGATGATAATAAATAGGTGTTATAATAGCATTGTATGTCTTATGTTAAAGTGATATATATTGTACAAGCTTTAATAAATATCCTATATTATGGGTGATGCATATACGTAATATGGCGATTATATATGTTCTTATGCTAATTTGTTATATATTTGAATCAAGCATATTAATATTTTGATATATTAAATTAGACTAGCTATATGATTTGCAAACTTTATGAACTTTTATATAGGAAAGTCAAATAAGTAAAATAAGAATTAGCATTGAAGCAAAGAAATGGAAGATCATGTTATGCTCAACTTAAGAACAAAGAAGTTAAGTCTTGAAGGATGATCATATTCAAGTTTTAAATGCTTAGAAGCATAAAAAATAACCTAAGGATGTCATTAGTATAGTTTTTTCATTTTAGGTGTAGACTTTCTTGTAAAATATAGTTTTTCATGATATAGAGCTCAAACATATTTTTAACATCTTAGCTTGATCAAAACATCTTAAAAAGATAGCTTATATTCATGTTTTTACAAGATAGCTTATGAGACACTTCAAAAAAATAAATGAGATATGAATTTTTGATATTTTTTAATTTTAACTTTTGGTCACTCTTTTGATTATATCTTAAAAAATATTTATGATTTAATTGTCAAACTTTTCTCATATGAAAATAGACTCAAAGATATTTCTATGGACTAGTTTTCCTTAAAATAATTAATATATGAAAGAGTTATAAAATTTTCAATTCTAGTTTAAAAATTAGTTTTCTACATTCTAATCTTTTCTGAACTTTGCTCCTTATTTTGATCATATCTTAAAAATTATAAAAGATATGAGCATGAAACTTATTAAAAATAGATTCAAAGATCTTTCTATGGATAGGTCATTTGCATAAAATGATCAAAATATGAAAAAAGTTATAAATTTTACAAATTGAGTCTTGAAATTAGATTTTTACAATCTACTCTTTCTAACTTTTGCTTGTTATTTTAATTATATCTCAAAAATTATATATGATATGAGTATAGAACTAGTTTAATTTAAAAGTGGACTCAGATATCTTTTCAATAATAGGTCATTTATAATATCTAAAAAATTATGATCTTTTAAAGTTGAGTCTAAAAGTCTATCTTCAAGAATCAATTATATAATTGATTTTGATCATGTAGAAGCCAAAAATTTTCATTAGAATTGGTTGTACACTTAATTTTTCCTATTTTAGTGTATGAATAACAGCTATAAATGGCTAGTTTTCATTCCCAAGTGTTCCAAATGTCTATAATACCCTATAGGCTTCTTATATAAGCTAAGAATACCAAATATAATAAATTGAAAACCTAAACTTCAGTTCTAACATCATTTTACTTTTTCTTTCATCTAAATCATGATTTGAGCTCCTTTTTATGAAACTCTTCAATCCTAAAAGCTTCATTTATTTCATCCACTCTACAACAAAGATTATATGAGTTATTCTTCATCTTACCATAATTTCTAATTGTAAAAGGTGTGTCCCTTATTAAAAGAAAATTTGCACAAAGAAGAGCAAACACATTATAAGGATTTTTTAAGTGTTGGTTGAAGCTTGGAAGGATAGTGGATTGAAATACATGTTCAGAAAGCTTGGAAAGTGGTTGTACACCTTAGAAAGGATAATCAATGGGAAATTACTATAAATCCTTGTGTTTGATCTCTCTCTACCCTTACTTTGTTTACATTTGTTTATGTACTCTATTTTTGTTGTTATTATTTATTGAATTTATTATGTTTCAATGCTTATATTGATGCTTGGATGATTAAATGCTTAAAAAATATGTATATCTATGCATATGCTTCTTGATGATTTGCTTATGCATAGTTGATGAAATTGTTAAATTTATTGTGTTTTAATATTGATCTTGATACTTGGACGATTGAATGATTGAAAGAGAAATCTATCTATGCATATGATTCTTGATTTTTTTATCTACGTACAATTAAATAAGTTTCTTTAGATAAATACATTAAATTGTTATATTTTAGATTTGTTTCTTGATGACTTGTTTATGCATAATTAAATGAGTTAATTTGTAATAATTTTTTGAATTATCATATCTTAAATGTAAACATCTTCATAAAACTCTCTTAGAATTGTTTTAATTAAAATTATCCTTATGACTTTCCAAAATGAAAAACTTTTCAAGAAGGATTCTAAAAATAGTGAAAGTTTTAACAATACCTAATTTACCCCTCTTGGGTGTAGGTTAACTTAGTCTACTATAGGTATTAGAGCTATAGGCTCTTATTTAAAGGACTTAATCATCTCAAGAGGACTCATAGCAACCTTTGATAGCAACTCTTCAAATGAAAATTTTAATACTTTTAAAGCTCCAATATTTGAATATGTTGGTATTTCTAAACTTTCACACTTTGATAGTTAATAGTTCTTATTTTAAAGTTTGGAAAGGCAAAATGGAATACTTTATACAAGCCTTTGATTTTTATTCATAGAATATCATTAAGGATGGTTTTACTTTTAAATGAAAGAGTGAATAGGATGATGATTATAAAAGGAACTTCACTTTGAACATTAAAGTAATGAAAATATCACATAGTAGTTTAATTGTTGATGCATATGCTAAAGTGTCTAAATGTTCTAGTGCTAAGGAAATTTAAAATAGCCTTATTATTTATTATCTTGATAATAATATTTCTATTGATAAGAGTGTCTATGATGAGCAAGAAAAGGAAAGTCTTCAGGAAGATATGGAAGGGTGTGAAATATGTTCAACAACTCTTAGTAAGAATTCAAAAATGAAAGGAAGGATGGTTCCAATGATAAGTAAATTAAGCTTTAAATGGAAAAGCCATGGTCTTTGGTTCAAAATGACTTAAAAGTATATGATTCTAATTTTAATACCAATCTTTGTGATGATGACTTATATACTTTTAATGAATTGCATGATGATAGAATTTTAATGGAACTTAATTATTTAACTTTTTATGACTTTGAAATTAAGGATAATTTATCTAAAAAGGAAGTTGAACACTTAATTTATACACTTTCCAAGTCTCTAAGTAAAGATATAGATTTTACTCTTAGAAAGTTAAGAAAACTTCTTGGCAAGTTTAAATTAAAATGTAATTTCTATAGAAAGTTAAAATTTTCTAATTATGTCTTTAAAGAAAAATATTCTTCTTATAAGAAGTCTATCATTTGCAACTACTGTGGTAATCAAGGTCATATTTCTCATTTATGTCTCATTAGAAGAAATTCTTGTATGAGAAAGAAGAAAATTTCGAGTGAATTGATTATGCAAAAAAATTCTTATAAAGGTGGGAAATTTGGTTAAAAAGAAAGAAAGAGTCTTCAATAAAAGCTTTTATCAAAGTTAATATTTAAACAAAGAAGATTTAACATTACTAAAGCTTTTCAAAGACACAATACTGATATTTCAAAACTCAAACTTGTTAAATAGTAGCAATAGGTAAGAAAATTTATCCTTTCATTACAAAGGATGAGGTATCAATCGTCAAACCTCTTCTATCACTTTATTTGATATTCATTGAAAAAGAGGCTGTTGATTTCATAGCATTAGCATTGCTTAAAGATGTAGTTCATCTTGATCCAAATCACATATATATACATGTAATTATCTTGAATACATGATTTACTTTATCTTCATTTACTCCTATCTTTTGATTATAAAGCTTAATATAAAGTTATGTAATGTTTAATGTAATTTCCATTAAATTTTGTGGTCCATTGCTGATATAGGGAAAATATGCAAATGCTTTAGAAACCATTTTCAAGAATATGATCATTGTGCTCACTTGCTTAATTTGATCAATGTTAAATTGAAATTTATCTAATCCTTGTAGACCAAAATCGTTAGATACCAAATAAGTTGTCTTGAGTTTCATGTAGGAAGAAAGTGTGATACTACCTCAAGCATAGAATGAAAATGGAAGACAAGTTCAACATGAGGATAAAAACAAAGTCAACTTCCATAAAGAGGAATGAGACTCAAAAGATTAGTATACTCTATCCTATCTCTATGCTTAGTATGCTTTATATCATTCTTAACTTTAGGTATTTAAGGATTAAACATATCATTGATACAGTTAAATTTATCTTTAAGATGATATGTGTTCTTTATGCTAAATAAAGGTTATTTTTTACATTAAGGCAAATATGTCACCGATGTATCTTGAAAGTTTATATGCTTATGCTTGAATTTTGAAAGATAATAGCTTAATGATTTTTAAAGATTAAAATTTGAAAATGTTTGAAAAGGAGTTTATTTCATTTATTGGTGCATATTTATATCCTTGATGGTTGGGGATACCTCTTTGTTCCTAAATGCTTGCTCCCATAAGATATCTTTATGAGTTTTGATGATTTCATGTGTTTTCTAAAATCATGGAACACTTTTTAAGATTTTCAAAAATCCTTATTAGTTTGAAAATGATTTAATTTGGATTTCCTTTACCACCTTAAAGGTTTGAAGTTACATGGATGATGATATAATACTTGCTAAATATTTTTTATCAATCATGTACATGTTCTAAGAAGTGCTAGAATGATGCTTATAGATAACCATTCATTGAAGAATATTTATAATTCATTTGGTATATCCTAATTTCTTATCTCAAGTTTATGCATAAAAGTTTGCGAGATTCTTTATGAGATAACTCAAAATATTAACTTTAAGAGTGTGGAGTATTAAAGAAGTTGGAAGATTAAGTGATGACTTGAAGATGTCTCCATTTGATCAAGTAATAGATTCCAATCCTCCTCCAAAATCAAACATAACAAGAAATCTCATTTTTCATCAAGTTCAATGATGTTCACCTCACAATTGATCAAAAAGAACATGACTACAACCAAGGAGCACCATATTTTACTTCAAATAAGTATCTGTATCTTTATTATTTTCTTATGGATCATTAATGTTTAGATTTCATGATTGTTGTTATTTACTTGTTTTTGGTTGATTAAGATAAGATTATGAAACATATGCTTAGAAGTGATGACATAGTACTAAGCTATTTTAGTTAGATGTTTCTTTTCATTACATATAGGGAAATCTTAATAGTTTTGATTTCTTTTTAATCCTCGTTGCATATTCTTTCGTAATGTGCTTGAGCTAAGTCTTTTAATTTCTTGGAACTTGTTTTAACTTTACTTTTTCATTAAGGAAACTTATTAAAGACATATGGATGCATGGGATTATTTCAATTGATTTCTTTTTAATCATTTTCAAATTAGTTTGAAAACAAAAGGTCATTGATTTTGAATTGCTTAATTTTTTTTATCATCTTGATATATTGGTTTCAAATGAACATATTTGAAGGATTTGGTTTCAATAAAGTATATTAAAAGGGGAAGCAATTCAAATTTTTTTTGTTGAATTAAGAAAGGCTTATGTTTGCCATGTTTTTAAATGGTTATATACTTTGATAAGAATATGTTTTGATCCTTTATACTCTTCATATTTTAAATTCTTTTTATATCTTTTGAGAGGGGAGCATATTTTTTAAAACTATGAGAAAATCAATATTGTTTCATTGAGTAAGAGCTTAGATAAAATTGATACTATAACTTAAGGGTGAGTTTTGAAATTATTTTATCTATATTATGGCTTGCATTTCTCTTAACATGAAAGGCTTCAAATGTTTATAAACTTTATATGTCTATTCATGCATACTCAAAGAAAGAAGGTAAAATCTTATATCTTTTGACTCTTCTATTTGATAAATGTTTTTCATATAATCATAATATAAAATCCTTGATAATCTTGTTAAGATCATATGATATGAATATGGATTTGCTTACAAAAGATGAATAGTGTGGCTTCTAATAATATGTATCTTTTAAGCTATTTTCATCTTCTTAAAGAGAAAAAGAAAAGAAAGATATGATAATGAAAAATAAGGGAGAAGGTAATGATATCAATTGCATTAATATGTTTAGTTATCCTTTTTATTGATGTAAACTAAAGCGAGAAAAAATGAAAAGAAAAATATATTATGTGCGTAATGTTTAATATTGTCTTATGCTTATTAAATTAAATGTTTCAAATATATTTTTCTTTTGTGATTTGTTATCATAAAAAAGGGGAGAATATTAACCCTAAGGTTATATATAATGAGTTTTAATGATGACAAATGGGTGTTATAATAGCATTATATGTCTCGTGCCAAAATGATATAAGCTTTAATAAACATATTATGTTATGATTGATGCATATATATGATATGATGATTATGTATGTTCTTCTACTAATTTCTTATATATTTTATATATGAATCATGCATTCAATATTTTGAGATATTAGATTAGACTAACTATATGGTTTGCAAAATTTATGAACATTTGTATAGGAAAGTCTAGTAAGTAAAATAAGAGTCAAAGAAATGGAAGATCATGTTATACTCAATTCAAGAACAAGGAAGAAAGGTAAGAACAAAGATGTGATCCAAATATTGAAGGATGACAAGATTCAAGTTTTGAACACTTGGAAGTATCAAGAAAAGCCTAAAGACTTCATTGATATAGTTTTTCATTTTAGGCTTAAACTTTCTTATAAAATATAGTATTTCATGATATAGAGCTAAATATATTTTTAAAATTTTAGCTTGATCAAAATATCTTAAAAAGATAGCCATAATTATGTTTTTACAAGATAAATTACGAGATACTTAATAAAAGAAAAAAATGAGATATGAGTTTTTAGTGTTTTTAATTTTGACCTTTGGTTACTCTTTTAATCATATCTCACATATTTGTGATTTGATTATCAAACTGTTTATGTGAAAATAGACTTAAAGAGATTTGCACGGACTAATTATTTATTTAAAATTATCAATATATAAAAGAGTTATCAATTTTGCAAGTTGAGTCTAAAAATAAATATTTTGCATTCTAGTATTTTCTAATCTTTACTCATTATTTTGACCATATTTGAAAAATTACAAAAGATATAAGTATGAAACTTATTTTTATTAAAAATAGACTTAAATATCTTTTCATGAACAGCTTGTTTGCTTAAAATAATCAAAATATGAAAGAGCATGAATTTTACAAATTGAGTTTCAAAATCAGATTTTTACAATCCATTTTTATTGAACTTTACTTATTATTTTAATCATATCGCAAAAATTACATAAGATATAAGTATGAAAGTAGTTCCATTTAAAAGTAAACTAAAATACTTTTCTAATAATAGATCATTTGCTCAAACTTAAAATGAAAAAGTTATAACATTTTAAAGTTAAGTTCACAATTTTGTCTTTCAAATTGATTATGCAATAAATTTGGTTAGGCAAAAGCCAAAAATTTCATTAGAATTGATTACACACTCAATTCTTTTTGTTTTAGTGTGTGAATAATGGCTATAAATAGTTAATTTTCATTTCCATGTGTTTCAAATGACTATAATACACCATGGGCTTCTTGTATAAGTTAAAACACATCAAATATAATAAATAGAAAGCCTAAACTTCATCTTTTAACATCATTTTACTCTTTCTTTTATCCAAATCATAATTTAAGCTATTTTTTTGTGAAATTTTTTAATTCTACATTTAATCCATACTATGAGAGAGGTTACATGAGTTATTCTTCACCTTAAATTAATTTCTAATTATAAAGGGTGAGATATCCTTTAAAAAATCATAAAGACGATTAGGTATCTCATGTAAAAAGAAAATTTACTTGAAGAAGAGCAAGATTATTGTAAGTCTTCTTCAAGTAGTTGTTGAAACTTGAAAGTATAGTAGATTAAAACACAAGCTTGAAAAACTTAGAAAGTGGATGTACATCTCGAAAAGGATGTTCAAGTAGGAACTAGTATAGATTCTTGTATTTTATTTCTCTACTTTTACTCTATTTACATTTGTTTATGTACTCTATTTTTGTTGTTGTTATTTGTTGAATATATTGTGTTTCAATGTTTATATTGATGCTTGGATGATTAAATACTTAAAGAAAGTGTATATCTATACATGTACTTCTTAACGATTTACTTATGCATAATTGATGAAATTGTTAAATATATTAAGTTTTAATATCAATTTTGATACTTGGATGATTAAATGGTTGAAAAAGAAATCTATCTATGCATGTGCTTCTTGATTCTTTATCCATGCATAGTTGAATAAGTTGCTTTGCACAAGTATATTGAATTATTATATATTGTGTGCAAAGCTCTTTATTAAATTGTCTTAGATTTATTTCTTAATGATTTGTTTATACATAATTGAATGAGTTACTTTGCAATAATTCTTTAAATTATCGTATCTTAAATATAAATATTTTTATAAAACTCTTTTGGAATTATTTGAATTAAAATTATTCTCATAACTTTCTAAAATGAAAAACTTTTCAAACAAGATTTAAAAAATGGCAAGAGTTTTAACGACACCCAGTTCACTCCCTTGGGTGTAAATTGCCTTAGGCTACAACTACAATAAATTAGCATTTGTGTCGAGAATTATGTCAAAAAAATTGAAAAATCATGACAATTTTATCTGTTACCGTAATAGAAAATTAATAAATTTATGCCATGGAAAAATTTTACACTTAACTTAGGCAAAAGTATCACTTGTGTCATGAAAAAAATTTATCCTTAACAAAATATCACTTAACTATAAATTAAGTTATGAGAACATATTTTTTATAATAAAATATCACTTGTAACATATAACTCAAAAACCTTTATTAGTAGTAAAGTATTACTTATGTCATAAATTGATTCTTTGTATAAAGTTATAGCAAAATATATCATTCTTGTGTGAATATACATATAACAAAAATCCCCCAAATGATTTATTTTCCTTCTTAAAATTTGGAAGAATAAAATAAAATTTGAAGAAATAAATATATACATCATATAAGGAACCATTTGGTGAACCTAATAAGGTAGATGCATTATAATCAAATCATTTAAATTAGTAGATGGATTAATGATATTATTATATATTTATATAATAATATGTATTATAATAATACTAAATTATTATGTAATAACAAATTTTACATTGTCACTTTAGTATTAAGGAAACATTCATTAAAAAAATAAAAAATAATAAGTATGTTAAATTATATATAATTTAATAATAATTAAATATTATATTAAAAAATATTTTTGTAAATTATATTTAAGAGCATGATATATATAAAATAATCTTAAATTCCATTTTGGTCTCTCATTAATTTCACTTATATTAATTTTATTCTTCACAGATATTTTGGTACTAATTTCTTCTCTTATAGGTAATAATTTAATTAATTTAGTCCATTCAATAGTATTTCTATTAATGGGTTAATGACTTAATAAATGGAAGGATAAAAATAATATATAAATAATAAATGAGGGATGAAAATCATACTAAGAATTTATCAAAGGCATAATGATTTAACTTATATTCACGAGGGAATAAAATAAGTATTGTAAATAAAAATAAAAAGTAAAAAAAATTATATTAATTTAAATATGCATGACAATTTAAAGTTATTATTTATATTGGTATTTATTTCATATAATTCAACCTTATTGAAGGAATTTTTTGAATATAATAAAAATTGCTTGAAAGACATAAAAAAATTACCTTTATATTTTAATAACTCAATTAATAACAATTAATTAAAAATATATTACTTTGGAATTGATTTTATGTTGTAATAATTTAATTATATATATAGCAATCATATGCATTCAAAAAAATTATATACTAGTATGAATTGCAAGTTTGTGTGTGTGTGATAAAATTTTTAATACCTACTTATAAATTTAAATATTTTATTTGTGAGGTAATATATACTTTGAAATATTTAAATTTTATTGAAAATCAATATAAATTATTATCAATCAAGTTATTTATTTATTTATTTTATTAGGTTCCTTGTAAATATAAGTTATATCAATTTGGTATCATATGCAATTTTAGTATCAATTTCATCTATTATATATTATTTATCAATTATTTTGATCATTTTGTTTTTATAGTCATTAATCCAATAATGAAAATATTAATAAAGGAAAAAATTAATTAATTTATTATTTGTGAGAGATAAAGTTGATACAAGGCATTTGTGAGGGACAATTTTGATGCAAACAAAATTAGTAACATTACTGGTGGGTCTTAGTCTATAATTAGTTTTAAAAATAAAATTATAAAATTTTTGTAGTATAAGTGTATTTTTATTGTGTGTCTTTATAGAATATTTTATTATTATATAATTAATGCTATACAAGTGTAAATGCAATTTACAATTTTCAAACTAAATGATGAGCTCGTTCATGATTGATTCAGTTGGACAATCAATTCAATATGGATATATAAAACAAGTTACATTAATGTTTGTATCAATTTTATTTTATTTTTACCTCAATTTTATTAGTGGTATTAGCTATAAATGTACCTTTTCTTGTCACACTTGTACTCATAACTAAAAGGATCTATTAACCACAAGTGAACTTGATAAGTAACACAACCATGAAAATTTTAATCTTCTGTTATGATTAAAATCATAGCACAAGTAATGATTTATTATAGTGAGAAATTAAATGTGATCACTTTGAATATTAGGGGACTAAAATTGTACTTAAGCTTAAATTATTTGTGTGCTATTGTGTTACTATGATTATATTAATTACTTGATCCTTGTTTGGAAAGGGAAATTTTTTCCCAATATAAATTATATAATTATGGGGGGCAACGAACACAATAGTAGCAAGTGAAGGCTTTTCATGTCAAAGATCCCACAAAATCCTGAAAGACTTGTTGCTTCGACAAAGGTGAGGTTTCAAACCTGTAGATTAAAATTAAATGTAATTTAGTAGCAATAAATGAATTTTAATGATTAAGTGAAATTCTATTGTTCAGATTTTAGACTAGTTAAGAAGAAGGAATTAAGCATAAATTATTTAAAATTTTAAGATTTAATTACACAAATCAAAATTATGAGGATAAAATTACAAATTTAGTAAAACTATAAGGATTATAGCCTCTATTTTTTCTCCATTATCAATAATTAATAAAATAATATCAACTTTTTTAAAATATTTTTAATAATAAAATTTAAAATAAGATATTTCATATTATTTATAAAAGTTATTTAAAAATTAGTAAATTATAATTTTTACGCTTTTTCTATATGAATTTTTAAATTATAATTTTGATAGTAGAATTTAAAATATGATAATTATTTATTATCATATTAAATTATTTAATTAAATATTCAAATTAGGTTATTAGATTAAATAGATATTTGTTATTTTTGTGAAATGATATCAGTATCATTAATTGCTTCTCCATTGAATTCTTATAATATTTTGATCAGTTTAATATAAAAATAGGATGAAATATTGTTTTTATTTTTACATGACCATGTTGCACATAATTATAAAATAATTATTCCAATTTATTTCCATTTCCTTTCATTCTTATTCCTTTTCTCATTTTTATTTCTACTCCATTTCATTATATCAAATGTAATATAAAAGTCAAACCTCAGTTACGATGAAAAAAAATTCATTTCTCTCAATAAAAAAATTATTTTCTTTTGCTTCACCACGCCTAGGCTCAAAACCACATTATTGACTTGTATATTTTGTTTATTTAATGTCACTGTTACTAACAAAATTGTGCAGAGATTTGTAATTCATCTTTGCCTGTTGTCACCATTTTTTGTGATTTAATCGAGAAGAGAAAGACATCTATTCTTTCTTTCTTTCTTTCCTTTTCCCCCCAATGATACTTCAATTTATTCCAAGCCAAAGACGATGCCATGGAGCACATAAACGTCTATTGTAGGAGGAATGGGAAGCACGTGACTAGTTCCATTCCTGATTATATTTGATATACAATTGACAAATTTATCAACTACCGTATTGACCTTGGGGATATTAAAGCAACTCTAAGTTGGGAATAGCCTGAAATGAAATTTTTACTGAATCTAAAACTACACTCACCCTCCATGGTTAATGAGACCCAAAAAGGATTCAACTTTAGTTTTACCATTGCTTTCTATTTGAACCACGTGATGGCAAAAAAAATTGAAAACTACTAAAGGTCTATGAATAGCCAGAAATTCTGCAACCAATGCAGGTGCGCATTTAAAATTATTGTACAAAGGCCGAATACCTCTCCAAAATATTTCTATCTGTAGCTGTCTTTGATAACTTGCCTCAAAAAAAAGTAGCATCCACATTTAATTTTATAGCTTAACATGGAGGAGGAGCCATGTTCCAGATAGGTAGGGGTGACAATTCGTGTATTAAAATTTTTATCATGTTAAAAACTAGTATTAATCTTAATAAGCTCAACATGACCACAATGCCGACTTAATTGTGTTATGTCAGATCAATCTATTTATCAAATACATCAAGATGGTTCAACTTATCAATTTTTTTTAATAATTTCAACTAAAAGAACTTATATTATAAAATTATATATTAAATTTAATTGCTAATTATTCTTACAAAAATATTTTTAATCATTAAGTAAATGCTTTTTTAAACTTTTATTGTCATTTTATTAAAACATGAATTTTATATTTTTATTATACATAACTATTCATAATTTAATTATCAATTATTTCTCAAATAATATTTTTAAAATATTAATATAAATTCTTAAATAAATTGATGTGTCAACCTGCTTATAACTCTAACCCAATCCATTTATTATTCTGTTAGACAGATCAATTCATTTATAACCAAAACTTGTATAAGCTTAACTTGAACTAGTGTAATGGCTTCATATTTATGTTGGGTTACCATGTCATATGAAAAATTGCCATCCTTAATTCTTGGGACCAAATTGCCTTTTACTGCTGGACACTCCAAAATTCTTAGGTCATGAACATGACCTTCTTCCTTTTACATTTTTTTGCCACATTCAACAAACCCTTTTTAAATCCATGCCACCTCTACCATGAATCAATTCATTTTTATGATTTTGTACTCTCTTGGCCACAATCACACCAAAACTTACCACACTCTATTCCTTATCACCCTAGGGTAAATCTATCTATTTCCAACAATGAAAACCCCTAAGAAATCATAGAAGGAGTGTGATATGTGTTGTACACACTAAGATTAATTACTAAACCTACTTAAACTAATAGTAAGGGTAAGCTCAGGGAATAGATGACAATTAGTGTGAACAAGGGAAAAGAAGGGGATTTTTAATTCACAATTTAAATGAAAAAAAAAGATAAATAGGATTATAAAAAAATAAGAAAAATCTAATGCAAGGGATATCTCATTCAATTTTTCAGATTTATCACGGACTACAATAAATTTACCTTTAATTTGATTACTTAACTAATGACAACCCTTAAGCTAGCAATAATGATGCAAATGCCTAATGTTGATTAATCAAAACAAGAACTTAATTAATCTCATATTACTAATTCAATTTAGAATAAGTGATTAAATCTAATTAATAATAACTTTAAACATTTAGAATAAGGTCAAAGCTTAATCTAATAATTCTACAAGTGATTTGTCAAATTTGTACTTTCTTTTTTCTTATGCAATTAATGATTCATCCAAGCATTTAATCACCAGAGATTAATTGCTAACAATTTTAATTAATCATAACTAACCTACAAATGAGAATTAATTGCAATCAATCATTTAGCTATAAACTACAACATATAATAAACTAATCATTTGAAATTTGCAAACTATCTAAGCAGTCATTCATAACAAAAATAGAAAAATAAGAGATAATTGAATCATACAAAAAGTAAAGATCAAAGTCTAAAGAAATGCTTAAAGAAATGAACCATTTATAGTGGTTATAAGAAAACTTGAAGAAGAAAAATTTGTCTAATATGCAGTATGCGTTTTCTTTGGAATCTAAGAACACTTTATATCTAATCTCCAAAGGAGAAGACCTAATTACACTAAGATAGGTTGCCTTTTAGGTAACTTTGGATGCTATTTGAAATCAGTTGGATCCACGGAGCTCCCTTTATTTTTGAATTAGTAAAATAGGGTTAGACTGAATGACAATACTAGATCTTCGTCTTAACCAAATATGAACCATAAGACATTTGAACTAGGTTACAACCAAAACGTGAAAATTATAGAACTTCCTTTTAGATTTTCAATGATATAAATATCACCCCAATTGAATTTCTAGAACTTAAGTTATAGTAAAAAATTCATAATAGTATCAAACTTTAACACTAACCGAATAATTCAATAACATTCCAAAATTATGACTTAATCACAAAACAAAGTTAGATTCATTAGATTAAGCACATGTAACACTCTAAAGAGATAGAATATAGAAGAAAATAATGTGGAAATTACTGTGCACATTAAAGTGTGATTGCAACATTCATAAATCAATATCATGAAAATGGAACCATACAATTCATGTGACCTTATACTGTTGTAGCAAGTGCATTCTAATCCTATCTCAACATTACATATCATATATCATTAGATTGCACACAACATTCCTATTTACATGTTTCAACATGTATTTCCTTGCCATATAAGATTGCATACTCTTTCTTTAGTTAATAGAATGCCATTTACATATCTTTATCGAACCATTTTTAGTCAATGGTGCATTTCGATCCCTATTGTTGAGCTAACATAGGAATTTTAGGAAAATTAGGGATTAGAGAGAAATAGGTTGGTTTAGAAGTGAAAGTTCTAAAGTTATTTAAAGGCAAATCATATGGTTTGGTTTAAATGGGAAATTAATACAACATGTAATACATTTATTCTTTGTTCATTCCTAATAACCATTTCAATAATATTGGTTTCCTTTGATCTAGCTTTTACAAATTTTCCTTACCAAAACCACATCTATCATAGCGATATCCTTTCTCACTCTTATGCTATCCCTTTAACTTCAACAATATTCTTCATATGGTAATGTTTTATATGTAAATTTCAAAGATTTTGACATTTTAAAAAATATATAATTTTTAGAATTCTTATATTATCATATTTAGTTCACTCATCATAGATTTGAGAAATAATCAAATATCGCATTTACTTATTTATATATTATTTTAAAATATTATTAGACTTAAAAAAGTGTCATCTTTGGAAATTAAATGCTCAACACAAAAAAGTTTAGTCAATAATGGCAAACATTAGATAATGAATGATGGGTAGCTGTTAAATGTAGTGGTTAACAATAGTAAATAGTAGTGGACAGTTGTCAATAATGATAGTTGTATTGAGTAGTGGTTAACAATGGTAGGTGGTGGTATTGTGTGGTTGTCAAAAGTGGTAGGTGATAGATAATATAAAAGGACATGATGGATAGGGGTCAATATTAGGGAAAAGTGGAAGGCAATGATCAATAACAATAAGTGGTGATGGATTGAGATGGTAATAATGATAAGACATTAATGGGAAGGTAGGCAAAATAATTTTTTTATATCACTAAAACATGACATTGGAATATAAGATATCTACCTTCCTCCATAAAAATACTTTGGGATAATATTGGTTTAAAAACATTTCTAGAAATTTTTTTTGTAACTTTTAGACTAAACATATAAATCCAATATTTTCTTTAAATATACTAAAAAATATGAAAAAAAAATTCCATGAAACAAATGTTAACTAAAAGTGAGGATGACAAAAATTGTTCATTTAAGTATTCTTCTTTACTATCATGTTATCCATTCAAAAGGCAATGTGGTAATTAATTGTGCAAAAAATAGTTTCTTTCATTATTTAAACATCATTAAAGGTTATCAATGAAATATTGGAAAGTATCATTTGTTAATCAATACTTTATTGATAAAAAATATAGATGGTTGATATGGTTACCTTAAACATTGCAATAGGTAATTTAAATTAAGATATAATGTAAATGATGTAACATGTAAGAAAATATTTTTAGTAGATAAGGTTAGATGATGATGATGATTAAATTCCATGACATTTGAAAATGAAAGGAAAGTAATTGAACAATTTATCATAAAATAAAAAAAATTAACAAATCAATGTCAAAAAGATATTTAACATGCATACAATTTGGGTTAGTTAAAATTGATTTAAATTTTTTTAGCACTATTTTAAATACAATATGTGTTTTTATATTTGTAGTTTTTCCTCTTATCATAATTTATAATCTTTAATTGTTTGTTGCTTAGCACTCATAACAATATAAGATGTAATTGATTATGACAAAGACTACTCTTAGTAGATAAAGACCAATATGTGGTAGAAATTGGCCTTGACTCTTATTTATGGTCATTTTAAAACAAGCTTGGATTGAAAGTTACTTTACTGAAACTTGAACAACAAACATGAGTTAGAATGAATTAAATGCATTTAAAGGATGCAAATAGTTTCACTAATATTACTTCTTAAAATAATGTTTACCTTAAAGAAGAAGCAGTTAAATCAATAATTAGTAATTGATTACCATTAGAAAGTTTTGCTGACTCATCAATATTTCTCATAAGTATTATAGGAACACTAGAGAGATCAAATGACTAAATATGGTGTTTAAAAACTCAAGTAAAAGTAATTCTACTAGAATATAATTATTGAATCTTATTTGCATGGATTATTGCAATTGAAGTAGCTTTTCAATTCACTAAGATTTATAAGCAGAATATAATTATTCATTTTTGTCACAACCCAATTCTTAGATATCATAACCAGTGTAAAGATACCTAACTAGCATTGATATACTAGCTAGCCGTCCTTACAATCTTTTGAGAAATTTTTGACATATTGACTTACTTAACTCTACTAAGAATATAAATAAGCATTTATAGAAAATAATACTAATTGCAAGTGCATAAGGAAGTTAAAAACATAATTTACATATATTGAAAACATTTATACAAGTGTAAAACTTTTTGAAAACATAACTCTATATATAATTACTATCAAAAGATAAAAATTCTAACAAGGATATCATAAAAATATTATAAGGAAGGTTCCTAAATGTGATAGGAAGATTGTCACATAGATGTTAACCATTTTGTGGGATCTATACACCATATCTATAAGTAAAAATACAATAGAAAGAGTGTGAGTATTTGAAATACTTAATGAGTAGCTACTCTTTTCCTTTTTCTAGAGAGTTTTCACCATAATAAATTAGATATACAACAGTGTAAAATAATAATTGATTAAAGCTCCTATATATCATACTTAAAAAGTTTAGTAAGAAGAATAACAATAGTTAATATACAAGTTTCTCTTTATATCTTCGATTTAGCCTTATCTCTCTCTACCTTAGACATAAGATCTCTCCCTACAAATCATGCTTCGGATGAGTAATAATAAGATGGTAGGTTTAACATTAATTACTCATTCTATTGGATAAGCTCAAAATACTAACTATACCATAAGAGTTTTGTTAACAAAATTTGCCATTTTCATATATATAGATTTTATTAACACAGTATAATATTAAAGGTTGACATATAACCTTTCCAACTAAGATAATGATAACACTTGACTTTTTTGAATGGCTATCAATTATAGCTTAAGCTTCATCAAATGTATCATAAATTTTAAATACTTGCAATATTTCTTAATAAGAAGCATCAAACATTTAGCTTGCTAGGCAATATGAATATTCCTCTAGTTTGGTACTGTATAGGCTCCCAAATTAATTAATTCAAATTTTCACCAAATTTTTTTCTAATGCTTCTAGCACATTACTACACATTAAATCAATTTTCTTATAATTTTCTCATTCTTGGGTACTATTCATGTAGTACTAATTAAAAACAAGACAACATATGATTAGTTGCAATAAAAACCCCTTTCCAATATCCAAATCACTTTAATTATCATTAAGTTTTTACATAACATGATGAATGATACGTAAAATATTTACATATTTATTTTCCCTTGTATGATGCATTTTTGGATGTTATCTTGTTAAATTAAATAAATTTAGTTGCATTTGGTGAATGGATCTTGAATTTGAAATGAAATCAAATATTTTAAATAATGCTGTAATCTGACACTGTTTCAGGTTTTAGGCCATATCTGGAGTTCTGGATGTCCGATTGGGCTGTTCTTTATATGGATGGAAAGCTAAGAAGAAGCCCTAAAACTTTCATGTTTAAAGAAAAGCCCAGTTCGGGATCTAAGGATCTCAAATTCTGCTTGGAAGATAAAACAGTGGTTCTGGCGGAATCTGACCTTTGACTACCAATCTGATCATAACTTGAGCTAGAAATTTCAAAGTTAGGAGCTCCTGCCGCCATTTGAAAGCTTAGATCCACGGCTACAACTTTGATGAATACTAAAATGCGTGAATCCACCGATTTAAGTGTCAAAAGTTAGCAAAAACGCTGAAATATGGTTGCTCCGAGGTCAAAGATTATGGCTAGTAGTCAAGATTAGTGGCTTGGCAAGTTGAAATTCTTGCACCCATTCATCTATAAATAGCAAGGGGATCAGCTGAGAAAAGGCATCTTGGAGAGAGCATTTTGAAGCATTGAATCATTCATTCATGCACCTTAGATAGTAGTTTAGTTCATGCAATTTTTAGTTCTTGTATGCCTCCTACAAGGATGGTTCTACCTCCTAATGGATGGATAATTATTTTCATTTTCATGCATTTGTAATTGTATCCTTATGTTCTCCTCCTACAAGGACGGTTCTACCTCCTAATGGATGGATAGCTTTTCTATTCTCATGCATTTGTAATTATATTTTATGAATGAGATGTTATTTTTATTTTATGTTTGTTTTTAATTTCATTATGTTCTAATTTTTTATCTTCCTAGGGTGATGGCGTAACTTGATAATAACGGATTGAATTCTAGTCTATTGAAACTAATTTTGATTTTATTTCCTAGATTGAGTTTTAATTATTGCTCTTAATGCTTTCGATTGATTAGCTACCTTTGGAATGAACTCAATATGCATGTTGAGACCGGAAGGAGATACATGTGTGTGGATCCTATAATTAAAACCGTAAATTGCATATGAAATAGGAATATATTCATATGGTTTATGTAGTCTTAATGAGTTCCATAAATCCTAATGCATGATTAGTTGTTGCAGTTCACATAGGAATATAGTGAATTCCAATTAATTATAGAATTACTTGACCTTGGAAGAGGCTAGTAATTAATTTAGGGAAACTCGACTATCAATCAAGGGAGTAAAATTGGATTAGTGTAGATAGATGATTCAATCCGAAGTTATTAAGTGAAGTCTGATCCCTAGGTCTTTTAGTCATATTTATCTTTACTCCATTGCATTCATATTTACTTTAAATATTTTCTGCATACATCTTTATTTAATTGCTTCAAATCCAACTTAATCGATTTGCCAAATAGTGTTAGGATTATTAATTTTGGTACTTAGTGAAACAATCCTCGTGGGAACGATACTTTCTTATCACTTTATTACTTGCTTACGACAGTGTGCACTTGCGCTAATTGATAACCATTTCACACGTAACAAGTTTTTGGCGCCGTTGCCGGGGATTGTTATCATTAATATCAATACCAAGTAATCTTAATCCTAATTTGGTTTGTATTTTACATTTTTTTGGTGTTTCTTTTCTCTTTTCAGGTTTGTTCCAGTGTATGACCAGATCAAAAGTTGCTGAGCCACTGCTATTTGATTTTGAGATCGAGAGAACTTGTCGAAGGAATCGAAAGATACAGAAGCAATCAACTGTAGATCAAGGTGAAGCAATGGCAGATTTCAGAGAAGAACAAGACACCAAAGCACTCCGTGACTATGCCACACCAACAATCATGGATACCATTTCTGGAATCAGGAGACCACCTGTACCAGCCAACAACTTTGAGATCAAGCCAGCCATAATTCAAATGATGCAAGCAAATCAATTTGGAGGTTCTCCAATAGAAGATCCGAATGCACATATAGCCAGTTTTTTGGAAATCTGTGATACATTCAAGCATAATGGCGTTTCTGATGATGCCATAAGGTTGCGACTCTTCCCTTTCTCACTTAGGGATAAGGCTAAAAGCTGGTTACACTCTTTACCAGTTGGGAGCATCACTACATGGAACATATTGGCACAAAAATTCCTAGCAAAATTCTTTCCTCCAGCTAAAACTGCAAAAATGAGGAATGAAATTGCTTCATTCACCCAACATGACATGGAAAGCCTTTATGAAGCATGGGAAAGATACAAGGAGCTGCTAAGAAGATGTCCTCATCATGGGCTACCAGATTGGCTACAGTTGCAGACTTTCTATAATGGATTGTCTAATGCTACCAGAACACTTGTAGATGCTGCAGCTGGTGGATCATTAATGAGAAAAAGCATCGAAGCTGCTATGGAGCTGTTGGAAGAAATGGCAGCAAATGCTTACCAATGGCCTTCTGAACGCAACACTTCAAAGAAAGCACTTGGAGTCCATGAGCTAGACATTCTAACCACTTTGTCTTCTCAAGTCACCTCTTTATCCAAGCAAGTGAGTTCATTAACAGCTCAAGCAAATGCAATCAGAACTCCTGCAGATGCTTGTGATTTATGTGGAGGCCCTCACATGAGCACACAATGCCAAGAAGGAAATCCATTCATTCCTTCTCAACTTGAACAAGCCAACTATGTGGGGAATCAAAATAATCAAAATAATCCCTTCTCGAACACATACAATCCAGGATGGAGAAACCACCCTAATCTAGGGTGGAGGAGTAATCAGAATGTGTTCAAACCTCAAGGGAATTATCAACAGCAAATTCAGCAATCACCACCACAACCAAATGCGAATTTAGAAGAAGCATTGACTCAACTAACCATGAATACTTCTCAATTCATGGCTAGAACAGAAGCTACACTCAAGAATCATGAAACAATCATGCAAACTCAAGCAACCTCAATAAAAAATCTGGAGGCGCAAATGGGCCAAATTGCAAGTATGCTGAATTCCAGACAACCAGGTACTTTACCCAGCGACACTGAAAGAAATCCTAGAGAGCAAGTAATGGCTGTTTCATTAAGGAGTGGGAAGCTGTTAAATGAGCTAGAACCAAGGAAGAAAAATGAAGAAGCTCAGAAAGAAGATGAGGTAATTCCAGGAAGAATGACTTTTCCAGATAATCCTCCACCATATGTTCCACCAATTCCATTTCCTCAAAGATTGGTGAAAGCTAAGCTAGAAGAATTTCTGGAGGTGTTTAAAAAGTTGCATATCAACATCCCATTTGCTGAAACTTTAGCCCAAATGCCCAGTTATGCGAAGTTTATAAAGGAGATTTTATCAAAGAAACGCAAACTGGAAGATTTTGAAACTGTAGCCTTAACTGAAGAGTGTAGTGCAATTCTCCAAAAGAAACTACCACCAAAGCTTAAAGATCCTGGGAGTTTCTGCATACCCTGTACCATTGGAGAGTGTGAATTTGAAAAAGCCTTATGTGACCTTGGTGCAAGTGTGAATTTGATGCCATTATCCATCTACAAGAAGCTGGGATTGGGAGAAGTGAAACCAACTACCGTGTCACTGCAGCTAGCAGATCGTTCAATAAAGTATTCACGTGGAGTCCTTGAAGATGTGCTAGTAAAAGTTGATAAATTCATCTTCCCAGCAGATTTCATAGTACTTGACATGGAAGAAGACCAAGAAATTCCTATTATTCTTGGGAGACCATTTCTTGCAACTGGACGAGCTCTAATTGATGTGCAGAAGGGAAAGCTAACTTTACAGGTTCAAAATGATCAAGTATCTTTTAATATTTTTAAAGCTTTTCCATATGATGATAATATCTGTTACAGAGTAGACACATTGACCAATTGCATGAAAGATGTAATGCATGAAACTTGCACAGAAGAACCATTAGTGGTAGGAATGGTTGATGCATCAAAGTCTACTGATTCTAAAATCCTGAAGCAGATTAATTGTCTTGAGGTAAACCACAGGCAAAGATTGAAAGAATACAATGACAGTGCATTCAAGACCATCAAGACTGTCATCATGCTCGAGGAGCCAGCTGGTAAGTATAAAAGAAAAAGAAAAAGAAAAAGAAAAAGAAAAAAAAAAAGAAAAGAGAATAAAGCAATAGGTTAGGACTTTGTCTAGCTAAAGACGTTAAAGAAGGGCGGCTGCTTGGGAGGCAACCCAAGATTTCTTTCTCTTCTCATTTCTTTTCTTATTTAAGCACACACCGCACAGCATTTTTCACTCACAATTTCAGCTTTCATCATTTTCATCATGGAGGAATGCCTTGTAAAGCTTAAGAGCAGATTCCCTACTCTTCCCAAAGATGTGCTCAGGAAAATCTACAACTGTCGACTTGAAAGAATGAGGGCATTTAAGCGTTTAGGTCTTCCCGAGGACATACGTTGGATTATTGAAGCTAAGGTACGTTTAGCAGGTGAGTTTCATGAATCATTTGTTAAACGTATGCCAGGTATGGGAAGAAGTTCTTACTCTAAAAAGAGAAGAGCTAAAAGAATGAGAGTCTGTCATAAGTGTGCAAGGTGGAACTGTAATAGGCTCTGTAGGAGTAAAGGAATGATTTCAGTAAATCGAGAGGACAAAATCCGATTCATAAAGGATGGACTGAGTAAAGAGTCATTGGATAATATTATTCAGACTCTTGAGACGCATCCTAGCGGAGATGTTCATGTTGTTCTTCTTGATTTAATGAACTTATTCCATACAGAAAAGGAGCGCTACAGTCTTGGGGATCTGACTGTAAAAGACCCTGTTTGCCAGTTTATAAGAAAATTGGATGGGAAGCAAATCCTCGGCTCATAGAAGCCGTTTAAGCCGTTACTGAACGAAAAATCAGAGGAAGATGTGAGCCACAATCATAACTACTGTACATATTTGTCTACTTTACTTTTCCTTTATCTTTTTATCTTTACAGCTGCTTTTTGACTTTATGTACATTTCTCTTCTTTTTAAGTTTACCTTTTCAGCAACTTTTTGACTTTCCTTACATTCCGTATTCTACTTTATTCACGCCATTATTACACTTGTCAGTTTTGCACAGCATTTTTCTGATATTGCGTGATTTCTTTGTTTCTGCTTTGTATTATAAAGATGCATTTCAGCAGTCACACTTTGCAAAATGTCTAAAGGTAAGAGTAAAGAAGAGGAAAAGGTTGAGAAACCATCAAAATGTAGATTTAAATCTATCTGTGTTTTTGGTGAATCTTTTGCTGGAAAGAATGTAGAATTTCTTGTAGCAGCAACTGAACTTGGTCATGCATTAGCTGCTAGAAAGATTGCCTGTGTGTATGGAGGAGGGCTTCATAGCTTAAAAGGAAGTGCAGCAATTTCTGCCAACACTGGAGGAAGCAAAATACTGAGTATCCTTGTGAATGGTTTAGATGATAAGAAAAACGCCATCGGTAAAACAGTAAAGGTTTCAAACTTGCCTCAACGTATGGGATGCATGCTTTACACTGCTCAAGCCTTTATTGCTTTACCTGGTGGTTTAGAAGCATTAGATGGAATTTCTAGCATTGCATATTGGATTAACTTGAACTTTCATCAGAAGCCAGTAGGTTTATTGAATGTTAATGGTTTTTATGATAGTTTGCTGTCTTTTTTAGATCAAGCTATGGAACAAGGATTCATACCCCAAGCGACTCGCCGTGCAATAATGTCTGCCTCAACTGCTGATCAGCTGATTGACCAACTACAAAGCTATACACATCAACCAGATCCTTTAGTGAAAAAGATAGATTGGCAATCTCCAACCAGCAGTCAGACGCATGAGCCAGACACCACTCTCCGGTTGTAACTTTCTTTACTCTTATGGTTTTACTCCCAAAATTTCTGTTATATGTGTGTTGCTTATGCATTTCCTTTTAATAAACCCTTTTTGCTAACCTACTGAAAACATTGGGGACAATGTCTACATTAAGTGTGGGGATAATAAAAAAAAAAAAAATTTTTACTTTGTAGGATATTTTGGTAGTAGAACCATGAGATTCATTATAAAAAAAAAAGGGGGGGGGATGGCCGAGTAAAGAGCTTTTTACTCTTGATACGCATCCTAAAAAAAAAAAAAAAAAAAAAATTATTAAAAAAAATATATATATATTTTCCTGCTTATTAGGTTCTTTTCAATAATTTTAAAAGATTTCATAGCATGATTGAACAACTTTCTTACTTCTTAGGATTGATAGATTTTGCAATGGATTTTGAGTTGGATTGAGTTGGAAACCTCTAACCGTGAGATTTTGAGCCTATTTGTTGAATTAATATTATATTTCTTGCGTGTGATATTCACCTGTTAAGTTGTCACTCTAGAACTTGCATGAAATCTGGTTGAGATTACAATTTACATGCATACTCAGATATGATAAAGGCATTTTTTTTTTCCTTAGTTTGAACTAAATAGCCAACCCTGCAGTTTTACCATTGATAAACCCCTTTGAGCCTGATTAACCGTTTCTTTGCTTTAACCTATTAATATGTCATTTAATGAAATATCAATTGTCTTTACTTAACCCTAGGGATTAGTAGAGCATTTGAATTTTTGAAAAATGGGTTTTTGACAAAGTGTGGGGGAATATGTATTATTAACTTCAAAGTTGCGAGGGTTTTTATTCAAAAAAAAAAAAAAGAGAAAAAAGAAAAAAAAAAGAAAAACTAAATAAAAATAAAAATAAAAATAAAAAAAAAAAAAGAAAAAGAGAGAAATTGATGAGAATCGTGGGCTGCTATGTTAAGATAAAATTATTTAGAGATTACCCATGTTGTAATTGCTCTATTAATTTCTCTCCTTACTTCAGCCTTTCATAACCCTGTTTTATCTTTCCTTTACCTTGGCCTCATTACAACCCTTAATAAGACCTTTTGATTTGAAGTGTGCATGTAAATCAGGTAGTGGAGATTGAGAATTTATGCAAGCCTATGGTAGTGCAATCTTTAATAGGATGAATTTGAGTGAAACACTTGCCAATAAACATTTGAGAGAGGAAGAGTTCCAGTGATTATATCAATCTGATTCAATCCTTCTCAAATGAAGTTGCAATTTCTTTTGATTTTATATGTCAAGATTTGTTGATTCATGAATGCTATGATATCTTTGTACTTTAATTATCTTTCTTATGTTTTTCTAACTATCTCATGGGTAGATTAGTACTAACATTAGCATTAGTATTAGTTTTCTTTTATTTTGTGTTTGTCCGAGGACGTCCAAAAGCTAAGTGTGGGGGAATTTGATACGTAAAATATTTACATATTTATTTTCCCTTGTATGATGCATTTTTGGATGTTATCTTGTTAAATTAAATAAATTTAGTTGCATTTGGTGAATGGATCTTGAATTTGAAATGAAATCAAATATTTTAAATAATGCTGTAATCTGACACTGTTTCAGGTTTTAGGCCATATCTGGAGTTCTGGATGTCCGATTGGGCTGTTCTTTATATGGATGGAAAGCTAAGAAGAAGCCCTAAAACTTTCATGTTTAAAGAAAAGCCCAGTTCGGGATCTAAGGATCTCAAATTCTGCTTGGAAGATAAAACAGTGGTTCTGGCGGAATCTGACCTTTGACTACCAATCTGATCATAACTTGAGCTAGAAATTTCAAAGTTAGGAGCTCCTGCCGCCATTTGAAAGCTTAGATCCACGGCTACAACTTTGATGAATACTAAAATGCGTGAATCCACCGATTTAAGTGTCAAAAGTTAGCAAAAACGCTGAAATATGGTTGCTCCGAGGTCAAAGATTATGGCTAGTAGTCAAGATTAGTGGCTTGGCAAGTTGAAATTCTTGCACCCATTCATCTATAAATAGCAAGGGGATCAGCTGAGAAAAGGCATCTTGGAGAGAGCATTTTGAAGCATTGAATCATTCATTCATGCACCTTAGATAGTAGTTTAGTTCATGCAATTTTTAGTTCTTGTATGCCTCCTACAAGGATGGTTCTACCTCCTAATGGATGGATAATTATTTTCATTTTCATGCATTTGTAATTGTATCCTTATGTTCTCCTCCTACAAGGACGGTTCTACCTCCTAATGGATGGATAGCTTTTCTATTCTCATGCATTTGTAATTATATTTTATGAATGTGATGTTATTTTTATTTTATGTTTGTTTTTAATTTCATTATGTTCTAATTTTTTATCTTCCTAGGGTGATGGCGTAACTTGATAATAACGGATTGAATTCTAGTCTATTGAAACTAATTTTGATTTTATTTCCTAGATTGAGTTTTAATTATTGCTCTTAATGCTTTCGATTGATTAGCTACCTTTGGAATGAACTCAATATGCATGTTGAGACCGGAAGGAGATACATGTGTGTGGATCCTATAATTAAAACCGTAAATTGCATATGAAATAGGAATATATTCATATGGTTTATGTAGTCTTAATGAGTTCCATAAATCCTAATGCATGATTAGTTGTTGCAGTTCACATAGGAATATAGTGAATTCCAATTAATTATAGAATTACTTGACCTTGGAAGAGGCTAGTAATTAATTTAGGGAAACTCGACTATCAATCAAGGGAGTAAAATTGGATTAGTGTAGATAGATGATTCAATCCGAAGTTATTAAGTGAAGTCTGATCCCTAGGTCTTTTAGTCATATTTATCTTTACTCCATTGCATTCATATTTACTTTAAATATTTTCTGCATACATCTTTATTTAATTGCTTCAAATCCAACTTAATCGATTTGCCAAATAGTGTTAGGATTATTAATTTTGGTACTTAGTGAAACAATCCTCGTGGGAACGATACTTTCTTATCACTTTATTACTTGCTTACGACAGTGTGCACTTGCGCTAATTGATAACCATTTCACACGTAACAATGAAAAACTTCAATTATTTCATCAAAATATCACATTAGTAGCATTCATATAGAACTAAAAATACAAAGTTGCCATATCTAGGTAATTTTGGAGTTGTTATGGAAAAGGAGCCTTCTTGATATCTAAATTAATTTTAATTGCCACCAAACTTTTGTGTAAGCTCACTAACATGCCATTAATTAAAGAACATCAATTACTTTAATTTTTCTCAATCAAATTCTTGCACAAAAGAATCAAAATTCATAACACAGAATCTAGAGTTTTGTTTTGAGCTCTTGTAACCAAAGCTCATACAAATTCACTTTTTATATCTCTAAAATTTTTCAAAAATTCTCAATAATTTCCACACCTACCTAACACTATTTGTAATATTAATATACTAAAAGTTGAAATTTTAATAGTTCTTAACTCTTAATTCCAAAGAGTAATAGAAGCATACTAATATCCTCCCTTGATAGTATTATTTCTAAACTCAACATAATTCTATTGTTATTTCTTAAGGAAATACTTAATGAATCTTCTCCTACCAATTTTGACACTAAAATACTAACATCAAATCACCATATTAACATTTATATAATATCAAAATAAAACTATATAGGACTTTAACTTAACTTAGTACCTATAATAGCATATATTATCATATTCTTTATCTTCCATGAGAAAACTCAAGACAACAAGGAATCTTGCCACTTACCTTAAATTCTTGATTCTTTAACTTCTTAAAGACTTCTTAAAATAGCAAATTTACTAAAATAAATTTAGTTTTAAGAATTTTGAAGATAAAATTTCTATAAAAACTTAAAAGAGACGAGAGAAAACATAAATTACCTTGTAGGAAGTGGATAGAACCACTTGGAGAACCTTTTGAAAGTTGTTAGAAAATTGAAAATCCTACTAGAGAAAACCCTAGGATTGTGTCATGGTTTTGGGGCTAAGAGAAGGCAAAAAATTTTATGCAAAAATGACTTCAAAAACCTTATATAAAACTCTATTCTAAAGCTTCCTTCATAAACTACCTTTTTTTTTGTAAAAAATTGATTATAATTGGGCACATAGAGTATTGGTATTTAGGCTTAAAAATTAGAAGATAATTTTTTTTTCAAAAATCACTTAAATTTAGCCAAATATAATGTCTAGAAACAAGTACTAATAAATGGTTCTAATTCTCTACTTATTCACTAAATTATCATTGACTTCCTCTATAAGCCTTGTTTGGGCCTTAGTTTTTCTAGTTTATAAAATTAAATTTAGGCCTAAAACAATTAGCCAAAATGAACCAAGATTAGTTATTTCAATTCTAGACTTAATCTTTAAGTTTTTAGGCTACCTTAGACTTTAATTTCCTATTAAACCTTTATATAATTTTCTTAAACTCAGTATTAGGTTTTTAATTATATTTTGATCCTTGCTAATATCTAATATAATTTTCATAAAAATTCTAGCTAGATGTACTTTTAAATTATCTTTATGATTTACCTGAACTTTACTTGATTACCTTATTGGGTTCCTGTTAGGAAGTTTCCTAGTCAAAATGTCTTCTTGGACTTTCTTGCTTTGTTTGGGGTCTTACAATTTTATTAGCAACTTCAAGATTACTTGATGAGAAAAATACTTACTACATTATTTCCTATTATTTTATGTCTTTTAGTGAGTTACACATGCCTAATTACATAAAATTAACCTTATTTTATAATTTAGGGCTAGCTTTATAATTTTCTAAATTTATTCGATTAATGTTGCATTTTGACATTGTTTCTATTTTTTAACTATTTCTTAGGCTATGGATGTTAAATTGGGATGATTTTTGTATTGTTGAGAAGTTTAAAGAAAAATCTACAATTTTGGTGTCTTGATAAAAGCCCAATTCAGAGTCCTTCAAGCCTTTATTTAGCCGAGAAACTAAAGCCTTATCTCTATCTTAGCTAAGCTAACTTCGATTTTCGGCCATATTTAGAGTTACAAAGATCCAATTAATGTAAAACTAGCACTTAAATCCTTAGAAGAACTAGTTATACAATTTTCTATTTATGAATTACATAAATTACATTTTTTAGTGATCTTAAATTGGTTAGAAGTCAAACCTACAAGATTTTCACTACTATAACTCCTAGAGTTAATTAATTTGTAAAAATAAATTCTAGACTACTAAAAATTAGGACCACTAAAAATTAGGAAGTCCCTATTCTTATAATCCTAAGAGGCATACAATCCAATTCTAGCAAAGTTTTAGATTAATTAGATCAAATAAAAGGAGAAAACTCATCAGACACAAGACTTCTAGACACATTCAATAGATAACTTTTCCTTTCTTCTAGCTCCTATGTTCTCTAGCCATGGAAGGTTAAATTCAGAGTTAATTCAATGAGTTTGAGGCTTTATCTACTAGATTATGAGATTATCATTTGTAATGTTAACTTTCTTTAATTAATTTTTCTCTTTCCTTAATTACTTGTGCTAATTTCTTAAAATTACTTGCATTAGATGTTGATTTAGTATAATTGGTGTTCATCCTTATGATTTTTTATATTTTGCTATTTCAACATTGAATTGTGATTGATAAATCATGATTTCACACATAGGATAGATGGTTAAGGGATTAATTTAGAGGTTTCTAATTTAATTTCTTAATTTGATTAAATTCTATCATTAGATTAATTTTGATTTAGCTTAAGGATTATAGCAATTGCTTAATTTCACTAATCTTAATTGAAAAAATCTTAGATGGTTATTTAGCATATGATTCATGAATTGTTGTAGGGGTTTCGGGTAATTCAACATTGAAAAATTAATTAGAAAAGTTAAATCTCAATTGGTTCATGATTAATCTAGAACCAGAGTTCTCAATCATTTGAATTGGCTGTTTCATTACATTAGTTTTCTCCCTTGCTGTTTACTTTGTGTTTTACTTTGTTTAATACAATTGTTTCAATTTTAACTCATAAAACCCCTAATTTTATTTTGTATGATTTTGCATACTACATAATATAGCATTCTGCATTCTGTTAACATATTACATTTTGTCTGTATATTATTTTATTGGTATTTGCATCTGTTTTATCTGTTTCTATTGTTTTTAGTCCATAATAAATATACTAATTGTGTAAACATTATTAATAAGTCAATTTTAAGAAGATAATTTAAGATATCACTAAGGGTAAAACTTAGTTTGCTTTATTATACTGCATTATTTTAAGAAAACCAACATTAATCTAATTTTGCTTCATTGCGATGTGTTTATCTCTAACCACTAGTATAGATCTCTCTCATAAGTATGTATTATCTTTGAGATTTTCCAACAAATAAAAATAAGTGCCATTTTTTATAGAGATATTAAAGAATTAGTGTAGTGTTATAGAATTAGATCATTTAGACGCATGGGCTATCAATAACCAAAGTCAATACTTTTACTTTAGTATTAGAGATTGGAAGTATATACTCCTTAATCTTTCCATTAATAACCAAAGATAATGTTTCTACTTTAAGTTTGGCATAATTCTCTTTTTTCTTTTTTTATTTTGAGGTTAGGATCATTATGGTTAAATTATGATTGCTTGAGGTTGTAAGGCTATTCTAACAAAGCATACCAAAAACTTCAATATCATCAATCCAAACTTCACTAAAGATAAAATTATATTATAATATTAATGATTAATTATTCTAATTAATATATTTTTATTTAGATTTAAGACTTAAGTTTGGTATATAAAGTATTTGGTCTAAATACTAGAAAAGCTAATGGATTAGACCTAGTAGTTATTTTGAGCTAGTCAGGTTTAGACTCTCACAAAATGGTATCAAAGCATTCACTAATCGCATACTTTGATTGGTGTAAATCATGAGCCATGAGACTTGGTGGGCCTAATGATGACATTAAACCATTTAAGTAGAAAAGATTGCAAAACCCACATCGATTAGATTTTAAAATTAAGTATGGTGCAAGGCATTAGGTCTAACTCCTTAGGTAACATGGATTAGTTTTTTTAAGCATATGGATTAGTCTTGGGCTAGTTAAGCTTGGAGTTGTGACAACTAACTTCCATACATGGATGTGAATGTTACTAATTTCCCTTTTTCATATATATAATTTAATATATTTACATATATATGTTGATATTTTTAAATGTTAAAATATATATTTAATATATATACATGCATTAATTAATTAATTAATTAATCCATGGTTATGGGTTAATTAATAGGTTAACCTGTTAGTCTAAGAATTTAGTGAGATAACATTCTACATAAAATAGATAAATTTGTAAAAAGTATGTTCAAATGATTATTCATCAATTTATTTATAGATATAACTAGCTCCCTAATAAAGTTGCTTAAAGGTAATTCAACAAAAGTACTCATTAATTGCCACATAAGCATAATTGAACTTCATATCATAGTATTAATCCTACAAAAAGAAATTAACATAAAGCTTCACCAATAAAAGTATTCAATAAGTAGGGCTACTAAGTCTATACAAAAGATGTCATTGTTGAATTACTCAATAATAACATCAATGGAAAGTAATAGAGAAAATAATTTTCATTGTGTCTCCCAATCCTTTTTATTCCCTCATAAATTTCATCATTTTTCCTTCCAAAGCTTGCCTTATCCCCTCACAAATGGGCACACAAATCTAGTGCACAAATCATAACATAAATATAAATCATCCTTACCTTCACTGAGTCTTATTCCTAGCACTTACAAAAAGAACTACTCAATAATTAATAATGAAAAATGATTTCAAAAGTGCCTTAAGTCCTTATCATAACCAATCATTTGTTCACATGAAGCTCATACAAGAATGAATAACACATACAAAATCCATAAAATATGTAAAATTTCAAATAAAGATAGAATTAATTGATTAGAGAATAGATTCAAGCCATACAAAAGCATTTTATATAGGATAAATTGATTAAAAAATTAATTCAAATCATATAAAATTATACTAGACAAGTTAAATTAATTAAGGAATTGATTTAAGCCTTACAAAGAGCATTTATTATGATTAAATTGATTTTGGTCATCTAGAGAGTAGCTTACTTATGATAAATTGATTAGTGAATTAATTCCTAAGCGGTTTCAAGTTGAATCAAGTCAAGCCAAATAGAAACTATCCTAGATCCAATCAATCAATTAGTGAGTCAATTCATTTATGAAATTTTGAACATTTTTCTCAAATTTTATAGTTCAATTAATTCATTTTCCCCTTAAAGTCACTCATAATCTCATATTTATCAATCAAACCATAAAAATTCTTGAAAAAGCATATAGCAAGAACTAAGATCCATTATCAAATAACAAATTCTCAACCTAAAACACAAAATCCATTAAAATTCCTCTATAACTCTATAACAGCCAATATTCATGAAACTAAATGAAATTAAGTTAGAGATCAAGTAGAATGCTATTCTCAAGAAAAAGAATCATCAAGTGAGGCCTCAAAACTCCTTAGATTTATTTTCATCCAATCCTTCACCAATTTCTCATATAAATGAAAGGAATTCAATAAGAAAATCTCTAAAGTTTAGAAAGCCATAAAATCCTTGCCTTATTTGCTTAAGAATGTTAATGATAGATATGAATGAAAGAAAGTGGTTCTAGGTCTCTTGGTTCCTTGGAGAAATAAGGAAATGGGAAATGGGTAAAAAGGAGAGCTTTCATAAAAAAAGGATACCTTTCTTTAATGGCAAAAATGGGAAAAGTGATGGGTCACCTCCAAACACCCTTAATTTATCCATCTCATTTAATTTCATTAAGTTGCACACATCACACTCAACAATTAATTTACATTCATTATTAACATTAGTAAATCATCTCCTAAAATACTTATGAAGTTTATAATAATTAATCAAAACTTATATTTTTACAAGCCTTATAATAATAAAAGTTAAATTCCCAATTCCTATTAACATTTTCAAGTGTTCTTATCATTATTATTCAATCTTCATTTTATTTAGTGTTTTTAAATATGACTCAAATAAACAAATTACTAATCTTAATGCTATCAAGTGTAACAATACTCATTCTTCAAAAAAATTAATCCTTGAATTTTTTAGGTATGGTAGGATATATTGGGTTACCTTATATATCTTCAACTTAGGTTTTTCAATTTTCCAAATAAATAAGAGTTTTCTATTGCTTGTCCATCTCAAGGTCCCAAATAGTTTTCTCCTTACCATGATGTTACCGAAGCACTCTCACCGTTGATACTTCCTTTGATTGCAATTTTTAGAATTAATGATCAAGATCACCACCAATTATTTTTTTATGAGACAATTTAGTGATTAATTGAAAAAGTTCCTCCATGATGACATAATTGGCATCAAGTACATATTTTTGAAGCATTAACATATGGAATATGAGGTGAATGGCCTATAGACTGTTGGGTAGATCTAATTAGTATGATATCACTCTCATATGCTTAGTAATTAGAAAAGGACCAATGAAATGAGGTGCCATTTTACTTTTTTTTCTAAAGCTTATAACTCTTCATTGTAGATACCATAAGGAAAACTTGATCTTTATCTTTGAATTTTAAATTTCTCTTTCTTCTATTTGTGTAGGACTTCTACCAATCTAGTGTAATCTTCCATTGATCTTGAATAATTTATACACTTTTTCAATTGCATCTTCTACTATATTAGGCCTTAAGGGCTTAACCTCAACTAAAGCCATCCCACTAGTTATTTGCTTTTATGCCTATGCAATGCTTCAAGTAATACTATCTTAATACTTGGTAATTTTTATTACAAATAAATTTTACCAATGGTAAATACTTTTCCTAATTTCCCTTGAACTCAAGGGCATATGTTTGAAGCAGACTTTCTAATAAATGAATTATCCTTTTTTATTGCTTATTCATTTAAGGGTGAAAGGCGATGCTAAAATGTAGTTGAGTCCCTAAGACATATGGGAAAAATTACCAAAAATGGGTAGTGAACTAAGTACATCTATCCAATATGATGTTTATGGGCACTCTATAGAGTGGAATTATCTAATCTAGATACAATTGAGCATACTTAGCCATTAAGTACATAGTATTAATAAGAACATATCTTTCTTCATTCCTTTCTACTAAAAGGTTTCCCACAAATCATGATACATTTTTAGCTACCTTGGAAGTAAAGTGCAAAAGGAGGAATAAGCTTGATGCACTTGCTCATTCTAGAGGAAACCTATAAATGCCATAGGTATCAAAGTATGCCCTTTTCATCCATAATAGGTCATATTCATGATTAATAGTTATCTTTTACACAAAGATAAAGTATCTAGGTTCATACTTTTAAGATTCCTTAATTTCATCCACCACTACAGATTATATGACTGTCGCTTACACGAGCCATATTCCCTGATCATTGGATTAAGGTTTTCTCATGTTGCCTAATGATTTCCTACTTAAAGCATCTGCAACCATATTTGCCTTACTAGAGTGAAACAAGATTGATTAATCATAATCTTTTACAACTTCCATCAGTCTTCTTTATTGCAAATTTGAATCTTTTTATTAAAAAATGTACTTCAAGCTCATGTTGTTCATATATATCTCATAAGTTTCACCATATAAATAACATCTCTATATTTTCAAGATAAATACCACCATATCCATTTTTAGATCATAAGTTAGGTAGTTCTACTTAAACTTCTTAAGTTGTTAAGAGGTATAGGCTATAACTTTTCCATCTTGCATTAATACACATCCTAAGCTAACTTTAGAGTTATCATAATACACTATATATCCACCCATACTTGAAGGTAGAGCTAATATTAATGATAAGTTTAAGCATGTTTTCAACCTTTAGTAGTTATTTTCATATTCATCCATCCACATAAGCTTAATCCTCTTTAGTAAGTAGTGTTTCTATTTTTAAAAAGTCTTTATCAAACTTTTGATGATATACTGTAAATTCAAGAAGCCTTTAAATTTTTATGACGATTATAGACTTTGGCCATTATTCACCACATCAATTTTCTAAAGGCCTGCTTAAACTTTTGATTGGCACATCATATGTCTTAAGAATTTCATAGTAATGGTTTAGAATTTATACTTAGAAAGTTTCACATAAAAATGATGTTCTTACAAAGCTTGCAATATGATTCTAATGTGTCTAGCATGCTCCTTCTCACTCTTTGATTGCACTAAAATGTCATCTATACACATAATTATGAATTTATTCAAAAATGGCTTGAACACCTAATTCATTAAGTTTGTAAAAACAACTAAGGTATTAGTTAGGCCAAAAGATATAACTAGGAATTCAAAATGACTATATCATGTTTGAAAAGTTATTCCATGTATGTCTCTTTCGTAGATTTTTAATTTATGATAACTAGATCCCAAGTTTATTTTTGAAAAGGTTTTTACATCTTACAAATGATCAAATAAATTATCAATATGAGGTAATAAGTACTTGTTATTAATTGCCAACTTGTTTAACTGCTAGTAATCAAGAAAATCCATCCTTTTTCTTAATAAATAACATAAGGCTCCTTAAGTGATGAGCTAGGATGAATAAACCTTTTTATCTACTAATTCTTGTTAATGTGATTTCAATTCTTTCAATTTTACTGGAGTCATTCAATAAAGAAGTACAAAAATTAGTTCGATGTTGGACTTAAGTCAATGTTAAACTTAATCTTTTTATTAGGTGGTAATTTTGGTAGTTCTTTTAAGAACACATTTAGAAATTTCTTCACCATTGGTACATTACTCAAATATAAGGTTGTTTAATTCAAGTCTCAAACTATGGCTGACTAGGTTAAGTATCTCTTCCTAATAAGCCTTTAAGTTTTATTGGTAGAAATTAAACCTATAACCTTAGCAAATCATTCCCATTGAAAGATAACTAGTGGAGATCCTTCTATAGAAAAAGTTACTAACTTATTAAAATAATTGATGCAAAATAACATTCAAATAGACCATCTATCCATAATATCACATCATTTTCTACCATATCAAGTAAGATCAAATTTTCAAGCATCATATGACCATTAATAATTATAAGACAGGCATTAACTACTAATTAAGGTAATCATTGAAGCCTTATCGACTAGGGTGACTACCACTAAAGGTGAATCTATGACATTACAAGATCTAGCTAACAAAGATGTAAGTTTTCAATTTAAAGGGTACTTAATACCATTACATTGGACATTTAAGCTTCTTATCGAGTCAAGGTGAACACACTCATTTGATTTTTACTTTTATTCTTTCTTTGGCTACTTCCATCATTACTCTATGTTGAAATGACCTAATTTTCTACTACGGTGGTAAAATATGTCAAGTTGCACTCCATTAAAAGGTAAAGTAGTTAACGCCATAACTAGATAGATCCCTAAAACACACCCTCACTTTATGGTCTATATGAACATACTAGAAACATATATTTTTGCTCTTGTTACATAAACCCAAATGCTTGGTATTGTATCAAGCATAATAGGGGAAATTTTTCATAAAATTAGCTTAACCTTTAAGAGATATATCTCCTAATGCTTACTAATGCACTCAAGTAAATTTGATGGCTCCTTATCCCTTTTTTCTACCCAATGGTCGCTTAGACTACCTTTTAGTAAAATGATCTTAAATAAAATTTATTCCCCTCATTAGTGGAGGCAATTCAAGAGGACATCCCTTTTGTACTATGCATGGAGCTAGGTTATTTTGATTGGCTCTGTTTTTTACTTGTAGTTTGCATTTCACACTCATTTCTCTCCTTGGTATGAAATTCTAGTTGAAGAGGTTAATCTAACACCTATTGATAAGTTATGGCATTAATTGTATTGATATCTTCAAAGTAATAGTCCTATAGTCATTGAAAAAAACTCTATACCTTAGCCTTTTCTATCAAAACCAAGTATCCCGCATATCAAAATAATCATATAAATAATGTAGCATATTCATTAAGTATAAGACCCCTTACTTCAAGTATTAAAACTTTCTTACCTTTGCTTGCCTCATATTAGAAAGGAGAAACCAATTGATAAAGCTCCCTTGAAAAGTTACCCAAGTTATATGCGCAATATTGAAATCCTCTTCTTTACTATGCTAGTGAACTAATAATGTACCACATTATCTAGTTGTTATCGCATAAACTTAACTAATAAGAGATTAAGGCACTATAACATCTTCCCGTAATGTTTGAGTTAAGCAAGAAACTAATATGGATCCATAAATGGAGCCATGCTTGAAAAATAAGGCAATTTCAATTTGATGAACTTAGAATAATGTGAAGTTTACTTCTAGGACCTCCCTTAGGAAAGGTTCAATACCTTTCTCTCTCTTACCATCTCTATTCATATAATAATAATCTTGATCACATTAATTGCAATCCTTATTATTAGTAAAAGCTTAGATTATATGATCCATCACTCACTACAAAAAATTTAAGCTTGATTATTTAATGATATGATCCTAGATGCATATGTACCACTAACACAATTTCAATCTACCCCAATGTAACAACAAACATAACCTTATAAACTAACCAATCTTAGGGTCATTATTCTATAAGTAAACCTTAAACTATGCTTTAATATTACCTATGTCATGACCCTCTTATAGTTATGATTGATATGGAGTTATTATCAATAATCCTACAAGCCTTCTTTGATATTAAACTTATTTTAATGAAATGATGAGGTGATACAATTTTTAAAATTGCTATTTTCATTAAATGTGGTTTAGAGCTTGGAAACATTTTCTTAACATTCAAATTAAGTCAAATATGATTAGTTGCACTAAATGCAAAGTTAGACCAACTTATGAACTTATAATTTAAGGAGAAATAAGTTAACCTAATTATAACTTTCTATGCAATATTCTAATTTCTACCTATTTTTTACCATGACCTATTGCACAAAGTTTAGACAAGTATTCTACAACTAATTGCATCATAAAAATAAATGCCACTTAGATTGCAAAAGAATAGAGGATCTATACCATAACAATCCTGCTTATCATAGAGGTAAGGTGGTGGTGGAACTTTAGTCTAAAAATGTAAATCACAAAAAAGTAAGTTTAGGAATTTAGTGAGATAATATTCTACTTAAAATAGATAAGTTTGTAAAATTGATTTATTTATAGAGATAATTAGCTTCCAAGTAAGCTTACTTAAAAGTAATCCCATGATATTACTTATTTAATTACCATATGAGCATAAATGAATTGTATCATAATATTAATCCTATTAAAAGAAATTAACATAAAATTTGCATAAACAAAGTATTCAAAAAGTAGGGTTGTTAAACTAGTATAGAAGATTTCATTATTTTCATAATAATACATCATCCCCACCATAACTAGGTCTCATTCATGATATATAGACAGGCAAAATTCAACAATTCAAAATGAAAATTGATTTAAGTGCATTAAATCCATATTATATCCATTCATTTCTTAATAAGATCACTTATTCATATAAGGCTTATATATTAATGAATAATTCTACAAAATCTATAAAACATATAAAATTTCAAATGCAGATAAGTTAAGTCAGGTAGGGAATCAATTATGCATGCTATACAAAAGCATTTTGTATTAAAGAATCAATTTAGGTCTCATAAACCATTTTGTATAGGTTAAATCAATTGGGGAGTTGATTTAAGCCTTATAGGGAGCATTTATTTTGATTTATTTGATTGGAGAATTGATTTAGACCACCTAGAGAGTAACTCATTCATGATGAATCAATTCCCTAAGTGATTTCATCCTAAATTGATTTACAAATCGATTTAGGCCATATAAGAACAATCCTAATCTTGGTGAATTGATTAATGAATCAATTCACTTATGAAATTCTATAAATTTTGCTTAAATTTCATTGTTCACTCAATTTTTTCCCCTTAAACTCACTCATAACCTCATATTTCTTGATTAAACTAACAAAATTCATGAAAAGTATATAATAGCAATTAGATTCATCATTAAAATCACAATTTCTTAAACTTAAACTAAAATCCATTAGAATTCCTTTACAACTTTATAATAGCCATTATTTATGAAACTGAATAAAATTAAATAAAAGATCAAGTAGAATGCTACTTACAAGTTGAAAAAGGAATATTTAGAGTAGGATTTGGCAAAAGATTACTTAGCTACACATCAATAAGAGAAAACCATCAAGTTAAGGCTCAAAACTCCTTAGATTTATTTCAACCAATCCTTCACCAACTTCTCATGTATATGAAAGGAATTCAATAAGAAAATCTTTAAATGTTGAGAAAGCTATGAAATCCTTACCTTGTATAGTTCAAAATATTAAAGAAAGATAGGAATGGAAGGAGGTGGTTCTAGGTTTCTTAGTTCCTTAAGGAAATGAGGAAATGGGAAATGGGAAATTAGGAAAAAGGTGAGTTTTTATATATATATAAAAAAAAGATCACTCTTTTTAAGGCTAAAATAAGAAAAGTGATAGGTTTCATCTAAACCTCCTCAATTTATCCATTTTATCTCATTTCATTAAACTACACACATCATATTTAACAATTAATTTGCAATCATCATTAATATTGCTACATCATCTCTTAAAATATTCATGAAATTTACAATTATTTAACAAAACTTATATTTTAATGAGCCACTTAATAATTAGAGTTAAGTTTCCAATTTCTATCAACAAATTTGAGTATTCTTATCACTATAATTTGGTCTAACTCTTCTCTAGTGTTCTTAAATATGATTCAAAAAATAAATAAATAAATTACTAATCCTATTGCTATCATAGTCATCATCTTTGATGAATTTAAATCAAAAGGTAAAATAATCTCATTTTTCTTAAGGTTTGAGTTAAATGCACTCCCTTCCACTTATTTTTCATTTTTAAATCAAACCTCTTTTAAAGTAAATAGAGTTGGATTAAGTTAAATTTATATTTTTGTGCAAAAAATTGCCATTATTCATACATCTTTCTAAAATGCTTCATTAAATTTGCAATGGCCAATAAGAAAACTACATTCTATGATAGGAATTCAATAAACACAATAAAAAGGAGATTTATGGATCTCTATACAAGGCCATATCATATCTCCAATCAGACTAATGATCACTTGAAATTGTTTATATATTTAGGAATGATTTAAAAGTTTTCAATAAGCAAAGCAAATAAATTAAGAACTAAACACAAATAAACATTTGAAATTGAATTGGTTAAAAATTCTTTTAATAAGCATTAAACATCCCTAACAAAGATATCTCAAAAAGGCCTTGATTAAGCACTTTATAAGTTTTTTGTTGATTCAAATGTTGATTCTTATTTTTTCACATTTTGAAAGCATTTGAGCTTCCTTTCACCCACTCTATCTTCAAGCTAGAAAGGTGTGTAAGTACAAGTGTACAAGGCATAAAGTTAGATAGGCTTGATTTTGAGTGGAAGAAATATGAAATTAAAATGGATAAAGAAAAGAAAGGGATGGTAAAAGAAGAATCTAGATGGGAGAGGGAGGTTGGCAGTGTAAAAGAATAGAAGGAGAACAAAAAAAATTAAAAATATAAGAAAAAAATAAAAAAATTATATGATGAAGATAATTTTGTTTTCAAAAAAGGAGGTTAAATTTAATATATTATTAGTGTAAAATATCTAGTACTATCAATGAATAAGAAAATGACACATCACTAAAAAATAGATTTTAATAATTTTTATCAACAATGAAAATATTTTAACAATTTTTATTAATGTCTAATTTATACAAATAATAAATCAAATTTAAATAAATTAGCATATTCGAATTCATGAAATTCAAGTATAGAAGTATTATTATTTTAAGTAAATTATGTTCCGTAATAAACATAAATTTTATTTATTTATTTATTTATCTTGTAATTGAAAAGGATAAAGCCTAAAAAAATAGAAAAGCAATTACATAGGAATAACGCTAGGGGCATAGATCAACTAATAATAGGAATTGAAGGTCTAGAAGAGGATTATCCAATATAGTTAGATCTAACTCCTATTTAAAGCTGTAAAAGACTAACCGATTTGTATAGTGATGGCCTTTTATGTATGTTTACAGAATCAAAACCTTCCAATTTCTATTCAAAATTTGGTGACATTGCTTAACCAAACTTCTCATATGTAAATTACAAGTTCTACCATTAGAAAACACCTCAATAAGAGCCTTCAAATCAAACTCCAAAATAATAGATCTATAACCCAGTTACTAAACAAATTTAAAATCCTCCAAAGTAACCCATTACTCTATAATGAAAGCATCACATTGCCTTAGATCTTTTACAAATCCTCTTAGCCAAGCATATTTGCCATTTCTCAAAACCCTTCCACAGTTAAACTTTAATTCATTTTTCTTTACGGCTTTATCATAATTTAGCCTAACAGAACCCAGTTTTAGTGACTTCTAGTAAACATCAACTGTTATTATGGCTCTTTACAAGATTAGTTTTTGTAAAATTGTTTTTTCAATTTTATATCCAAAATATACTTAAAGATAACCTTTTTCAACTATAAAGAGAAAATAAAGGAAGGGTCAAAGATATGTTTATTCTCCCAAAACCAAAGTAGCCACATTGAAACACCCAACATGATAGGCCAATCCATACTATCTCCATTGTTTAAATTATTTTCTAGATTATGAATAACCTAAGGAATCAACTCTAAAGTAAAGAAACTAGCTTTACTTCTCTTAACAATTAAGGATAGCTACAACTTTTTTGCATTATTATATTCCTATAGTACACGTATGTTGTCCTCTATCTACATACCACAATATGGATAATTGGAATTTCCTATATGATGCTTCCCTCTCTAATCATTTATTAGAATTCCATTGTTGAAAACATGCTAAAAGAATAGCTTAATGGATCTAGCTCTTTCCAACACCTTACAAGATTCCAAATCTAATTTTGGTATGTCTAAATCTAATTTCAAAGCATTTTATAAGGACTTTTTACAATGAAAATGCCATTTCTACTATACTTCCATAACTCTATATTTAACCCTATTAGTTAATTAGAAGGCAAATACACATGGATTTCTTCAAGAATATTCATCAAAACTAACTTCTTGAATATATCTATACTTCATTCTCCATTCCTAAAAGTAGCCTATGACATAGTAACATTTATCATGCTATCTAGAATTTATCCCAAAACATGATCCCTTTATTTCGAATTCTCTAACTAAACATCATGCAAAAATTCACACTTTACTCGTTGCCTATACTCCATGAAACTCCATATCTACAACATTTCTACATATTACATGAACTCTTTTAAAAAGGTGAATCTAATTTCTTGTTTCTAGCTAAAGATCCTATCTTTGATATTTACTTTTCTAAATGTAAGACCATAAATTAATTTTTCTTGTAAATATGTTTCAAGTAGATTTTATGAGGCGAGCATCATTTATATTTTTAAAAATTTTTAACCCTAATCCCTCATTCGATTTTTGTCGACACATTCTTAGCTAGGATACCAAATGCAATTTTCTATCATTAAACTCATGCCCTTAAATAAATGTTCTTTCATGCCTTTCCTTTTTTTGAATCACAAATAAAAAGATGAAGGAATTAATTGCATTATCTAAATAGGAAGAGCCTCAATAATAATTTTCACTAAAATAACTCTACCATCCATTGATAGGGCATTTAGATTTCTATCCCACAAGCTTATCTTGGACTTTTTTCACTATATGACCATATGTACCTTTAGCTACTCTTTTGTAAACTAAAGGCACCCCAAGGTATATCCTATGATTTATTGAAAGAGTAAAAGCACTTTTATTCATAATCTTTTCTCTTATATCAACTATAACATTTTTGGAAAGAAGATATTAGTTTTAGAATGATTAATTTTTTCCTTGAAACTTGGCAAAATGGTTAAAGATAGTCTATTGCTTTTTCATAGCCTCTCTAAATAAAAGAAAATCATCAACAAGGATCATATGTGATATAAAGGACTAGATTAACCTACTTTCATTGGAATCCATTCATTACTTTCAATAACATCACTTACAATATATAAGCATAAAATAAAAACACAAAGCGATAGGGGTTCACCTTATCTTACACCTCCAGATAGGTTGAAATCCTTTATCTTATTACTATTCCATAGCATATTAAAAGATATCGTTGAAAGGCAATTTATGACTAAATCCACAATTTTTTTGTGCATGTTAATCTTTATAAGTATTTTTTTTAATTGGATCCTAATTGAGCTAGTCTAAGCTTTTTCCAAATCCGCTTTAATAGTGAAGAAACCTTGCTTACTTCTTATTTTCCATATAAAGTGAATTAGCTCTTAGGTTATAACAATATTATCTTGAATCCAATGTCAAGTTACAAAACTAACTTGAAAAGAAGAAACCAAACTTAGCTGTGTAAGCTTTAGCCTACTCACTATTATTTTCATTATATAATTGTATAAAACATTGCAAAATGATATAAGTAGAAACTAATTGATAAATTTAACTTTATCTATCTTAGGAATGAGATAAACTAAAATTTTATCAACATCATGAGCATCATGGCCTTAAAAGACCTCATTGACAAAATAATAAACACTCTTATCAATAACTTTCCAATTTTCTAGAAAAAATAAAGATGGATAGTTGTCCTCCCCTAGGGCTTAACTACTACTGATAAAGATTATAACATTTTCTTTTAATTTCTATATTATTTATTAAGGCAATAATGGTATCATTCTAGCCATTATTAAAAAATAGACACTTCATTCTTATCTTTACAAAAGTTCTTTAACATTATTCTTGCATGATTAATGTTAAAAAAAACCAATCATACACAACACTTCTTCCATGTTTTCTATCCACCTATCATTTATGTTTCATGACATAGAGATTTTATTTTAGTTTCTCTTTTTTATTGTTTTTGCAAGATAGTATTTTGTATTTCAATTTCCTTTATTAAGCCATTCTACCTTTGATTTTTACTAGTATAAACCTATTCTTGTTTCAAAGTTTTGGTTAATTTTACCCAAAGATCTTTCTCCAAATTGATAAGAAAAATATTACTTCAAAATTCCTAAGGTCTTTGAATCCCCATTATTCTTGCCAAGAGTTCTACTTTTCTTTTCTTAATATGGCCATATACACTCTTGTTCCATTATTTAATTATCAAAGTGAACTTTTTTAAAGCTTGAGCAATATCCACTTCTTTTGCTAAGATAATGATAAAAAATTAGTTAAATCATCATGAGAAAGATAACAACCTTAAAATAAAAAGGACAATTATTTAATGATATTAAATTTCCATATAAGCTAACCAAAAGTGGATGATGATTATAATATACCTAGGGAAAAACTTTAACATATACTTTATTAAAGTGAATTCTTTATTCCATGTTGCATAAAGTTCTATCTAACTTTTCAAATAGTCTATCATATCTGCTAAGTTCAGGCTTTTTCCATATAAATCACCTTTTTAGACTTCCTTTATAAGATTAGAATTATTAATTCTATCATTGAAGATCAAGGCTCCATGCTAGTTAAAAAGAGCACCTAGACCTTCAATATCACTAAAATCCTTAACAAGAGGCCTTGATCCATTATTTGCTTGCTTAAATTCTCAATCTCCTTCCATAAAACCATTTTTCATATCATTGCTTAAATTAACATGGATAGTAGTGAAAAACCATGTCCTTTGTCAAGTTTAACTTTCAAATGCATAAGTTGAAAATTTTCTACCATTACCTTAATGGTGATTTTCTAGCTCTTCCATCCTACCCAAATGCCACCAAAGTAGCCATCCCTAGCAACTAGACACATATTATCAAAACTTAATTGTTTGAGAAATTTTCCTTTTCAAATTAAATTTATTCTTATTTCCAAGAGAACCAAAATATTTGGAAAATGTTCACTTAAAATTGTGAAAAACTTAAGATACAATTTTTTTTGTTTAGTACTAGGACAATTCCAAATTACTACTTTATTCGACATTAAACATAAATTACAAAATTTGATGATATCATGTTAGTTCTCTATGTATATGGACTTATTGTACTTTATGAGCCTTAAAAATTTATTTTTTGATTACTTCTATGCAGGATACCCTTACCCTTAATATTTATCAAGATTAGATTGTCTAATGCCTTTTAAGTTAAATTCTCCATAACTTTCATATGGTACTTATTGGTAAAAGGTTTTACAATATTAGAAAAGTATGCCTATCTATCTAGGCATTTTAGGAACTTATGATATTTGAGAATTAAAAATAGTGTTGCCTACTATATGAAATGTTTTTTCCTACATTATACTTAACTTCTCCCTTATTTGAAGTGATGGGTTCTAGATGTTTTCACAAATATTCTCTTTATCTAACCAAGTTGGTCAAGACATGTTAGTTTCCATACGTGCTTCATACTTACTAGTCATACTTTTTTTTAGTGTTGTCTTGTTTATGAATCTTAAAGTATTCTCTCTATGGTTGGCATCATTATCATACTTCTTCTCCTTATTAGAAATTGTTTCTTTGTTATACATCTCCCTCTCAGAGGCCTCTTTTATCCTCTAATTATTCTCATAAAATAAAATATCAGATTTGTATTTGTGGTTGATTTTGTTTTCATCAATAATGGCCTTTCTTGTTCCTTCTCTAGTAGGGTTATTTGTTTTATGTACCTTCCTTTTCTTTTGAGCGTTCATCCATTCACCAAGGCATGGTTAAGGTTAACCACACTTTCTTTTTAAGCTCCTATAACATCATGCCAAGCATAATTTCCTAGAGCTATATTAAACTCTTTTGCTTTATCTGAACATTTGCCTAAATAATGTCATACATACTACAATGAAAGTAAATCATATAAATGCTTTCATACTTTATCTGACCCTTTATTGAGTATTCTATGAGAAGTTCCTTAGTAAGATCTACTTCTACACAAATCCTTACTTACCCCTTATTTGATCAAGAGTTATTGCATCAATCTTCACAGTTTTTTCCAACTTTATTCTTTAAGAAGGTCAAATTTTTTTATCATATAGCCTAATTGAATGGCTAAATAGTTGAATCCATATAGCCATATTAGTTTTATTTGCCTCTTCAAGGTCAAACTTAGGATCTTATTTATGCAAAGTTAGGTAGTGATTATTTAATAACCATGACCCTTTCATAAGTGTGAATTCATAATCTAGTACTGCACTGAATTTAACTAGAAAAAATTTCATTCTTTAAATTAATAAAGTCTAGAATTTCATCCCAAGAGTTTTATGATTAACATGATCTTCCATGGTTAACTTAGACAAATTTCTTCTTCCTTGGACATAACAAATGTTAGACAAGGTTTATTTCCATCCATCTCTTGTGCAACTTAAAATTCACTAAAATCTTGATTCATATATTCAAGATCACCATCATAAGATGCACTTGAAGTGTCACCTTCCTTTTTACCCTTGATATTACTCCTTTTGTGCACACCTATAAATAAATCCTTATAGGTTTTCTAATTATCTTTCTCTACTGATTCCTTTCCCTTAGTACAACATCAATATATTGCACCAGACCTTTCCTTATCCCTTTAAACCTATGATTACTATTTTTAACTTTTTTTCATACTGTGATTTAAGTAAATCAAATTCCTTATTAGAAACTTAAAAGTTTCTTTTCTTGCCATCTCAAGAAAAACCCATAAATTTTATATTTTTCTTTAAAATTGGAGCTCACCTAATGAGTAAAGTAATTAATATTATATTTTAAATACAATATTATTAAATATAAAATTTATTTAATTAAATTCAATAAATATTAATAATACTTATAATTTAAATTTAATCATTAAGTAAAATAATTATTAATTAGTAGTTATAATAATGATATTTCAAATGTTTAAAATAATTATAAACAATTTATTCATTATTATTTTTTATAATACTTATAATGAAATTAGTGATTAAATCCAATTCATTATTAGTATAAAATATTTTACATTATCAATAAAAAAGAGTATGATACATCACTAAACAAGTATTAATAAGTAATAATTTTTTTCACTAAAAGTAAAAAATTTTAAATAATTTTTAAATCCATAAAAGTATACAATAAAAATATAAATGATAATGTAAAACTTAACATTGGCAAATTTAAATCCATAAAAATATATAATAAAAATAGATATTTCAATATACTATCATTAAATTTATAATCAAATTAATTATATTTAAAATATTATAAATAAATATGGTAAAATTATAAATTTTTTGTTATCATAACATAAAAAAATTATTCTACTTGAAAACCTATCCAATGCCCACTTTTAAATTATTTAACCTTAAAAAATTAATTCTTCATTCCAAAGATTTTCTTCTTAAATATCTTAATATATTAAAAATACTTAAATTATAGAAGGTAAGTTTTACTCAACATTGACTATCACTTTCATTAATGACACTAATGGAAAACCATTGTGAAGAGAAGGAAATGTATAAAAAATGAAATCAAGGTGAGAAAGAAAGCCAGGAATGAAAAATAAATGGAAGGGGATATATTTAATTTAAATTCAAGGAGGCAGGAGTATTTAATGTTAACCCAAAGTTTTATATAATGAATTTTGATGATGACAAATGAATATTATAATAGCATAGCATGTATTTATACTAAAGTGTTATAAAGTCTTTAATATATATATATATATATTATGATTGCAATAGCAATGCTTGATTATGTAATAAAAAAGTTATATCTTATACAAGCATCATTAAGCATATGATTGATCAAGATATATGATATGATGATTATGCATATTCTCATGCTAAGTTGTTCTATATTCTATGTACGAATTAGGGATATCAATATCTTGATATATTAGATTGGACTACTCAAATGGCTTACAAATTTTATGTCTATTATATAGAAAAGTGCAAAACGAAAATGAGAGTTAGCATTGAAGCAAGGAAACGGAAGATCATATTATGCTCAACTTTAGAATAAAGAAGAAAGGCAAAAAAGATGATGTAATCCAAGCATTGAAGGATGACAAGTTCAAGTTTTGAAAGTTTGGAAGTATCAAGAAAAGCCTAAAGACTTCATTGTTATAATATCTCATTTTAGGACTAGACTTTCTTGTAAAATAGATTCTTTTTAGAATATGGAATTTAAATATATTTTTATAATATTAGCTTGATCAAAATATTTTAAAAAGATAACTCACAAATATGTTTTTACTAGATAGCTTATGGAGACACTTCAAAAAAACTAATGAGATATGAGGTTTTAATTTCTTCAATTTTGACCTTTGGTTACTTTTTTTAATCATATCTCATAAAATAATTGTGATTTGATTGTCAACATTTTTCTATAAGAAAATAGACTTAAAAGCCTTTTCATGAACATATTACTTGCTTAAAATTATTAATATATGAGAAAGTTATGATTTTTTTAATTTGAGTTTAAAAATTAATTTTTTGTATTTTGGTTTTTTTTTTACCTTTGTTCATTACTTTAAACATATCTCAAAAATTATATTAGATATAAGCATGAAACTAGTTCCATTGAAAGTAAAATTAAATAACTTTCTAATAATAAGTCATTTACTCAAAATAGATTTAAAATGAAGAAGTTATAGGTTTTTAAAGTTAAGTATGCAATTTTTTCCTTATGAATCAATTGACTAATCTATTTTGGACAAGTAAAGATGGAAATTCTCATTAAAATCAATTGACCAATCAATTTTGACTATTTTGGTGTGAATATAATAGCTATAAGTGGGTAATTTTCATTCCTTACTACCCCCAAACAGCTATAATACTTTATAGGCTTCTTATATAAGCTAAGAAATATCAAATACAATGAAAATAGAGCTTGAACTTCATCTTTTAATATTATTTCACTCCTTCTTTTATCAAAATTATGAATTAAGCTATATATTTGAACTTTTTGTATTCTAAAAGCTTTATTTATTTTATCCACTCTATAAGAGAATTTGTTTAAGTTGTTATTCATCTTTTATCACTTTCTAATTGTAAAGGGTGATGTATCCCTTGAAAATTTTTTGAGAGAGTAAAGTATCCCTTGTAAAGAGAGTTTTTACTCAAGGAAGAGTAAGGAATTGTAAAAAGCCTTCTTCCGGTGCTTGGTTGAAACTTAAAGGAATAATGGATTAAAACACAAGCTTGGAAAACTTGGTAAGTGGATGTACACCTTATAGAGGATATTTAAAGGAGGAATCATTATAAATTCTTATATTTGATCTCTTTATCTTATTTCTTTATCTTTTTGCATTATGCTTTCTTTTATTGCTTTACATGCTCTATTTTTCTTGAGATATTATGTTGTAATGCTTATGTTATTGCTTGGATAATTGAATGGTTGAAAGATAAATTCTTCAATATTGATCTTGATGCTTGAATTATTGAGTGGTTGAAAGAGAAATCCATTTATGCACGCACTTTTTGATTATTTATTTATGCATAGTTGAATAAGTGGTTTTATATAAATGCATAGAATTGTTACATGTTGTATATAAATCTCTTCATCTTGAATTTATTTCTTAATGATTTGTTTAAGGATAGTTGAATAAGTTAATTTGCACTAATTCTTTGAATTGTCATATCTTAGGGTAAACATTTTTATAAAGCTCTTTTAGAATTGTTTGAATCAAAATTATCCTTATGACTTTCCAAAATCAAAAACTTTTCATGAAAAATTTCAAAAATGGCAAAAATAAAAAAAAACCAATTTATTCCCTCATGAGTGTGGGTTGTCAAGGCCTGCATTTAAGTCTAAATCAAATTCAACATTCCCTTATTTGCTTTCTCCTTCTTCTTAATGATCTTTCTTTCTTTCTATCCTTTTTCTAGTCCTTATTGATATCCATTTAAATTAAGCTAAATCTTTTCTTGGAACAAGATAAAGGTAAAAAAATCTAATAAGAGTCAAAATTAAAACAAAGTAACCCTTATTTGAGAAATGCACTAGGTGAACTCATGACTAGCTTTTAAGCTTCACATTTTTTAGGAGATATTTTTAATTGGGAAAAATATAAGATATCTTTTTCAATTATGGGGTGGTTCCCCTTCTACTTTAAAAACTTAAAAATCATCCCTTAAACTTTATAAAATTTGAAATTAATACTCATTGCTAGCTTAATAACCATTTTATCAAATTATATTATTTTTAACAAAATTTTTAAACAAGAATCACAATATTATAATATATTAATTTATTTCATTATTTTTTGCATGTAATTCCATAACTTATTCTTTATTATTTAATTAAAACTCTATGTATGTAAGTTAATCTAACAATGATAGTTACGAACCTACCTTTTAGCATCATACCTACACTTTATATATGGTTCCCATTATTACTTTATCTATCTATCTAATATTCTCTTTTACTTTTCTCCTATCATACTAACTGAGGTATCAAAAAACTTTTTCTATGTTGTGCAAATCTTCTCCTAAGGACCCTGTTCACTAGGGTTTTATCATTAGTGCCATTTGTGACTTACCTTGCCACCATCTTTAATTAGGAAAAAGGATTTTCCATATAAAAAAATTTAACTTTCTAATGTACTTTACTAATGATAAGATTTTTACATCTATGTAGGTAAAAAAAAACTTTAGTAGCATCAAAGAGGAGAGAGAAAGAAAGAGAGATCAAATCCACCTCCATTGCATTAGTACGTTTCTTGGAGGGATCAATACTTCTTTGGATGATCTAACATTTGAGCTTAATTTAAGCATTATTATCATATGGATTGAAATAGCGAAAAAAATAATTTCTCCTTTTGTTATTGTTGTAATAAGGAAAGGAAAGGCACTGCATCACCAATTTTCGATTAAATCTCTAATGATCACAATCATAGGAAGAAGATTTTCAGGATATAATCAAGTAATAAAAGATGAAAGAAATATCTTCTTTTATAAAAATGTTGATGCTTAAAACACCATAAGATTTGTAAAGGAAGGAACTAGATAATGCATAAAGTGATCTGAACACTAAGGAAAGCCAAGTGTTTGGACAAGTCACTAAAGGCTATGCATCAAAGGAACCTTAAATCTTAAAACATTTTCAAAAGTATGATAAATTTATTAAATATTAAATTTATGGTCGCCATTACATTAATTTTTGACTTGGTAATGCTACCAAGTGTCATATATAATTTATTTTCTTTGCTAGAAATGCTTTATCTGAGTTACACATAAAATATTCATTGAAATAAGTGATTAACATAAATGATATAGTTAAAAGAAAATCAAACAATGGAATCACACATCACATTTTACTTGAAATCAAACTTTTCAATAATAAGATGAAATTAATATTACTATTTTATGTGAAAATTATTTTATTTGTTTTCATGTTAAATAATTTAATTTTTTTGTGAAATCCTTTTCTATGTTTACTTGAAATTCTTTTATACATGAATGTTAAATAGGATTTGATTTGATTTTGAAAAAATGTACAAATGAGATGATATTTTCAATTTCTTGTTTTACATGAAATCATACTATAAGTATAGATTAATTGTTTTCATTTTACATGATTTTCTTATATCACACTGAATTTTAGAACTTACATATGATTTTGTTTTGTTTTGAAATCAAATATGACTTTGATTATATAAAATCATGTTAAAAACCTTCATATGCAAAATCATGTTATCCTTTATTTATAATGTGATAAAGTCAAAATTATGTAATGGAAATTACATTTTGAAGTTTTATATTGATTTCCTCATATGAGATTTTGTTTTTAGAAAAAGAAAAGAAAAAATATGACTTCACATTTTCATATATGGATATTATATCAATCAATTTACATATATGGATGTTGAGAGGAAACATTTTTCATATCGATTGATGAAACAAATAAATTAGAAATTATTTTAAATAATGTGATTTTTTTCATGTTAAAAAGAATATGAAATCCAAAATTTAAAATTATTTTAAATAATGTGATTCATTCCATGCTAAAAAGAATATGAAATCCAAATTGTGAAATTATTTCAAATGATGTGATTTTTTTCTTTTTGAAATATTATAATGCAATAATTTCATTATGCTTAAAGGATTGCCTTTGTTTCACATAATATTACAGTTGAAATTGTTTCAAATAACATGATTCTTTCTTTTTTAAAAGATCATAATGCAAATATTTCATTATGTTTAAAATATATACTTTCTTTTCACATCATAGATTATTTTAAATATATGCTTATCTTGATTTTTTACATAATTATCATAAACTTGATACATAATTCTTACATTATAACTTAAAATATTTGTATTAGTTTTTCCATAGGACTAAACTAAACATGATAGGTACTTATAATTTTGATAATTTATTTTAAGTTTTTATTAATAACATTTATATATTTTGGTAGCATATCTAACATAACTATCTCTTTCATTAATTACTTCTGAATTTGACTAGAGCCCTTAAAAGTGCTCAATGATGTGTAAAGGAAGGATAATATACTCTTCTATAAATTATCTTCTACCTTTCTACAATGCACAGTTTGCATTAAAAAATTTGTACACTAATTACTGTTCTCATTGTATAAGATGATCGACTAAAGAACTAATTGTCATATATAAGCCCATATGAGAAAGGAGGAAAAACCCATGCAACAAAATTTCATGACAATGACCAATTATCTTATCAAAAATCAAGAAAGTCAAATAGAAAGTAGTATTTTAAGAATCAAATAAGTGAACCATGAGTTTATAATATAAAATTTGAGTGTGCTACACGTCTTCGACACTATATTAGAACTCTGGCAGAAATCCTTCGGCATCTAAATTGATTCCTTGAACATGCATCCTCACTCAATACTTTATGATTTACATTTCTCTCTCATGATATATACTAACCTAATTAATGAAGACCTTTTTAAAGTGCCACCTTTGGTTCTTTGTTTCTCTATTTTGCAAGTATTGAAACCTCCTTTTCAAAAAGTCAAGATGGAAAGGAGCAAGTGACAACAACAATTACAAACCTACCTTTCAACACCAAACCCACACTTTATATATAATATCCCTTATTACTCTATCTATCTATATATCTAATACTCTCTTTTATATTTACTTTTCTTCTACTTATGCAAACTTTGGTATCAGAGTGCCTTTTTTTTTTTTAATTTTTAGGTCTTCCACCAAAGATCCCATTCATTAGGTTTAGTCAAATTCTTATTAATTATATGACACTTGCAAAAATAATAACAAGATAAACTAACATACACTATAATATTGTGATTTTGATTTTAAAAGATGATAAAAAAACATAATTTAATAAATTAGTAGATTAAGTTGATGGTGGATGTTAATTTTATGTTTTATATAATTTAATGGGTAATTTTCAAGTTTCTAAAGTTGAAAGCAAAATTCAAGCAATTGAAAAATTGAAGAGGGCATTTTACATTTTTTTTCCTTTTTAATTTTATTTGTTTGAAGATTAAAAAAAATACATGAAATCATGTGGTTGAAAAAACAACTTCTTTAAAATAGAAAGGCTATTTTCCATCACACTTCTCATATTCAACATTGAATAAATAAAATACTTTCTATTATCTAAATATTTTATAATTATAAATATGACACTGAGTCTGGATTATTCTTGTGAGATATGCTTTTTATCAAAAGAAATGAAGATTTATTTGATTAATTTCTTGGGATCAAGATTTCAACAAGCCTCTAATTAGAGGTTGAACATACTGCCCAGTGACAGTCTCAAATTGTCATATACAAGTACGTCGAGCTCTCCCCGTATGCATACACGAAATTTGGAGTGAAATGAGTCAACTTGCATACGCCTTTCACTTTTTTTCTTTTTTAAAGACTGGGGTATTTCTACAATTTTTTTTATTAAATATGAGATTAATCTTTGTTTGGAATAAGGAGAGTAGATGGTGAACCTCGCCCTATAAACACATTTCCAAAAATTAAATTCAAAATTCTATACTAGGCTTGGGCTCCGTTTGTTTTGTTAGAAAGTACTTTTCGTAAGAAAATATCATTTGTATATAAATTAATGAAAGAATAATATACTATTTACATTAATAATTAAAAAAATTGATACTTAAAAACTTGAAAATAGAAAAAAGTAAATTCTTTTTTAAAATATGAGAAATTGCTTTCTCCAAACTCTTTATATTTAACATTAAATAAATAAAATATTTTCTTCATCTTATCATTTTTATAGATATATTTTGTGGAAAATATTTTTTGACGAAATAAATAGAGCCTTAAAATGTCTTGATCCTTGGCCTGTTTCCACTTATTCAACCAGTTGTAGATAAGCCTTTCCCACTTATGTGAGGTGAGGGGAAAGAGTTAAAATGTTGACATTTTCAGGTAGTTCAATTCTTGATTTTTGTCTCTGGAGGTTGTAGAGCAGCTTCTTTAAATATAACCTGATTGGACTGAGGAAAACAAAAGTTACTGAGATTTTTCTGGTCATCTACAACCAATTGATGGTACGCCTTTCACATGTAAAAAAAGGGGGGGGGGGGGGGAGTTAAAATGTTGACATTTTCTAGTAGTTCAATCCTTGATTTTATTTCTGGAGGTTGTAGAGCAGCTTCTTTAAATATAACCTGCCTGAATTCAAAAACAAAAAACAAGAAACAAGAAATAAAAAATAGTTACTGTGATTTTTCTGGTCATCTACAATTAAAGACAAAAAGATGTCTTTGCACAGGCTGAGGAAACCATCTTCACAAGTCATAAACACTATAACATACAGATTGCATTTCAACATATAAAATCACGGCCTAATTGCCAGTGAAAGCCATCTTCACAGGCTGAGAAAAACTGCAGCTATTGAAGTTCCTGGAAACATAAAATGGCAAATATCAGTGCTCCATCCACCTAATTGCCAGTTTTACCTTACAAAACCTTCCGCAAAGGAACATATCAGTAATAATAAGTCAGTATTCCTAACTTAGCAACCATTCAGTTGGTAACAGACAACTTCACAAAATTCAGTTTTTGTTACTTTTCTTTTTCCGCATGGCAGTAGGTGCAGTACTCATGAAGAACTTGAGTTTGTCAACACTCAGTGTTTTCAAAAGTATTACCTATATTCTTGCAGGACTTCGAACTTCAAAAGTAGCAGATGCACTGAAAGACACATTACCCAAAGGACTAGAGAATGGGATCCAGTTCACAATGGTGGAGCTGCTGGTATCGATTGTTTCTTATATTTGGTCCTCTTCCAACAAAGGGGTTGTCCCTGCTGAAAATACACATGAGCAATCAAGACGTAGGCAACAGCAAAACATCTACCTACACGGAAGAATTGAGAAGAAATCAGCGAGCATCTAATTTAATTTATTTTTCAACGAGTGCGTAGGATTGGGGAGGACATGTTTTGAACTTAATTGATAACAACAACTTAAACCTCATCCGTATGCAACAATTAAAATCCTTAAGCCATGAGGTGACAAATTGCATACTCGCCATAACTCTAAGAATCCTAGTCCCTGAGAACAGATAGAGATGAAATTTAAAAATTTTTTCTGCAATTACAGATGAACAAAACACCCCAGTTTTGAAAGGGAAAAAAAAAACTTCAGGTCCGCTTGTTTTTTGAACGACATTTTCCATAGGAAAATCTCATATGCTCTTGTATGGATAAAGGAGTGACATATTATCTTTTTACCTTATTACTAAAAAGATGATACCTATGATTATGGCAATGGAGGAAAACAACTTTCTCTTAGGAAAAAAAAAAAAGAAGTTATCTTCCTTTAAACTCCCTACATTTAGTATAGAATATATAGAACATTTTCCACTATTTTAACATTTATAACTATATTTTTACGTAAAATGTTTTCCACTAAAACAAGTGAAATCTTAGCTTTTCTTGGTTGCATCCTCCTAACACCAAAAAGGAGCATACAGCGGAATCGACGTAACACTCAACACCTACACACCTACACCTAGCGACCAAAAAAATTCAAACCAAGATCACCTGCCGATCCTTCCTCATGGTAATCACCTCATTCGTCACTTCAATTCTCTCTTTTGATCCTTCCTAAGTTATCTTCCTTCTTTCCAATTCTTTACCTGCATACTCGTTACAGAATTCCTCAAGTGCAAGTTCTAATGAGTCTATCAGTCTGCTATTTTTCTCTAAAGACAACAGGAACATAACAAAGTCCGTTGAAAGGCACAACAAATCTTCTCATTTATAGTATTTAGTAGAACAAATTAGTATTTCTCAATATCTTAAAGATAACAGGAAGTGAATGTACACGTTCAAGTATGCAGGCTGTGATATTGTCCTGCTGAGCCACAATGTTGTCTTCAGGAAATCAACAAGAATTTAGCTGGGTTCATACCCATAATTTGCAATTATACTAAAATAAACATCATATGCCTATGCCGCTTCAGCTAATCCAACTCTAAATACTACTATAATAAAAAATTCAGTGATGACAACCCATGAAATGTTCCCAAAATCTTGTATTGGATAAAGAAACATCTGAGTTTAAAGCTTATAGGGAAGATTGATAAAATTTATTAGAAGTCCATTTCTATTAATCGTAAGTTGTAAAGGAGAAGAGATGTACCAGAGAGGTCCATGAGGCGGAGCAATATCTGAGGTGCTAAATCCACAAATCCATTATGCTATAACTCCGTAACCCACTTTCAGGACATACTGATTTGTGAATTCAACATAAAATATTAAAATGAAATGAGCAAGTTTTGATTGAAACTAAAAGATAAAATGGCACAGGTCATAGCAAATGTCAACTGACATAATAATAGTTTAGACTTTAGACATTTCTTCTATAGGCTAAGAATCCTGCAACTTATCCATTTATGAGATATAGGAGAAGATGATTGGACTTGGAATTATGGAAACTTCAATGACTAGAACTAATCATCTCAAAACAACTCTTAAGTCACTAAGCAAAATCAAAGGAAAGATTTTATTTTATATGGAAGCTACAATGGGGAAGCCAGCATTGCTGCTCTGGCGAAAGATGAAACACTTTGTTCCCTAAGGTAAGAGAAATGTTGGACATGGAAGATAGACTTCCACATTCAACTGCCGATTTCCTATTTAGGCTGGGAAGTTTATCACAGAGCTGGGGATACAAGTGAGGGAATGAGCTTGCAGCAAGGACATTAATTATCTTGAAAAGAAAAATGAATGTGAACGGGGTTTGCCTTTTTGAAATAGTTCAAGATCTGAAATTCTGTCTTGTTTAATCTTTAGCAGCTTTCTAATCCATACCCCTGCCATTTCACAAACAGTGAATCCAGTGTCATGCATACTATCATCAGATCTCCTCTCTATATTTTTATTGACCACGCTGACAATGCCCATCTGCACAAATATAGGGTAATTCAAGATTTTAGATGAAGAATCAGTGACAATTTTATGACAGACTGAAAATTAAGCCATCCAAAAACAGTGATTTTGTCATTATGGTGGTCAACCCTAACCACACGCAGGGTTCTGTCATAAGTACAGAAGCCAATCTGGGAGCAGGTCTGCTGTGTGCCTGTGAAGCAGTAGATATATTTAAGAGTTAATTCAGGACAGAAAATCTAGAGAAAAAGATTGGCATAATGAAAAACCAGACCATATAAATAGTAAAAGGTGGGTATTAGGAAGCCTTGTACAACTGTAAAACCTTCACATGAAGGTCAGGAAATAAACCATATATGATTGGGGATACCTCATCAATCAGCATATCCAAAATGGTTTTCCCACATTGTCTAACCACTGCCTTGCATTGTTGGCTTACAGGACCAGCTGCCCCAGTTGCCTGATTGATTAGAGCAATTACACACTGTGAATGCAAAATACAATAGTTGGATTACCTGTGTTTTACTGTCTTTTAGAAGCTTAATACAAAACCATCAACTCGGGTAATAATCAGAAAAATCTTAAAACAGCTACTTGTTCCAGCAAATTGATTAAACGCTTCAAAAAGGAAATTAAGAACTTTCTAAACAGATATGGAAAAAAATCACCCAAGAGCAGTGAACCAGGAAAATCAATTACCCAAGAATCTTCAGTCCATGATGAGAGCGAACAGGCAGAAGAAAAACGCAGAAGAATTCCAAATCCCATAAAGTTGTGCGATAGCTATCCATTCGATGCAAAGCAGGTGAGCCTCCAGCACAGAGACAGGAAGCTTGCCAGTTCGTGATTAAAGTGCTTAATTTTGGGCTTGTAGCTCAAGGGGGCCTCACTTGTGTGTTATTGGGAAGTTTTAGTTGAACGTTCAGAAACATAGAATTCGAAAAACCTCCCAGTAAGGGTTAGCTGAACATTTGAACCGCTGAACCTCGACCCAAAACATGAGGAAAAAAAGATCGTGTTCGATTTATAAGATGATGTCGTATGTTAAACTTCTCAAAGAAAACATAGAATTCGAAATTGTTGGTTAATTAACTCCATGGCTCGACCCATATTTCCACCATGGCAGAAAGAATTGACCACTTATTAATGTATCACGTTCTGTTTCTGTATCGGTTCTGTTTGCCTTGTTGGTTAATATTTCAACTGAGCTTTCTTTCGTGATATTAGATGATGCAATTCCTGACTGACATCTTCACTATTATAATCAAAATCTAGGATCAGATTTTCTTACTCTTATCTTCCTACAATCGCAAGGGCTTGGCCAACGGCTATCATCATGTTAGATGTATGAACCCAGAAAACTTTCTCATCGATATCAACAATACATATATTGAACGTAAATGAATAGAGGAGGCATGTTCTCTTAAATTACATAATTTATTAAAGAAATGAAATTCTTGTTGATCAAAACTTGTGTGACTTAACTAATAAGTAATTAGGTATTCAATCCAGTATTGATAATATATGTATGAATTTTATGATAGATAAAATTCATAATTTATATTGATTTATAAATGAAGAATCCTTATCTCTTATCTTTATAGTTTAGGGTTTAAATTTTTCATCAATTCATCCTATTATATAGACATAAAGGCAATTCCTTGTTTTAATTTTGTGGTATTAGCACTAAGAGATAGATTTATACAATCTAGGTATGTCATCCTTTACAATCATCTTTAAGTAATTTATTATAAATTTTCTCATACCATAATATAGAAGTTAAGATCAGCTGATATTTGAAAATTTGTAATTTTATTTTCCTTCAATTAGTATTAGAGTTAGGTTATACTTCTAATTATGGTTGAGAGATGTATATAATTTCAATGTGATTTTGGAATTGAGTGACGTATTCCCTCTCAGGTAAATTTTTTTTTCTTTATAAAATTTACATATTTTGGATGAAAGCATGAGCATGTCCTTTTTTGCCATTTTTAGATATTGCAAACTACCATATTCTTGGTTACATGTACATATCAATAGGTATATTTTGTCCATATGTTGTATGGTAAACTCTCGTTAGTGCTAGGTATTAGTTTTGGGTAATATTAGATATTTTTTGTTGATTGTATAATTTCATATATGTGAACCAAGGAACCTAGAAGATACATGGAATTTGAGAATTATAATCCTTTAAAGGATTACATAAAACATTTAGGTGCAAAACCTTAACACACCTTATTCATATTGTGTTTATGGGGAATTTTAAAACACTTTTAAATGCTACAAAAATTATAATAAGTAGCCAATAGTATAGGAATTATCTAAGAAAATTTTTAGCTAAAAATAATTTTAAATAAATTAGACAATAATAATAAAAAATATTTTCATCCCAAAATGATATGGAAAAATGCGTATAAATATGTACTTAGAAAGTGGAGCACAATAATGTATGCACTATTGCTAACTGCGGCCAACATGGTGGTTTGTGGCCCACACACACCGATTCATGATAGGGCAATGCATGTGGCACACTATAGCACATCTCCTAGCTCCAAAAGTTTGGCATGGGGTTCACGCTTGACCCAATTCCAACCCGCATATAACCCGCTTGCTTCTTGCTTAATCCAATTGAGATTTTTGATAATTTTTTTGCCCAAATTTCATACATCACCATCCCACTACCTAGCCATCTAACATTTATCCAAGAAATTGTATCCTTTTATGAACTTAAAAAAAAAAAAATTCCAATTATGGAGGTTGGTTACACGGCAACAAAAGAAATTTTTTTAAAACATTATCTCTTCATTCTTCTCATTCTTAAAGCACAAAATTCATCCAGAAAAGGGTTCACTTGCTGCAACGTAACTAACTCTCAAATGCAAGACACCACTAAGTTTTAGTTTTTTGGAGAGATTATTATATTTAATAGGGTATACTCATGTTATGCCATGAAATTTTGTATAATTGTATGCCTACTTTCGCGGGACCTATTACATGAAATTTTATTCAAAAAGAAAAATTAAAAGAAAAATTTGTTTTAAAAGTTTGTAAGGGAGAGAGTATGTTAATGATATGGAATACCCTTTAGGTATTATATCATTAGTATAGTAAGTTGATAATCATATGAGTGTAGGATTGAATATTTTATTTCGAAAATTTTAAACACTTATTAGTGGTAAATTTTAGGAATATCATATTTGACCCTTGTATTGTGTTATAAAGTTCTTAAATACCCTTGGTATTGAATTTTATAATACAATACTATATGAAATTGATTGATTAAGAGGAAAATAAGAGCATGATTAAGCATGTACATACATTAATAGTTTGACATATTTTGCTCAATTGCTTTGCACATGCAATTGGCCTCTATAAAGATGCTACATGAGATAAATTATGATGAGTGAGCTAAATCTCAATGTACCTAGCGATTGCTAGGTTGGACATGGTAATCAATGAACTAGAACTAAAACTTGAATCAAATTTGCCAACAAATGTAAAAGTAAGACACAAAAAATGGAAGGAATCCAACAGGATTTATCTAATGATCTTAAAGTATTCAATTAACCTACCCATTAAAAAAGGTATCCCTATGACTGATACCATAAATACAAAAACTTTTCTGGAATCTATGGCAAAAAAATTCAAGAAATTTGACAAAACACAAAAGGGCTACTATCTCTCATTGCTTGAAAAAACCTTTTATGATGGAGTTAATGGAGTCTAAAAGCATATTTTAAAGCTTAGTAATTATCATAACAAATTGAAGACCTTGGGACTTCATTTGGATAATAATTTCTTCATTTGGAGAATTTTAGGGTCACAACCTTTGGAGCTTGATGTTCAAAAGGCTACTTATCAAGCTTGAAAGGGTGAATAGATAGTGAATGACATGATAGTTATTTTAAGCCAAGTAGAAGAGAACATGAGAAAAGGGAAAACTTATACAGTTAATTTGGTGGCACATGGTTCTCTGTCTAGACAAAAAGTGAGAGAACACTTTAAAGATAACTATGGAAAGTCTTTAAATAATAGGAAGAAAGAGCAAACTAATGATTATTTGAAACCCAAAAAGGCCTAGTTTAAGGGTAAGTGTCAATTTTGTAAGAAATTTAGGCATAAGAAAGTGGATTGTTTCAAATTTAATAAATGGTTACATAAGAAAAAGAAATAGTTAGAGAAATCTAAAGGAAAAAGTTCACTAGTTAGAGATAGTTGCTTTCATTAAGCTTGTACTCAAAAGACTTTTTAAATCTTTTATCTTATTTTCCAATTATGAACTTATCTTGTTTATGTTTGATGGACGTTTCATCTTATTTTATGAAATTAAATAAAGTACTTGGTTTGTCAATTATTTTCATATTTATAAAGTTTTGGAAACTATCTCTAAATTTTAAATTGTTTTAAGATATTTTTTTATAGTGGAAGCTGTCAAAATACCTAAATAATAGAAGTGGAATATAACACGTGTTAGCTCCATTATTGACTAATTTAGCTACTTCCCATAGTTTGATCTAGTGTAAACATGTAATTTAGACTATAAAGGATGTTGAATATGTTGGTGTGTGTCTTAAGGGCCAATCATAGAGATGATTGCAATATTACATTTCATTTTGGCAATATAATTATTATATTTTATTTTATTTTATTTTACGTAAATTATAACTTAAATATAATAATTATTCTTGGAATAACTTTGCTATTCTTAAAATGCTCCTAGTCAAGTATTATTACGAAAAGGATAGTAATAATATATCAAGACTAGCATGTATAGTGATCGATAATTATGAATTATGGATATATGATATCAAGTCAATACATGAGTACATTATTAGTGAACAATCTATTGGACTGATCTACTATGAGAATATTGCATGGATGAATGTGTCATTATTTATTCTTATATGATCACAAATGCACATAGTCCTTAAACTTGAAGTTACTACGGTTCCCTACATGAGAAGTTACTCACTTTAATGTCGTCCTATGTCACCTTTAATCGAGATGACAAGTAGGACGTTGATTGAGTGTGTCACAAATCATGCAGAGGGAAGTAAGTAATTTAAACGGAATTTTGTTACTCTTGTATAAAAGAGAAATATCCTTGGGCCCTTTGATTCAGTGAGACTTAGAAATACATGGTCATGTTCAATTGAATTAATATGTGATATTCATAATTTGTTTTAAGTCTACTCAGTATCAAGAAATATAAATTGAACATTGACGAGGATGACACACTCCATACCTCCAGTTCGATTTCGATATTGTTGCAAAAGGGATTATGATGCAAAATATTAATCATATGTTAGGTAGATGTCGAATCATAGACATTCTTACTACTTGAGTGGCAGTGATGTATTGCTAGATACCGCTCATTATTTATGGCTCAAAATGAGTCATTATCAACATAGTAAGAACCTATAAGGTCACACAAAAAGAGTACGAATGAGATAATAATTAATTAGGTTTTAATTGGACTAAAATTCAATTAATTAGACTTATTTTCGTACATATATATATTGTTAAGATAATATATATTTATTCACGTAATATATATATTATATATTAAGTGATATTATTTGATATTAAAATAATATTAGATAATTATATTATTAGATATTAGATAATTATATTATAAGATAATATTATTATTATCTAATATAAAATAATTATATACCAATTTAATGTTAGATAATTATATTATGAGATAATATTATTATTGTCTAATATTAGATAATTAATAGATAAGTCCTATCTCTTCTTACTCTCTCTAGGATAAGGATAAGGTGATAGTTATTTAGTGTGATCAAGATTTTTGAAGCATTATCCTAGTGGGACTAGGATTTTATGATATGTCTTAGTTCTATAAAAAGACTTGAAGGTAGCACATTACATAACATACATTGGCTTCAATCAAACCCAAAACCACTCTAGAAAACGTCCAAACCCAATCCTAGTGAGAGAAACGAATCCTAGCAGCTTCGTGGAGGGGAGAAGTCGTTATTCACTCCGAGTGGATATGGTAGAGATGTTGTACCTTCCAGCTGGCATTTGATTCATCTCGGTCTCTCAAGAATTCGTCCAGAAAGAATACGAGCACAAATAAGGTAAAATCTTAATATTGGTTTATGACTTTTGCATGGATCCTAGGAAGGTTTTGGATCAAAATTTTAAAATTTCGCTGTATATGTTGATCTGAATCCTAATAGAATAGAGTTGTAGGTTTTAGGTTAGGTTGTTAAATACTACATTTAATTGAAACATGTAGACTATAGAGATTTTCCTCTTTAAAAGTGTTTAAAACTTACTTATGGTCTAAAGTTGTTTGCTTTAGTAGGAGTGATATTAACTAAGAAGAAAGTGTAGTCTTATAACTTACTAAAATATGTGAGAAAGATTAAAATTAGGAGAGAAAAATAGATTATAATATATAGGCATTTTTGTAATTCTAGATTTGTGTAGCGTGGATATGCATGTTAATTAAGACAAAATAATTTATAGAAACTTAATTAAAAGCTTAGGAATAAAGTGTGACAAGCCTAATATTATTTGTGTGGTGGGCCCATCATACATAGATTCCAAGTATTAAAAGAGTTCAATATATTAGTTTGCTCTCATGTTTGTTGATCAAATAAAATCAAAATTTATTAGGCCTAATTATTTTACTAAGTGATATGAATTATCCCATATGCATCAATCATAAGTAATCTGTTGTTTATGAAAAGTGGTTTTGCATTGCAAAATCATCTTGTATCTGGGTGATATAATTAATTTCACATTGACTTAAAAGAGATAAGGAGATCTCATATATACAAGATACTTAGACTTTATCAGTTGTCCAAGTAATAATGAAATTGTAATTGGACATAAATCAAAAGGTATTATATTGTGAAATTATTATGTAGTCAACTATAGTAACTCTATAAAAGAGCAAGACATGTTATGGGTTATAATTTCCTTTTCAAGTTAACAAGTTAGGTATTTCCTAGTTTTAATTAGAATTATGATGTGACAATGTTGCTGTTATGGATATTCTTTCAACAATGACAAATTTGTCCATGGAAAGGACTTCAAATTGAAGTACCTATTTGTGAAAGAGAAAATAAGTGAGTATATTATAAATTGTATACTTATGGATCCACTAACAAAAAAAGCTTAATGTTAAATATGAAAGCATGATTATGTGAAAAATATGAATTTATCTAAGCCTTTTCCAATATCTTAAGTTAATAGTGTTAGTGTATATGTCTTAAAACTAATCATATTGATGATTGTAAATTTGAATCGTGTTATTTTAATTACAATTCCAATTATCATATTTATATATGTTATCAGCGTAATATATTTAATTGTGATAATAACCTTAGAATAATTGTATTCTTAAATGTCCCTAGTCATATATCATTGTGAATTGGGTTGCTTTAATATGTTAAAACTAGCATGTACGATAACTTATATGAGATATTAAGTCTATACATAAGTATAAGTTAGAGAACTTATGTACTGGACCGACCCACCCTAAGAATACTACATGGATTGTTATATAAGTTTCATAAATGATTCTTAGTAATCATTATTAATATGATCCTTTAACCTGAGATCGCCAAGGTTCCCTACATGTGAGTTTCATATTTTGATACTACTCTATGTCACTCATAATTAAGTGAATGCAAAGATAGTTATTGGATATGCCATATATCATGCGAAGGGATTTGTGTGATCAAGATGGTGTCCCTCTTATATAACAGAAGTAACATTTGTGGGCCCCTTTACTGGAAATCGCGCATCATATATGCACAGCGGAATTAAAATTTTTGCACAATTTCCACTAAGGATCCAAGTGAATTTATGATGCCATAGATTAGGGATTAGGGTTTAGGGTTTATACCTTTCGGCAAATAATCTACTGTCAGCTACACAGCAAATCCGATCTGCTTCTATCCAGTTCTCCAATCCAATCCGCACTCCAGATCATGAACCAAAATTGAAACTAGAAGAATCAGATCACAAGTGCAACGTTTGATGTGGCTGCACCTCTATGGTATCCACACAGAACAATCTCAAAATTCCAGTCAAAAGATAAGTTGGATGGAATTTCTCTCCTCTCAAGTTTGTGCTAGCAAACTAGAGTGTCTAGGGTCTCCTATTTTTTTTCTCTCTCTCAAAAATGCCTCCCAAATTATATGTTGATTACCTTAAGCATGAATAGCATCTTGTATATACAGACACCCACTAAAACCATAATGAGAGGTGAGTATTATGGGTTGATTATTAATTAGGTCTAATATTATGACTTAATTAATAATTGGTCCCTAAGCAATATAACATTAACAAAAGGGCCCAATCTAATTGGTCCTTTCATTAATTTGAAATTATAGTCCAACTAGAATTTCTAATTATGTTGCTCCAATTCCAATTTTGATTCGTTCTTTATATGTGACCTAATAAGTTCCTATCACGTTGGCAATGATCCTAAAATCATATTTTAGAATCATAAACAATAAGCGGCATCTAGTAATGCATTATTACTACCCAAATAATGACAATGTCAGTGATCTGACATAACCTTTCAGTGACTACGCAATTAAGTCCCTTTTTATCCTAGATATCTAGATCGAACTCAAGGCATGGAAAGTGTCATCCCCTTTCTAATTCGATCTCTATGTTTCTTGATTCATGAGTTGACCAAAAAGAAGCAAATGAGATCAACATCATATGTTGACTCATTTGAGCATGGCCATGCATTTCATAGTCAAACTTAATCAAGGGGCCCATAGATATCGCTCCTTTAGAAGGAGGGATAAAATCTCATCTACATCACTCATATTCCTCTACATAATTAGTAGAATACCCAATCACTGTCTTTAAAGTCAACCCATTGAAGTTAACGTTAGATAGTGTTAAAGCATATAACTAACTATGTTGGAAACCATGGTGACTTCAAGTTAAAAGACCATATGCGTCACTGTCACTATGAGAATTGCTTATGACACTCACAAGATGATCCATGTAGCAATCTCATGGCTGGTTAGTTTAGTACAATTGTTCTCTAACATGTACCTATGTGTTGACTTGATATCTCATATCAATCAACCAACATACTAGTCTCTATGCATCATTGTTATCCTTTTCACAATGATACTTCACTAGGGACATTTAAGAGTATTGTTTATGAAATGATTACTCTAAGGATAATTTACTATATCTATTTATTTAATGCAGAGAAATAATAATCTGAAAGTGCCTCATATAAATAATGAAAATATAATACAATGTATGCTTATACAATCATCATATGATTGGCTCTCAGGGCATACACCAACACTTTTAATTAAGTAAAGCTGAGAAAATGCATAGTCATACTTAGATGAATTGATATGGGATGTCAATTACATTTACTTTAGTTAGTTTACTTAAAAATTAAGAAACCATTGGATTGAGCTCTACGAGAATGACATAGTCCATGTCTCATGCTTAATCTAGATGTCTAGGATAAAAGGACATAGATAATGATTATGTATAAAGGTTTAGTCGAATTACCGACTTTCTCATTACTTGGGTAACAATGATATATTCCTGGACACTGCTCATTATTTATGATCATTAATATAATTAATGATCATTGCTAATGTAATGAGAGCTTATTAGGTCGCACACTTAGAGGCTAGTGGATTTGGAATTGATGAACTAAATTATTTAGGCCTCATATTTGGGAATTTCATGTTATAATTATAAGGCTTAATAATAAGCCTATAATTATACATGGAACAAAGCCCAATTAGTTAGGATTTTTTATACGCCTATTTAAATAGGCTTATTGGGTAATAATAGAGGATTATTATTCATGCATCCCAAAGTATAGAAATATCCTAGCACCCTTCCTGACCATAATCCTGGAAGAGGCGTAGCTAGTATTATAAGGCTAAGGAGAAAAATTCCAACTAGTGTTCTTATAGATGTTCATTACTGATCTGTTAGTTCATATGAATACCTCAGAGTCTTCGGCCAAAAGGAAGTCGAAGAGGTGATAATGAACAAGTTCTTGAATCATCAGAAAGGTATTTCTTGAATGAATCCTTATTCTAATTTAACATTTTGCATGGATCTGTTAGCTAGGATCGATTAATTCTACTGCACTTGTTTGGCTCCGATCCCAACAAATAGGAGTTTTGATAATATGAGCTCATTAATGTCTTATAACATGTTTAAAAGAAATACTCATAATGAGATATTCATGTTATTGCCATACATTTTGTGCACATCCTAGGGTATGACCTATAATTAGAGACATTTAAATCCTATCTCATATATGTTAAGCATCTTAAGTAAATGCTAGGACTCATTATGCATAGATTTACATGTAGTCATATAAAGTTGTTAAGTTTTATTTTACACATTTTAGTGGCGTTAGTGAATGAGGTGTGAGCATCTGATATGTGTTGTTGCTAATGTCCTTTCAGATATAACATTTTTGTTATCAAACATTTATGATCTCAATTGGACTAATAAGTGTTAAAGTACCATTTCTGTATTAACATTGATCTATTTGTAGCTACATTAATAAATCGTGTATGTTCAAGTGGCAGCTTGTTAAATAATTTGTGGACTATAAGAAATTTATTAATGAAAAAAGATTATTATTAATTAGGTCCTATGTGACTTAACTAATGATATAGTTATAGATCCCATAGTGAATAAGATCCACAACCTAGATTAGTTTATAAATAAAGGGTCCCTATCTCACATCTCTATAGTCAAGGTTTAGGTGCTCCATCAATCTACCATGTTGCATAGACACAAAGATTACTGAGGGAGATAATTTGTTATTCTAATTTTATGGTACTAACACTAAGAGATGAATTTACACAACCTAGGTATATCATCTTTTACAATTATCTTTCAATAATTTATTATAAATTTTCTCATGCCATAATATAAAAGTTAAGATCAAGTGACATTTGAAAATTGTAATTTTAATTTCCTTTATGTTCAACCTCCATCACTAAGCTATTGGATTATATTAGATGGTGAAATAATTTAGCCTTAATGCATGGCTATGAATTTCATTTTTAGAATTCAATGCCTATCTACATTGTTGTATATTGGCCTGTAGAATTATATATAAGCAAATTAATCAAATAAAGAACCTGCCTCTTTATCTTTCATTTTGTGTATATCAAGTTTAAAATAAGTGATAGGATATTCAAAGTAAAGAATCAAAAACCAAAACATAAATCATAGTACAGATAAGAAATACTTATAAACTCTATTCAAATCAAATTGAAAAAAATTACAAATTAAAAAATAAAACAAAGCTAATGTCTAATCTTACTCTTGCTATAATCACTATATTAAGGAGTTATGAATTTAGCAATTTAGATAACTCTAACTCGAGCTAGATTTAGTTGTCCTTGAACCTAAAAAGACCTGACTTGCATTGCATTATCTACTTTTAGTTGATAAACTTTAACAACATCGTTCTAATATGTTCTTAGCACTTAGTTAGAATTAATTTAGCTTGATTTTTTGTGCATATTACATCTTTTCAAAACTATGTTTTTAATCTATAAAGAAGGCCATATAATTGGTTTTGTCATAGAATCTCCATTTTCCAATTCCTATAATTTTATGTTCAGTAGGAAATTTAGAGTCTTCATTTGTCATAGAGGCATCAATAGTCAGCCATGCCCTTCACCTATATCTGATGCAAAAAGAGTTTTCTAGAATAAAAGAGTGACCTCAATGCCACTTATTCTACTTAGGGGCCATTTGGTTCATGGTAATTAGAATGGGGAAAGAAAATAAGGGATATTTATTCCCTTTTATGTGTGTTTGGCTAAAAAAAGTTAATTCCCTTTCCCTTTTTTTTTCCTAAATGGACTTACTCCAAATCAGGATACAATGATTTCTGCAAGCCTTTTAAGGAATTCCATTCCTTCATTTTAGGTTTTGCATGAAACTAACTACTTTCTCTATGCGAGAATCCTATTCCTTAATCATTCTCACAATTTATAAGAATCTTATTTCTTTATCATTCTTACAATCTCACAACGACGACATCAAGTACTTCTTCTCTCTTTCTCTCTCACTTATTCTCTCTTTGTCTTATTGCTTTATACTTCATCATTCTTTGTTGCCCACTCATTTTTTCAGTTCTATTCCCAATCGTTCTTTTTTTTTTTGTTTATTTTTCAATCATTTTGCAAATATATGAACATTGATATAAGGTATTCTAGTTAAAAAAAGGGAGTGAAATAATTCAAGTTATTGCTATCATTTATTTATAGATAGGATTCATATTTGATAATATAAAATAGTTCAATTGAATTAATAAAGAGGTTTAGAACAAAAATAAAGAATATTTACTACTAAGTAAGGATTCGATTAATCTTAGGGCAAAATATACAGACATATGGAGAAATTCCTTACCTCGGGATTAGTTAATCTTAAGGAAAAATATGGAGAAACTACTCCAAGAATACTGCCCACTCTTACAGTAACAAGAAATCCTACTTGAGGAATAACATAGCATTTATCGTATTATAGAGAGGACATGTTACCAAAATTCCTAAACATTATGCTTTATTACCACACAAACAGGTCACGTTAATAATTCCAACTTATCAGATAGGGCTATATTTATCCACACCCCCTAGCTAAACTAAAAAGCACATGATTAATGCATAACACCTAGCACTCAAATACCATTTTAGTGCAATTTTTTTTATCATACTTTGTTGTTCACAATCAATTCAATCAAAACACTATCCATAACATGAATGAATATAGAAGGAAAAAAGTAAATACTAGTATCTAAAGTCTTTTCCCTACAAAGATAATCCCAGGTATTAGAGTTAACAACAAAGCATATTACTTTTACTAAAATGTTATAATTGCCCAAAGTAGCTTGTGTTGTCTTAGTTTTTATAGTACAAATGTGGTTTTCTGACAAATTCTTCAACTGTATTAATTTCATGCATTAACAATAACCCCATAACACAAACATTTATATATAAGGAAAATAAATAAAAAGATACATAAATATTTGTATGATCAATTGATCATTATAATTAGTACTAACATTCTCAAAGTTATAACAAGTCATTGTCAACTACTCCCTCTTTAAGTGTGAGATAGGTTTACATATTCCATTTTGTCTTTATTTTTATTTTAACCAACTGATGATTATGAAGTAGACTTACTACTACCATTTAGTCTAGACTCCTTACTCAAAAAGGTAAATAAGTATACAATTTTTTCTGAACAAGAACATTACAAATTCCAATGATAGAACAAGAATTTAGCTTTTAAGATTTGAAATTCAAAGATAGTCTTTGTTATCAAGATTATTTCTTACACTATATTTCCTTGATGGCTTTAAAATTGTGTTGGTTCCTTTCCATTTTGCTTAGTTTCACTTCTTTTAGAGATCGCTATATTATTGTAATTATAATTTTTTGTACATTTAAGTCATCTAAAACACTACTTTATTATTATTGCATATTACTCTAATTATTATCATATTTTTTAGGAAAATATATCAATTAAAACTTTATTTATTACATGGCAAATGGCTTTGCACATAATTTTTGTATTTTTCCTTTTTGATTTTATGAGTTTATGCATATATGGGATAAGCTTGATGTTAGCGTCAATTTTTGGAATTTATATTGGATTTATTAACTAATATGTTTAATAAAATATATACAAAAATAACTCATTTTGATCTATCGTTAAGAAGGTGAAAAGAATTAAAATTTTTTCAATACATAATCATCATGATTAATGTCATCAACTTGGTAAATTTAATGTGGTATTCAATAAGTAAGATGATTTATAATGCACAATAATTGGAAAAAAGGAAAATGAATAAAAGAAAATAGAGGATGACAAACTTAAATAGATTTATAAGAGAGTGATGTTAGATGTAGGAATCATCTTTGAATGAATTGATAGATGTTTAACGTACTTTATGAGATTGTTATAGATATTCGAGGTTTGAGTGGGACAAGAAATATGTCTTTGGAGGAGATTGTTGTAACATTTGTAAACACAATAGCATACTAACATAAGAACAAAACTATTAGTGGTTATTGTTATAGGAGTGGTGAAATAGTGAGTAGACAATTTAACTTATGTTCAAAGGCTATTCTAAATTTACGTGAAGTGTTGCTTAAGAAACTATCTCTTATATCAAAGGATTGTGAGGATGACAGATGGAAGTATTTCAGGGTACCATGAATCTTATCTCATTTTAGTTTTACATGATTCATGAAACCACAAAATCTAAATTTCATTTTCATATTTCTTTTGTAGAATTGTTTATGCATTATTGATTATATATTAATTAGTATAACTATGCCCCCCTAAGGATCAATTCAAATATCAAACAAGAAAGGGTAACCTTATAATGAATGTTTTAGGAGTATGCTCACCAAATATAGAGTTTATATATGTGTTACCTGGTTAGGAAGGATCGACACATGATGGTTAACTCTTTCAAGAAGCTATTTCTATGCCTTATGGTTTAAAAGTTCCCAAAGGTAAATATGATTAATGATTACATTTTTTTCAATCCAACACTATATAAATGAGTATATCATAAAGTAATTACTTTGATGTGTTAAATTTGCTACTACTTATGTGATATGGGATACACTAATGAATAAGGATTTCTTGCACCGTATAGAGGGCATTTTTATCATCTTAGAAAGTGGAATGGTGATCATCAACCACGAATTCTTAAAGAGTATTTCAACTTAAGATATGTAATGGCTAGAAGTGTGACAGAGAGATGTTTTGGTTTATTAAAGGGAATATGGGCTATTCTTAGAAACCATTCTTGGTTTTCTTCATGAATACATGGTCATATTGTTATGGCATGTTGCCTATTACACAACTTAATAAAGAGATATATGCCACCAGGATCTATGGAAGAAGAAAAAATATATGAGGAGGAAGAAAATAGTGATAATGATGATGATGGAGATAATGAAAATGAATTCATTACCTCTATTGTGACATTAAACTCTTAGACCAATTTTAGAAACACATTGGCTTAAAACATGTTCAATAATTAGAGAGTTAGAGATAGGGTTTAGGGCTTGATAATTATGATTGTGCTTATTTTCTTTGAGTTCTATTTAAACTGGTTGTTTGTTGATGTACTTTGTTATGTTTGGATCTTGTTTCTTTTGATTAGGGATTGTACTATGTAAGTTACATTATTTGCATTATTAAAGTATATTTTTACTATGATAAATATGTATGTATATTTTTATATTACACTTGTATGCTTTCTTGTGTTTAAATGTGTCTTAGGATGGAACAAAGTAGTGGAAGCATCAGTAGAAGAGGTAGAAACAAATGATTTTGGAGTTCTTGAAAAGATAAAGCTCTTATAGCTGTTTTGCAAGAGTTATTCATTAATCCATATTAGAGAGTTGATGGTGGTTTTATAAATGGTTATATAGTCCATTTGGAGGAAATGATAGGCAAAACAATTCCTAGTTATGGCTTAAAAGCTTTCCTTCACATTGATTCTAGGCTAAAAACTCTTATTAGAAAATTTAGAATTATTTGTGATATGTTGGGCAGTAGTGGGTTGAAATGGGATGACCAAAGGAAAATGATATCTATAGAAAGAGATGTTTATGATAAGTATTGTAAGGTAAGCTTGCAAGATATTTGAATTCATTGTATATTGTTAAAATCTTTTTTATATATTGACCTTTAATTTTATTTTTCTTTATAACCCCATGCTAATGCCAAAAACTTGTATGGAGTGCCATTCCCATACTTCCATGAGATGATGGAAATTTATGGTAACGATTATGCTATTGGAAGAATGTTGAGACCTTTCAAGATGCCTTACACAATTTGGAAAAAAAAAAGGGGATATAGCTATCAACATTAATGCATTTGATGGTGTAGATGTTAATGCAAGTGTTAATGGAACATAATCTGCTGTAGAATCTATTCTTATCTCAAAAAAAAGCAAGAGAGAGAGAGAGAGAGAAGCCTTAAAAGAGAAAGGAAGCTAAGAAAGTGATAGCTCAAAGTTGGCATGCTTGCAAACTTTCATGGAAAATATGAATGTCCATCTCTCTATTATGGAAAATATTTGGTCATGTGCATAAAAATAAGAACAAGAAATAATTGATAAGAGTGGCAAAGTGGTGGATGAATTACTCCACTCAAGCTTTGGAAGCCACCACCATCTTACTGCTCAACCAAACAAGCTCAATGTCTTTCACCAATGCCTTGCTTCTCCTAAAAAGCAATATGTTTTAAGCTTTCTTTCAGGTACTAATAGGTCATCTTAGATATATGTGGTAATTTATGTATATAGTTTAACCATGAGTTTGATGGATTATTTAAAATTGCTTTGGATGACCTGTTTTTTGGACTTTGTGTTAAGTGAATTTATGGTCTAAACCTAGTTATTTAGACTTTTTGTATCTTGGATATGGTACATTTTGTAAATGATGTGAATGATTTAAATTATACAATTATGAATGGTTAATCCATTGATTATGATATTCCCTTATTAATATAATTTCTTGATTTAATGTATGCAGCATTAAAGGGTGGTGATTATACACGATGCACATTAGATGAAGTCTAGTACAAAAAATTAGTCGATTCCCTCTTAGTGAACCAAATGACAATAAAGGGAATTAAAAGGAATTTCATTCCCTTTTATGTTTGAATCAAACAGATTGGGTAATTAGGAATTATTTTTTTCCTTCCTCCTAATTGCTTCCTTGATTGCATTGTCCTTTATAATGTTCTTGAATCTTGCTGGCAATTCTGCTGGCTCTAAATTCTGCGTAATCTTTACGCCATTGCATGAATCCTTTGAATAATTCTTTCTTGGTTTTTCGCATGATTTCTTTCTTTATGAAACCCATTATTCATCATTCTCATCCAACGAAGTTTCACAATTGTGTTTAAAACCAGGTTTTTTTCTTCATTCTCAGTCTTTGATCATCTTCTTAGTCATCAACTATTATAGATCTGGCTTCGGAATCAAATTTTTTTGCCAAAACCAGAACTCTATCATCTACCTGAGTTTCTTCAATCTTTGGAGAACTTATCATGAATTCTTGGCCAAACAATTCCATCTTCCTTGAAGCGTTTTGTTCTTGTTTTGAGATTCTGGCAACTGTAATTTTGGTTAGTTCTTGCTCAACTCTTTGAGAATCACGTTGGGTGGCCCAAAAGCATTTCAAAAGGTGACAGATTTCAGAAGCCATCCACATTCTCAAAGTTAGCCATACAAAACGGAGCTAGCAGACTCACTTGTTCTATCTGAAACAGGACTTGTTGTTCGTAACAGAAGGAATTATTAGCGTTTCCTCTTGTTGCTTGTTGTCAGTAATAAGAAGATTTATGTAGATAGACTTCAAAGGCTTCTTTCTTAAGTACTAAGAAACACCAGTTTTCCTGAATCAGTCAAGCTTGGTTATCGAAATTACTTCCTGTTAACCTACTTTGAAACACTATCGGACTCTGTTTTGTATCGGGTTTCCTTTTTGAAATTAGTTTCAATCAAAATCAAACTCAATTTAATATCCCGTGAGTCTTTGTTAGGCCCGTTAATATTTATCCAATTATGTAAGATAGATAAGTACATTAAGTATTTGAAAATAGACAAATGCTAATCATAACTCTAAGAGTTATACTCAAAATTCAATGAATACTCTTCATTTGTCATTATTTTCAATTTCCAGGAGAATGTTATAGATAGTATTAATTAATAATTTGACTTTTAAATATATTACAAATATTTTTAATTAATATTATTCCATAAAATTCTTTTTAGAAATTTTCAAGGGAGAAAAAGGAATTTTATTGTATTTAATTATAGAAAAGATATAAAATATCGCATTCCCTACTAACTTTGGAAAATTACAAATTAAAATTTCAAATTATAAAATAAATTATAATTAACGCTCAGCATTCATTTAATAAATCATTTTGTTAAATTATGTAGTTTTTTTATTAATTTTTTGAATAAGAATCACAATATAATTGTATGTTACTTTACAACATCATTTTTTTCACAATTTTGTAATTCATTTTTAGATACTTAATTATAATTTAATATATTTAATATAATTTATATTAAATATATGTCAAATAAATTATGCACAAAAATGATGTAATTAATGAACATATTATAATATTATAATTTTTATTTAAAAATTTGTTGAAAAAATTATGTAGTTTAGTAAAATAGTTAATTAAGTAAATAATGGATATAAATTACAAATTTTACATTGTTAAATGGTTTGACATGTAAGTTTTTAATGTTAGTGGTGATAAAATACAACCACAAAAAAATAATGGAATATTTTGCATTTTTTTCACATGTTTAATAAAAAGTTATAAACATGTACTAATTGAAGGGTGACTAACCTCTCTTAATTATTTATTTATAATCCTAGTTATTTATTGATGATCTTAATTATCTATCTAAATTTTTAAATATCTATCCACATTTTTAACTTATAATTATTTTATGTCAATCAATCTTTTGAAAATTTTTACATATAATTGAAAGTAAAATTATATTCTACCCAAATCAAATCCTTCAAAAAATATAAAGCTTCAAGAGAGAATTCTTAGACACATTTCTTTGCAGAACTTCAACTACATATGATTGTCTTAAATACAAGTTGAAATTTCACGTTATCATACTCAAAGCAATAGTAAATTATATATATTGATACTTAAACAATAAAATATAAATCATATGAACACTTATTATAAAGATACCATAATTGGCAATGAATAATGATTTTGTACTTCAATAATTCTCTTCAAACTTTAAATGGATTCTTAAAAGAAAATAAATATGATAAAAAAATTTCAATTTCTTAGATCTTTATGGTTGTCATTAAACATTAATAGAAAAACCTTAAAAAATATTTTATATATATTTTCAAACTATAAACATCAAATAAAAACATGATATAAGAATATATGCTATTTTTTACTAAAAATATAATTGTTTAAACTCGATATATGAATGCCAATTGTTTTTACCAAAAAAATATATTGTTGAAAAAAAATCCTCTTTCCAAATACACAAGTATCAAACAATTGAATTAATTAGAATATCACAATAAAAAACATGAGCAATTTAATGTGAAGAATCTCAAATTCTAAAGGAAAAATCACAAATGAGAAAAGATCCATTATATCATTAGAAAAATTGCATGGTAGTGAAAATGAGTATGAAAATACTTAATCATAATCCTACAATTTCTTAGCTACCATCTTTGCATTTCTATCAAACCTCTATGAGAATTTTTATATATTTACTTATATTACATCTCTTGCATACCTTAAACCCTTAGCCAACTTTAACTACTACTATAGATTTGCTCTTTAATGTTTGTTGTTTTAAAGTTTTATATTAGTTATTACCTATTGTATATACAAGCATTGTTATATATATGATATATTTAATGTTAGTTTGGGAATCGACATGAGATATATGTAATGATATCAATTTTTTAGCCAAAAAATTGATATATTTTCTTTCAAAAATATTTTAATTTTTTACATTTCACATCAATTTTTTACTAATATGAAATGTTTACATAATAATTTTTTTAATGTTAGTTCTTCATATCCTTATTAGAATATTTATAAATAAAATAAAATAAATCTAATATCATACAAAAATATGTATGTTGAATTAAAAACTTTAAAAGGTTACAACTTCATGCTTGGTTATTCATTTAGGAAAAATTTTATGTCAATTTCATGTATCTTTCTAAGATCTATTCATCTTCAGATCCCAACAGCGTTTTGCTTTCCCTAAAATTGCAAGAAATGACTATTTTCATAAACCTTTTTTTCACTTTTTTCCATCTCTTGTTATTATTGGCAAGTTTTAGACTTTCCTACAATGTTTTATGAAACATATAATAAGCATCTAAAACTTATATACAACCTCAGAAGTTATATAGGGTATAAATAAAAATCTCTTTAAGCACCTATGCAATAAGCATTTTTTATCCTTTTTAAGCAGGCTTCAATTTCCATTGCAATACTTTATTAAACATATAATAAACATTTAAAACTCAAAAATAACTATAAAAGTTATATAAAGGAAGCATAAACAAAAATATTTTAAAAACCTATGCAAAAAATTAGAGAAATAGAAGAGATGCAAACTTAAGATATAGAAGTAAGAAAGTTAACTCTTATATTTTGAACTTGCTTCATGATCAATGATAGTTGAAGGACCATTGGTAGCTTATTGACATGTGATGAAGGACAAAGTGAGATCTAATGTTTTACAAAAAGAACTACACAAAAATAAAGATTTGGTTTAAAAGTTTGGAAATAAATAAGAAGGAAAGTGAAAGTAATAATGAGAAAAAATAAAATTTACTTTATTTTATAGTGAAAAAATAGAACTATTCACATGACTTTAGATATTAGTTATTTTATGAATTGACATCTAAAGTCTCACTAGAAGAAAAAATGAATTTTTTTAAAGAATTGACATCTAAAGTGTTCTTGTATTTTCAAAAATAACATTGCTCACATGACTTTAGACATTTTTTTTATGAACCAACATCTAAAGTCTTCTAGAAAGAAAGAATGACCTTTTTTTTTCAAGAATCGACATCTAAAGTGTCTTGGTATTGTCAAAAATGGCATTGCTTGCATGACTTTAGATATCAATTATTTTTTGAATTGATGTTTAAAGTCTTGCGAGAAAAATAAATGACAAGTTTTTTTAAAACATCTAGAGTGTCATCATATTTCTTTAGGCATTAATTCTTCTTTTGAATGGATGCAAAAAGTTGTACTTATTTGCAAATATTTTACCTCACCATTATATATGTCAGCTTTCGCTTTAACTAGCATTTATATGCTAGCATTAAAGGATAAATTTGTAATGGTGAACACAAAAAGCTAATTTAAATAGGAAGATAACTCACAATAGGAAACAACTAATAATTGATAATAATTAGAATTTGGATCAAATTCAACAATCTCTACCTTAACATAAATCATACATCTTCATCAATCTTCATGCTTTACCTATTACTAAATGAGACCACTTATGAGGCGTTAACCATAAGAATCCTCCATCATTGCAATTTCTTAGAACTACAACAATCATCTTCCTATCAAGTAGCTCTATCTTAATTAAGTGTCACAAACTTTACTAAAGTCTATTCATAACCTCCTCATCCATAAAAATCTCTTATATTTGTATGATCACCAAACTTGTAAAAACCATCATGAACTAACATAATTTATTCTCTTCTTCATTTTTATCATTGACCATAACCACTATCATTATCATTAACTCTATATAATTGAATCATCTTTATCATCATTAGGTTCGTTCATCATCCATCATGTGATATCAATTAAGCTTTGCTTTTTGGGATTACTATTCACACAAGATTGAACCTCCTTTTATAATAGTTATTGGAAAAAATATCCCTTCTTCAAACACACAAGCATAAGCCAATTAAATTAGTTAAAGTATCATAATAAAACATACAAATAATTTAATATGGAAAATCCTATATTCTAAGGGAAAAAAACCATGGATAAGATACATGTGAAAGTTCTTAACTATAACCTCATAACTTCTAATCCACTATCCTTATATCTTTGACAGACTTCTGTAAGGAGTCTCGCATAACTCTTATAGGTACTCACCTCATACTTTTCTTATACCCCAAACTATTGTCTAAACTAAATATTTATAACCCATAAATACTTATTTGATAAAAATTATAAATTTGAATCTAATACAAAAACCTAACTTGAATAGGAAGGTAACTCATAATAGAAAATAATCAACATTAATAACAATTAGAATTTAGGTCAAACTTAACAATAATCCCTTTCTTGTTAGTTAGAGTTAGATTAGGATTTCTTTTCAGTTGTTAGAAAAAATATCCCTTCTCTAAGCATACAAGCATTATGCAATTAAATTAATTAAAGTATTGTAATAAAATATATAAAGAATTTAATGTGGAAAACTCCAAACTCTGAGGAAAAAAAACACAGATGAGAAAAGATCCACTTTATCATCAAAGCTTATAAGATAATGCAAATGAATGTTGTTAACCATAACCACAAAAATTTCTAACCACCATCCTTATATCTCTTGTGAACTATCAAGGTTCCTACATAACCTTCTTATACCTTAAATCCTTGGCCAACACAAATATTTATAGCCTAAAAAACTTATTTGACAAGAAATCCTAATCTCACTCTAACCCAAAAACCTAACTTAAATAAGATGATAACTTATAATAGGAAATAATCAATAAATTAATAGCTATTAGAATTTTGGTCAAACTTAATATATACTAATGTTTAATATGGATATTTTTAGAACTAAAATATACTAAGGCCAATTTGTGAAGAAAGAAAATTGTATAAAATGAAAAAAAAAAAAAAAGAGTTAGATAGTGCATAAAGAGTTTTTATGGAAAAAAGTATTTGATGGTAATTAGAAATGTAAGTAGATAATCAAGAGTTTGAATGGATGATTAAAAATGTCAATGAATCATTTATATTTTAAGCTCAATTTAACATGCAAAAGAAAAAATTAAATAAGAGTAATTTAGCCTAGCACCTTAAAGGTTTAGTGGCACTTGATGATACCTTGAGGAATTTACTCTTTATCATATTTGAGGTTTGAATGTAGGATCTTATTCACATGGTTTAAGTGGATTGTTACTCCTACTATTACAAAAAAGAAAAAAAGTAATTTAGCAAATCACATGATTAAAAGAGGTGTGAATAAAAAATTAGGAGTTTTAATAGCCCCACCACCAATTGAAAACTACTTTTGTTTTTTATTTGAATATTCTATAATACATATAAAAATCATGAAATAAAATTTTAATCATTATATACAAACTAAATACCTATTTCATTCCTTTACTAATTAATTTAGTTTATGTTAATTTGACTTTTAAAAGTAATCTCATATCAATTTAGGACTTTAATTATAATTTATACACTATTAAATTCTTTTGTTTGCTTATTATTTCAATCCTTTTAAAAATTGGTGATATGACAACTATTTTTCCTAATGTGACAAAATTTAAATGTTAATATGGACATATACTTAATTATCATTATCATTTCTAAATTAAGAAAATCAATTATTATTTTAACAACTTTGTAAATTGTTTAAGTGATAAACAAATAAAAGAACTTAATTATTAGGTATAATTGAATAATTAACTTGAAGGTTAAATTGATATTCAATTCAAGTGTTTCTAAAACATATACTGTTTTTGTGTCACAAATAGAAACTTAATAGATAAAGTTGACAACAAAGAGTTAGTACAATGCTATTTAGGAAAACTAAGTGTGATATTGAAGGAGTTGAGGAGATAAAGAGAGTTAAGATTAATGAATAAAATGGTTTGAACATCTATAAGGAGTAGCTGTAATTTTAGGTTCGAGTTGATCATCTTGTTTGTGCTAATTTGTATTGTGAATGTTATTAAATAGAAAATTAGAGTTAGAGTGAATATGAGGAGTGTGAAAAGTATACCATGGTCTAGGAGGCAAGCTTTATCATTCCCTGAAGTAGAATTACCTTACAAATGGAGAAAACTTGTTATGTTTTTCTAGCCATTTACCTCCTACAACTTAAGCTAATACTTGCATTTGCAACTTAAGCTATTGTTATGATTGCTATAGCTTATAATAGTCACCTCATCCTTTTGCTACATAGCCCTTAATAGCATACCATTAAGTTGCAAGAATTTTAAATTTAACTATATTTTATTTTCCAAATTTTACAATAAATAGTAGTAGAATTCATTTGTAATGGATTTAGTTTTTATATTAATGTACTATGTGTTTAAGAAAGAATTTCTCTCTTTTTTCATTCTACATCTTAGGTGTAACTAACCTAAATGGTGTTTTAGGCTAGAATTGCACCTTAACAAGGTTTCTAACCTTAGCAAAATGGGCGAATTATTTCATCAAATACACTCTTAAGCCATTTGGCATGAAAGCAACTCAATCTCTGGCTCCTTGCCACTATGAAATCTACCTAAAAAAATCATAATAACCTCACTAAAATTTGGAAAAACTCATTAGATTTTACTTTTGCCTACCACCATTTTATCAATTTACAGTCCTTTTCTTTAAAATTTGGTCTAACAAATTGATTCAAAAATTCAAACACTATAAGTTGTAAAAATTTCAACCTAATGCTATAGTATAAAAGCTCAAATCAACCATAACAATTTATAGCTACAAATCTTACTATAACTAGCAAACCAGAGGTTGAAAATTACCCAGTTGGCATTTTCTTACATATGCCATGCCATATTAGCAACTTAATCTAACTAGAAGAAGCCATGTGTCATTGGTTGGTATATTATACACTACCACATCATTTTCCATATCATCATAAGTATCTACTTTTTTCCCTATCATTGCCACTTCATCAATAATAGCCAACTAGAAAATAACGCATGTTAATACCAGCCATATCACCATGCATTTTTTCCAAATGAATAAAACTTTTAAAATTTATAAATAAGTTTTTATATTTCTTTGAAATTTTAGAAGTATCCTTTCAAATCTTCTAAAAATTTTAGAAATATTTTTACCTTTTAATTTTGGCATCCTAAATTTAGTTTTATTTTTCATTTTTCCTAATTCCAACTTAATTATTTTAAAGTTTAAAAAAGAGAGAAAGAAAAAATGAGGAAAAAAAAGAAAGAAAGAAGGAGAAAAGAAGACAAAATCATCAAGAACATGACCTGTATGGCATTCAGAATCAAGAATTTTAAGCTTAAATCAAACAACTATAAGTTTAACTTAATGCTCAAGCATAAGTCTAGAACTCAAAATCATGTTGTTCATACATTGAGTCACTAAAATACCTTACTTTTTTCCATGCAAATTAAAGTCATTGGATTCAAAGTAATTAAAGAACTATACAACAGTGACCTTAATTTTTGTTTGAACTGGAATTCCACATTTAATGAAGCTTTCCAGTAATATTATTGATAAGATAGCTTTCTCTTTTAAGGTAATTTGTTATGCATTCCCTAATGTTCCTTAAGAAATGCAACTATCTAGGAATCACATAATGGAGGATTATTTGGCTATTTCAAAAGAGATAAAATTATAGCTCTTGTTAAGAAAAATTTCTATTGTCCATAACTTTATAGAGATCTTACCCATCACATCTAAATTGTCAAACCTACCACTTAGCTAAAACCATAAATCATAACATAAGGTTATACCTTCCCTTGTCAATTCCTACCTCACTTAATGAAGATGTCAACATAGATTTTATCCTTACTTTACTTTAAACTCAGCAATAAAAAGATTCTATCAAGGATATTATTGATAAATTATAGAAAAATGGTTCATTTTATACCTATCACAACCATTTTTAAACCATCATGACCAGCATAAAGATATCACTAGATATCTTTATAAGCTTTTCTAAACTAACTAATATTTGAAAATTTTATCATTTTGTAAAATATGCATAATGCAAAGACATAAAATTTATTAGAATTTTTATTTCCTTTGCATCAAATTAAAAGATAATTTTTCACAAATGATGATATTCAATCTTTCAAAATGCATTTTAGAAAATCAAAAATATTAAAATCATTCAAGAGTCAAATCCAAGCCAACAAAGGAAATTTCCTTTCTGATTTGTAAATAGTTGAAACATAATAACCTTAGAAAATAGAAAATAGAAACTTTTAGTGAAATAATTTCAAGAAAAATGGTTATCTATTAGAAGGTCATTACTTCTAGTAAATTCTCAAACAAACAGATTTTTCTAGAGTTTATTTCAAAAAAGATTATTTATTAGAAATGCAAACTTAAAACAAATTTATAAAACTTATTTGAATATTATTTTCTTGGAAATCCCTTAAGAAATTAGAAAGATATTTTAAAAGATAAACTTTCTAAAAACTAAGTAATATCTTTATTTCTATAGTTTAAATCATGAAACTAATACAATAGAATAGAATTAGGTTTATAGAACCAAAAAAAAATCAAAAAGGTCCTACTCTATTAAAAAATACTATGGAGATAACATCAAGTTCAAAAATTAATTTCTTTTCCTCAAAATCAAATTAGAAATAGTTGTCAATAATACTTGAAAAAAAATACCTTGGAAATATTTAGAAAAACACTTGGAAAAGATATTATTTGCCTTTAATGTTAAGGAAAACTCTTTTTTCATGTATTTCCTTAAAAATTACCATAAATCCCCTATTATTGTTTGTAACAACCTTTAAATAAAGCACATATGATAAGAAATAGATGAAACATATAGTGATGTAAATTATATATAGCGTAATTAAACATATGCTCTTTAACACAAATAGAGTATTAAGGTTTTAACATACCATTTTATCAAATAAATATGATAATGCTATTGTAAGTTAATACAAATATACACAATTACTTCAAATTAAAAGAAAAGAAAATAAAGTGTGATGTGAATTCCAACAGTGAAAAGAAGCTTTCATACTTATCGAAAAGTCTAATGACAAGAGTTAAGATTAAGAAAATCAAAGAAGGACTCTAACGACTTATTGAGAAAGTTTGGATGCATGAAAAAGGAATGTTGAAAGAGTTTGAAGGAGCTTAGGTCATGTATATCTCAACTTTGGCTAATTCCATGTGAGTACTTGAGATTAAGCTCTAGTTTCAATTCTATACTCAAATACTTAAATACAATACTTGAGTACCTATAGATTTTTGCTTAGTACTCAAGTACTTTAAGTTTGATACATGCCTAATTACCCGTTTTCCAATTTTCTTATCATCTAAGATATTGTTGTGTTTTATATCAATTTGGCCCAGTATTTGGTACTTTATTTTAGATAATTAACATTATTTTAATTTATTTTCTAAATTAGGCCTAATTAGTCTAATTAGAGCCTAATTAATTTGATTAACTTTTGACTTTGAGAACCTATTTGAGCAGGGTTGTTCTTTATTATTAAAACTTTTGGTATTTGTGAATTTGAAAACTTTTAAAGAGCTTTTCTTTCTAATGGTTCTAGGAAGACCTTTAGACTCATCAAGATTAATTCAACTCTTGTGGCATTAAATCTTGCTTATTAAAGGTCAACATCCTTTATGGCATAATCTCTTCTTACTAATTGCTTTCATTCTTCCTTTTTTCTAAAGTATGGTGTAATTATCCTTCTTTTTTTGTTTGATTCTAAAATTTAAGATGATCTAACCCTAGGAATTCACATTATTTGGTATCAATACTTCCAATTTTACATTATTTAGTATTTAGATATTTGATTCTCAAATTTAGGTTGTGTTTTTCATTTCTTAGATTTTTATTTGATATTCTTCATTTTGAAATTTTTTTGATCTATTTTGTTAATGTTGTTTCTACTATTATATTATTTAATATTTGCTACCCTTATTGCTCTGTTGATGAGATCATGGATCCTGACCAAGAAGTGCAAGACTAACCCAATAATCCAATTCGCCCAATAACTCATGCAAGAGCCAAAAGGATGGAGTCTTTAATTTCTATGAAGGAAAACACAAATGTGGGCTGGATTACATTGCTGATCTATGAGGAAACTTGAAGAAATTGGGCTTAAGTGTATATGCATGGGCCCAATAGCTAATTTAAGCTGAAATTGAAGCATTTTGAAGGAATTCTAAAGGGTAGATATGAAGACCTATCTTTTGCACATTTTTTTATTAATTAGTCATGTCATTTTAATGTTATTTATTATTTTTAATGTCATTTATGTTTGGAGTTTCCCAAATGCTGGAAATCACGCATCATATATGCACAGCGGAAAAAATTTTTTGCACGATTTCCACCAAGGATCCATGCGAATTTAGAACGCCATAGATCAGGGATTAGGATTTATACCTTTCGGCAAAATTCTTCTCACCGCTGCAGCAAATCTGATCTGCTTCCAAATCACGAACCGGAATGGAAACCAGTAAATCAGATCACCAGTACAACGTTTTGTGGCTGCACCTCTGTGGTATCCATACGAACCCGTGAATCACCGATGAATGTCTGCTACACACACTGGTTGGAATTGATCTCCTTAGACCTCGTAGTGCTAGCTACGCCTCTTCAGAGATTTTAGTCAAGGAGAGTGGCTAGGGTTTTTCTATGCTTTTACTTGGGGTGCGTGAAGAATAATAGTAAATCTTATTATTACCCAATAAGCCTATTTAAATAGGTGCATAGAAAAACCTAACCTATTTGGGCCTTATTCCATGTATAATTATAGGCTTACTTTTGGGCCTTATAATTATAACATGAATTCCTAAATATTAAGCCCAAACAATTTGGTCCATTAATTCCAAATTCACTAAGCTCTAAGTGTGCGACCCTACAGGCTCTCATTACGTTGGCAATGACCATTAATCATATTAATGATCATAAACAAAGATTGGTGTCTAGCAACACATCATTGTTACCCAAGTAATGAGAAAGTCGGTGATTTGACTAAACCTTTACACGTGATCATCACTTATGTCCTTTTGTCCTATACATCTAGATTGAGCACAAGACATGGACCGTGTCATTCCCGTATAGCCCAATCTTGAGGTTTCTTGATTCCTAAGTAAGCTGACTGAAACAAATATAATCGACATCTCATGTCAATTCATCTGAGCATGGCCATGCATTTTCTCAGCTTTACTTAATCAAGGGGCCCATAGATGTTACTCCTGTTATATAGGAGGGACAAATCCCATCTTGATCACACAAACCCCTCCGCATGATATGTGACATATCCAATATCTACCCTTGCAATCACTTAACCATTAGTGACATAGAATAGTATCAAAATATGAAACTCACATGTAGGGAACCTTGGTAATCTCAGGTCAAAGGACCATATTAATAATGATCACTAAGAACCACTTATGACACTCATATAACAATCCATGTAGTGTTCTTAATATGGGTCGGTCCAGTATACAAGTTCTCTAACTTGTACTCATGTGTAAACTTAATATCCCATATAAGTCTTCACACATGCTAGTCTTAACATATCAAAGCAACCTAATCCACAATGATATATGACTAGGGACATTTAAGAATACAATTATTCTAAGGTTATTATTATAATTAAATATATTACGCAGACAATATATATAAATATAATAATTGGAATTGCCATTAAAATAACATGATTCAAAATTACAATCACCAATATAATTGGTTTTAGGGCATATACACTAACACCAAACCCTTTAGTCTTTCACTAGAAAGTAGAAATTTATAACTACTTAATGAGCATTTATGAGCTTAAATTCTATTAAAAAGCTATATATTCACATTTCAAGTTAGTTGAGACAAGTTTGTTCAGATTGCCCTTTGCAATTCTATTCTTATCTAAGTATGATCTCTTACTTAGTGGTGAATTAATCGAATTCTTATCACTCTTATTCTCTTCTCTTTCCTAAAGTGTGGCGAATTCAACTGATTCTCTTTAGGTTGTGGCGTGTCAAACTTATCAATCTAAAGTTTTCCAAATTACTTTCTTTTTTTTAATTTTCATAATCCTATCAGTTGGTATCAAAGTCTGGTTCATCTTCCAGCCAATCTACACCATTTTTTTAACTTGAGTGTAAACACTTAGAGAGTGACCTATCCTTGTGAAAGAGTGAAACCACAACCATAAACACCATGTCTGGAGATTCTTCAATTCCTAGACGCCTTAATTTGGAGCAAGCTCAAATCATAGGGCTTCAACGAAGCTAAGAACTACTACAACTTAACTATGAGGAGATGACGCAACGGCTTAATCGATTGACTGAAGCAATTGAAAGGCTAAACCCAAATGGAGATTGTGAGCCAAATGGAGGTGGTGTTAAAGAAGAGGAGAGACAACCAAGGCAAAGGAGGTAACAAATAAAATCAATAAGCAATATTAAAATGAGAATTCTGTCATTAAAAGGCACTAGTTCACCGGAGGAATATTTGGAGTGGGTGCAGAGAGTCGAAAAAGTATTTGAATGTCATGAATACTCAGAGGCAAGAAAATGTCAACTTGCTGCTCTTGAGTTCACTAACTATACAAATTTATAGTGGGAGAATCTAAAGGCTCAACGTAGGAGGGATGGAGAAGAGGAGGTTAGAAGTTGGAGATTAATGAAGAGATTGATGCAGCGGCATTTTGTTCCTGACTATTACAAATAGGAACTTTATATCAAATTGCAAGGCTTGAGACAAGGAGGTATGTGTGTGGAAGATTATGTGAAGGAGTTTGAAATGTTGAAAATTAGATGTGAGTTGCAAGAACCTGAAGAACAAACCATTGTAAGGTTCTTGGGTGGGTTGAATAGGGAGATTGCAGATTTGGTGGAGCTACAAACTTATGTATTCTTGGAGGATGTGATCAAATTGGCTATGAAGGTGGAAAGACAAAGGAAGCGGGTTTCAACCAAGCAACATGTGACTAGGCAAGTTGGTAATAAAATAGCCAACTCATCTACACCATGGGAGAATAAGAAGCTTGGCAATAAGGAGGTTGTAGGATCATCCACTACTTTGTCGAAAGGGAAAGTAGTTGATTCTAATCCACTTAAAAGAAGTAGGGATATCAAATGCTTCAAATGTCTTGGCCATGGACACATTGCTTTTGAATGTCCAAATCTAAGGGCAATGATTATAAGGGGGCACAAGGTGAGGTGGAGAGTGAAGATGAAGAATTTGAAGAGGAAGGTGATGAACATTTAGGAGAAGAGAGTGTGGAGTATGCTGATGAAGGAGAAATGCTTATAATTAGGTGCGTATTAAACTTGCAAGAAAAATTAGAGGATGAGCAGTGGGAAAATATATTTCACACTAGGTGCACAATTGGGAATAAGGTGTGTGGAGTAATCATTGATGGAGGGAGTTGTACTAATGTGGCTTCCACTACTTTAGTGGAAAAATTGAATTTGGCCACAAATAAACATCCTCACCCATACAAGTTGCAATGGCTGAATGATGTGGGAGAAGTAAAAGTCACCAAACAGGTGGTAGTTCCATTTTCCATTGGAAAATCTTACAAAGATGAGATTTTATGTGATGTAGTCCTGATGAGTGCAAGTCATTTGTTGTTAGGAAGGCCATGGCAGTATGATAGGAGAGTTGTGCATAATGGATTTAAAAATACATATTGGCAAAAAGATGGCCAAAAGATTGTCTTAGCACCCCTTAATCCTTAACAGATGCAAAAAGATCAACTATTGGCAAAAAGGGAGAAGAAGACTAACTTACTTGCAATGAAGGGCGAGGTTACAAAAGCCTTATTTAATTCAGACCTTATCTTCTTGTTGTTGTTAAAGGAAGTGCAGCCAGACATTGTAGGATCATTACCCCCACAAATTCAATCACTATTAAAGGAGTATGAAGATGTCTTTCCAAAAGAATTTCCAAGGGGTTGCCACCAATTAGAGGGATTAAGCACCAAATTGATCTTATTCCAGGGGCTGCCTTACCAAATAAACTAGCCTATAGAATGAATCCAGAAGAAGCAAAAGAGATGCAGAGACAAGTAAATGAGTTACTTGAAAAGGGGCATGTGCGAGAGTCTATGAGGCCTTGTTTTGTACCAGCTTTATTGGTGCCAAAGAAAGATGGAACCATGCATATGTGTGTGGATAGCAGGGCTATCAACAAAATCACAATCAAATACCGATATCCAATTCCAAGGTTGGATGACATGCTGGATGAGTTGTATGGCTCTAAGGGTTTTCAAAAATTGATTTGAGGAGTGGTTATAATCAAATCAGGATGAAAGAAGGAGACGAATGGAAGACAGCTTTCAAAACCAAGCATGGGTTATTTGAATGGATGGTCATGCCTTTTGGATTATCTAACGCTCCAAGCACTTTCATGCGACTAATGAATCATGTGCTGCGTAAGTATATTGGTGATTTTGTTGTGGTATATTTTAATGACATCTTAATTTATAGCAAGAGCCATGTTGAACATACAGATCATTTAAGAAAGGTCTTTCAAATACTATGAGAAGAAAAATTATATGGCAATATCAAGAAGTGCCAATTCTACCAAGATCGAGTTATCTTTCTTAGTTTTGTTATTTCACAACAAGGAGTTGAAGTAGATGAAGAAAAGGTGAAAGCTATCAAACAATGGCTTGTTCCAAAAAGCATTTCAGAGGTAAGGAGTTTTCATGGATTAGCCTCTTTCTATAGGAGGTTTATGAAGAATTTCAGTACCATACTTGCACCATTAACTGAATGCATCAAGAAGGGAGAGTTTAAGTGGATTGAAGCTGCACAAAGGAGTTTTGCATTGATCAAGGAGAAACTATGTTCAGCACCAATCTTAGCTCTACCTGATTTCTCTAAAACCTTTGAGCTTGAATGCAATGCTTCAGGCGTGGGAATAGGGGCTGTTCCAATGCAAGACAAGCGTCCTATTGCTTATTTCAGCGAGAAACTCAATGGAGGAAGTCTGAATTATTCCACTTATGACAAGGAGTTCTATTCCTTAATTAGAGCCCTTGAAACATGGCAACATTATTTGTTACCTAAGGAGTTTGTTATTCATACAGATCATGAATCCTTAAAGCACTTGAAAGGACAAGTAAAGTTGAATCGATGACATGCCAAGTGGGTTGAGTTCTTGGAGACTTTTCCTTATATTATCAAATTTAAGAAAGGGAGTTCAAATGTGGTGGCTGATGCACTTTCTCGCAAGTATTCTCTAATTTCATTACTAAATGCTAAGTTGATGGGATCTGAACTTATTAAAGAGCAATATAAAGATGATCTAGTTCTTGCTGAAATCTATGTAACTTGTGAAAAGATGGCTTTTAAGGGGTTTTATAGACATGAAGGTTTCTTATTCAAATCTGGGAGGCTTGTTATTCCTAACTGCTCTATTAGAGAACTTCTTGTGAGAGAAGCACATGGTGGAGGCTTGGCTAGACATTTTGGAGAGAAAAGGACATTGGAGATGGTCAAAGAGCACTTTTATTAGCCAAATTTGATCAAAGATGTTCATCACATTATTGAGAGGTGTGTCACTTGCAAGAAAGCCAAAAGCAAAGAAGCTGCACATGGTTTATATATGCCACTACTTATACCAAACCAACCATGGGTTGATGTGAGCATGGATTTTATGCTTGGGCTACCAAGAACTTCAAAGAGAAAGGATTCAATTATGGTGGTTGATAGATTCTCTAAAATGGCCCATTTCATTTCTTGTAGAAAAATTGATGATGCTTCTCATGTGGCTAATTTATTCTTTCATGAGATTATACGCTTGCATGGAATTCCTAAAAGTATAGTGTCTAATCGATATGCTAAAATTTTAAGCTACTTTTGGAAGACGTTGTGGAAAAAGCTTGGAACAAGACTGCTCTTTAGCACTGCTTGTCATCCTCAAATAGATGGCCAAACTGAAGTGGTGAATCGAACTCTTTCTTCCTTGCTTAGAACTGTTGTTAACAAGAATCCAAGTCTTGGGATGATTGTTTAGCATATGTGGAATTTGCTTATAATAGAAGTGTGCATAGCACAACTAAACTTTCTCCTTTTGAGGTGGTTTATGGGTTTAATCCATTAACTCTTCTTGATTTAGCACCTTTGCCTATCAATGAAAGACTTTGTATGGATGGTGAAAAGAAGGCTGAGATGATGAAAAAAATGCATGAAAGTATCAAGAAGTAGATTGAGAAGAAGAATGCAGTTTTTGAGAAGGCAGCCAACAAAGGAAGAAAGCAAGTTCAATTTGTTCTAGGAGATCTTGTGTGGATTCACCTTTGCAAGGAGAGATTTCCTAGTAAAAGGAAGTCTAAACTTATGCCAAGAGCAAACGGTCCTTTCAAAGTCTTGGCTAAGGTAAATAATAATGCCTACAAGATTGATTTGCCGGGAGATTATGGAGTTTCAGCTACTTTCAATGTAATGGATTTGTCTCCTTATTTGGAGGATAACATGGAGTTGGATTTGAGGGCAAATCCTCCTCAGCCGGGGGAAGATGATGAGATCATGGATCTTGACCAAGAGGTGCAAGACCAACCCAATAATCTAATTGGCCCAATAACTTGTGCAAGAGTAAAAAAGGATGGAGTCTTTAATTTCTATGAAGGAAAACACAAATGTAAGCTGGATTACATTGTTGATCTATAAGGAAACTTGAAGAAATTGGGCTTAAGTGTATATGCATGGGCCCAATAGCTAATTTAAGCTGAAATTGAAGCATTTTGAATGAATTCTAAAGGGCAGATATGAAAACCTATCTTCTGCACGTTTTTTTATTAATTAGTCATGTCATTTTAATGTTATTTATTATTTTTAATGTCATTTATGTTTGGAGTTTCCCAAACCCTTTAGTCTTTCACTAGAAAGTAGAAATTTATGACTACTTAATGAGCATTTATGAGCTTAAATTCTATTAAAAAGCCATGTATTCACATTTCAAGTTAGTTGAGACAAGTTTGTTCAAATTACCCTTTGCAATTCTATTCTTATCTAAGTATGATCTCTTACTTAGTGGTGAATTAATTGAATTCTTATCACTCTCATTCTCTTCTCTTTCCTAGAGTGTGGTGAATTCAACTGGTTCTCTTTAGGTTGTGGCATGTCAAACTTATCAATATAAAGTTTTCCAAATTACTTTCTTTTTTTTTTAATTTTCGTAATCCTATCATCTGTGTTGTATTTGTGCTAAAATTTAACTCCTCATTGTTCATCAAATTGTGTTCCTTTATTGTTATTTCTTCATAATTATGTTAAATTCCTTGATTTGAGTCTAATTTATGAGTTAGTTTTGTGTTTTAGCTTGTTCTTGTGTTCAATCCTTGAATCTATTACTATTCCTTACTTTTTGTGTCCCAAATATGTACAAATTTATGTTTAAAATTGTCAAAATTAATTGGTTTAAAGTTCACATTAAAACTATTTGCAAATAATTCAAAATTTAAAGTTTAGTTGCAAGTACCTGACTATTGTAATCAAGTGCTAAACAAAATTGCCTAGTACTTAGGTACAATAGTTGATGAAATAAAGACGGATCTTGAATTTGATTTCAAAAAATAAAAACAAAAAAAGATGGAGGATGGGCGCTACAATTACAGATTGATAAGCCGAAGGAAAGATCGCTATAAGAGAAGGCCTCTTAATAAGATCGAGGATAATTGACTTACTTAAGAACCTAAGAGACACAAGCTCTCAATCTCAAATTATATTCAAAACTGAATAAAAATCTATTTACAAGAGCTTATATATGACCAGCCCCCATAAGCAAACCCTAATGGACCTTGTACACTAACAAGCGCAATTCTAAGTGACCCAAATAAAATAACAAGTCTTCATGCCAAAATAAATCTAAAAATAAGTCTCGGCCCATAAGACCCATTTATTACAAAAATGCTAAACTAACTAAATACTAATGGATTCATTGGAGCCCAAGTCTTCCAAATACACGCAATTGAGCATCTTGGACTCTTCTATCTCCAAATTAGGCCTTCTTTCAAATATGGCAGCAACCATCTTCTCTAGATTTTCCTTAATCCTCTTTGCCTTTACTCTTGTCATTGGTCCTTGAAGCTCTTCCAATGCCTTCAAGCCTTTATCTTCCATAGGCCTTCTTAGATTTTCATCAACCCCTCCTTCTTCAAGAGAATTCGCCTTCAAATTTGACTCTTCATCACCTACATCAAAGAGAGATAAATCAGAAACATTAAAAGTAGCACTTATACCATACTCACTTGGTAAGTCCACTTTGTATGCATTATCCCTAATTCTCTCTAAGACTTGGAATGGTCCATCTCCTCTTAATTGAAACTTTGACTTCCTTTTCATGGGAAACCTTTCCTTACGCATATGTACCCAAACCCAATCTTCGAGTTCAAATACCACTTTCTTTCTTCCCTTGTTGGCATATTTTGCTTGTTGCTCTGCTTTCTTTTCAATTTGAGCTTTCACCTTTTCATGTAACTTTTTAATAAATTCAGCTTTGGTATTACCATCCTTATGCACTAAAGATGAAACGTTGGGCAATGGCAACAAATCAAGTAGGGTGAGGGGATTAAATCCATAAACAACCTTAAATGGTGAATGCATGGTAGTTGAATGAAATGCCCTATTATATGCAAATTCAATGTGAGGCAAACATTCTTCCCATGATTTGAGATTTTTCCTTACCATAGCCCTAAGAAGAGTAGTCAAGGTACAGTTTACTACCTCTGTTTGTGGGTGACATGTGGTAGAAAATAGAAGTTTGGTTCCAAGCTTTTGCCATAGGGTCCTCTAGAAGTGACTCAAAAACTTAGAATCTCTATCTGAAACTATACTTCTTAGCAAGTCATGTAACCTCATAATCTCCTTGAAGTACAAGTTCGCAACATGTGTAGCATCATCTACTTTCCTACATGGAACAAAATGAGCCATTTTTTAGAAACGATCCACAACCACAAATATGAAGTCCTTACCATTCTTTATCCTTGGCAAACCTACAATGAAATCCATAGAAACATCAGTCCAAGGGTAATCCGGAACAGGTAATGGAGTATAAAGGCCTTGGGGTTGTACCTTGGATTTAACCCTCTTGCACACAATACGCTTTTTACAGAATTGATAAACACTATGTTTCATTCCAGGCCAAAAGAAGTGTTCTTGCAAAATTATTAAGGTTTTAGGTTCACCAAAGTGCCCCATCAAACCACCCTCATGGGCTTCTTTTACAAGCAAGTCACGAATTGAGCATTTAGGTACACACAATTTATTCCCCTTAAACAGATACCCCTCATGCTTATAAAACCCATCATGGGCCCCCTTTTCACACAACACATATAAACCAGCAAAATCAGCATCATGCACATAAAGTTCCTTTACATGTTCAAATCCAAGCAATTTTGTATCAAGCATAGAAAGTAAAGCATAACGCCTAGATAAAGCATCGGCCACTACATTCATTTTACCTTGCTTATGCTTAATAACATAAGGAAACTGTTCTAGGAACTCTACCCACTTAGCATGCTTTTTATTTAATTTCCCTTGACCCTTGAGATATTTCAATGATTCATAGTCACTATGGATCACAAACTCTTTAGGTAAAAGATAATGTTGCTATGTTTGAAGTGCCCTAATCAAAGCATAAAGTTCTTTATCATAAGTAGGATACTTCAAACATGCTCCATTAAGCTTTTCACTAAAGTAAGCAATGGGGTGCCCTTCTTGCATCAAAACAGCCCATATCCATACATTAGATGCATCACACTTCAATTCAAATGATTTACCAAAATTAGGAAGTGCAAGTATGGGTGCATGCATAAGCTTATCCTTCAATGTATCAAAGGCTTCTTGTTGTTCATTTTCCCATTTAAAACCCACATTTTTCTTGACAACTTCATTTAAAGGTGCAACAATGGTGCTAAAATCTCTCACAAAGCACCTATAAAAACTTGCTAATCCATGGAAACTCCTCACTTCACTCATGGTCCTAGGGGTTGGCTAATCTTTTATGGCTTTAACTTTTTCCTCATCCATATGCACACCTTTGGAATTAACCATAAAGCCCAGAAAAACTACATGATCTTTACAAAATGTACATTTTTCAATATTTGCAGACAACCTTTCATGCCTTAAGAATTCCAACACACACCTCAAATGTAACACATACTCATCAAAAGATTTGCTGCAAACTAAGATATCATCAAAGTAAACAACAACAAATTTGCCTAAGAAGTTTCTAAGCACATGATTCATTAAACGCATGAAGGTACTAGGTGCATTAGTCAATCCAAATGGCATTACCAACCATTCATACAATCCACATTTAGTCTTAAAGGTTGTTTTCCATTCATCACCTTATTCTTATTTGGTGATATCCACTCTTAAGATCAATCTTAGAAAAGTAACAAGCACTAAACAATTCATCAAGTAAATCATCCAAACGGGGTATAGGGTGTCTATGCTTTATAGTGATGTTGTTGATAGCATGACAATTAGTGCACATCCTCTAACTTCCATCTTTCTTGGGTACTAGGATGACTGGTACAGCACAAAGGCTTAAGCTTTCCTTCACCCATCCTTTATCTAGCAATCCTTCTACTTGTTTCTGGATCTCTTGAGTTTCTTGAGGATTGCTTCTATATGCAGGCTAGTTGGGCAATGTTGCTCCCGAAATCAAGTCAATTTGATGTTCTATCCCTCTAATTGGAGTTAGACCATGAGGCACTTCCTTAGGAAAAACATCTCCAAATTCCTACAAAAGAGAAGAAACACCACTAGGCAAAGCATTGTTAGCAAAATAATCAATCAATTCATCATGAGGGCTTTCTTTACACAAAAGTAGATACATAGGCCGAAAGGCCAACAAAGCTTTCCTCACTTCTTTTTCTCTCACAAATAAATTTTCTCTCCTTTCACACTCACTTTTCTCTTCACTTTTCTTTTCACTCTCTTCTTTCTCACTTGCAAGTATCCTCACTTTTTTCCCTTTCTTTTTAAGTTTGCTCTCAAACTCACTCTTTTTCTTTTCAAATTTTCTCTCATCTTTTCTCTCTTGCTCTCTTTTTAACCTCATAATTGTTTGATCCTCACAAACTTGCCTAGGAGTCATGAGTACTAAAGTGATTGTGCATCCTTTATGTACAAATGTGAACTTGTTGGAATGACCATCATGAATAGCTTTCTTGTCAAACTGCCATGGTCTTCCCAAGAGGATATAACTTGCTTCCATAGGCATTACATCACACAAGACTTCATCCTTATACTTACCAATAGAAAAAGTAATCAAAACTTGCCTATTAACAACCAACTCCCCTTCATCACTCAACCATTGTAGCTTATAAGGCTTGGGATGAGAAGTAGTAGTAAGACACAATTTCTCAACAAGCCTAACACTAGCCACATTAGTACAACTACCACCATCAACAATAAGAAAACAAACCTTCCTAAGTACCAAGCATCTTGAATGAAAGATATTTTCTCTTTGTGTAGTGTCATCCTCCTTGGCCAAACTACCTAAGAGACGCCTCACCATAAGTAAATCTCCCTCATGACAAAAAGCCTTGATAAATGCACAATTTCACTCAAATTCTATGTGTTTTATCACTTATTTACTTAGTATCTTGTGCAAATTAATTGAAAAAGGGTACTTAAATGCTCAATATTTTGTTTTCAGGTTTTGAAGTGACACATTTGAGCAGTAGAAAAGGATCCGGAGACAAAACCTTGCAAATTGTGGAGAATCAAAGCAAAGTTGTTCACCTGACAAAGAACACGGGGTATGGGAACCCCGTGTGTAAGGCCGTGTATCTTTTTGGAATGCTTCGAAGCTTCACTGAGCTGCTCGTAGAAGAACACGGGGTTGAACACAGGCCGTGTCATACCCCGTGTACCATACTGCCTGACACTTCGTAAGTAAACATGGGGAGTGTCATACCCCGTGTATCATGCTGATCAACCTTCGCAAAGAAACACGGGGTACCACACGGGCCGTGTCATACCCCGTGTACATTACCCGTATAAGTTTTGTGCGAAAAATCAAGAGAAAGGGGGGGAGAACAGAAAATTTGAAAGGGGAGCCGTGAGTAGAAACCCTAGGAGAGACCCAAAACTCAACAAGGGCAACCTGCTAACCGTGGATTCAAGCAAAGGATTGAAGATTCAAGCAAGGAATTTGTAGAGCTTCATGATTTGTTTGAATTCCCTCTCTGTTTTCTAGTTTTCTGCTAATTGTGTAATGACTTCACACTAAACCCTAGTGCTCAGCTAGGGGTAAACTTGTTCATGGATTTATGGATTTGATTTTTATATAATCTAGCTTGATTTACTGTTGATTTATGATTTGATTATGCTGTTCTGTATTTCTACAGTTCAATACTTCCGAAAAATTGGATTTGTGTGATAGATTAGTTAATTCTAGGTTGGAATGACCAATTAATTAATCGGATCTTGCATGATCATTGGGAATATCAATTAGACTTAGGAATTAAGCTAATTGGATTCTTTTGCACAGGATGAAATGTCTAAGAATGGATTCTAAAGCAATGTTAATGCAACCTAGATGAATGATTACTAGAGAAATTCTGGGCACTTAATCTTTTGGTTAGTAGCTAGTAGCCTTGTAATGAGGTATAGCTTATTTTTGGTAATCCAGCAATCTAAATTAACAGTAAACCAAGTTAGAGGATTATCATCATTCCACAATGAAATGTACAAGGGAACCCTAAAGCTGAGTACACTTTCATCTCGTTTGAATTAAACCTTTTTGATAACTAAGCTCTGTTTTGCATTTTACCTTTAATACACAATATCAATCGGTACACCTAGATAATTTACCTCGAAATTCAGTTAGTATTCAACATTCAATCCCTGTGGAAAAGATATCTTTTATACTATTACTCGACTAAACCCATACACTTGCAGGATCACGTCAAGCCTCACACTCACTATTTCCTTCATTTATGGCATGTGATGATGGAGATGAACTCTCACTTGAGATCTCACCATTCTCTCTCAAAATCATGGTCTTCTTGTTCAGACATTGGGATGCAATGTGACCTTTTCCAAGGCATTTGAAGCATTTGATTTCCCTATGCCGAGAAGTAGAAGAAGTAGAAGTATTAGTAGAATTAAAAGAAGTTTTAGATAAGGATTTACCACCTTGGACAGCCACATCCTTAGTTGACGTTCCCTTTTTCTTCACTCCTTCCTTCCATCCTTTTGAGTTGTAGGAAGAGGTGCCTTTCTTCAAAGTTCCCTTTCTTTTAAGTTGTGCTTCTACTTTGATAGCTTGGTGAGCTAAATCTTTAAGTTCTACATAGGGATGGAGTTCCACTATGTCACGGATATCATGGTTCAACCCATTCAAGAAACGGGCCATTGTTGCTTCTCTTTCTTCAACTACATTGGCTCTTATCATTGCAACTTTCATTTCTTTGTAATAGTCATCAACACTTCTCCCACCTTGCCTCAAACCTTGAAGCTTTGTATGAAGCTCCCTATTGTAGTATGTAGGAACAAATCTCTTGCACATTAGGTTCTTCACTTCATTCCATGTGACTATGGGTTCCTTATCATATCTCCTTCGCTCCTTTTGAATTTGATCCCACCACACCAAGGCATAGTCATGGAACTCTAGGTAAGTTACCTTCACTTTTTTTCCCTCATTATAGTCATGGCATGAGAATACTTGCTCTATCTTCAACTCCCACTCTAAGTATGCTTCAACATCATTCCTTCCATGAAAACTAGGAATCTTTATTTTAACTCCACCAATCCTTTCATTTTCTCTCACTCTTCCATCTCCTTCTCTCCTTCTCCTATCATTCCTCCTCTCTTTATCATCTCTCCTTTTATCATACCTCCTCTCTTCATCATCCCTCCTATCATATCTCCTATCTCTTCTCTTTACCATCTCTAGGAGAACTACTAGAATCTTCATGGGCATGTGGAGAATGGTCACGTGCTTGCCTTCTTACATTATTTGCCATGGTTTCTTGAATATTTCTTATGGTTTCATTCAGCCTCTCAAAGATTCTTTGAAATCTTTGTGCAAGTCCTTCAATTTATCTTCTAACAGCCAAAGATTTAGGTGAGGGAGGAGTGCTTTCACTACTTGATCCACCTTCATGAGACATGTCTACAAAACAGAAATGTTAATGTAATAAAAGGTCCTCTCCACTCGCTAAGTGTTTCACTCAAAAGATGTTCACTTGTGTTTCACTCAAAATTGGCTTTTGTGTAAGGATTTTTCTCTTGCCTTTTTCCCCTCAAATGTTCTCAAGAGTTCTTAAGGAAGTCAACTTCTAATCCACACAATCAACCACAACCAAGTGACAATCAATCAACAAGACACAAGTGAAGCCAATAAAAGAAAACTTTAAGACAAAACTAAGGAAGCTAACAAAGACAATTAAGAAAAACTAAATAAGAAATAAGCACACTAAGGAAAATAGAATGCAAACAAGAAAAGAATGGAGAAATTAGAGAAGATTATGTAATGTTAAATAATAGCTAAGTTATTCCCAAAAATTTCTAGTATGGAATAAATCAGAAACTAAGCAAAAATAAACTAAAAATTGCAAGAAAGTGGCATTCAAGAATCACTTTTGTGTGCTGGGGAAATTTTTTTTTTTTTGCTACAAAATTTTTTTTTGCAATAGATTTTTTTTTTGCACAATTGTTTTACCCCTTTTCAAATTGAATCACATAATTTTCAATTAGCCACTAAAGATGAACTTGCAAGAACAAGCAGAATATGAGAATGTTCATGTTTGAGACAATAAACAAAATTCAATCCAATTGAATTAGAATTTTGGAAAGAAATAGTAAACAAGGAATTAGAATTGATTGTATTCACAATTCCCTTCAAATTAAGCTATTATTTAACACCAAATACCTAACTAACATAATTTTAGAAGATTGGACAGATGCAAATCAAGAACATGTGATGAACAATTGATGAACATGAAGAACACAATTGCAGAAACTTAAAAATTGATTATGAATTTAGCCATTCTAATCATCAAGAAACAGGAATTTAGCAATAAAACAAGTGATGCAACAAGATTAAGGAAAGATTGTACCAAGAAATGATGAAACCCTAACTGTGTGAACAGTGATGGCATGAACAGTGTTGCAAAAATCTAAAACTGGATTAACAGTACCGCAAGCAAAAAATCGTGAATAGTATTGTGCGATGAACAGTCATGATAAACAATACATGATGAACAGTATCGGATGAAACCGTGACGGTGAACATTACGTGTGAATAGTATCTCAAATCTAACTCCAACCAAAGCTTTGATACCAATTGATGAAATAAAGATGGATCTTAAATTGGATTTCAAACAACAAAAATAGAAAAAGATGGAAGATGGGCGCTACAATCACAGATTGATAAGCTGAAGGAAAGATCGCCACAAGAGGAGGCCTCTTGATAAGATCAAGGATAATTGGCTCACTAAAAAATATAAGAGTCACAAGCTCTCAATCTCAAATTGTATTCAAAACTGAATAAAAATATGTTTACAAGAGCTTATATATGACCAGCCCCTATAAGCAAACCCTAATGGGCTTTGTACACTAACAAGCCTAATTCTAAGTGACCCAAATAAAATAACAAGTCTTCATGCCAAAATAAATCTAAAAATAAGTCTCGGCCCATAAGGCCCATTTATTACAAAAATGCTAAACTAACTAAATGCTAATGGATTCATTGGAGCCCAAGTCTTCCAAATACACACAATTTAGCATCTTGGATTCTTCTACCTCCAAATTGGGCCTTCTTTCAAATATGGTAGCAACCATCTTCTCTAGATCTTCCTTAATCCTTTTTACCTTTGCTCTTGTCATTGGTCCTTGAAGCTCTTCCAATGCCTTCAAACCTTTGTCTTCCATGGGCCTTCTTAGATTCTCATCAATAGTTGAGTACTTAAAGGTAAGTAGCACCTAAACTTATGGTACTTGAGTCTAGTACTTGAATATCCTAAACAAATTGTTTAGTATTTGAGTTTAGTATTCGAGTATTCTAAGCTAGAAGCAACTTTAATCCTTTGTACCTAAGTACTCTTCTATGAATTATGACATTCATTTATAATTACCTTTTTACCTTATTTTACTCAACACCAAAGGTGTTATCTAATCACTTAAGGTATTAATCAAAGAGAAAAATCAAATGAAAAGTGAATTAAAAACAAGAAAAGAAAAGAAAAGCATGATCAAAAGTGAAAATTAAAGAAAGCAAAGAAAAGGAAAATCAAAGTGAAAGAAAAACAAAAGAAAGAAAGAAAGAACTTAAAAAGGAAAGTTGGTTGCTTAATTGTACACCTTATTTCATCATTGTATGCTCTAATTTATCTTTAAACTTCTTATTTTAGATTAACTTTTCATTACTTCTTTTATACATCTTAATTGTCCATTATCTAACAATGTTTTAGTTCTTGGCTTTTTTTCTTCATTATTTATTTTATGTGTTTATGCCTTATTTGTGTTTCTTTTCTTAAATTCCAAGTGTGCCTTATAGTCCTTTCATTATTTAATTCTTTGTCAAGTGAAATTATTTTTTAAATTTTTTGAATCTTGTTGATAATGTCAACTTGTTCCTAAAGAACCATCAAGAGGGAAAGATAAGCGTGGTAAAAAGTAAGAGTGTGTAACAATTGGGGAGAGTTATAAAAATATGGAAGACATAGTGCATATGTCCATGACAATGATTGGGAGCCATGCTTGGAAGACCTCTTTCTCTTGAATTTCCTTTCCACCTTTATGGATATATGAATTAATTGCCTTTTGACCTTCATGGACATATGCACCATATCTTCCATATTTTTATAATGTTGTAGTTCAACCACATTAGCAATTTCTCTATTCAAGCCATAGAGGAAACTAACCATAGTTATCTTTTTATCTTCCTTAACATTGGCTTTTAATATGACAAGCTTCATCTCCTTATGATATTCTTTAACACTCTTGGAGCCATGTATAAGGTTTTGTAATTTTTGGCACATGCCTCTATGATAGTGACTAGGAATGAATCTCTTCCTTATAACAAATTTCAAATCTTCCCAAGTATGAATAGATCTTTTTTTATTTTTTCTTACATTTGAAAAAATAAACAATAATGTATTTAGAAAATTCAATAATCACAAGCTTGATCTTTTTCTTTTTTGAATAGTTATGAAAATAAAAAAACTAACTTCATTTTTCCCACTATAAATATGTATTCGAATCATATTTCCCTTGGAATGAAAGGATCTTTAATTTAATATTGTCAAGTTTATCATCCATTTTTTCGCTTTATATCTTTATTTCTTCTTCTCTCACCTTTCTAATCTTTTCTTCTTTTCTTTTCCCTCCTATCACCTCTTATTCTTTCAATTTTATTAGATAAGCTTGAACCCTTACTACCTCTTTTATTTCTATCCCTTCCTTATCCATCATGTTGCCTCTCATTTTATCTCATCTCTCTTTCCTTTCCAATCCTCTTATGAATCCTTTCAATAAAGAAATTACTAACGTGGTTGAATTACAACATTATGAAAATGTAGAAGACATGGTGCATATATCCATAAAGGTGGAAAGGTAATTTATCCATATATCCATGAAAGTGGAAAGGAAATTCAAGAGAAAGAGTTCTTCCAAGCATGGCACCTAATCAAGTTCATCATGGAAGACATAGAATATAAGAAGAATGACATAAAAGGAGATAAAAAGAGCAAATAGAATAAAGAGTGTTCTTCCAAATCAAGAGGTAAAAACCTCTAAAGACAAGAGATAGTCAAAGAACCTTAAAAGGATACTAACATTAAATGCTTTAAACACATTAAGAGAAGGCATATTGCTATTGAGGGTCTTTATAAGGGGGTTATGATCTTGAAGGATGGAGATTATGAGTTAACTAGTGATAAAGAAAACAAAGAATCCACAATATCTTCTTATGAAAAAAGTAAAGAAAATGGAAGCTTATTTGATGGAAACACTTTAATGATTAGAAAAATATTGAATACATAAGTAAAAGAAGAAATAGAGGAGTAAAGTGAACACATCTTCCATACTAGGTGTATCATCAAAGATAAAATGTGTAATGTTATCATAAATAATGATAGTTATGCAAATGTAGCTAGTAATATCATAGTAGAGAAGTTACATTTGCTTACTTTGCAATATCTCAACCTATACAAATTACAATGACTAAATGATAGTGGAGCGATCAAGGTGACGAAACAAGTGTCAATGTCTTTCTGCATTGAAAATATGATAATAAAATAATTTATGATATTGTCCTTATGCATGCTTATTATCTTCTACTAGGTAAACCATGGCAACTTGATAAAGATTACCCTTGATGGTGTCCTTAATGAGTATCAATTTGTAAAAGATAGAAAGGAAAATAAATCTTACTTTAACCTTACAACAAGTCTATGAGGATCAAGTGAGCTTACAAAAGAAAAGACAAGAAAAAGAAAAAGATAAAAATAGTATAAAAAATTAGGAGTGATAAAAAGAAAAAAGTGTGAGTGATAGTTGTTAAAGCTAATCAAAATTAGAAATTACTGGCTTAATGAAAATTTATAGTATAAGGTAACAATCTAGGTCAAAACCTTAGTGATCAACTTAATACTTCCTATCACATTGATTTACTAATTATAAATATAAAGTTATTTAAGCTTTTTATACAATAAAAGAAAAAGAAATAAATGCAAATAGAAGTGAAATTTAATCCCACATACTAAAGCAATTAAGCAAATAGTAAGCAAGTAAGATACAAGAATGTAACAGAAATAAATTGGATGGTTTAATCCAAAATAAATAGAATGCAAGATTGAAAATAGAATACATAATTGTCAAAGAGAAATAGTAAAGAAACACAATCGATCTAAGGAAATTAAGAACTCTTTAGCAAATTAATCATAGGTCATAATATATTTGACAATTGTAATTAATTCCTCATCCTAGAATTACCTAAAACCCTAATAATGATTTATGAATTCTATGTTAGAATACCATCTAGGATTTAATCAATTTAGATTAGAAGAATTAAGTAACCACTATAATCCATAAAGCTAGATATAAATAAATTTGGATATAGATTTAGTTGAATTGAATGATTAAACTAAAAACCTCTTATTTAATCATTCAATCCTTTGGTCTCATATGAATAATGATGATTAATCAAACAAAATTCAAATAAGACTATATTAAAGTCATAAATCATAATATTCAATATATATTATACCAAATCTATATCTAATTCATACAAATCTAGAAAACTAATGGAGAGAATTAGAGAAAGAGCAAAATTAATTGATAATAATTAATATTACAAATAAAGATCTCATAATATAAACTAGGTTGAGCCTTAAAATCTTTAAATCAATCTAAATTTCAGCCTTCCATGCATGAAAAGAAGAAACTTAGAGAAAAGGAGAAAGTTATTTAGAATTATGTGTGTTATTGCCTTTTGGAGGTACAAACCCTTAAATCTAATTTTCTATTCTACAATAACTAATAGGCCAAGTTAATATGATTCATAAGGTTACAAAAAATAAGGCCTTGCTAATTTTAGAAGCTCATAGCCTAATTTAGAATTTAATCTTTTAATAGTGTTTTACTTTAGTAATTTTTATCATTTATCTTCTAACCTATGTTTGACCATCAAAATGGCATATTTTCTCTAAACTCTAACATGAAAGTTGTTAAGCTAGGTCTTAGGCAACTTTAGGAAGTGGTTTCACCTTGATTAAATCTCTAGAGATCCAAATATAGATAAAAAAAATTAAGAATAGCTCAGCTTGGAAAGAAACAGAGCATCAAATTCACATCCATTTTTTATCTTCCAAACATCCAAATTAGGATTTATAAAATAGGAAAATTTTAGAGCTTCCTCCAAGCTTTTCAGCAATATAAAGATTATCCATTTTTAACATTCAGAACTTAAGTTATAGTTGAAAACTTGAAATAGTATAAAAATCCAACATTAATCAAATAATTTCAAAATATTGAAAAACTAACACCCAATCACAAAACAAGGCCAATTCCATAAAATTAAGCATATATAATTCATTAAGAGGCATAAAGAAGGAGAAAATAATATAAAAAAGTCTTGCACATCAATAAGTGAAAAGAAAATGAGTGTGAATGGAAAAGAAAATAAAAATAAGTGTATATGCAAAAAAGAGTTATGTGAGAAGTGCCTACTTTGCATCAAGGGCTATGTTAGTATTCTTGTACAAAGAAGCCTATGTTGACTTTAATCATGAAAGCCTTGTTTTATTAAGAGCTATAAAATCTATTATGCAAGAATTTAATGATGTATTCCCAAAGAAGACTCCAAGGGAATTACAAACTAAAAAGGGTATTGAGCACTAAATTAATTGTCACAACACATTTTTCAAATATCATAACTAACATAAAGATACATAACTAGTAATACTATACAAGCTAAATATCCTTACAAGCCATACTAATACTACTGACTGCCTTTTTTTTCTTTAATTTTCAAAAATATTTTACACACACATATATAGAGCTAAAATATTTTATACAACACGCACATTAAAAAAATTCAGAACATATTTACATACAATAAAATATCTTATTTTTAGTATTTGAAAACCTTGTATATAGATAAAAAAAATCAAAATATAGATAGAATCAGAATATAGATAGTAAAATTTTCACTTCTGTATTAAGTTTGATAGAAGGCATGGATATATGTGTCAAACGGCAACACTAGATCCATCTCCTATGTTTATAAATAGAACACCATAGGTAAAAAGAGTGATTATAGAATACTCACTGAGTAGAAATATCTATCTTATTTTCTAATAGGTATTTCTAATAAATATTATCATTGATTAAATTAATATGTGGTAACTCATATTGTATACCATCAAAAGTAAATCAGTGCTATAATAAATTTCTATGTAATAAATTTGAACAAAACAATATTTATAAATGCATTTACTATTATAGTACTCTTTATGATCTTTATACACAACTATAATTCTAAAGTATTATAAAAAATTCCTATATGTTAATGATATCCCTTATGTAATAATAATAGCTCTTTGCACTAATAGTAATTTTTATATGTATCATTTATAATTTTTGAGTAGAGAAAATGTATAGTAATCTTTAATAAAAATTCACTGAATGATCATAGTTAATATCCAAAGTTTATCCTTATATCTTAAACCTAGTTTTATCCCTTACCACCCTAAGCATGAAGGCACCAACCTTTTCTTTCCACTATTAATCACTTCTCTCCTCCTTTATAGAGGATGTGCATCTCCCCCTCATCACAAATCATATACAAAGTGACTATTCATACTCATAATGGGCAATGATAGCCCATTATGGACAGTATCCAATCATTTTATTATCCCATATCATAGGGTATAGTCAAAATATCAACTATGTCATAGGTGTTTTGTTGATAAAAATTTATCATTCTCATGTATTTAAATTTCAACTACATATATCAACATGTTTAAGATTGATATACAATCTTTTTATTCATAATAAATAGCTTAAGTATCATCAATTGTATCACAATTCTTATACATAATCCCATTTCATCATTTCTCATACATAATCACATTTCAAGGTTGATACTTAAACATTTCATTCAAGTAGTGATAGCACTCAATTCTTTGAATGGCTAGCAAATTACATTTCAAGCATCATTCATGATCCATGATCATGTAATAATATATCCAACATTATCATATCTAACCTTTCTATCTTCATTTATAGAAATATATAATTTTAATGAATAGCTATTCACATGATTCTAATATGACCAACCTTTTTATAAATTCAAATCACTTCTTAAAGAAATTACAACTATCTTATTGTCAATTACCTTGTATGTATCATGGTTTTAGTACCCTTTAAAGCTTTCAAATCAATTCCAAATTTCATCCAAATTTATCCTAGCATTCCTAACATAATATTATACATTAGACATCAATTAATTTGCCTTATTTCTTTCCAAGGTACTATTCACTTAGAATAAAAAATGGGAAACACAAAACGAATAGTATAAGGGCACTTACAATCCAAGCCTCTTTTGAGTAATCAAATTGTCTCCAATCATTACCAAACTTCGATATAACATCCTTAACATATTAGATAAGAAATAACTGAAGTGTTGTATAATAAATTTCATGAATTTGCCCATGCACTGAAGGTATGAATTTAGAACTATTAAATTTGAACAACATTAGGCTGTCAAAATTAAACTTTCATCAGGTTACCAAATCAACTTTGTTTGCTATCAAATTTTAAGTCAAGCTTATAACATTTTAAATATAATGTTTGAAATTTTTCATAATTTTTTTCATTCATTTGGTGTCTAAAAAATATTCAAACTCAAGAGCAACCAGAACAAGGGCTTGCAATGGACAATTCTGAGTATCTCCATTATAACTTAGTTTTTCATGCATAAAAAAATATCTAAAATTTCCTAATTTAATATAACACCATCCTAATACTAAATATGACCTTAAAATGCTAAGGATTGAAAATTTAAAAATTTATGACCAAGATTACAAAGGCAAATGGAAACATATCCTTAACATCTCTTTGATAGAGTTTCTTCTTACACTTCCCTATAGCAATTTTCTAGGAAAAGATTCTATAAATAATTTCATACTCATTTCAACATCATAATATCAATATCATATCACATCTCACAATGCATAGTATTAATTCACAATGTAATATCCCTAGGATACTTTTTTCAAGAATTACTTCTAAAGTATCAAAGTAAATTAACACTTCTTAATTAAAGTGCTCAACCTAGGGAACTTTTAGAGATAGGTAACCTCCTAGGAAGTTTTCCAAACCCCTTGAAACATCGATAGAGATAAAATTTAAGTTAAAATATTTTTAAAAATGTGCCTAAAAGATTAAGAAAATTTTGATAGAGCCTAACTTAATTTTAGGGGGCTGATTAAGTTAAAATTCAACAAAATAATATGAAATTATAATAATTTAGTTTGATTTCTTAAAATTATTTTTGGACCAATTAAAATCCATTTATTAAGGCCCGAATATATTTCTAATAAGTCCAAATTAAACCCAAGGACTAAATTAAAAATCGGCTAAAGAATTTTGGTAAGAATGGAATTTTGAAAAGTTTTAAGGTCAAATTGTAATTTTTTAAAAGATTGAATCTAGCCCGTTCTTTTTCTATTAAATTTCGATGAAATTGGGCTAAGAAGAGCCCAAAATGTCTGACTTTGCTACTGCAAAATAGCAAGGAAAATTTCAAAAAGAATCCATGGATATTTTAGGTTTAATTGTAAAAAGGCCCATTTTCATGAATTATGTAGAAAACCCTAGAAAACTTGAGAAAGCTCCATTCAGCTTTTCTCCTCCTCACTTTGCATGAAATTTCAGCTGCCATAGGAGATTTTTTCAAGCTTTCAACACAATCAAACACACAAACAAGCCAAATCAAATACAAAATTTCAAGTTTTTCCACTTGCTTGCTTGAATACCTAAGGAGAAATTATCAAAACTTAGAGCTTTCATCTTCTTCTTCTTCAAATCAGAAACCGTTTCATTTAGGGAGAAACTTAAAGATTTGAAATATAGAAGTTCAGAGGTGATAAGCAGCTCACTTGATTTTTCATTGAATTTTGATTACAAATTTGCCAATATTGCTTTCTAGAATTGTGATTTCATGAAGCTAGGTGTGTGGCCATGCAATGAAAGCATGGGGTTGAAAACTAGTGTTCTTAAGTTGTATTTGAAAATATTAGAACAATATTAGCATGAATGAATGATTAGATTACCATTTGTTAAGCCTTAAGTGTAGATGGATTAGAAAGAGCCTAGAAATTTTTCTACTGATTTTGCTTCTGGAATTCCTAAAAATCTAGAACAAAACCATAAATTTTAAGGACTTTATAGGACCTCTAAAAAATTCAAAACCACCCATTTCCTAGCCTCTTATGATGTTAGGATACATATATAATTTATTATTAATTTTTAAAAATTTTTAGAAACCTAAACAAGGGACATTTTTGCATAAAGGTGCAACTCACCCAGAAATAGGATGTGAATAATTTCACTTTTGTTCTTGAATTAATTTGGGCACTAAATGATGAGTAAAAATTCTAAAACAATTCTTGAATACCCTTCCATATGTTGGTTAAAACATTGTCAATTTTCTTGACATTTGAAGCTCATTTTCATGATGAATAAATTCATACAATTTCAGAACTCCAGTGTTTCTAGAGATTGAAACTGCTTTTGAAAGGCATGATTCACGAATTTTCTGGATAGATAATCTTAATTAATTGTGAAACCTAAGGACTTACATTTATCAATTAACATGTTGAGAACATCATATAATTATTTGAGAAATTTTAGATTTGTTTTAGAAGTTATAAAAGATCTCTTATTGTAATATACCCTCTACTAACCTGTTCTGGAATCTGAATGTGAACAGTATTATTAAATGAATATTTATGAAATACACTAAGTATTTTATGCTTAGAAATATATTGTGATGATATTAGAATAAGATTGGAATAATGTGTTGAATTATTGTAATTATTTGAATATTCTTTAACGGTATAGAATATAGTGGTAGATTAGATTGAGTAGTAGAATGTTAAATATATTAAAATTGTGATACATTATAAGAATATGCCATGATTTACACTCTTTAATGTTAAATGTGAAATCTGTACTTGTTACGTTAATTAAGGAAAATAAATTAGGATACTAATGGCTAGTTGGTATTGACTATACCTTTATTCTATCAAATTGACATGATTTTATCTTAATTGACACGAAAAGTTTTTAATGGCTCATATGATATTTTAAATGTGATATGTGGAAGAAAGAATTTGGCCTAATGGCTTGTAGCATCCTTCTAAAGGAAGGAGATGGGTGGCAAGAAGTGGAGGGAAAAGGTTAGAGGTGAGTATAAGGTTAGCCCAGAGAAATAAGGAGGAAACCTATATACCATACTAGTCATATTCATTAATATAATGTTAATACATAATGCATAAGATAGATGTTAGTTATTAGATGCAAATAAAGCTAAGTATATGAAAATTTATCCAGCCTTCCTAATTTTATATTAAAGAGAACTAATCATGGAAAACTATGGGAATAAATATTAAGTAGCTACTTACTGAGTATTTTTTATACTCACTCCTTTTTGATGTTGTTTTGTTTTACAGATCAAGAACAAAGAGCCCAAGTAGAGGACTGATACACTGCATAAAACTTTCTAATCTCCATGGGGCATTGTGTAACAAAAGATTAACATATTTAAGTTATCCTTTGTACAATTAAAGTCTATATATGTGATAAATAGTTTTATTATGCTACTGTATATTAATATCATGTATTAACTTTTTCATTGCACGTGCAATGCAATTTACTTTACTTATATTATTTAACATTATCATATATTCGCATTTTATTATAAAATAGTCAGATATAGTTTCCTACAGGCTTGTAAAGACATCTAATTGGTTGGATACTAGTTAAATATTTTTATGTCGGTCACAATACCTGAAATTGGGTCGTGACACACAATAAGCATCAAACATAAATGTGGCCAAATAATTATCAACTAACATAAGTGTTTTACAAAAATACTATCTTGCTGGTATGACAATCTTTACAATGAATTCCTTTTGGGTATTTAGACCATTTCTATAAATTCCTAAAATAGGCAAAAATATAACTAATACATATATCTTGAAAAATATCAATTATTTCATGCAATTTCAAGCTTTCAAGGGATTGTTCATGTAGCGCCATTCCACAGTAATAAAAATAGGGTAACACCAATAGTATTCAAAAAGATGAATTTTTAAAATATCCATGTGATTTAAAAAACTCCTAGATAAATATATGAAATTTCCAACATGCATTTAATCATGGAAAAATTTTATTCCATCAAGATATCATGATTTTCTTAGTCACAAAAATTCATCCATCCAATGTTGCCATTCTTGAATAGCATTGAAGCTACTTTTGGAAATTGGTCTTTTAGATACTCAAAACAACTCTAATTTTAATAAAAATTATGCCATTAGTTTCACATCTTAAGGTTTCAAAAATATATTTTTACATAATTTTTAACCATAAAAAAGTTAGTCAAGAAGCCTATAAATAGAAAGGGGAACATAGTCCCCTATTTTAACCTCAATTTACCTATGTTCATGAAAATTCATCTTAAAAATATCTAAAAATTTTCAAAAATTATTATAAACTAAAAATAATAATATAACACCATAAATGACCTAAAAATGCTTAAAATCAAATTTTTAAGAGCTGAAGAAGAATTTCCACTAACCTTTTCTTTTTCTCGATTTCCTATCTTCATTCTCATATTAATCACTTGCAAAGAATTGTTGTAAATCTCCAAACTTCTTAGCATTTTTTTAAGTCTAAAAGCCTTCTCTTCTACCTCTCCAAGACTCATGACTGTTTAAGGAAATAGATGAAGATTTTTCCTTGAATTTCGACAACAATTCTTTTTATATTAACTTCCTAATCAACATTGTTGCCAAACTTTACCCCTTTCTATTTTAATTAAAAATAAAATAATAAATATGGATAGGGGTAGGGTAGTGGCCTACCTTACTATCCCTTTTGCCATTTTATCACTTTTGAGCTAATCAAATTTACACAAATTGTAAATTTTGCCTATCTTTCTAAAAATGTCCTTGACTTTTCACTTAATAACATTTATATCCTAACTTCCTCTGGAAGCTTGTTGCACGTGTGGACCCTTATAAAATCCCATTTGAGCCTTTAAAAACCAATCCTAATGACCCTAAAATAAAATAAAATTATTCAATTTGAATATATCTTACTTTCGAGCTCAAAAGAGCAAATTTTTAACCTACCAAGCTAAAAATATAATAAATTCTTTTCTAATGGTTTCTTTTTGTCATTTCTAACTCTTTTTGACTTATATTAGTCCCTAATAAATTTATTATAAAAATTCTAGTTAAGTGCATATCCCAATTTTATCTATAATCTACTCAAATCTTGCTCAATTACCTTATCTGATTAACTACCCAGGGTTTTTCTAATTGATATTTCCTTTTTAATTTTTGAGTAATTCTTTTTCTCACTTCCAATTGGACCTATTTATTTATAATATCCATAAATATTTTGAAATAAGCTCAAACTAATTGATTTTGAATTTAGGCTTATTTATGTATTTAAGCCTATTTTCCATTCTTAAAAGGTTTTTAGGCTTTAAGACACCTTTTTGTCATTTGTCCTCCTATTTCCACCATTAGACCTTTGCTAGGTTTCTTACTGGGCCTTGGCCTAATTAGATTCATATTGGGCCTATCGTACCTTTACAAGGTCTTACCGAGCTTATTTAGACCTAATAGGACTTTTTGGCTTAATTTTGTAAGATCTCCTATTGGGCTTTCTATTCTTTTCCTTAAGCCCAATAATATAAAAATTATCAATATGCTTTCAAAAATTGGTTGATAATTAATTCCATATCAAAACCAAATATTTTAGACCAAAATATTGAAAATTTGAACTTTGAATGCTAATTTTTGACTTATTGATGTTGAAATTTTCCTAAGGAGCTTTGTAAATTTTTCCAAATTTATTGATCCATAATAACACCTAATAAATTTTATTCAAAATTTTAATTGAAATTTCCTTTGTGAATTTCCTTGTTTCTTTTTGGAATATTACATTAATTTCATTTCAAGAGCATTAATTGTAAATAACCTTGCTTATAAGACTAATCTAGAAAAAGCTTAAGAAATTTAAAGACAAGTTTTAAAAGATGAGAAATTGAATGTTAACAAATCAAAATTTGTTAAGTGCTATTAATTTTTAAAGCATTTAGAAAGGCAAGAAAAGTTAAATGGTAAACATGCCAAGTTAATGGATTTCTTTGAAACATTTTCATGTCTTCCAAAATAAAAGAGGTAAAGATAATGGGGGTATTGATTGTTTGTTTTGAAGGTATGCTCTTATTTTTATTTTACATACAAAGTTGTTGATATTTGAAAATGCTAAAATTTGTATGTGAATTAGCATGATTTTGATATTCACCCACATGAAAATGGTACTTATTCAAAAGATAGAGTTGTTTCAAGTTCTAATGTTTGTGAAGAAATGGCTTTTTGAGACATTTTTAGGGATTAAAGGTTTTTATGTAAGACAAATGAAATGTATATACTTAGAAATTCTCTAAATTATTGTTTGTTAGAGAAATCCATGACAGTGGATTAATGCATCATAGGAATAAGAAAGGTATAAAGGATTTGCAGCATGACTTGCATGATTTTTATGTGTTTTCTAAAACTTTTTTAATGGAAAAAATGTGACTATATAAAATATTTTAGAGTTAAAAAGACTTTAGAAAATATGCTTGTTAAGTTGCATAATCCTTCTATGTTCTCTAAGCTTAGTTTAAATTCTTTGAGAAAAAGCATTATACAGGAAAATATTTTCAAAATAAACCATGATCTATATGTTTAGTTAGTTTTAATACTTAGTTTTCCAATGCATTTATTACTTTCATAAGTCTAAGGAATCATGCTTTGTGTATTTTTATTGATAAGTTTTTATGTATTTTTGTTAATAAATTTGTGTTTAGTTGTTTTTATTATTTTCATGAATTAAAAGGTTGGATTTTGTTGTCAGTTGAGAATTTAAAGAGTTAAAGAGATTGCTCATTACATATTGTTGGCATTCTTGTTGAGCAAATGAAATATATGTTGTAAGTTTTAAGGAAAGAAGGGTTGAATACTACTCTTAAGAGATGCTCATTTTCCTTTAAGAGTATTATATTTTTCAACAATTTTAAGGCATATTCTTGTTACATGGAAAGAATTGTATTCTCAAGAAATATAGTGTCTGATAAATCAATAGAGATGGATGAAGAGAAGACGATTAGAAACCTAAGTTGTTAGTAAGATTAAGAACTTTCATGATTTGATTGTTTTCAAGCAGGTTTTTAAAGAATTGCATTCTATGTGCTTTCACTAACAAACTTGTTATTGATGATAAGTTTGTATGCTTTCCATAAGTTTGTTGATCCTTATTTTATGTTTGACCCTATTATTTGCTTGCATGTATGAAAAGATGGAGTTTAAATGAAAAGAAAATTGCATCTAAGAGGAGATAGTCCCTTTCAAGTGGTTAAGAAAATCAATAAAAATGTTTATAAATTGGATTTGCCTAGTTAGTATAATGTTAGTGCTTTTTTTAATTTTGCCAAACTTTCTCCTTTCAAAGTAGGATTTAATGATTTAAGGGAAATTCCTTTCAAAAAAAAGGGAATGATGTGAATTTCAAGAATGAAGAGGAGTTTTCATACTTATTAGAAGGTCTAATAATGAGAGTTAAGGCCAAGAAGATCAAATAGGGACTCTAAAGGCTTATAGAGAGAGTTTGAATGCATGAAAAAGCAAGGTTGGAAGAGCTTAGTGGAGCTTGGATCATGTGTATCTCAACTTTCACTGATTCCATATGAGTACTTAAGCATAGTACTTGAGTACTAAGCTTTGGTTTTGATTTTGTATTCAAATACTTGAATACAATACTTGATACCTATAATGTATAATGCAAATACTTGAATATGGTACTTAAAAATAAAACTCGAATACAGTACTCAAAAATAAAAACTAATGTTTATTTTATAGTTCTCAATAGGGCTAAGTGGAACTCTTGTTAGGATGTACTATAGCATGTGTAATTCATGTTTCACCAAATGTTTATAAGCTCAATGAATGGTATTAAGCATAGTATCTACAAATATATGTCCATAAGTAAAATGAATAATAAAATTACTCAGTGAGATAGCAATCACATGAAATGTTTAGTTAGTTTAATTCAAATAATATTTATGTAAAAGATATACATTAAAAACTAATTTTCTTACAAGAAAATATTTCTTATTAAGTCATTCTATATACTGCAATAGTAACACTTAAATAGAATATAATTTAGTCACAAGCACAATACAAATAGTTGAACAACTATTAAATTCCTTTGAGGTATAAAAGATTCCTCCTTATCACTTTGAGCTAACTTTATCCCATGCATATCCCAATTTTGTCCCTTCAAGGTCAACCTTATCCACTTGACCTTTCATGTGGCTTAGATGTTAAGGCACTAGGACAATTCCTAAAACTCTCCACAAGGTCTAATATCACATAAATATGTCATACATTACATATTGCATTCAAGCCAACAGCATTCAAATCAATAATATCAGATAAAACATAAAGCCAATTTCACATAGGGCTTTCAATAGCCTTTTTCACATAAACAAGGTAAAGTCAAAATGCTACCCATACTTATAACCGGAATATGAATATAATTTAGCAAGAGAAATTCACAAATTTACCTCGCCCTTTGTTTAGTGACCACAAGCATTATCGATGGTTTCATTTAGATGTTATTGTATTGCTTTCAAGAGCTCATCATTATTGAGCTTCATTCATAGATATTCTTATATATAAACACATTAATGCATTTACCAGCCATCAAATATCTCAAATTAACATTCGTATGCTAATTTTATGATTTCATTATGAAACTAATGGAGCAATATCCATTTTTTTCATAGAATTCTTATTACTGACCAAATGCACTTTTAAGCAAGTGATTATATGTAATTATATGTGATTCATCAATCAAAATATCAATCTACATTGCTATTCATTATATGCTTTTTACAATAAAATTGAAAATATATAACTTGGATTCTCCAATTTCCATAACTTTTATTTCCAAGTAGTTTGAATCTTATGCATGGCATATTATTCTAACAAGTTAAAGGATTATTTTTCCTTAACAAATTAAACATTTAGTCATGCTACCCAATAGTAGTAAAATTGCATAATTTTATTATATAACAACATCTAAAATTTAAGAAAATAGTTACAAAATTGAACTAGGTTTTAACAAACATTCTTATACCTAGAAATTCCATTTAAAATAGCAAATTTTAGTAAATATTTTTCAAAAATTTTATAATTAAAATAAATATCATAAATCTCATATTCAATCTTTTTCAAGCTCTACACAAGTTACCCACATATTGAACTAACAAAGCACCTTAAAGTGGACTTTCTTGATTTTTCAAAAATCCATTTTGTTTGTAAATATTTATGAAACTTTCTAAAAAATTTGTAGAATTTAAAACAAGCATTCAAATGACATGTTCATACTCTTTTCATTCCTAAAACATGTGAAACTAATTAATATCTTAACCAAGTGACAAACCATATCAAGTAAAGTGACATATTTTCATGAAAAGACAAGTTTTAATACAATATTTGTAAGAAAATCCAAATAATTTCTAGTTATGTTTTGAATACTTTAAACATCATTTTTCAACCAACTTTAACCATGAAACAAGTTATACTAGTTTCCAAAATGTTTACCAGTGAAAATCATTTATAGGGAAACTAGTTAGTACTTGAAACTATTAATTTAAAAATTATTTTTTAGCACAATTTCATAAACTTTTAAATGTGATTTTAATTATATTCTTGGTACAAATTCTTAGTAAAAAAATTTAACATTATGAATTAAATGATTTAAAGCATAGTACAATAAATTTTTCTCATAAAAAATAGAATTTTTCTAAAAGAAACAACAAGGAAGTCAAAAGCTTGTAAAACTTGATTCAAGCAATTTTTGCTTGAAAAAATTTGATGTAATTATTCTAAAACATCCATATAAAAGTGCAGTTTAGTATTTGCTTGATTTCATCATTAAAAACATAAAATTTCTCTTTTGAAAGCAAGAAAACCTAAGTGCTTGTCATGCTCTCTCACTTTTTTTTTCTTCCATTTCCATGTAAAACCATATTTCCAAATCTTGCTATTTTAAAGGATCATTTTAATATCATTTTCCTTGAATTATTTTCTTAAAAACCTTTTCAAGAAAACATATTTACAAGTAATCCACCATGAAAAATCATGGTTTTAGCACATCATTAGCAATAAAAGTATATATACATCTCACATATAAATATCATTAAGAAAGAAAATCAAGAAAAAAAGTGGATCTTTACTCACCTAAAGATACTTGTAGAACTTGTTCCTTTCATCTAAAGTTAATGAAGAATCTAAAGAAAGAACTATGAAAAGTGGATGAATTCATTAAGGTTTATGGACTTCTACCTTCACCAAGAGACCAAAAGAGCTTCCAATTTCCATTAATAGTTAAAGTACTAATGGAAATTTACTAGAATTTATTAACCTTAGCCTCATTAAGGAAGTTTTTATGATAACAGAATATTTTGATACTCTTAGATTTAGCATATGATTAATAGGAATCTTGATGCAAAAAGTGAAAATTGAAGATCATGATGAATTTAGCTAAGGTGTTAGTTAGGATCATAAGATAAATCTATAAAAGAGGAATTAATCATTAAAAAGTTCAAGTTTTTTATGAAAAATGTTGATCATTAAGTTTAATTTTGTGTCTAAAAACTTTTGAAAATGAGGTTAATTGTACTTTAAGTAAAATAATTATATTTCAAACTAGCTCTCTTAGAAAATTAGGAAAACAGGGTGCGAATCGATTCACCAATCAATTCTATGCATCCAAAAAGCAATCTAGAATGCTTGAATTGATTCACCAATTAATTCCATCTAGAGAGTAATCTAAAATGCTCAAATTGATTCACTAATTGATTCTAGACATATAGAGAGCATAATGCATATGCCGAATCGATTTTAAAGGTCCAAATAGCAAACTAGGTGAAATGAATTAACTCATCAATTGATTCATCATTTTAAAAATTCAAAATCCAATTTTTATGAATCGATTAATGGACCTATTCATTATCTTGTGATTTTTACTCAAACATTGTTTTTAAAAAGACTAAATCAATTTAACAATCAATTCTGCACTTCTAGAGCTAACTAGGGGTTTGGTGAATTGATTCACCATATATTAATTTCAAATTATGAAGCTGTATGAATTAATTCAGTAATTAATTCACCAAGACTTTTTCAAAAATTTAAAGGTAGCCTGAATCAATTCACTAATTGATTTACAAGGTGCCAACTACTTTGTGATGGCTATATTTTTCGACTAATGGATTTTTTACTCCTTTAACCTTTATATAAAGGCTTCATTTCAATTTTGAAATACAAGAAAGAGCTTTTACTATTAGATAAACATAAGAAACATCTTTTTCTCTCATCCAATACCTGAAAATCCTTTGAGCTCATCAGATTCAAATTCCTCTCTTATTGCCCTACTGTGGAATCTAACTTATGGAGTTTGTAAATTATATTCTTGTATTCAAAACATACAAGTGCTGTATATAAGGTGAGGTATCCCTAAAGACTTCAAGAATGTTGAATCTCTTGATAGATAGAGACTTTGAGAAAGGATTCTTAAAAGGATTTTTGGTAGAAAAATAAAGGCTTGTATTGAGGCTTCTTTAAGTGCCCTCAAACTTGAAGAAATAGTGGTTTAGAGTTCAAATCCAAGTTAGAGAGACTTAATAGTGGATGTACACCTTAGAATGTTAAATCTTCAAGGCTGGAGCTATTATAAATAGCTATGCTTGAATCTTTTCTCCTTTATCTCTTTATTTACTTATTCATCATTCTATTTTTATATTATTATTTCTATGCTAAGTTTGCATATATTTGTTCATTAGTTTCATTCTTCATTTATTTATCATCTTACATTGCCATTAATTTTTAAAAAGATTTTAAAACCCAATTCACCTCTTTCTTAAGTAAAATATAAAATAACATTTATTATTTGAACTTAGATTTTGGTATAAGATTTTATGATATCAAAAGGATCTAATAGATATAAATAATGCTAGTATTTTACCCAAGTGTCTTAATTTAAAAAAACCACTAGGTTTTAATGGATGAAATTATACTTACTGGAAACAAAAAAATGAAAGATTTTATAGAGGCCATTGACATTGATATGTAAGATTTAATTGAAAATGGTTATAGTCTACTAGCTAAAAAGGAAATAATATAAAGGTCTTAAACTGAAGAAGAAAAAAGAAAACATTAACTTCATTCTAAAGTTAAGCGAATTTTATGAAATACCTTATGGCCTAGTGAATATGAGAGGGTATCAAATTGTATGACTGTTAAAGAAATATGGGATATGCCTGAGGTAGCTCATGTAGGTACCACACAAGTCAAAGAAAGTAAAATGCATACATTAGTCTATCAATATGAATTGTTTATGATGAATGATAAGGAATCTATTAAAGATATGATGTAAAGATTTACAACTTTTGTTAACCAATTAAGTTTCCTTATTAGGCACCTTATAGATAAAGAACTTATCTACAAGGTGCTAAGATCATTGAAAATTCAGTGGTAAATAAAGATAATTGCTATCAAAGAAGCAATGAAGATAAAAATGCCAGTTCTACAAAACTTATTTGGAAATTTGGAGGAGTACAAGCTAGAACTTAAAAGATATGCAAATGACAATGAAAGAAAAAAGAAATTCCTTGCCCTTAAAGGAGAAATAAATGTAGATAAGGATGAAAGTGACAAAAATTATTAAGAAGAATTATTTGATACATCATTGAAGGATGATTTGGCCCTCCTCACTAAGAAAATACTAAAGAGCACTTAAAAGAATAGGTGGTAGAAGAAAAGTGCCTTAAGGAAATAAACATGCAAATAAAGGAGAAGCCAGTAAACAAATTACTCTAACATGTTATGAGTGCAAAAAGTAAGGGTATATTAAGTTTGATTGTCTTATTTATTTGAAAAAGTAGTTAGAGCTTGAAAAGAAGAAGAGCAGGAGTGATCACAAAAAGGCACGTTTAGCTACTTAGGGAGATGATGATGACAATAATTCATGTGATGATAATTATAAAAATGAAGAAGCTCTTCTATACTTAATGGCTTTTGGAGAACAATATGGAGATGAGGTATCTCTTTCTAACTTAGATGATGAACAAGAATATGTCATTTTTTATTTAAATTTAGAATTTCTTAAGGCTAAAAGAAATATTGAAATTTTAAAGAAGTTGATATCTTCTTTAGAAGATAATATTGAACAATTTAAAAAATAAAATGAAGAACTAATTCAAAAAGTTGAGAGCCTTAAGAAAACCTCCCAAAAATGCACTTCTAGTGAAACTCTCAAGCAAAAGCTTGATGATTAAACTAAAACTCTTGAGAAGTTCACAAAGAGTAAAGACTCACTAGACATTCTGCTTAGTTAAAAGACTAGCTTTAACAAAGAAGGTTTTGGTTACACACCAAATAAAAGGCCACTATTACAAAACCTTCTTCGTTAAATAGAATATGAAAAGGCAACCAAGGATAACTTGCTTCTCCTATGGAGAGAAGGGACATGAAATTTATTCTTGTGTATATAGAAGAAATATAAATGTTAGAACAAAGGAAATTTGGGTCCCTAAAAGGACACATATGCTAGCTAACAAAGATAGACCCAAAGTTATTTGGGTATTAGAAGTCAATAATTGATATTTCTTTTGTAGGTGTGTTTAAGAACTTAAAGTGAGATGTGGTACTTGGATAGTGGCTGCTCAAGGCATACGACAAGAGATAGATCCAATTTCATCTCATTAGCACTCATGGAAGGAGGAAATGTCACCTTTAGAGATAATTCAAAGGGAAAAATCATGGGAAGAAGTAGAGTGGGTAAGAACTCTGAATCTTGTATTAATGATGTCTTATATGTTAAAGGGATTAAGTATAATTTGCTTAGCATCAGTTAATTCTATGACAAAGGAAACAAAGTCACATTTGATTCCACTTATTGCATTGTTGAAAACTAAGATGATAAGCAAATTAAGCTAATTGGTAAAAGGTATGAAAATATCTATATAATAAACATTAATAAAAAGCCTTCTCTAGATTTTAAATGCTTAGTTATTTTAAAGGATAATTCTTGGATTTAGCATTAGAGACTTGCTTATGCAAGCATGAATCTTATAGGAAAAGTTTTCAAAAATGATTTAGTTTATGGTTTGCAAAAATTAAAGTTTGTCAAAAATTAAATTTGTGATGCTTGTTAAAAAAGGAAACAAGCAAAAACCTCTATCAAATCCAAAAATCTTGTCTCCACCACTAGACCACTTCAATTACTACATATGGATTTAGTTAGCCCATCAAGAATTAAAAGTTATGGAGGAAATATCTATATACTTATAATTGTTGATGACTACTCAAGATTTACATGAACATTATTTCTTCCTTCCAAAGATAAATCCTTTGAAACTTTTAAAAGACTTGCAAAATCCTTGCAAAATGAAAAAGGAATGTCCATAATAAGCATTAAAAGTGATCATGGTGGGGAATTTGAAAACCATGATTTCACTTATTTTTATGATGAAAATGGAATTAAGCATAACTTCTTATCTCCTAGAATACCTCAATAAAACGGAGTTATTGAAAGGAAAAATAGGTGTCTAGAGAGATAGTAAGAACCATGCTTAATGATAGCTTTCTTTTAAAATCCTTTTAGCTTGAAGCAATGAATATTGCTTACTATGTAATGAATAAAACCTTATAAGACCAATTTTAAAGAAAAACCTCTATGAACTTTACAAGGGAAGAAAACCAAATATTTCACATTTTCATATTTTTGGTAGTAAATATTTTGTTTATAACAATGGAAAAGATAACCTTGGAAAGTTTGATGCTAAATCTGATGAAGCTGTCTTTATTAGGTATTCTTCTAATAGCAAAGCTTAAAAAGTTTACAACCAAAGAACTTTTCTACTAAAAGAATCAATACATGTTGTATTTGATAAGTCTTCTCCTAGTATGAAGAAGGTATTAAATGAAGATGAGGAGCAGGTATACTTATAGGTAATTTAAAAGAAGCCAAATGAAGAGATGAAAGATGAAGAAAACAATGATGAAATCAAAGAAGTAGTTCCATCCAAAGAAAGTGCAAAATAAGAACTAACTCATGGATGTGAAAAAGAATGGAGAATTATGAAAAGTCACCTTATTGAACAAGTCAATGGTGATATGACTCAAAGGGTAACTAAAAGCTTTCTTAAGAACATATGTGATCATCTAACATTTCTATCTTAAAATGAACTTAAAAACATAAATAAAAACTTAATTGATGAACATTAAGTCTTGGCAATACAAGAAGAATTAAATCAGTTTGAAAGAAATAAAGTTTAGAAACTTATGTCAAGACTAAATGATTATCCAATTATTGGTACAAAATGGGTGTTTAGAAATAAGTTAGATGGAAATGGAATCATAATCAGAAATAAAGCCAAATTGGTTACAAAAGGATATAACTAAGAGGAAGGCATCAATTATGATGCAACATATGCACTAGTAGTTAGACTAAAAGCAATTAGAATATTGTTAGCATATGTATGCATGAAAGGTCTCATACTTTACTAAATGAATGTTAAAAGTGCTTTTTTAAATGGTATAATCATGGAGGAAGTGTATGTAGAACAACCTCTAACTTTTGAAGGTTATTTCTTTCTAAATCATGTGTTTAAATTAAAGAACACTTTATATGGTTTGAAAAAAGCTCCTAAAGCTTGGTATGAAAGGCTAAGCAAATTTCTGATGGGAAAAGAATTTTCAAGAGGAAAAGTTCATACTACTTTATTTACAAAGCAAAAAGTTGATAACATCTTTCTTGTACAAATATATGTTAATGACATCATATTTGGTGCTACTAATGAATCTATGTGCAAAAAAATTGGTAAATTAATGCAGAGTGAGTTTGAAATGTCCACAATGGAAAAGCTAAATTTCTTTCTTGGGCTGCAAATTAAGTAATCAAGTGATGGAATCTTTATAAGCCAAACTAAATATACAAAGGAGCTACTGAAGAACTTCAAGATAAATGAAGCTGAATTATCTCCAACGCTTATAAGTATAACAACCAAGGTGGATCTAGATGAAGAAGGTAAAAAGGTTAAGGTAACAATGTGTAAAGGAATGATAAGATCCATGCTCTATCTAATTGTTAGTAGGCCAGATATTATGTTTAGTGTGTGTATGTGTGCAAGATTTCAAGCTAATCCAAAAGAATCACACTTAAATACTGTGAAAAGGATTTTCAGATATCTTGTGGGCATACCTCATTTTGGTTTATGGTATCCTAAAGAAAAATCAAATTTCATAATAGGCTATTCGGATACTGAGTTTACTAGTAGTAGGTCAAATAGAAAGAGCACTAGTGGAGCATGTTAATTTCTTAGTCATTCCCTAGTCTCTTAGCATAGCAAGAAATAAAATAATATGGTACTATCCACTATTAAAGTAGAATACATAGTAGTAGATAATTGTTGTGCTCAACTCTTGTGGATAAAGCAACAACTATCGGATTATGGGCTAAATTTTGTAAATATTCCTATAAAATGTGATAACATAAGTGCAATAAATCTTATTAAGAACCCTATCATACACTTAAGATCCAAACACATAGAAATAAAACATCATTTTATTTGTAACCATGTCCAAAGAGGAGACATTTCATTAAAATTTGTTCAAATTGATTTCCAATTAGCAAACATCTTTACTGAACCTCTTAGTAAAGATCATTTCAATTTTATAAAAAGAGAATTTTAGCCATGATGAATTTTCTTGAGAAATAATCCATGCATTTATTTTATATTAATATATGTATTAACTTAAACATTGGAGATATTCTTAAAGTTTATTTTCCAGATACTATCTTTGATCTTCAGTAGTATCAACTTAAGGTCAAGATTTAATCATCCATATAGTTAAAAAGATGAGTTTCTAGCCATTTGAGAAGTGAAAAGATGTGAAAAGAAATTTTAGTGTGTAAGGAATCAAATAGTGAATCGATTCTAGGAGGATGAATTAAGTAGTTAATTGATTCAACAATTTCATATTTAAAAGAATCAATTAAGTAGTGAATTAATTCTAAGTATAAAATGTTTATCTCTAGAAGTCACAAATCAATTCCCCAATCGATTGATAGCATGTGGAGGGAATGCTAAAATTTAAAATTTTCTAGTCATGAATCGAGTAGTCAATCGATTCATAAATGATGATATTCATCTATAAATCAATTCACCAATTAATTCTCAAGGTCTCTATTTAAACCTTGATGTGTGACAATTATGCTATTTACTTCTTTATTTCTTTCTCTTTTCTTGCATGGTCATGCCTTTTCACCTTCCATCATACCTCTTCGCTTCTTTCTCATTAAAAAACCCCAGAAACATTATTTAAAGCCATTTTTTATTCTTCCTAGTATTCTTCAAATGCATTACATCACCTATATTCCAAAATTTTGCCTTAACTAAAATCCTTGCAACTGCAATTTACTTTTAAACTTTCCTTCTTCTATTAAATCCATGTGATTAGATAATCACATGGGAAAGAAAAGCATGGCTACAAAGCATCCACATATAGAATCAAGCAAAGGCAAAGGATAAACTTCAAGGTCATCATCTTAACCTCTACCTTTTGTTAATCAAGTTCCTAAAAAGGTTTATTACTGTAAGGTAATAACTTTTGAAATTTTTTTGCAATGCATGACTAGAGAAATAAAACACAGAAACTATTGGGATATAAGATTTCTTAGAAATAAAAATATAGAGATATACCATATATTAGAACATTTAAGTTTGCTTAAATTTGTTGGGTATGTTGCTGATATATACCTTAGCCTTGTGTATCAATTTTATACAAATCTCAAGAAGAGTGGACAAGAAAGCTTGCTTGAATTAATCTCTATTATCAAGGGTGAAAGATTTTCTACTGGCATATATGAATTGGCTACAATTTTTAATATGGATACAAGTTAACCTTTCACTAATGTTAGAAGAATTGCAGAGTATTCTAAGGAGGCTACTTTTCCTATTTGAAAATCATAAAGAATAGGTTACAAATTATGGGACTTTCAATGGAAAATAGGCTTTTACATTACACAATTGCTAAAATAATTCTTCCTAAAAGGCACAACTTCACTTAGGTTGATAATCATGAGCTATTCTTAATGTAAGCCATTAAACAAAACATTCCAATAAATTTTCCTCACTAAATTCTACTCCATATGTATTCACATGCAAATAAAGATTTCCTTCCATATGGGATGATACTTATAAAGCTATTCAAAGTTCCTAGAATCTAAGTTAATAGAAAGGCCAAGGTTGAAAAATTTAAGGAATCTAAAAGGTTGAAGGCTAAACATATGAAGCAAATGTATTTTTAAAAGATAGAAGAGGTTTGACGCTTTATTGAAAGAGAAGATGTTGTTGAAGAATTTGACATTCAGACTTTGAAAGATCATATTATTGCACTCCATTAAGAGATAAGAAATGAGCTAAAATCTTATATCAAACATCAATTTAGGAAACTTTAAAGTAAGTTGAATATTGCTGAAGAAGAAGATGATAGCTCGCCTAAAGAACAAGTAAACATCGCCCCTGATGCAGAAAGAAGAATCAAAAGGAAACAAGAGGTAGTACCTTTAAAAGAGGAAAGAGAAAAAGGAGCATATTTTAAAGCTACTGCTTTAAATAATGAAGAAGAAAGGGACAATTCAGAGCATATGGTAGATAATTAGATACAAGTGTTCCTTTAGCCCCATTATCCCCTTAGGTTTTACATTTAAGAATTGTTAAATTGTTTGTGTTTTATTTTTTATGTTGGATATGCACCTATCAAACTACTTACTTTGCTACTTATCAAGATATTTATACTTATTGCCTCTTTTATTAGTGCTATAATGCCCATGCTGGATATTTATCATTGTTAAATGATGATTAACTGTTGGGTATTATTGCATATTTTTAGTGCTTAGTATGCTTTATTTTTTATTGATTGTAAGAAGAGGAGAAATTTAAGAAAACTAGAAATTAAATGGCATGATTTGTGGGGAAGTATCCTAGTTAGGAGGGCCAATATATGGAAAAATGATTTAATTTCAAAGTGGTTTCTCATCATTAAAAAGGGAAAGATTGTTAGCTTTAACCCTATTAAGGAAGTTTTAATGATAACAAAATATTTTGATACTATTAGATTTGGCATATGATTAACTAGAATTTTGATGCAAAAAGTGAATACTGAAGATTAAAAATCATGATTAGTGTAGCTAAGATTTTAATTAGGATCATAAGATAAATATTTCAAACATGAATTAATCATTAAAAAGTTCAAGTTTTTTATGAAAAATGTTAATCATTAAGTTTAATCTTGTGTCCAATTTTTTTTTAAAATTAGGTTAAATTGTACTTTAAGTAAAGCAATTATATTTCAAATTGGCTCTCTTAGAAAATTAGAAAAATAAGGTGCGAATTAATTCATCAATCAATTCTAGGCATTTAGAAAGCAATCTAGAATGTCTAAATCAATTCACCAATAGATTCTAGGCATCTAAAAAGTAATTTGGAATGTCTGAATCGATTCACCAATCATTTTTGAAGGTTTAGAGAGCAAGCTATATGAAATGAATTGATTCACAAATCGATTCATTATTCTAAAAATTCAAAATCCAATTTTCACGAATCAATTAATAAACTTGTTCATTATCTTGTATTTTTACTTAAACATTATTTTTGAAAACATTGAATTGATTTAGCAATCAATTCTGCACTTCTAAAGCTAAACAAAGGTCTAATGAATCGATTCACCATATATTGATTTTAAATTATGAAGCTGTGTGAATCAATTGACTAATCAATTCATTGAGATTTTTTCAAAAATTTTGAATGCAGCTTGAATCGATTCACTAATCAATTCACAAGTTACCAACTACTTTGTAACAGCTATATTTTCTAAGTAACAATTTTTTTACTCCTCCAACCTTTATATAAAGGCTTCACTTCAATTTCAAAATATAAGAGCTTTCATTATTACATATACACAAGAAACATCTTTTTGTCTCATCTAAAAGCTAAAAATCCTTTAAGCTTATCGAATTAAAATTCCTCTCTTAATGCTCTACTATGTAATCCAACTTATAAAGTTTGTGACCTATATTCTTGCATTCAAAACATATAGTTACTATATACTAGGGACTTCAAGAGTGTTCAATCTCTTAGTAGATAAAGACTTTGAGAGAGGATTCTTAAAGTGATTTTTGGAAGAAAAATAGAGACTTGTATTGGAACTTCTTCAAATGCCATCAAACTTGAAGAGATGGTGATTTAGAGTTCAAATCCAATTTAAAGAAGGTTGGTAGTGGATGCACACCTTAGAGTATTATATCTTTAAGGCTAAAACCACTATAAATAATTATGTTTGAATATTCTCTCCTCTATCTCTTTATTTATGTTTTCATCACTCTATTTTTATATAATTACTACTATACTAAATTTACATATATTTGTTCATTAGTTTCATTCTTCATTTATTTATCATCTTATATTGTCATTATTTTTTGAAAAGATTTTAAAACCCCATTCACCCCTTCTTAGGTAAAATATTAAATAATATAATTTGGTAAAAACACTCAAAATAGTACTTCCTCTTTCTATTTCCTTGCATATGTTTGATGTGAGAGGAGTCAAACTATATTTGGTTATTTATAGGAAAATCTTGGAATAGCTTCCAAGTAATGACATCATTATGCTTGCACTATCAAGATGACATCATCCCTTATATCATCTTAAGGAATATTCTTTTATGCTTTCTTTCCTTATAAGTTTTGGTACTAAATCCTCTATCAAGTTTTTAATTGCTAATAAATTCTTAACTAATTGAAAATTACTCTAGTGTCCTAAAGTCAAGTCATATTACCATAGGGCCTTTAAATTACACCATATTTCTCCTTTTGGCCTATCAAAATTGTGTATTCTTGTTAGTGCATGTCAAGAATTACAATTTTTCCACCTTAGTTAATTTTACAGTATTCTTGAGTAAAAATATTAATTAACTCCCAAACCTTATCAACCTTGAATTTTGAATACTCTTAATTTCTTAGGATTTTTCCTAAATAACTTCTAGTAGATTTTGATTCATTAAAACTAATATATATATATATATATATATATATATATATATATATATATATATATATATATATATATATATATATTTCTACTTATTGTTTACTAATAGACATTGTCTAACTTAACTTTGACTATTTTTGTTTACATGGTTTTTTTTATTTATTATCACAATTCTCCCCATTGGAGAAAATTCATCCTTAAATTTTGTTCAAAAGAAAGAGAAAACACAAAATTGTCTAAAACATATATAGAAGCTTTAAAAAGTCTTACCAAATAACTTAGAGTATTTTTCCTTCATATTTGTTTCTATTTCCTAAGTTACCTATTAGTTATCATATTTCTCCTAAATCATTTTAACTATAAGTATCCCTTAAAATCTCAACTTCCTAATTGTTCTATCAATTATCCTAATTAGTTTCTTTGTGTAGGTTAGCTTTTAATCTAATTCTATCAATTCTTCCTTTAAAATATAAGAATCATTTGGGATGTATTTTCACAATATTAACACATGAAATACAAGGGGTATTACTTTCATGTTTTTTGATAAATCTAACTAATAAGCTACTTTACCAATTCTTTTTATTATTAGATAGAGTCCAACATATCTTAATGTTAGCTTTCCTTTCATACTAAATCTTATTACTCCTTTCATTGGTGACACCTTAAAAAATACACACTTTCTTGCTTGAAATTCTAACTCTTATTTACATGTATTGCCATAAGCTTTTTATCAATCTAATGCCACCCATAAGTTTTCTTTGATGAAAATACATTCATTACATCTTTCACCAAATCTGGCCTAATTATCATTACCTCTCCAGATTCAAGCCATCGTATCAATAATCTCCATTTCCTTCTATATAGGGCTACAAATGAAGCCATTTGGATGCTCGTTTTATAACTATTGTTGTAATTGAATTCTAAAGGTAAGTACTTATCCTAGCTTTTTTGAAACTTAGTCGCATAAGCTTTAAGCTTGTCTTTTACTATTTGAATCATCTTTTTTAACTATCTATTTATTTGTAGGTGAAATATTGTGTTAAATTATAGCTATGTTCCTAATACTTCTTGAAATACTTGCTAAAAATGTGATGTAAATTACATCCCATAATTAGAAATAGTCATAGTTAGTATACCATGCAATGGTATATTCTATTTAGAAACATTTAAACATATTAAGATGATAAAAATGTCATCTTAACAAGTAAGAAATGTGTTATCTTTGTAATATAATCCAATATAGCCTATATAGAATCATACCTTATACTAGTCTTTAGTAGTCCTATGGTGAAGTCCATTATAATGCTTTCCTATTTCTATTTAGGAATATAGATGTTTTGGTGAAGTCTCGTAGGGTGTTGGTGCTCTACTTTAGCCTACTAGTATGTTAAATATTTGATCACATGATTCACTATGTCTTTCTTCATTCCTTTCCACTAATAGGTATTCTTTAAATCTTAATACATTTTTGTTACATTGGGATGCATTGCGTGTGATGATTCATGCACTTTATTTAGAATTTCCCTTGGGAACCTATAATCTCCTTTTATTTCTTATTATATAAATATCATCAATGCTTAAGAAGGTTTTTTTTTTTCTGCCATTGCCATTTCCTTCAATTAGTAATATTTAAAGTTTTTCAATTATTCTTCTTTGAGTTTTTTCATTGTTGTGGATTGTAATAGATTTATCCTTTCATGCCATTCTTCTCTCCTTTGGATCCTTTCCATTCAAGGTGTCTACCATAATATTTGCCTTTCTAGGATGGCAATGAATGGAATAATTATAGTCTTTTACTAGTTTCATCCACTTTTTTTAGTGTAAATTCAACTCATTTTGCTCAAAGATATGTTTTAAACTTTTATGATTTGTATAGATTTCATAAGTTACTCCATTCAAATAATGTCTCTAAATCTTTATAGCAAATGCTTTTATTGCCATTTCTAGATCATAAGTTAGATAGATAATTTTATTCATGTTTCTTTAATTTCCTTGATGCATAAGCTATGAATTTTCCATATTACATTAATACACATCCTAACACAACTCTTAATACATCATGGTAGACTATATACCTTTTAGTTTCACCTAATACTCCTTTAATTTTTAGAAACTTCTTTCACATTCATCACTCCATATAAATATGAATTTTTTGTGTTAACTTGGTTCATAACAAAGCAATCTTTGAAATTTCCTTCATAAACTTCCTATAATATATAACAAACTTAAGGAAACTACATATTTTTATCATTGTTGAGGGTCTTGGCCATTTAGCTATAGCTTTCACATTCTATGGGTTTACTTGAATCCCTTCCTCTAGAATTACATGTCCTAAGAAATGGTCAATTTTCATCCAAAACTTGCATTTTGAGAACTTAGTATACAATTAATGCTTCATCAAGGCTTACAAAGCTATTCTTAAATGTTATGCATGCATGTCCTCACTTTTTGATTATACCAAAATATCATCAATAAATATGATTTGAAATTGTACAAGAATGACTTGAACATTTATCTCATCATATCTATAAATGCTACTAGCATATTTATTAATCCAAAAGACATAAACAAGAATTCATAATACCCATAGTGAGTATGGAATGCTATCTTTAGAGTATCTTCTTTTTGAATCTTCGTTTAGTGATACCTAAATTGCAAGTTGATCTTTGAAAAGCAATGTGTGCCTTAAAATTGGTTGAACAAATTATCTATCCAAGGAAAAGCATAATAATTCTTGATAGTGAAAAAATCTTGCAAGTTATCCCTAAACAAATAGTTAAACTAAAGATATTAAATAAATCTTGGAGAATTAACTATGAAATTTTATTAGAAAGAATCTTTTCTAATTGGATCTTGTACTTACCCAAGTAAAGTTTGCTTGTAACAACCCTTCTAACTAAGCTATTGGAAAATGTCCATTTAAAGTAGTTTATAGAACTCACCCTCTTATTCCATTAGACTTTTGGTAATAATTTCATTATAGTGTTGATATAGATGAATGAGTCAAAGAGATCAAGAAACTACATGAATAGGTTTTAAAAAATACAAAGCATTAAATTGATAGATATAAAAATAGCATGAAAAGTACTAAAAAGAGTTCTTATTTGAAGAAGAAAAATGCATTTTAATTTATCATTGAAAAGAAAGGTTTCCTAATGAACCTAATGCTAAACTTTCTCCTAAAATAGATGGACCATTTCAAATTAAAAAAAAGATGAGTTTTCTCTAACCAGGGGAGAATGAAGTATAATTGACTTACAAACAGAGGTAACTTGCCCTATTTTTCTAGCCATTTACCTCCTATAACTTAAGTTACCACTTGTATCTACAACTTAAGCTACTATTATGGCTTCCATAACCCACAATAGCTACCCAGTCCCTTTACTACTATCCCTTGATAGCCTACTATCAAGTTGCAAGAGCTTTAGATTTAATTATATTTTATTTTTTAAAATTTACAATAATATGTCTAGAATTCACTCGTAATGGATTTAGTTTTCATATCAATATAATGTGTTTGAAAGAAAATTTTTCTTTTCTTATCATTTTGTATCTCAAGTCTAACAAAACTAAGTGGTGTTTTAGGCTAAAATTATATCTTAATGAGGTTTGCAATCTTGCCAAAATAGGTAAATTCTTTCATCAGATATGCTTTTAAGCCATGCATTTTACAATGTAATAAAGATAATTGCTTAAAACCATCAGGGTATCAGTAGAGCCTCGATAATGAAAGCCTTACAAGCTCTTATCAAGTTTCACAAGACTAATTGTATTTTTCTTCTTAAAACCAAGGCTTTAAAAGGGAGGATGGAATAAATGGCTACTCATGTTTGTATGGATCATTTACAAGTAGTAAAGGTCCAATAAGAAAAAAAGGTATGGCTATGTTATGAAGAAAAGAATTTAAAGTTAAAGTTTGTGTTTACTCAAAAAGAGCTATTTATTATGATCTCCAAGTTCTAGGAGTCAAGAAGTGGTATCTCATAAAGGTATATAGTTCACCTTATAGCAAAAAAAGCATCATTTGTGGAAACTGATTATATAGAAATTTAAATGACATGTCTAATCCTTATGTAATTTTAGGTGATTTTAATGTGTTATTGTTTAAACAAGATGAATTAGAAGGTTTAATGGTGGGAAACTCTAATAATATTGCATTATTGGCTTTTATAAACTAAATGGGAGGATTGAAAGTAAATTTTTATAGTAGTACTTTTACATGGGATAATTAGCAATTATATCACCAAATTATTAAGGAGTGGTTGGATAAGGTAGTTTGTAATGTAACTTAACATCTTGAATTTTCCAAGGTAACTATTTAGCATCCAATAAGTTTGGCTTTAAACTATGCTCATATTCTATTAGATTTTTATTATATTACCATGTCCTTTTAGATTTATTTCTCCTTGGTTTTGAGATAGTTCATGTAAAAAAGTTATACAACAAGTTAGGAAGTAACAATGTCAAGGATTTTCATAATTCCAACTAGTTTGTAAAACTAAAAATGGGTTTAATATGCTTTTAAGATATGGAATAAATAATATTTTGGATATTTGCCACACTATGTTTTAAAAGTTTTAAAATGCTCTGCAAGAGATTGAGAAGAGCATTCTAACATGGTAAAATAAAGATCTAGAAAGATTTATTAACTATCATGTCCAAGAACAATTGATTAGTTTAGAATAAATTTAGTATAAAAAATTTAAGGAGATTTACATTAATGATGGTGACAAAAATTATAAATGTTATTATCTTTCCACAATTATTAGGAGAAGAATGAATAATGTTAAAAGGATTTGTTTGCAACTGGCTAGTGAATTTGAGAGAAGGCAAAATTGGAAAGTTAATGTAATACGTCAAATAAAACAAGTTCAAAAAGAAATTTTAATTAGGAACCTCCCTAACAAAAACTTGATAAAGTAATCGGGTGAAGTTTAGGTAAATCGTAAGGATAGTATGGAGATATGTCTAACTAGAATTTTTATAGAAAATATATTAGACATTAGTATAGGTCAAAATACAATTAAAAACCTAATATTAAGTTTATAAAATTTTTATAAAGGCCCAATAGGAAATCAAAATCCAATTTAATATCTTAAGTTTAAATTTAAAATTTTATAATTTTGACACTTGTGGACAAGTATTTAATTATTCAATTAATATTTAATTTTAAATTATTTTTCATATTAATAGTTCTAGAACATTAAAAAAATAATATTGATGATAATATTCGAACAAAATAATAAAAAATATAAATATTCATTTTTGTAAGGTCATCATTGATTTAAGATTAAATTAAAATAAATTTTTAAAGTGTGAGGATTTATAAAATAATTTAATGATATTTGATGAATTATTTTTTAGAATTTTTGAAAGTTTGAAATAGATTTATTTTTAAATGGTTATTATTGAGTTGGGGCTTATTTAAATAATATTTGTAAATATTTATAAAGTAATTTATTTGTATTTGATAGATCATTTTTATGAATAGTGAAAGTTGAAAATAATTTGAGTAAATTGGGTGCAAAGGATTTATGAAATAAATTATTTATATTTGATAAAATACTTTGAAGAATTATAAAATTTTGAAATAATTATTTTAAAATACATTAATTTATTAGGCTATTTTAAATATATATTTACATGCATATATGAGAGAGAGAAAGAAAAGAATTAAGTTAGGCTTTTCAATAAAATCAATTTTTATACAACTGAACTTTAGTAAATTAAAAGTATGGCTAAGATTTTAAAGTTCAAAATTAGTAAGCAAAATGGAGGGCTGAGATTGAGAAAGTAATGAGCTTACCATGAGATGAAAAGCATGATAACAAAGCCCATAGCTCCTTCTTTTTCAACATGTTTTTAGGTTTCTTTTTCTTCTACTGTCAGCTCTCTCTCTCATTTCTTCATTGCCATTCCTTCTTTCTTTCTTTCTCCATCATCGAAGCTCCTCCTCCCATTTTCGTGCATCCTTTTTCTCTCTTTTTGTTCTTGTAACCAACCTCTCTTTCCTTCAATTTCTATTTTTTTCATGCTATTGGGGATTTTTGGAGCCATGACACCATTCTTTGTCATAAGCAATTGCTCTATTGTCGCTCATTCTATAATTGATGGAGCTAGGGTCTCTCTTTTCAAGCTACTGCTACAAATGGCAAGCTCTTCTTCCCGGTAACCCACTTTTTTTTTATCTCTAATGTGGAACCACCATACTCAACTTAGCTTGAGCATGGTTCCTTCTTCCTTCTTCAATTACTGAACCATATGAAGGACTTCAATCAGCTATGAGTTGAAGTTGGCTTAGACAGCAATAGGGCACCTTAATTTTGGCAAGATTCCATGTTCTCTAATGTTAGTAAGCTACTAATAACTTTCACCAATGATGGTAAGGTTGATTAGATCATAAAAATCTAATTTTTATGTTATTTTGTTGGATGATTCAAGAAAAACACATTTGGGTATTTTAACTCATATGCTGATTTATATACAGAATATGAAGTTTTATGCTATAAAATGCTAAGATAGGAAGATTAAAGTATAAACAAAATATTTTATTCTAGTATTATGGTAGAATCATGCAAGATATAAGGAAACCTATTTTGTTATATATTCTGAGAGGCTTAGAAATGTCTAGAAAAATGGGAGTATTATGCTATAAAATGTTAGAATAAAATGATCAAAGTACAAATAGACCATTTTATTATATTTTTATAGTACATTCATAAGTGATTTAAAGAAACCCCATTTCACATGTAATGTGGATTTTAGTAGTGTTTTTAAGAAACAATATATTTTCATGCTATAAAGTGTTAATATAGTATAAGTTAAGCCTCTCTAAAATTTTATATTCTAATATTTTGAAAAAAACTATTAAAGGTGTAAGAAAGCTTTCAATCATGTAAAATTTAATTTCAATTATCTTGAATCAAATTTAAGAATATTATAACTATAAGGATGCAAATGGGATCTTCAAAGATTATTAAGTATTAATCACTATACTTGTGTAAGTTGAATAAAATGATATATTTTAATTCCACTAACTGATATTATAAAAAATGAGAAGTGAAGATGTAGAACAATAAAGCAAATTAAATATATATGTTTTATGGCCTTAAGTTATAATATTTTGTTTATATAGGTTGATTTAAGATCCTTCACATTGTGATGCATTCTTAGTTTCTTAAGGTTAACCTAAGAAGAGATAGTGAGATGCATTATAGGAAGTTAAAATGTTATGATTAGACTTTAGAATAGTAATTTAGAACAAAAATAAGTAAACCTAATGTAATTATAAATTATCCTTGTAATAGGAAAAAAAAAGGTGATAAAGATAAGTATGGGTGCTTTGGAGTTTCTTGAATTAGATGGACCACTTCAAGTGAGTATATATCTCATTACCGATATTTTATTTAAATAAAATATAATTTAAATATTTTGAATTATGTTTTCTTCATTATTAGTATTGATTCTATATTTATGTATAAATATATTTATATGCAAGTGTAAATTCAATTCTGTGCAATATTGAGATGATTTTATTAAATTAGAGTGTGCTGTGAAAGCATGATAATGTTTGTTTCTAACCATTGATAGATGGTGTTTAAGTATAATGATATTTGTGTGTTTGATACTATTTAATGATGAAGTGGTAGCTTTGTATTGAAATGTTATAAATAATTGTGATGTGGAAGTTGAACTCTTCTATGTTTACTATTTGTGGATCATACCAATAACAATATTGAAAGCTATGAATGGTGATGGGACAATGATATGGAGCTAGATGGAAAATTCCCGGCAAATAAATTTGAAGGATATAAGAATGATATGAGCATCGAATGGAAAAATCCTAGCAAATTGTTTATAGAATTGACTTGGAAATCTAAAAACGGCTATATTTATATTCATTATAACTAAATGTGTGATGTGATTAAATATTGAAAATTGTTTATGATTGACTATTACTATTGACATGATTGTAAAGACTAGTTATAAATATGAGGATTTGTATTTGAGCTTTGATGGCTATTTAAGAATGTAAAATCTACCTAGAATGGGTATTATGTGATGTGATACCGATATTATGCATTAACAAATAGTTTAGATTTTTATGAATTGTGACATGACATGAGAAACAAAGTTTAAGTCAAGTGCAGGTGAACTCTTATTTCTAGACAAAGTTTTATATATTTAAGCAAATTTAAGAAATGAGTTTGCTAATATTTTCTAATTTAATATATGATCATTTGGTGATTATTATTTATAATGTTGATCACTTGTAAATAATGGTAGATATATGCTCACTAAATTCTTGTAACTCACTTTATTGTATCTTCATTGTTTTCAGGTTGTAGTGAGCATATTTGAGCTACTACATTTGTGGAAATTCAAGACTGCCTTATGAAAAGATTTGACAGTTGGAGATTCTTTGAAGTTAAAATTAACATTTAAGATTGACAAGTTATTGACCCATTAGTTAATGTATTGAATTGTTCATCTGTGTATAAATTTGAGTTTGTATAGTATTGTGTGACTGTTGATTCTATCATATTTGGAAATAAAATAGGTTTTAATATTACAAGCGTGTAGCCTTCGTGAAGTGTCCAAAAATAGGAAAGATTCTATTTATTTTTTCATAAAATTTTATAATTAAATTTCAAATCCCCTTAGAATTTGGAAACTTTCATTAAATAAAAAAAAGTGAAATTTTTTAGGCTTGTACAAACTAGTAATGGGATCCACGTTAATCACAATCAAGACGAGTCGTAACATCCTAGTAGCCTAAAAATCTAAAGATTTAGCCTAAAATTAAAATAAATTATCTTAGTTAATTTAGATTGTTTTGGCTTAAATTCTTTAGGCCAAATATAATTTTATAATTAAAAAAATAATAATGAAGCTTAAGCAAGGCCTAAACTTGTGGAGAAATCCAATAGCAATTAGTCAAATAAGTGAAAAATTAAGGGCATTTGATAGTGTTTGTTTTTAGATATTATATTTAGTTACATTTAATTAAATTATGAGATTAAACTTTAGCCCTTAATAACTATGCATCATGTGACAATTATTATTAAATTTTTACAAAAAATAAAATAATATGAAGTAGCTTATGAAGGAAGCTTGGATTAGGGCTTATTTATGGCATTTATAGTCATTCTATCATAAATTTTTTTTTCTTTATTTAGCCTTAAAACCATGATCTCTTAAGATTTTTATAGTAGGATTTTCAATTTTTCAACAATTTCCAAGAATTTCTCCAAGTAATTCCATTCAATTCTTGCAAGATAACCTATGTTTCTCTTCATCTCTTTCAAGATTTTATGAAAATTTTTTATTCATGGCTCCTAAAACTTAATTTCTTTTAGTGAAGTTGTTACTTTAAGAGGTATTTGAAAATTTAGAAAATCAAGTATTTGAAGTGAGTGGCAACTATCTCTTATTCCTTTAAGTTTTCTTATAAAGATAAAGAATATGATGAGATATGCTATTATATAAGTTAAGTTTTGGCATATGTGGTGTTGTATGGTTTAGTTTTGTTACTATATAAATGTTAATATGATGAAATGGTGTTAGTATTTTAGTATCAAGATTGGTTAAAGAGGACCCATTAAGTTTCCATAAGAGATAATAATAGGATTTTTGTTAAGTTTGGAAACAAAACTTTCAAATGAATTCTTTGGAAAGGTTAGGAATTTGCAAAATTTCAATTTTTAGTATTTTCATGTTACAAATAGTGTTTAGATAGATGTGGAAGAAATTGGAAATTTTTTGAAAATTTCAGATATATGAAAAATGAATTTTTATGGACTTTGATTACAAGAGTTTCAAAACAGAATTCTGGGTTCTATGTTTTGAATTTTAATGCTATTTGTGTAATAATTTGAGAGAAAAATTAAAAAAAATTAATTTTATTTGATTTTTAACAGTTAGTAAGCTGGCATCAAAATTTGATGGCAATTGAAATTGATTTGAATGCCAAGAAGGCTTTTTCTCCATAATAACTCTAAAACTACCCAGATTTGGAAACTTTGTATTTTTGGTTCTGTATGAATAGTACTAATGTGATTTTTTTTAAAATAATTGATGCTTTTTTAATCATTTACATGTTAAAGATGTTGTATAAGAATTTAGTGATGATTAGAAGTGATTTAAATATTGAAATGAGGCTTTTATTGTACATGTGCTGTCCTATTTTGAATTTCATGATTTTAGTATTGTGTGAATAATATATAAGAATGAGAAAATTGTAAGAAAATTAATATTAATGATTAGTAATATGTTAGAAGTATTAGATTAAATTTTGGTGAAATTTTGAATTAATTTGGGGGCCCAAAGGCACTAATCATAGGAGTATTTATACTACTTAATGAGCTAAATGTTTGATATTTCTTATTGAGAAATGTTATGAGTTATTGAAATTTGTGATACATTTGAGATGCCTAAGCTATTATCCCAAAGATTTAAGTGTTGTCATTATCTTAAATAGAAAGATTTTATATCAACCTTGGATATAATGATATTTAATGGTGAAAGTGAATATATGAGAATGGCAAATTTTATTGACAAGACTCTTATGGCATAGTTGGTGTTTTGACAATACCCAATAAAATGAGTAATTGATGCTACAGTTGGCATTTTATCATTGTTCATGCTGAATATGATTTGTAAGAGGGGGAAGGAGATGTATCTTTCACAAAAAAAGAGAGGCATGGTAAAGGTTGGATGGATAAGGTGGTGGCTTTATGTATAGGGTGGCAGAGAATAAGGTTGGACTTATGATATATAATGGAACCTATATACTAACAATAACTATTCTTTTTAACAAGCTTTAAGAGTGATAAATTGGCCAATTTGTTACCAAATATTACATACAAGAGTTACAATAAGTATAGAGAACTTAAATCAATTATTATACTCTACTATATATATGATCTATTATGGCCAAAATTCTTTAGAAAAAGGAAAAAAGTAGCTATTCATTTCAATACTTATAATCTTTCTATTAAATTTTATCTATAGATATAGAGCATGGGTCCTACAAAAATGACTAACACCTGTGCCAAAACCTTTCTCTTACCCTAGAAAATCTTCCAGATAATATTTTTTTTCATAAACTATATATGTCTATAGCGGATCACCAAGTAACTATACTATAAAGCTTAGAAAAATAAATTCTTAGTTTAACCCTTTCCAAGCTAATCCTGTTGAACAAATCCATTCATCAAAAGGCATAGCAAGTAACTCTAGCTTGATGAATTTGTCAACTTCTCCTTCTTTCTTATCCATGAAATTAGACCTTGAGAAAAATAGTGAATAGAAATGGATTGGTCCTAGTTAAGGGTTCTTCTTTTTGAAAGAATTTATAAAGTTATGTTTTTTCAAAAATTTTATACTCATATAAATATCTTTAGTATATATAAATTGTATTTTGAACTTCCTCATGCATGTGCAAGTAGTATTATTTTCTATCATTGCTTATTTATACATTTAAAAAAAGTTAAGAAAGTAGATGAGTCAAAAGTGTCATAAAGGCTTATAAGGATAGCTAGTATGTATATTAATATTAGTCAGGTGCCTTTATGCTCGTCACAATATCCAAGAATCAGGTCATGATAGCTACTTTATTGATGGGTTCAAGAATTATTTACAAATTCTAAAGTTCAATTTTGTAAATGATTAATAAGGATTAATTAATGCTATTATTTCTAATGAGGAAAATGTATTGATGTGGGCAATACCATCAACTAAGGAAACAAGAAAGATGTTTAAAGCTATGTCAAACCTCAAAGCTTTGGGCCTGGATAGTAAGCAAGCAATTTTTTTATATGAAGTGTTAGCAATTTGTAGGGAATAGAGTTGTTTAAACAATGAAATGATTTTTCAATATTGTCATAGATAAATAAAATTAATCTATTTAATTTTCACTTCATAAATTATAACTAATCATAAAAGGCTATTTATTAAAGTTTAAAATCCTATGTGAAAAATAGGTGGGATAATAAAAATCTCTTAGATGACAAATCAAATTATACTACATGCGGACAATGACATAGGTTAACTAATCAAGATAAGCATATGTATTAATGATGTTGGTTAATGAATAAGAAGTTGCCATGTGTTGCAATACATCATTCTAACTAATAAGAAATTTACCTTTTTAATAAATTAAAAGGTGATAAACATGAAAAAAAATGCTTATCTCTAAGTATCCTTAATAACTCTATAACTAAAGAACTCATTTGTGTTATTTGTTAACAAGAAATCATTAAAAGAAGAGACATAAAGCTCTGAAGTTCTCCTAAAACTTTGCTAACAAAGATCAAAGCATTTGAAATCTCTAGATTCCAACACAAACATTCATTTCAAGGTGAAGACTTCAATAGCATTCAAGTTCCCAAATCTTTTTTAAGCATAAAGCCTTTATGAAGATTCAACCTTTAATTAGAGATCAAGCTTCTTCAAACTTTTTGTCAAATTCAAGTGTTCAACCTTTGAGTTAGGGTTATGCTATTTTAAGCTTTCCTTCGAGATCAAATTCAACAATTTGATTTGTGATCAATGTGATCAAGCTTCTTTAAGGCCTTTAATGGAAACAAAGCATTCATTATCTAGTCAAAGATTAAGCTCCTCGAAACCTTTGGTGAAAATCAATTGAAGAAAAGAATTAAAAGATTTCTTGCAACTTTTTAAATATCAAAATTAGACTCTTTAAGATATCAATAAAGATTCATTTGTTTCACATTATTCTTATCTTCATAAGTTATTTATTGAGAAATTTTATTGTGTATAGTTGTCTTTATGCTTTAGGAGTTAAATTCTACTTTTATTGTAATGATACCTAAAGTTTAAAGTGTTAAGCATTTCTTTAAGTTTCAACTGATAAGTTTTTGTTGTCTAATTTATAAGTTGATCTTAAAAATACTTGCTAATCATATGATAAAGGTGATTAATAATCTTATCTTTCTAACTTCATTTACTTTTATGCTAAATAGATAGATTTTTTCTCATATGTGGATTTACCCCAGTGTTTTTAGGTATTCTATATTAAAATTCTTTTTTACTAAGTAAATAGACCTCTTCTTTTGAAATCTATGCTAAAAAAGTCACATTATAATGGATTTTATAGCAAATAATAAAAATCAAGAAAAAAAGGCATGAATTAATTAACTTTTGGCACAAAGATGAAGGTAAATATATTGACTAACATAAATAATAAAGAATCACAAGGATAACATGAAGTTTATGGCTCATATAATATAATGCATACTGGTGTTCATAGAGTTAAATGAGATTGAGAAGCCCAAATCACATTAAATTCAACTCTTATAATAAATAATGATGCCATCTTTGACTTCATTATTAATCTTTATCTCTTATAATGCTCCTCCCATATGGAGTTAAGGGATAACATAAATAAAATGCTTGAAGAAGTTAATGTGCACACAAAACTTCTTAATAAATAATTTATAAGATGTGAAAAATGCGAAATAAATAAATTTTATTAATCTTTGATGAATAAGGAGTATAATCTCTAATTTGTAATTCTAAAAAAAGAATAGAATAAATTTTATAATTCTTTCTTTAATGAATTTCTTCAACTAATTAGTAGGAACAACATCCTCCATATAAGATTGCTTGTTCTTGGAGCCACTTTATTCTTTTTGCAACTTTATCCTACTCATCTTAATGTGACTCAACTTTGGATGCATTACTTAAATCATTATATGATTTAAAAGAGACGTTAACCTTTTGCAAGATCCTAGAGATCAGTTTGTCTCTTATAGCTTCTTTATCTTGGATGGATTTTATCAATTCTTTAAGTGTCTTTACTTAGCCAAGACTTTTTCCTCTAAAGAATTTGCATTTGTCATCATGGTGGAATTGTAGTTGAACTTGAGAATCCAAAAGATTCAAGAGAGCAATATCTTAAAAAAGGTTTCTTTAGTTTTGACATTAAAACTTTTGAGAGAAAAAAACATCATTAACCTTACTAGCTCCTACACTAATTGAAATATTTGTAACTAATTCCAATTTTTAGATAGAATAAAGTGAGTCAAAAGATCACTAAAATGTTCACTATCTTTTTTACTTTGCCCTACTGTATCTATAGGTGAAGGTGATTTTCAAGACAATGAACAAGTGAAAACAAGAGTTGGATTTGGTATTATAGTTAGTTAAGTATATAGATCTATAAGAAATTTTGTTTTACTTCGAGTCACAAGATTATAAGAGTCAAAACTCACTGAGTTGATTAAACGATTCACTTTAAATATAATGAGTAGTAGATTGCTAAAGACTTGCTTTTTTTATGCCATTTGAACTTGTACAAATGAATTTGATTTTTTAAGATAAGATATGAGAGGTAAATATTGTCACATGAGGCATGCTTAAGACTTGTATAGACATAATTTTTCAATAAATAATTATGATAAGAAAATGTGGAACAAGCAGATTTTATTAATCTTTTATAATGCATGTACAATCTCTTATTTGTTTGTACTTCTTGAAAAAAATGCAATAAATCATATGATTTTTCTATTTAATGAATCTTGATCAAGGGCTTTAGGAAGCTTGATCTCTAATCATATGGTTGAAATTTGGCTTCAAATGAAGGTTTAAAGAAGATCGATCTTAATTAAAAGTTTGAACACATGAATTTATTAAAAGGCTTAAAAAGCTTGATATCTAATTAAAGGTTGAATCTTTATGAAGGCTTTACATTTGAAAAGATTCAAGGACTTGAAAATTGTTGAAATCTTCACCTTAGTATACATGTTCTTGATCGAAGATAGAATTTTCATATACTTTTATCTTTGTTGGCAAAATTATATGAATGGTTTAGAGCTTCACAGCTCTTTTTCTAACAACTTGTTGTTGTTGAACAACACAAATAAAATCTCTATTTATAAAGTTTCTAGGGAATGCTGATGTGCATGTTGCAATGCACCAAAATTGTATTAAAACTAGTTACTAAAAAATAATGTTATATAATGGCATAGCTAGGTCATACCTCTAGTAATCCTTTGATATATTTTCTAAATGATTTTCTAACTATATATGCACAATTATTGAATTATTTATGCAATGAAAATGTGAAGAACTAATGCAAAAAAAAGGCAATGCAATGAAAACATAGAAAGATAGAAGGAAACAAGAGTTACCATAAAACACAAGAAACATAATGATAGAAGCAAAGACTAGTTGGAATGCTTGATCAATTATGTAATATATTGCTAGAAATATGTATGGAAAGATAAACTCAAGAGGATCCCCAGCAATGACGCCAAAATTTTGATGTGCATGCTACAATACACTAAAATTGTATTAGAGCTCATTATTGAAAAATAATGTTGTATAGTGGTACAATCAAGTCGTACCCTTAGTGATCCTTTAATTTTATCTTTTTTAAATGATTTTTTAACAATATATGTATAATTATCAAATTATTTATGCAATGAAAATGTGAAGAACTAATGCAAACAGAGTGCAATGCAATGAAAATAGAATGCTGCTGTTATATAGAAACAAAAATAGAATCAGAATGCATAATGCAATAATATGTGTATGCATAATAGAATTAGAATTGGGGAACTAGTTGCACGAATTTAAATAATTAATAAGCATGAATTTAAGCTCAAAATAGAAGTAAAATAAAAATAAAATAGAAGAGAAATCAATGGAATCAAACAGCCAATTCAAGAAAATTGAGAGCCCTAAATTGGATTAATCATAGATCAATTAGGATTTGACTTTTTTCTAATTAATTATTCAACCTTGAATTACCTAGAATTCCTATAATAATTCATGAATTCTACGCTAGACAATCACCTAGGATTTGATCAATCAAGATTAGTTAAATTAAGTAATCACTATAATCCCTAAACTAAATCGAAATTGAATTATGAATCGAATTCAGTTAATTTGAGAAGTTAAATTAGAAATCTCTAAATTAATCCCTTAACTTTCTATCCCTATGCATAAACTATGATTTATGAACCATAATTTCATAACAAAATAGCAAAGAAATTAGAAATCACAAGGGTGGATATCAATTATATCAAATCAATAACCAATACAAGGAATCTCAAGACTTTCAACACAAGTAAATAGAGAAAGAGAAAAATTAATTAAGAAAGGTCAATATTACAAATCTTGATCTCATAATCCTCAAGAGGAAAGCCTTGACTCCTTGAATCAATATGAATTTAGGCTTCTATTGATAAAGAATGAAAAAAAAAAAAAACAAGAAGAAGAAGCGAAGAGCTGGTTGCTAAATGCTGCTTGTAATTCTGAAATTATGTTCCTCTCTTTAGCCTCTTGCCTATTTATATAACTTAATTTACCTAAAACTTTATTAGACTAGGATTATATGTCTATTAAAGTTACAATCACAATAATAAGGATTTTCAAAATTTCTAGAAGCTTAGACTTATTTAAATTAAATTTCTAGAAGTTTTCAAATTTCTAGAAGCAGCATTAGGGAATTCCCACAGGTCTGAATTCTAGCCCAATTTTGACCATAAAATCGATGAATTTTCATAAACATAAAATTTGTAGGCCTGTGTCTTCTGAGAAATTAGGTGCTAATTTCAAGTCAATTGGACCACTATAACTCCAGATATGGCCTAAATACAGAAACGAGTTTAGTTGGGATAGAAACATAACTTTAGCTTATCGGTCAAGTAAAGGTTTGAAGAAGTATAAACTGGATTTTAACCAAAACATAAAAGTTGTAAATTTTTTTTTAGATTTCCATCAATATGAAGTTTGCCTCAATCTAACATCCGAAACCTAAGATATGACTGAAAAATAGAAATAGTATCAAAATCTAGCATTTATCGAATAAATTCACAAACTTGTAAAATCAGTCCAAAATTATAAGACAAGGTTTATTCTATAAAATTAAGCATATGTAATACCTAAGAGACATAAAATAAAGAAAAACAAAATAGTAAATATTTTTCTCATCAAATGCTTAAAGATAATTATCTAATTTTTTTTATATTTATCATCTTTTAATTTATTAAAAAGGTAATTTTCTTATTAGTTAGAATGATGCCTTGTGACATGTGGCAATTTCTTATTTGTTAAGTGACATAATTAATATAGAGGTTTACTTTAATTGGTTCACCAAAGTTATCATGCACACATGGCATAATTTAATTTGTCACCTAAGCCATTTTTTATGGGCCCATTTATTTTTTCTATAGGATTTTACCTTAATTAATAATCTTTTTCCAATTAGCTACAATTTATGAGGTGAAAATTAATAGAGTAATTTTAAATGTCTACAAATCCCTTTTCAAGACTTGTTCATAAACTTGAATACATTTTTCTATAAGTGATCAAGCTTTGAATTTAATTAAAATATGACTTAAGATTATCTTTGTGTGCAAGAGTACATCTTTATCATACTATCTTGTCCAAATAGACAATATATATTGATCATTATCCAAAATAGTTTTAGAGTCCTCTTTTTTCTTTGTATGTACCCTAGCATTGCACAACTTTAGTACAAGCTAATCAACTTCATATTCTTTTAGGAATTTTCTCTGTGAGGTGTATAACTCAACAATTCTATTGAAGTCAAAGTGCATACTCTTCTTTCTCTCAAATTGTATGAGTATTCTATTTTATCTTTAAGCATCCTTATCTTAGGAATGTTATAACAAGGATATTTGAGGTAAACTTAAACTCTTCTTTATTATTTTTTCATTCATTTATTTTCTTCTTGAATTTTTAAAAAATTGGAATCTTAAATTTAAGTTCTTCAAAAACTCCAACAACTTGGCATCATGACTATGAATAGAGCACTCCTCTTCACTTTTTCTTCACATCATGAGAACCTTTAAATTTAAGGTTAATTTTTCAAAATTTTCTTGCTTTTTTATTCTTTTTTTCTTTGCTTGCATTATGAGTTTCTTTGTTTGATTCATACTTTCTCCCTCTATGCTTGCATTTCACTTGTGATTATTTATGGAGATCATTTACATATGATTTGTTAGTGTTTTTCACTCTCTGTACTTTCAACTTTTGTTTTAATTTAATTTTTTAAACACAAAACTAGCAAGCTTCACAGTTGAAGCAATTACTTAAACTTAAGGCCATTACTTTTTAATTTGACTACCAAATATGCCAAATCAACATGTAAAGACAATCACATATGGCATAACATTCATTGTTGGTAAGTTATAAGTTCATTGATATATTTTTTTCCTATTTTTTCTTAAACAATCACTCTTGATTTTATTTCTTTTTACCCTTTTTTATGCAACATACAATTGAAGAATTGCACAAGATGTGTTGTTTAAAGAATTACTTAATGTGCATTCAACAACATTCACTACTATTTAATGCTCATACTTTTCTTCACATTTGGGATAATCATACTACTTTATAAGGTGCCAAATTGAATCCTTTCTTTTTTTTATTTTTAATTTTCTTTATTATTTTTATTTCTACACATTTTTATTTTTATTAATATTTTATTTTATCTATTATTTTTTATGTGTTTATTCTTTTTTGCTATATTTGATTATTTTCTTAGCTTGCTCCTTATCTAATTTTTTATTATTTTTTGGATTATGTTAATATGAAATTTTAAACAAGGATAAGCTTAGTTTTTCATTTGGATTACATTAATTTTATTTATTATTATAGAATTTTTATTCCTCTCTTTTTTAATCTTTTATCTAATTTTATTATGATTAATTTGCATTTTATTTTTTTATTCTTATTTTTATATTATTATTTATTTTTAATTTTTTTTTTTATTTTTGTTTATTATTTTCTCTTTACTTGTTTATGTGTATTTTTTAATGAATATTTTAATTTTTCTATTTTTTATGTTCATTTTTTTATATTTTTTATTTTTTGCAATTATTTTTATTTTTATTTTCTTTTATTGTTATCTTTTTTCTTTAACATTTATTGATTCAATCCTAGATCTCCTTTGGTAATATTTTCTTCAAATTCAACATTGATATATGAACATGAAGTTATTATGCAACTTCAATATGTTAATCTTAAATCACTACCGATTCATTTATAAAAAATTTACTCTTGAAGATGTTAACTATCTTTGACACTTGTTCACTCTTTCAACCAAATCAGTCATTTTGAAAGGTTTGTGAATCTTTGTGTAGGTTTTGGAATCTTTCCATAAACAATCTTTTTAGATCTACAAGGCAATTATCCATTTCTCTTTAAGGCTTGAAGAGAATTGGTAGCTTACTTATTTTTTGGTGCTTTTTATAATGAAGTCAACCTTTCCACTAAAGAGTTACAAAGCTCTTACAACATTAATTCCTTTATTTTTAGTGGCCACAAATATGTATTCCTTGTTTTTCATAAATTTTGGTAAGGAGCAAATGATAAAAAATGAGATGTCTACATTAGGTGGCATCAAAGCTTAATTAAGGATTTAAGTTTTAAGATTCAAGGTTAAGGATGATAGCCGGTGGCAATAGTAGACATGCTGACATTAGTGGTGGTAATAATAGAGACTAATTTTCATCACTTTACCTTATTAAGACTAACTTCTATCACTCGACCTTATTGAAGTTTCCTTTCTTCATTCTACCACTCATAACTGACTTCCATCATTTAGCCTATAAAGATTTGCTTTTATCATAGTGCTAATTATGATAAATTTTTATGATTATGTGATGTGTAAGATTTTATTTATATTATTTCCTTCTATTTTATATCTCTTAGTATGTTATATATGCTAATTTTATAAAATTAGTATTGTTATATGATTAGGGTTTAGTTTTCTGATATTTTCAAATTATTCAATTAATGTTAAATTTCTACACTATTTTAGGTTTTTCAATTATAACTTCAATTTTGGACATCGGATTTGGCTAATCTTTATATTGCTGGAAAGTAGGAAGCTCTACAACTTTCATGATTTGGCTCAAGCCTAGTTTGAATTTCTAGAAAGATTAAAATGATTGTGAAGTTAACGCTTTATTTCTATCCATGCTAAACTAGTCTCAATTTTATAGGCTAAATCTACAGCTCTAAAGGTTTAATTAAGGTAAAATTAATGCACAAAGTTTCCTAAGGTCCAGCCTAACAACTTTCATTTTTGCGGTTTAATGAAACTATATAATTTTAAAAGTTTTACAATGGCTAGAAGTTAGATGTATGGGATTTTACTACAATAACTCTTGTAGTGTATTACTTTGCAAATTAGGTTCTAGACCTCTAAAATTAGCAAGGATTTATTCTTTGTAACCCTATGAAACATATTATCTTGCTCCATTAGATTTAGTAGCATAGGAAATTAGATATAGGGTTTATGCTTCTAAAGGTAACAAGACATAATTCTATAGAACTTTAGATAGGTTTTTTTTCTTCTCCAAGTTTCTTTAATTTCAATTGTGGAAGACTAATTTTCTGATTGGTTCAAGGAATTTAAGGCTTATTTCTATTTAGATTATAAGATCCTAAGCTATAATGTTTACTTTTGCTAATGATTTTCCTTTTTCCCTCATTCTTTATTCTGATTATTTGCAATTATATGAGTTGGATATTAATTTGATATAATTTATGTGTTCAATATTCTAATTTTTTATATCTATCTATTTTTATATTGAATTATGGTTAATTAATCATTATTCTTCATGTGGGAACAAAGGATTAAATGATTAAATTAGATATTTTTGGTTTAATCATTCAATTTAGCTAAATTCTATTTTTAAATCAATTTAGATTTGGTTTTATGGATTACAGTACTTACTTAATTATACTAATCTAATTGGATCAAATCCTAGATGATTATTTAGTGTAGAATTTGTGAATTATTGCAAAAGTTTTGAGTAACTCTTGGTTGAAAAATCAATTCAAATTATCCAATATGTTATGATCTATGATTAATCCACCAAAGAGTTCTTAATTCCTTGAATTAATTGCATTACTGTGTTATCCTTCTACTTTACCTATGCATTATGTTTCTATTAGTGCATTCATTTAATTTTAACTTAAACCCCCTCCCATTTAGTTCTATTTGCATTCCTACATTTTATTTTATGTTGTTTTCAACATACTACATTCATAACTTTCACTTATGTTTGCATTTATCTCTTTTGCTTTTAGTGTATAAAAGATTTAAAAAAATTTGTAGTTATAGTTAGTAAATTATTGTGATAGAATGTGTTAAGTGGATCACTAGGGGTTTGACCTAATTTGTTACCTTATATTTCAAAGTTTTTAGTAAACTACATATTTCTAATTTTGATTGGGTTCAACAACCATTATTGTGCCCATTAAAGCTAATTCCCATCACTTTTCATTTTTTGGTCTACATCATGTGGCATCAAAGCTCTAATAACAATCCAAGATTTGATATCAAAGGTTTGAGATGATGATATGAGGAAAAACTTCATGACAAGCGAGTCTATCAAATCTTAGAAATTAAAGAGAAAATATGTAACTCATCAAACTTGTGAATGTATTAAACTTTGAATATGAAATCCTATTTGTAATTTCATATTTAGTTATCATTGTACAAGGATATTTTTTTTATTTATATGACTACATTAAGTAATTTACTAAGTTTCTTGTGTACATAATGAAGGATCAAGTTAATCATAGTTCAATTTTTTTATTTAGTTGTCCATAATTTATACTTATACGGGTTAAAAGTAGTACATATGTTTTACTTTTGATTTAACGATTTATAGTTTATAATCGTGCAAGCCAGGAGTATTACATCAAAAAATGAACCTCAATTTTTAAGGTTCTTTTGATATGAAGAAAAAGAGAAAAGGGTGCTCTATTTACAATTATAATGCCAAGATGTTAGAGTTTTTGAAGAACTAAAATTTCAATGTTCCAATTTTTTTTTTAAATTGAAGAAGAAAATAGATAAAGCAAAAATGATAAAGAATAGTTTAAATATCCTCATTACAATGTTCCTTAGAAAAGGATGCTTGATGACAATATAGGATGCTCATAGAAATTTGAGAGAAAGAAGACCACACACCTTCACTTCAATAGAATTTTTAACTTATACACCTTATGAAGAAAATTCCTTAAAGAATACAAAATTGGTTGGCTTGTGTAAAAGATGTGAAATGCAAGGATACATATAAAGTAAAAGGAGGACTCTTTAAGTATTTTGCATAATGATCAACATGTATTATCTATTTGGATAAAGAAAGTATAGTAGAGATGCATTCTTGCATATAAAAATAATCTTAAGTCATATTGTAATTAAATTCAAGATGTGATTGCTCACATGAAAATGTGTTCAAGTTTATAAACAAGACTTAAGGAGGAATTTGTAAATAATTAAAATTAGTACCTAATTTCCACCTCATAAATTATAATTAATAAAAAATCTATTTATTAAGGATTAAAATTCTACATGGAGAATAGTGCCTACAAAAATATATTAGATGACAAATTAAATTATGCCACGTGCGTACAATGACATAGGTGAGCTAATTAAAATAAGCCTATGTATTAATGATGTCGGCTAATGAATAAGAAGTATCCATGTGTCACAATACATCATCCTAACTAATTAAAAAATTTCCTTTTTAATAAATTAAAAGGTGATAAATATAAAAAAAAAAATAGATGCTTATCTTTAAGCATTCCTTAGCAACTCTATTAATTGAGAGCTCATTTATGTCATAAAAAATAAGTCATCAGAAAAAGAGATGTAAAGCTTTAAAGCTCTCCCCAAGCTCTACTAATGAAGATTAAAGCATTTAAAGTCTCTAACTTCTATTAAGAACATCTGTTCAGAGGTGAAAACTTCAACAACATTCAAATTCTCGAATCTTTCCAAGTATGAAGCCTTTATTAATATTTTACCTTTGATTAGAGATCAAACTTCTTTAAGCTCTCTATCAATCCAAGTGTTCAACCTCCAAGTTAAGATCAAACTTCTTACCATAAAACTTCCTTCTTTTTTTTCAAAATTTGAAAAATCCCCTTTTTTTCTGCTTTAATTTTCCACATTTTCTTTTTTTATTTTTATTTTCCTTTTTTTCATTTTTTCATTTTTTAAGTAGGGAAAGCTTTATAAAATTTTTGAAAATAAAAAACAAGATTCAAGGATAGAACTTTTGATCCTTCAAATAAAGCATATTATATCTTAGCTAGCCACACTACAAATCATAAGGTCATATTCTAAGCAACAAGTTAACTAGTTCAAATATTCAATGCAAGTTCATAAGCTATTTTTTCATTCCTCCCCACTCACTCGCAAAAGATATATAGGTAAAATAACAATAATAATGTATGCTTTTATAACTTGAAAATTTTCTTAACTATATGTATTGACCATCTATCTTATCACAAAACTTACAAACGTACAAACATATTTTAAAAATTATTCTCTAATAATCAAGATAGAAAAAGATGATTTGAACTAAGTAATTTGGAATTATACTTAGATAGTAGAGAAAAATCTTTATTTTAAACTTGTCTAATCATTCAATGTTCCTAAACACTTTTTTTAAAAAAAGAATATTATAAATATTATGCAAAAGCCTATGACTCCCATCCTAAACCCAATAATGTCCTTATTATCACAGAGAGATAGAAAGGAAAGGACATTTAAGCAATCACGCATAAAATGAAACATCTAGAAAAACCTAATAACTAACTAAACAAATAGAAAAAAAGAAGTATGAAACAAAATAAAAATAATAAAAAAAGGAAAAATAAAAACTAATTAATCATATAAGTCATATCAATAGCAATCATCTTTTTCTTGTAGTTGCTTTCCAATGTGGAAAATGTTCATTTCCAAAGTCATATTCCCAAATGGAAATTTTATAAGACTAGTTCTATAATTGATAAGAGTACTAGCTGTGACAAGGAAAGGTCTTCAAAGGATAAGTGAGTTCTTTAACTTGACATTATTTACAAAATGAATGTTTAAGATTAAAAAGCCAATAAGAAATAAAATTTATAAATTTGAACCACTCCAAGCCTTAAACATTAATAAATTAAATAGGGCATGGCATTTACACCTAACCCTAGATTTAGTAAACCTTAATTGAACTCTTATGTCCCAATATGACAAGTGATTGTGGGATATCTACATCTTTACACTTTGGCATTGTCTTTTGCTCAATTACCATAGTCATGTTCTCTATTAAGATTATAGTCTTCTAATGTGAAACTTCTTTACCATGGTGTATAAATCATTGATTACCTTAGCAGAAGTTGGTACCTCTTTAATCACAAATAACAAAGGGAGATTAACTTTAATTTGTTACAAGTGCTCTAAGATTTTATCTTAATTCTCCAAAACATTCCCTTTAGATTTGAAAGCATAAAGGAAAAGCACTTAAATCAAAACCTTCTTCTCCACTTCTTCATTTTGAAGTGTAATGGCATAAACTCCTATAGTATGCTGAGAGTTTGATGTCGAAGCTCATGCCATTTATTGCTCTTTTGGATTAGGCTGAGGTTGAGAAAGAAACTTTCTTCATTATTGTATGGCACTAGTCAATTTGGTTATTTGACTTTTAATCTCTTTATGCTTTTCTACCACCTAAGTGAGCACACTTTCAAATTTTTTGTTAGCTTTATTTTGTTCTTCTATGAATGCTTGTAAGATTTCTTCTAAAGGCAAAAAAGGGTAAGACTTTGTTAGTTGTGCCTCAGTTTTCCATTGATTATTGAATAGTATAGGTTGTTTAGAATTAGACCTCCAATTAAAGTTTAGGTGGTTCTTCCAAATTGGATTGTATGTTTTTGAGTGGAGTGAGTAAGGTCTCCCGAATGTCCTTATGGCATTACATTGTTCTTCATATACCAATCTCATCTCACTTAACATAGGATAATTTAGGGCTTGATGTTCTTTCTTTCCACAAATAAAACATGTACCTTATGACTTAATCTACACAATTGTATGGGTAACTTTATTATATCTAGTTTTTAGAACCTTTAACTAATTAGTTAAGGCTATTAGTTAGGATTTAAGGTATCTTCTTCTTGAAGATGATAGATTTTAGTTGCTCATGGTTTATAAATGCTATTAGTAGCACTTGGTCTAGTCCAAGTGTGGACTTTTTTAGAAAGATTATTAAGGTATTTTATAGCTTTCCTAGGGTTCTTTTGAAGGATACATCATCTCGATAAATTAGCCTTTTCTAATTGTAAATCCATCATAAAAATAGCTAACTAGGTGCTAATTTTCATGCTTATGATGTGGACAAATGTTTAATAACTCCTTAGATATTTCCTAGGCTTAGTAAAAGGCTTCACTATCTTTTTGGGAAAATGAGAAAATTTGTATGTGCTTATGGATTTTGGTCTCAAAGAATATAACAAATTTATAACTTTATCTTTTACGAAAAAGGGAAAAAATTTAGCCTAAAAACATCTATAACATTGGGTTGGTTATGAAAAAGTGTATAGGTTTTTATTGTCTAAACCATGCAAAGTAGGCAAAAGCTGAATTATTTCAAGTAATGCATAAAGGTATAATTACGCAAGTAAGGTGCAAATAATCTTTTAAAGACATAATTGGATTGTACTAGTGTTAACTGACGATGTGAAAACTAGAAAAGGATTAAATAGATAAGGTTCTTAACTAATCTTGCTATTTCTAGTTCAATTCTTATGAGGAAACTTATGAGTTTGTCTCAAGGATGATGCATGCATTTTAAATAGTATCTTTTATTTTCTTTTTTTATTTTTTAAAACAAAATGTAAAATAAAACTTATGAACAAGATTAATAAAAGAGATAAAATAATTATATAAAAAACTAATAAAAATAATAAAAATAAAAATAAATAAACCTAATTTTGATAGCACTTCCCTGGTAATGGCACCAAATTTTGATTACGTTCAAAATGTAATGCGATTATCATATTATAGATTGTGTCGATCTTTCGAGGAAGAGCTTCACAAATCAAGTTAGTCAATAAAATTTAAAAATAATATATTAAAATCATTTGATTGGATGAGTCACCATTACATTTTATATATGCATTTCTAACTTTGATTCAATTAAGTCTCAATTATTATTTCACTTCCTAAATAAATAATTAGAAGATTTGTATTTGAATTCCATATAAAACTTGTTTTGCATTAGATATAAACAAACTCTTTCTAAGTTTAGAACATATAGGAATTATCTTTAATCTTATTAGAAATTGACAATATATCAATTTCATAATACTGCAATAAAAGATCAATATATAAAATAATTCAATTAGTAGCAATTGTATTTTAATATTGTTTCATAAAAGAAATGTGACTAGATTAATATGAAATTTAAAAATATAATCTTTAGATTATAAAAAGAATAGAAAATAATGAACAATTTGAATTTAAACTAATTTATAAACATTTTAATTCTTGAAAGAGAATCAAAGTAGAAAAATAAGATATTACACATAAAGGTTCATCTCAAGCTTCATAAAAATTCTAGCCTAACTTATAAATTATTGCCATAAATTTTAAAAAGAAAGTATGAGAAAGATGCAATACTTGAATGGGAGAGAAGTGAGTGAATGGTTAGCTAAAACCTTAATTTATAATGAATAAGAGCTTAAAATTTTCTAAAATTAACATTCATTCCTTTAAATGTATTTAGACAATTGCTCGACCATACTCATTGCTAACTCATGGCTAAGTTAACATCCTTAAATTCATACCTAACTCATGGTTAAGTCAGCCTTCCTTATTTGCATTGAGACAATAACTGATCAAGTTCATTATTGATGGATAATTGAGTCAACTTTCTAAAATGTATCAAGACACAACTTGACAAGATATTAATTCATAATTGAATCAACTTATATGACATGAAAATGGAAAAAGATTAATGATGTTATTTATGAAATAATTATGTGATAATATCATATTTATTCCTTATAAATCCAAAATAATGCTACCAAAAAATCTAATTCAAAACTTATTTTTATGCACTTATCAGGTATTAACTAATTAAATTGATCAAAATAGTGTAAGCAATTTAACATGAAAAAAACCTAAATTCTAAAGAAAGAAACCCTAGATGAAAGGAGATCTAATACAAAACAAAATTATAGGATAATTTATATGAAAATTCTTAACTATAATTATTCTTACATCTCTTTCAAACCTTTATGAGAGTTCCACATAACTTCATAGGCATTCCTATCAAATCTTTGACATACTTCAAAATCTTGTCCAATAGAAATATTTATAACCTAAAAGACAAAATACTTATTTGGCCAGCAATCATAATTCTTCTCTTACACACAAAACCTAAATTGAATACCAAGATAACTCATAATTGGAAATAATCATGGATAACAATTAGAATTTAAGTTAGAATTAACACTTAAAATATCCTTGATGGCACTTTGTCTTCCTCCTTGAAGTCATCAAAGCATAAGCCTTACCCATGTCAGTTTGCCTACATGTCATAATAGTCCCGTTGTGACCATATAAGGACATGAAGTAGGTATATAACTAAGGGAAGACTCACAAAGAAATAAAGCCTTGTTACCAAGGCAGAAACTAATAGGTGAAGATTATGTGCACTAGTTGCATTGGTGAACCAATCATCTAAACTATTAGATTTCATTCATTTGCACAATACTATGCAATGTGAATGAAATCTAACATTGAGATTTAGTAGTGCACCAATGCAACTGATGCACCATAGTCTTTCCCAAACTAATATTATGCAAGTAGTTGCTTTAAATTTGCATTGGTGAGACACATAAATGTCTAAATCAGATGTAAAGTCCATAGGTTTATGTTTGAGAAAGAACAATACTTAATGAACTCCTTGGAGTATAGATACTCTAAGAAAAAAGTCAGTTAGGATTTGGATGATAAATGAATAGGAGATTTTTTGTTTTAAACTCAATTGGTATAGATTAAGTTACAATTTTTTTTAATAAATGGAGGTTCTTTCAAAAATGATATATAGTACATAGAAATTATATATATATTAGTGTTTAATTATTAAAATTTGTTATAATTAAAAAAATCAAAACTTTTGAGAGTCACGAAGATGCAAAACAAAAAGTACAATAGTGAGCAACTTTGGTGTTTCCAACTTTTAAGCTCTGCTTTTGAGATAGATTATTGTAACTTCTTGTAGCTTATGAATGTTCATGATATTTCAAGTTTTACATGCTTAAACAAACTTCTTTTAAAAGGGTATATAATGGAAAATCCAATGATTATTATTATTACTTGAACGTGAGAATTAATGTAATATCCCGAATTTTCAATTCTATTATTTGAATCTCTAATTCTAAGGTCGTAGAAACGAAGAGCACGTTTGAGTTAGCTTGGTGGGTGAATCTTAAGTTGAAAGGAATTAAGTGTAAGGGTAAATGAAATTTTGAAGGAAAAGGATAGTAGGGAAAGAATTAATTTTCCTAAATAGTATGAATGATCAGAGGAGGTTAGAAAACCCTAAAAAGGGAAGTTGTCTAAGTCTGATAGTGTAAGGAATTTTAAACAGACAGAAACCCTATGGACTAAATTGCAAAAGTGTAGAATCGGGTGTGGTTAAAGTGAAATAATTAAGGGTTTGGGATCTAATATGGATAACCAAGAGTTTTGGGGTGCAATATATGATTTTTATTAGTGTGACCAATGGATTTATGACAAGTGTCATTGTTAGAAAAATATTGGCAAGAATAGCCTTACTTTTGGTGAAAAAAGGACTAAAATACCCTTGAGAATTGTCAAAATGGCAAGAATGCCCCTAGAGCTTCATGAAGACTCTCCTCTCTTCTCCACTTTTCAAAAAGCTGCAGAAAATCTCCATGAGAGCAAGCTTAAGACGTGAGAGAGAGAGAGAGAAGAGAGAGAAAGTTTCTTTTGAGTTTTTCACCCAAAAATAGTGAGATCTAAGCTTAGTGGTAGAAGGGAAAGTTGCTCCTCTCATCAAGTTCTATCTATTGGTGTGCTTAGACTGAAGAAAAGCTCAAGTTTGATTAAGTTTGGGGAGCTCCAAGTGAGGATTTTCAAGTTGTTGCAAGAGGTAAAATTGTTCTCCTCTAAGAGCTCTTTAATGTACTCTTCTTAGTTTCTTGAAATCTTGATGTTGGTGTGGTCAAAGGTGGTTGAACATGGAGTTTAGGATGATTTGAATATGTTTAATGGTGTTTTAGATGTTGTTATGATGATTTATGGCTTGGGTTTGGTGTAAAAACAACAAGAAACATGATGTACACATTTGGGTTTTAGAGGCATAATGGTGCATGTGTAGTGTTGGCATGATATGTTTAGAACTTGGCTAAATTGATGAAGTTAAATTAGTTTCTATGAATTTATGAAGCTTATGGAAGATGAAACTTTGAGTTGTGAAGGTGTTGGTGTGCATTTTCCCTTTTTAGAAGCTAAATCTATAGATATGAAAAAGAAGGAAGGAAGGAGTTATAGCTGTTTAATGTGTTTTCGGAGGATCAGTGAAGTACACGGGGTAGAACACGGCCCGTGTTGTACCCCGTGTTCTTCGTCGAAGCTGATCAGTGTGCTACACGGGTTGCAACACTCCCCGTGTTTACCTCAGGACTGAAGGGCAGTAAGGTACACGGGGTAGAACACGGCCCGTGTTAACCCCCGTGTTCTTTGTCGAGTAGCCCTGAAGTGAACCAGTAAGGAACACGACCTTGAACACGGGGTATGGGACCCCCATGTTCTTTGTTAAGTGAACTTTTTGGCTTGGTTTCTTCACGTTTTGCATGGTTTTGCCTTTGGATCCTTTTCTAATGTTCATATATGTCATTTTAAGGCTTGAAAGCAAAGTGTAGAGCATCTAAGTATGCATTTAATTAAGTGGGGAAAGTAAAGAATATATGAGGTTTAGGGAAAGTGATAATGTTCTAATATAAGTTATGATGTGTATTTGTATAGACTAAAGAGTGACAACTTGCAAAGGCAAGAGGAAGTGTAAAGGAGTTTTTGGTGAGAGCAAAGGGAACATCACATTGGAAGCTTGTAAAGGTAGCTAGCTTTATCCTTAAGCTGTTTTCTATTACATGATTTTCTGTGTTTTATGCCATTGTATGGAATGTGTATAAGATTGTTATGAAATGAGTATGAAATTGCTGTGTGCGCATTCCGGGAAGACAGTGTGATACTGTGTGTGTTTGGCCTATGGCTCGGGTCCTCGGAATGTTAATGCAATTGTTGTGGCACAACCCGGGCAGACAGTAGCATACTGTGTTTGGCCTAAGGCTCGGGATCCCCGGGGATAATAGTGCATTTGTTGTGTGTGGTACCTATGGCCAGGGGCCTCGGGAAGACAGTGTGATACTGTGTTAGGCCTTTGTGGCTCGGGACCCCGGGAAGACAGCGTGATGCTGTATATGCGGCCTAGGTACGATTATCTGTGATAGCCATCTAGATGTTGATATGAGTCCTTGAAGGGGATTGTTGATTGTTATGGTAATGAATGAGGTGACATATGATTGATTGAGTTCGAAATGTACGTTTTATTTGCTTAAGGATCTGAAATGGCTTGATATGTTTTTATGGTAATAGCTAGCTACTGGGAAACTTTGTTTCTTATGTTTTTTCTGTATTGTGACTAACCATTCCAGGTGATGCTTCCAAAGGCTCTCATGATAAAGGGCAATGATGTCCGAAGTTGTAAATAATTATATAGTTGGTGACATTGTATATGCCATGGATGTATCTTTTGTAAATTGAACTCTTTTTGTATAGTTATATGACTTTTGCTCATGTGTATAAAGTACAGAAATTTGAGATATTCCGTATTAGCTTGAGGTAGATGGCGAATGAGTACGTATAATCATTTAGTAAATAAGGAATAAGGCGTTGATAAGTGAGGGTGTTACAATTAATATGTGATCAACAATTCCATAACTTCTTCTTGTGCGTTACTCATTCACCACTGTTTACTTTTTCTCACTAAATTCCCTCTATAACAACTTTATAGGTGTTCAAGTACTTGACATGAACAGTGACCTCTATTTTCTATGATTGCATAAGTTTATTTTGACAACAATAAGCAATAGGAACAGTGACCTCTATTTTTTTTCTATGCCATGTATATTTTCTTCTGCATCATATGGATTGGTTTTGACCTCAAAAATAATTCAGAGGCGCAAACTGTTTGAAAATATTAAACACAGTGCACAACAAAGCACAATTAAGAGTACTAAAGGAAAAAGACTAGTGGATTAAATTGCTCCAATCTTTGAAGAAATGACCCACTTTCTGAGATTACACATCAACTAAATGACCATTGTGCCCCTACCACTCATCCTATTGTGGGTGGGAACAGATAAAACACTTCTGTTTGCAGTGGGTAGCAAGTGATTGTGGGGGAGCTGACTTGCTTAGCAAAGTTTTCAAGCCAAATGGGCCATGCCATTATCAGCCTAGTCAATTTCATAAGGATAATAAAAAAATTGGCCGTGTACGAGCTCTGGACAACATTATAAGTACCAGGCCAATCCACCCATTTTCCTGTCATAGAATCTCTAAGGCACTCTTGGAGAAGGGACAGCTTTAGGTCCAAATAGTCGGTAAATTTTTAGAGAATGTCGGATTTGGAGAAAAAAACTACTGAGGGTATGGTGGAGGAGAAGTCTGTTGATTGGAGAGGCAAACCCTGCAAGCCTAACAAGCATGGTGGAATGAGTGCTGCTGTTTTTGTCCTTGGTAATTTTCTTCTCATTCTATTTTTTTAATCTTCTATCATTTTGTTTTGGTTCTTTTCTTTTTTGGATATATTTATTTCCAGAAGAAAAAAGAGACATCTGCTTTCTATCATATCAGTTTTGATATTCTAGTTGAGTCAAACAGTTTTCTGGCTTTGGTTGTTATAGCCTGTTTTCAGGTGGATTTTAGATTTATAAATCATATCTTTCAGTTAAGAATTTCATGACAAAGTCAACTGTTGAATATGCAGATGTAAATGTCAGTAGCTTCATATTTACTTTTACAGTCATGATGTTTGAAGGAGAGAAAGGACCATAATCATAATAGACAATAGTAACAATAGTAGTGACAAATTTAAGTGACATTTGATTTTTGGGTGAGACAGGTCTGCAAGCATTTGAGATGATGGCAATTGCTGCTGTTGGGAATAATCTCATAACCTATGTATTCAATGAGATGCACTTTCCACTGTCAAAATCTGCAAACATAGTAACGAACTTTATAGGGACAGTCTTCCTCCTCTCTCTCCTTGGTGGGTTCCTCTCAGATTCCTATCTCGGGAGCTTCTTGACCATGCTTATCTTTGGCTTTGTGGAGCTCAGTGTATGCCTTTTCTCTTAAATCTCCCATTTCCCATAGTCTCAAACATATCATCTGCAACAAGAATATTCTAGATTCTTGTCTTCCTTCAAAATTTCTCTTTTTTTAAAGTAATAACACGAGTAGAAAGTTATTTAATACATTCAATATCTATAGTTTGACCCTAGACATTAAAAGGGGAAAAGCCCAAAGATATCACTACATAGCTAAGAGTGCCAACTCCAAAATCTCTCTCTATCTATATTGAAACAAAATTGTACATTCTAATCATGCTATATCACAACCTATTAAAATTTTCAAATGACTGATGCTTCTCATGATAGTTTCCATTTTGTAGCCCATAGTTTTCTACATCTGTTGGGGAAAATCAATATATTTTTTAATAAAAATAAAGAAGTTTTCAAATATATAATAAAATATTAAATTTTTTGCCATTGACTAAAATCCTAAATTTCGTTACAGGGTTTCATACTACTCTCTATTCAAGCCCATCTCCCACAGTTAAGGCCACCAAAGTGCAGCATGCTAGATGGCAGCCTTTGCGAAGAGGCAAAGGGCTACAAATCTTTGATATTCTATGTGGCTCTCTACTTAGTGGCTCTGGGAAGTGGGTGTCTAAAGCCCAATATTATTTCCCATGGAGCTGACCAGTTCAGGAAGGATGACCCTACACAATACAGGAAGCTTTCAACATTTTTCAACATTGCCTACTTTGCCTTCTGCATGGGGGAGCTTGTTGCACTCACTCTTCTTGTTTGGATCCAAACAAATTCTGGAATGGACGTTGGGTTCGGACTCTCAGCGGCTGCCATGGCTCTGGGTTTGGTGTCCTTATTCACAGGAACTCTTACTTATAGGAACAAACCAACTCGGGGAAGTATTTTCACTCCAATTGCTCAGGTAATTGTCTCAATTTCAGCTGTGCTGCTAGCTGTAACTTATAAATCGTTGCTTCACTACAGAAATTTGGATATTGGGATCAATGTTACGGGAAACGTTGTTTCGGGTAGCATATCACGTTTTGATGCTTACTTATTCGTGTCCATTCAATCACAAAAAATACCTTAATTTCTAAGAAAAATGTCAGAAAAGTTGGTACCGGGTTTTTGGTAACTATGATTGGGAATCTTTCTTTTCCTGAGAGTCTTTCATTGGAAAGTTTTTTGAGCAATATAATTTTTTTTTTTAAGATTTGATTTAAGTTGAGGTAGTTTTAGTTTTAACTTTTTGAAAAGGTGGGGAAGGGGACAAAGTTGTTAATGTAGGTCATTTTCTCTTTCCTTTCCCTTTTTGAATTTCTATTCCCTTGTCTCTGAGCTTTGATGATGGTCGGCAACAGATGACGGAAATTAATTAAGTTTGATTATTACTAAATCTCATGGATATGCTTTTTCATTTGCCTTTTCCTAATTAAAATATTATTTGATTGTATACTTTTCAACTAATGACTTTGAGAAACAGAGCTAGGATCACATTGTGATGTTAATTTTTATAATCCTTGCACAAGAATTGAATTTTAATATTGAACTCTCATGTTTTCTTTTGGAACAAGAAAAATGCGGGAGAAGGAAATGAACTGGATAGCACATATTTCATATATAAAAGAATGGTTAAATTACTCTGATGCTCTCTATAGTTTCACTAAATTTTTAGCTGAATTCTTATAATTTAAAATTTTCGAATTGGATCCTCACACATTTTTTTCATTTATAATTTGATGCTCTTTGTCACCTTCCTATTAGATTTTGTTAGAAATCCGCACATATGAACGACGCTCATGTAATGTAGCTTGACGATTATAGACATAAAGCTTCTTTACAATATCTATTTGTGTTTAGATGACAAACTAAGTTAGATTAAGAAAATTTTTTATTTTTAGAGAGAAAGGATGGGTCACTTGTGTTTCATTGTACAAACTACTAATAGATTGTTGGGCAAATTGTCAAGAAAATTTGACATGAAAATGACAAGGAGTATAAAATTAGAAATGAAAATAAGTGTAAGGGCCAATTCAAAATTTTGAAACTATATGGCCATAATTAGGGAAATATGGAGGGAAATATAGGAAGCAGCAGAATAACTTAAACTAAAGCTAAATGAATTAATATGATTTTTCACTTGTTTATCAGGTTTTTGTAGCTGCCATAACAAAGAGAAAGCAGATATGCCCTTCCAAGACAGATAAGCTTCATGGATGCCAAAAAAATGAAACCAACAATGTTTCAGCTGCATCAACTAAGATCAACACTTCTGTCCACACAGAAAAATTCAGGTGGATATAAAATTTTAGCAAGCTTTTATTTTAATTAAGATCATTTAGACATCTAATAATTTGAAAGAAAAAAAAATTGTTCTAGATTTCTTGACAAAGCCTGCATCAAAGTCCAAGATGGAACTCAAGCAAAAGAAAGTCCATGGAGGCTATGTACGGTGGCACAGGTAGAACAAGCGAAGATCATTATATCAGTGATTCCAATTTTTGCCTGCACCATCATCTTCAACACCATTTTAGCACAGCTCCAAACATTTTCAGTCCAACAAGGAAGTTCCATGAACACCCACATCACCAAAGGCTTCAAGATTCCACCAGCTTCACTTCAGTCAATCCCGTACATTTTGCTCATCATTTTTGTCCCACTTTATGAAACTGCTTTTGTACCAATTGCAAAAAGATTCACAGGAGAAGATTCTGGAATATCCCCTCTACAGCGCGTTGGGTTCGGACTTTTCGTTGCTACTTTTTCGATGGTTGCAGCTGCTTTGGTAGAAAGTAAGAGAAGGGATTTGGCTTTGCATTTAGACCAGAAGCTCTCAATCCTTTGGATTGCTCCTCAGTTTCTGATATTTGGTCTATCAGAAATGTTTACTGCCGTGGGGCTCGTAGAGTTCTTCTACAAACAATCATTGGAAGGAATGCAAACGTTTTTAACTGCAATGACTTACTGCTCGTACTCTTTCGGATTCTACCTGAGCTCGCTTCTGGTGTCCTTGGTTAACAAAGTCACCGCGAGTTCTGGTGGCGGCGGATGGCTTAGTGACAATGACCTTAACAAGGACAGACTTGATCTTTTCTATTGGCTTCTTGCTTCTCTCAGTTTCATAAATTTCTTCAATTATCTCTTCTGGTCAAGATGGTATAATTCTTCAAGTCCTTCAACATCAACCTGTCCAGCTGAAGACAAGTTATAGAGAAGACTTAATAGTGTCCCAGCTTCAACTTTTCTGATTCAGAATATGTTAATAGTGCAAGAACATAAGTTATAAAGCTAATTTAGGTGGCTAATTTTGTATTGAAATGAAGGAAGCATAGGTAGATTAATTACTTTGATTTGCTTAGAAATAACATGTAAAGGTGATATAGGCTAATTAGTTAACTGCTTATGTATCTATTGTGAAACTCTTGGTAACAAGTTTCAAAACATTGTCTTAATCCTCTGTTCTTGTGGGGGTAAAGTGGTATTTTTCTTCCTTTTAATGAAGAAAAGAAGTGGCAGAGTGTGCTTTATTCAAGGAAAAGTAGGCGTATCCAAAGAAGATCTTTTATTTTATTATGTCGAATCATGAATGTGGAAGATCTTACTGCTGGTTCCAAGCTTTTTATGCCTGAAAAATGGAAGAAAAAAAAAAGTGTAAAATGGATTTACCAAGAAACCCACTCCCTTCAATTGAAGGTAGATATGTTTCTTAAATCTCTCTCAATCCACTTTTACCTTCACAAAGAAACATGTTTGAGACATGTTTAGTTGGAGATTTGCTAGTGCTTATCTGCCGTAATATCCTTCGGTTACCGTTCATATAATAGTTTTAAATTACAATTGCAGTACGAAATATTGTAGTTTTCACCTTTGTGATTGTGGATTAATGTACAAAAATGCTGCAATTGTAAAATAAGAAGTTTAAATAAAACAAGATAGTAAGTCAACTCAATTAAAATATTACATGTAACATTGCATTAGATTAAACATTTCATTTTTGCTTGATTGAAGGCTTGCTGGACCCAATAAGCAGCCATCTTTACCAACAAGGTTGAATTCTTCACAGCATAACCTAAAATATTACATGTAACATTGCATTAGATTAAACATTTCATTTTTGCTTGATTGAAGGCTTGCTGGACCCAATAAGCAGCCATCTTTACCAACAAGGTTGAATTCTTCACAGCATAACCATAAGTCCATCCCCTACTCATAGCTGAAGTACCTTAGTCACCTTTTTAATAATGACAGCTTAAAAATTGCTACTATTTATCCCCAAAGCTCCAGCAAATTGTCAAAAATTTCATGATATGAGGTTGTATGTTTGAATATTTTTGTTAGCATTCTCTATATATTCCATCTTGCAATCCTTGCAAGTACTCAAACCCAGAAACTGAAAAAAAAATTACACTTTTCAAATTTATAATCATTATATACCCGTTAAAAACAATTGAATAACATATCAGCCTCTGATTTGTTAAAATGCACATGTTCAAATTTCATAAATATGAGGATTTATGGTTTCATTGTGTTATTTAAATTAATGGCTATGAAACGATATGGTGATAAGGGTAACATAACATCTTCTTCAAAACGGATGCAAATAATAAGCAAGTCCATAACAAAGCTTGTGAAATTTACAAAAGCCAGTTCGGATAAAAGGAAAAGTGAGGGTTGTATTTGGAAGTTTCATTGAAAGAGGAGAATAAGGGATTATAATTAATTAATCCTCCAAAACTTTTTAACATTATCCAATTCTATCATTAATGTGCTTCTTTAATTTGAAAATCTTTGGAAATATTCCCAAATATTTAAATAATTAACGGAAGAAAAATCATGACTCAATTATGCACTCTCCTTTGCATTTGCCTCCATCCTCTCTTATTATTATTAGTTTTTCCTCTCTTCCCCTCGTAACTCTCAAATATACCATAACTATAATTATTGGGAGAGTTGGTAGCAGAAGCACAACAATCAAGTTTGAATATCAAAGAATCAACAAATAACAAAATGCAAATATTTAATATGATATGACTTTTAATATTTCACAAATAAAGGTGAGAAACAAATTTCACTAATTAGATCAATAGGAATACAAAATGATTTAATCACTCTTAAATTCATATTCTAAATATATTCAAAATATCTCTTAATTCTTTCTCCAACCAACAATGTATTGTCTCACAAACACACACACACTCTGGCTCTCTATAGACACACATGCATACAGGCGCGCACACACTTCTCATTTTTGATACAAATAATATTGTTAAAAAATAAAACAAATTGCAAAATCTATTAATAACCAGAACCAGGACTATAAATTCTAACTGTCATCTCACTAGACCTTGATCTCTTTGATGAAATGTCCTTGTCCAGTATATAAGAAGAAAATTAATAGTAAACATAATTTCATAAAAATAAAATTTGAGTCCAACTTAAACACTGAGGAATTCAATTAGCCCCTATTTTGCAGAAGGAGCATATTCCACTTCTTCACCATCAATATTGATACCGGACCCTACCAACAACAATTCATTATTAATACATAACTAATGTTTTTATTTAAATTGAATTTCTCAAGCAATTTTTAACACAAGGTGGACCAAACCACTTTAAAAGTATAGGCTGAGACGAGATTTCAAGCACATTCAGAGCCCAAAAGATATTCCTAAAATTCTATGTATGATGATTAGCGATCCTAATATATTTCATGGAATTAATTATACGTGTTTTACTCCATTATAGCATCACACTTTCCCTTCTCTTATTTGTATGTTACTTTTATTCAAGGGATGATAACGGAAAGTTAAACAAAAATTTATAATTAATTAGCATATAATTGTATAATTTTATCATTTTTAAAAATTAATTTATTAATGAATTTTCACAATTAAAAAATTTTCAAAAAAATCTCTCCAAAATTTTTCTTTAAAAATTTTTCTCTCTAAAAAATTTTCTTTTTTTAAAAATAATATAGTAAATAAATATATAATAATATTGTAATTCTTATTTAAATGGTTTATGTAAAAAAAATTACCATAAATTGAGCTAATATGACTTTTATTCAATAATGTTAACAATAACACAACTTAAATTGACCCTAAACATATGAATGGATTAAAATAAGGACAAATGAGTCTATATAAATAAATATAGATAACAATTATTAGGTTTACTTACTATCAATAATAAAAAAGATATTTTTATATTTTTTATTAGAAAAAATTTCCCAACTATGATATGAACCTCTTACACATTAGGCACCTTTCAAAAAAAGTGCAAATTATATATTTTTATTTAAATAAAAATAATAAAGAAATATTGAAAATGTAAATATAAATATACATTAAAGAATAAAATTAAGTCAAAAAAAGTCAATTAAATAGATAATCTTTCAAAACTTTCAATTTAGAAGAATACAAAATATTGATAAGTTGAACACTTTGAAGGATTAGTTATAAAATCTCATTTCCTTTGCCTTTTTAAGCAAAACTTTCAAATAAAGGAGAGAATGATACATAACCATCCCATTTTTCTCTCTCTTCCCTTAATTTTCTTCCGTTCATGACATCTTGAAATGCCTTACTTATTTGCATCGACCCAAAAGAGAAAAAAAAATTAACACAAATGCAATTATTATAATTCAAGTAGTACTACATATTATCCTTATAAGATCATTCTTTTAACATTACGGATTTGATATTTTTTCTTTTCTTGCATGTGTATGAGTTTAGTAGGTTAAATATAAAATGATAAAAGTATGAAAGAAAAAAAAAACCCATACAGCACACACTGTGTTTCCCATCAAGAAAGTTAAAATTTATAATTATATATTTCCTTAAAACTCTTCCATATGCAAATTTCCCTAAAGAAATTTCTCAGAACAACCTCAAAAAAATTCATATCAAAGAATATTCATTGGAATGCCTATCATTTTCATATTTTATTAATTAATGAATTATTTGTATATGCTCATATTATAAATCATCATAGTACTCTTGCATATTTACCTAATATTATTATAAATTATAAATATAATGCTCATATGAACATATATTTTATTTTTATTCTTATCACTTTGTTTTACTAAAATTAACTTAATTTAGAATTAATATATATTTAAATTTTATATTATAAATTTATATTTTAAAAATATTTTATTTACAATACTATCCTTTCATACTATTATTTAAATTTAATAAATATTACAATAGATTTCTCACTGTATTTTAAATTTTATTAAATTCTAAATTGTTAATTTTATAGTTTCACTAATATTCTTATTAATTGACATTTTATACACACTAAACTTAAAATTATTTCTATGTAGAATATTTATATAATGTAAAATAGTTATTTTTATTTAAATATATTTTATACCTTTAATTAATTAATTGTATATGCACATATAATAAATCATTATAGTACTCATGTATAAAAAGTTATAATGTATTTATTGGTAAAAAGTGTGACTATTATACCTTTAAGCTAATTTTGAAATATATGGGTTTGAAAGGATTAAGTATTTGATTTCTCATATCTTAATTTTTTTATTTGATTATTGATTTCAGTATCTTATATTAATTTTTTTATAAAATAAAAAATTTTTATAGAAAATTTAGAAAATTATAGTAATGTATGTATTTAAATATGTGTATATCTTTATGTTTCTAATTATGATTTTTTTAATTGTACAAATTATAATAATGTTATAATAAATTTTTGAAAATATTTATTTATGAAACATGAAATGTATATATACATATATATATAAATTCTAACTCAAAAAATTCTTGTCCAGCACATTTTTAAATGTTTTAAACATCATTTTTGACACCTTTTCATGTTAAAAACAAGTTAAAAATGTATCTAGATGATTATTAATCAAAATAATTGTAGAAGATAAAATAGCGTCGTGAAATAATTTTTTTGCACTATTTATAATAAAACCATGACCATCCTCACTTGTTTCCAAATGATTTTTTACTTCAAAAACCTTGATATAAATGTATAATAATGTCTTCAAAATGGTGTAGAATATAGTATAGTAAGTTTTTGTCAAAAAAACAAAAATTTTCCCTCTTATTCCATTGAAAACTTAAGAGTCCCTTAGAAAAATTCTTTGTGGAATTTTGTTTGAAAACCTTAATGTCACAATTGTGTAATAGCAAAAATAAGTTAGAATTGTGTATACTAGATTTTAGCATGAAAATTAAAGACTTTCCTTAGTTTCTCATTGGAAACTTGAGAGCTCTAGTACATTTTTCCTTTAAAAGAATTGTTTCCAATTTTCCATGGAAACAATTTTCCAACTTAAACTATTTTAAGTAGTATATACGAGAAGTTAATTTCCATTCCTTTTCCAATAGTTTCAAACACTCTCTTTTTCCAAACATTTTTTGTGTCTTCACTTTAAGAAAGCTTTTCAAACATTTACTTTTCAAAAATAGAAGGCAACTAGCCATTTTCCAAATCATCTTTCAAAAATTGTAATTTTTGGAATCCTTTCTTGTTGTTTAGGAAAATCACTTTTAGAAACATTTCACAATGGCTTTAATACATCATCAGAACATAGATTTAAAAAATAATCTACCATGAATAATCATGGCATCAACACACAAGCAACAATCATCACAAAAACAAATATACATCTTATATATAATAACTTTCTTAAAAAAACTAAAAAAAAAAAGAGTAGATTTCGACTCACCCTTAAAAACTAATAGGGTCTTTGCTTACTACCTAGCATCCAAAATGCATCATCCAAAGTGATTTAAAAGTTAGTAGAGAGCTCTTAGAGAGAATTTAAGAAGATGAATAAAATTCATTAGAGTTTAATGAGTCCTACCTTCTTTAGAAGATCAAGAAAGCTTCTACTTCCAACCTGCTCTTGAAAACACTCAAGAAACTAATTGAATTTCTCTAGAAAATAGTTAGAACACTTAAGAACTTAACTATTTTCTTTTCTTTCTCTCTCTCTAGTTGTGGTTCTTTCTCTCTCTCTCTTTCTTGCACTTTTGGATGTGCAAAAAAAAAAAAAGAAAACTAAAGCTTGGGCTATTTATAAGAGAAGTGTAGAGCATGTACTTTAAGCATATTCTTTTTCTTGCATTATCTTTGCATCACCTATATGACATAATTATGGAATATTCTTTTATGCTTTCTTTCCCTCCAAGTCTTGCTAGTATGTCTTTTATGAATTCTTTAATTACTAATAAATCATAAACTAAATGAAAATTACTTTAGTGACCCAAAGTTAAGTCATATTATCTTACATCTCATAAATTATACCAAATTCCTCTTTCTTTCGCAAAGTGGCCATCCACCCTTATTAGAATGGGATAAAATTGCATTTTTTCCACCTCAGGTTAATTCTAAGGTGTTTTTAAGTAAAAATATTAAATTATTCCTAAATTTTTATCAACCTTGGATCTTGGATACATTTAATTTTTTCTTAAATTTTCTTAACCAATTACTAATAGATTTTGTATCTACCAATAAATACTTTTAATGGCATAAATGAATAATTTTGCTAATTACTTACTAATACTCACTATCTAACCTAATTTAGTCTATCTATAACTACTAGATTTTTACCATGTATGACATGATGGATGGCTTATAAGTTATCCAATAACTGTAATGTGGCGTTTGGTTCACGAAATATTTTTAACATTCTCGGGAAAGTTTTAAGGGAATATCACTTTTCCATATTTGGTTCAAGGTTTGAAAAAAAATCTAGAAATGTCACATTCCTAAGAATCTTTTTGACTCAACATTCCTCTAAAATATTCCCATGGAAGAAGGTGGGTATCTCAGATTCCCATGGAATGGAAATGTGATATTAAAATAATCCTAAGAAAGTTTATAATGAACCAAAATAAGAATGTTACATTCCCATTAATTAAATTTTCAAGAATCATATTTCTGGGAATGTATACTTTCTTGGGAATGTAAGATCTTGTGAACCAAACGCCACCTAAATGATAAGCCATCATTCCTACAAGCTTAGTGATTAAATAAGGTCTAATGAAATAAGCACTAATTTTCCATTCTTTCTAAACTACATCACACATTTCATAGGCAAAACTTTCAAGAACACCATATCTCCCTCTTAGAACTCAAAATCTTTCCTCCTTTTGTCCATGTATAATTTTTGCCTATCCTAAGTAATCTTCAAGAAATCAACTTTCTCCAAAGCTTTTGTCACTAAAGTTAGTCCTAAGAGTTTTACTTCTTTTGGCTTGAAATATCTTACTAGAGATCAACACTTCCAACCATACAAAGCTTCATATAGAGCCATCTAAATGCTTGATTATTAGTTATTGATGTAAGAAAACTTAATCAATGATAGTTACTTCTCCTAATTTGCTTCAAACTCTAGCATATAGGCTTTGAGCTCTTCTTGTAAAATTTGAATGGTCCATTTCAATTGTCTATTTATTTTGGGTGGAAGGCCATGCTAAATCATAATTAATTGCCAAATGCTTGTTGGAACAATTGCCAAAAGTGAGATGTGAACTAAGTACACTGATCTAACATAATAGTAACTAGAACCTTATATAACGGCATCATCTTATCAAGGTATACCTGAGCATACATTGTTAAGAAAGTAATCTTAGTGGGTAAAAATTATGTTAATTTCATCAATATATTGACAATAACTCATATGGAGTCATATCCCTTTCGATTCCTTAGTAATCTTATTTAGAAGTGTATTATGACGCTCTTTTATTTTCATTTTTGTATCTGAAATGGCTAATGCATTTTAATTGTGTGTTGATGCTTCACTTTCACCTTCTAGCATATGAGATATTTCATCACATAATCCAATACATCTTTTTTTTTATCCATTTCCACAAGAAAATATCTTTTAAATCATGGTATATCTTGGCCTTTCTAGGTGCATGGTGTATCAATAATTGTGAGCTTGGCACAATAATTCATTCCATTTAGTTAATGGAATTAAAAATTGCCCTTGGTAACAAACTATTCCTTCCTCATCAGTAGTTATCCTTAATTCTAAATCCTTGATTGCTTCTTTCACTAGGATTATATAACTTAAATCATTCTTTTAAGCATTTTAAATTCTATTAATGAAAACAAATTAAACTACCACTTGAGCCAATAATATGCCATGATTCTTAGGATTTTCTACTTAGTGCATACTCTACTACATTAACCTTACCAGGATGATAAAGAATTGAACATTCGTAATCTTTAACAAGTTTCATCCATCGTTTTTTCTTCAAATTCAAAAATTTTTACTCTAACATTTGGTAGTTTATATAAATCTCACTACTATCACCATATAAGTGATACCTTCAAATTTTTAAAGCAAAAAGCACCATTATCATCTCCATATCATATGGTAGATAGTTTTGTTCATGTTTCTTTAGCTTTCCAAAAGCATATGCTATCATCTTGCCATGTTACATAAGAACACACTTAAAGCTAATACTAGATGTGTCACAATACATTACATACTCTTCTGTGCTTAAAGGTAATGCTAACATTGGTATAGATGTTAAGCATGATTTTAATTTCTGAAAGTTACTTTCACATATGTCTAACCACTTGAATTTAACCCCTTTTTTGTGTCAGCTTGGTTAATGGAACAAATATCTTAGAGAAATACTTATTAAATCTCTTACAATACTTCACCGATCCAAGAAAGCTATAAATTTTTTGTGATTGATGAAGGCCTTGGCTAATTTTTTGAGTATTCACTCGATCTCCCTTTCATGGTACCACATGCTTTAAAAACTTCACATAGTTATCTAAAGCTCATATTTGAAAATTTTAGTGTACAATTGATATTCTTGCAAGGTCTATAATACTGCTTTAAGGTGTTGAATATGTTTTTTTTTTAACTTTTAGACTATATTAAAATATGATATCTAAAGACAATCATGAAATTTTCCAAAAAAGGCTTAAATACTTAATTCATAAATCCATAAAAGTGATTGGGATTAGTCAAATTGAAAAACATGATTAGAAATTAGAATTAATCATACTGAGTTCTAAAGGTAGTTTTAAAGAATATCCTCCTTGAGGATTTTTAGCTAATAGTAACCTATAAATAAGTCTATCTTTGAAATGTATTTGACTTCTTATAGTTAGTCAAACAAGTTATCTATACGATGAAGGGCATATTTATTTTTTTAGTTGTAATCTTGTTTAACTAATCATAATTTATGTATAGTCATAATAATCCCTCCCTCTTTTTAACAAACAATATTAGAGGTCCCTAAGGCAAAGATCTTGGATGAATAAAAACTTTGTTTATCAAATGTTGTAGTTGCTTATTGAATTCTTGTAATTTCATAGAGGCCATTGATGCGTAAAATTTTTTTCTATATTATTTTCTCCTATTTTATTCCTTTTAGTGTGTTTCATATGCTTAATTTTATAGAATTGGCCTTATTATATGATTTGGGGTTAGTTTTCCAATGTTTTGAAATTATTCAATCAATGCTAGCTTTTACACTATTTTAAACTTTTAGCTATGACTTTAATTTTAGATATTGGATTTATGTGACCTTTATATTATTGGAAAGCTTAGAGGAAGCTCTATAACTTTCATGCTTTATCAAAGCTTACTTTGAATGTTTGGAAGGTTGAATTTAGTTGAGAATCTAATGCTCTATTTTTATCCAAGTTGAGCTAGTTTCAGTTTTTGGACCATATCTAGAGCTCTAGAAGCCTAATCAAAGTGAAACTAGCCCCTAAATTTTCCTAGGATGTAGCCCTACAATTTCATGTTTGTACTAAGTGAAACTGCATAATTTTAAGAGTCTTAAAATGGCTAGAAGTCAAACTTACAAGATTTTTCTACAATAACTCTTATAATGTTCTATTTTGTAAATTAAGTTCTAAGCTTCAAAAATTAGGAAGGCTTTATTCTTTGCAACCCTAGGAGGAATTTGATCTTGGACCATTAGGTTTTAAAGGAAAGGAAATCACATATAGGGTTTGGTGCCTCCAAAGATAACAATAATTCTACATAATACTATATAGGTTTCTTTCCTTCTTTAACTTTCTCTTTCTTCAAAGTTTCTTCTTCTTCAATCATGGAAGGTTAAATTTCTAATTGATTCAAGGAATTTGAGTCTCATCTCTATTTGTATTATAAGATCTTAAGCTATAATGTTAACCTTTTTTAATTAATTTTTATCTTTCCCTCATTCTTCTTTCTGATTGCTTGGAATTGTATAAGTTAAATATTGATTTAGTATAATTTATGTTCAACCTCATCATTTATGGCGTTTATCTATTTTTATGTTGAATTGTAGTTGGTTAATAACTATTTTTCACATGGGAATAGAGGGTTGAATTATTAAATCATAGGTTTCTATTTTAATCCTTTAATTTAGTTGAATTCTATTTTCAAATCAATTTTGATCTAGCTTTATAGATTATAACGGTTGCTTAATTCTATTAATCTTAATTTATTAAATCCTTGATAATTATCAAATGTAGAATTCATGAATCATTGTAGTGGTTTTAGATTATTTTAGGTTGAAAAATCAATTGAAATTATTAATTAAGTTGTGATTTATGATTAATCCACCAAGAGCTCTCAAATCCTTATATTTATTATTTTGTTGTATTGATTTTCTATCTTTCTATGTTATTTGTACATTCTATTTTGCTAATGCATTTTGTTTAATTTTCAAATTAAATCCTCTAAATTACTTCTATTTACATTCATCTTATTTTATAAGTTATAATGTTGACCTTTTCCAATTAATTTTTATCTTTCCCTCATTCTTCTTTCTGATTGCTTGGAATTGTATAAGTTAAATATTGATTTGGTATAATTTATGTTCAACCTCATCATTTATGGTGTTTATCTATTTTTATGTTGAATTGTAATTGGTTAATAACTATTTTTCACATGGGAATAAAGGGTTGAATTATTAAATCATAGGTTTCTAGTTTAATCCTTTAATTTAGTTAAATTCTATTTTGAAATCAATTTTGATCTAGCTTTATAGATTATAACGATTGCTTAATTCTATTAATCTTAATTTATTAAATCCTTGATAATTATTAAATGTATAATTCATGAATCATTGTAGTGGTTTTAGATGATTTTAGGTTGAAAAATCAATTGAAATTATTAATTAAGTTGTGATTTATGATTAATCCACTAAGAGCTCTCAAATCCTTATATTAATTATTTTATTGTATTAATTTTCTATCTTTCTATGTTATTTGTACATTCTATTTTGCTAATGCATTTGTTTATTTTTCAATTAAATCCTCTAAATTACTTCTATTTACATTCATCTTATTTTATTTTATTTCTTGCATATTGCATTCCTAGATCTTGTTCTATTTCACTTCTATTTACATTCTACTGTGTTTTGTTTTATTTTAGATTTTGTTTGTAATTATAGCTAGTAAATCATTATGATAGAATATGTCACTTAGATCACTATGATTTGACATAGTTTGTTACCCTCTACTACAAGGATTTTTATTAAACCAATATTCTAATTTTAATTATATTGTGATGCTTGTTTAACCATTTGGTAAGGAAGTATAGATATGGGCTTGGTGTTAAGAATTAGATTAATATGGAACTCTATTTCTTTATCAGGTGACAATCTAGGTAATTCCTTCAAGAACACATCATAGAATTCTCTTATTGTAGAAATATTGCCAATATTCAAAATTGGTTAGTTCAAGTCTCAAATCATAGATAAGTAAGTCATAAATCACTTTCTAAAATGTTTTTAAGTCTTGATATTAAAAAAATCTAAATTTTTTTTATAACCTATCTCCCTAAAACTCAATGGATGGAGAACCCTTTATGAAAAATGTAACAAACTAGTTAAAATAATTCACACAGGTATAATATTGGGATAAGCAACCTATTCCCTAAAATCATATCATAGTCATTTATATTAAGTAAAACTAAGTTAACATGCAATACATGTTCATGAATGCTTATAGGGAAGGCTTCTACCATATAAGTGGCTATTAGGGATTTATTAACTAGGTTCATTACAATTAAGTGTGTACTCATGAGCTTAGAAGGCTTATTAAAGGTGGCAACAATTCATTTTTAAATAAAAGAATAAGTAGCACTTGGATCAAATAAAGCTCTAATAGGAAGATTATCAATTTTAAGGGTAATTATTACTATGGGATTATAGGCCTAGGGTTCTTAACACATTAATGCATAAACCTTATTTTAGCTTCCACTTGTCATCCTCTCCTAATTGGTCACATTAGCACCTTTTGAAGATATAGGTTGATTCTTTTGAAGATTTATAAGTGGAGGAGTTGAAGCATTCTATCAGATCATAGAGTAACCAGTGCCTTAATTGAGAATATTTTCAAGGTGTTTCTTAGCTTTGTGGCTTTTATAACCACATTTGAAGCATAGTCCCTTAAAATTGTTATACAAGCCATTATGGCGAGAACAACATTAGAGGAACCAAGGAATTCAAAATCTCCTATTATTATGAGTTAGAAGATGGTTTTATATATTGATGACTTGATAGAGAATTTGAGTGACTCTTCTAGCTTTAGGCATTTCTCCTTATGAATAACTTGTTATATGCATCAAAAAATGGTATTGGTTCTATAATGGAACTACCTCTTTCTTTTCGAGATGTTGCTTAAAAGGACATTCCTTTAGAAGATTACCAAGCTTGGCTCTTCATATCTACTTATTTTCCTTCCACTTATGAGCAACTCATGCTCTCACATTTCTTTAGTTCTAAATTCAACCCTAAGAGCTTGGTCAAGTACTTATTGGCAAGCTCTTGCATCATCCACATGAATTCATTTAAAGTAGAAATCCTAAAGACCATAAATGAATCTTGACTTTAACCCTTTCAATAGGGATCAAATAGGTCGTCTACCTAGATAACCATGAAAATTATGTACCATACTTAATAACTAACAAATTCTTATGTTTTAGGTATTCAAATTCTTAAACTTTGGCTTAGCACACACTAAGGGCTAAGAATTTATCGATAAAATTTTCTTAAAAAGTTATTTAAGATAAAGGCGCTAAATAAGGATTCTTATTTTTGATAAGATTAGTGAACCAATACTATGCCACATCATCTAACTAATAGTACACAAGCTTTATCAATAATGACTCTAGACTTTTTAGCATTTGCCAAAGCATTCAATTTAGTCTAAAAACCGATAAGTATCCACTATTAAATCAATAGTAGAATGCCTACATGGCTTTAACTTCAGAAACTCATGTACTATGTGGAATTTGTTCTTGGCATCCTTTTTAGGAGAGGTTTGCTCCCGTTTATGCTTTTTCTCTCTATCATAGCTATTTTGGTTCCTATGTTAGTTATGCCCTCCATTTTCTTTGAAAGTCTCAGTCACCTAATTCATAACTTGTTGCATGAAATTTGTAGGTCACAGAAGGAATTATTACTCACTATCTTTTTTCTCCTTTTATCTACTACTTTGATCTTATAAACCTATTGATGACTCTTCATGCATGAGTTTATCGACTTGTAACTAAATTTTAATGTTTACTATTGCCTAGTTCATAAGATTTTCCAAATAATTAAACAATAATTAGAAACATCATTAAGAAATCTAATATAAACTAACTCCACAACCAATATCAATAAGCATTATAAGTTCCATCAAAATGATACTAATGATATGTGATCCTAAGTGTACATATACTACTGGTGTAATTTTGGTTAACACTTATTTAGGTAACACATAGATATAACCTAAGGCTCTTATTCCATTAGGAAAACTTAGACTATGCTTGGATGCCATCTTTGTTACAACTTAACCTTAGTTGTGATTGTTAGGATTTGGATTAACATACGCAACAGAATTTTAAAATTTTCGATCTAATTCCTACCTAAGATCCATGCAAAATGGCATAAATCAGTATTAGGGTTTTATCTTATTTGTGCTCGTGTTCTTTCTGAATGAATTCTTAAGAGACTAAGATGAATCAAATGCCGGCCAGAATGTACAACGTCTTTATAGTATCCACATGAAGTGAATAACGACTTCTTTCCTCCACGAAACTGTTAGGATTCATCTCTCTTACTAGGATTAGGATTGGGCATTTTTTGAGTGATTTAGAATTTTCTTGAAGCTTATGTGCATATATCAAAGTGCTACATTCAATTCCCTTTTATAGAACTAAGGCATGTCATAATCTTAGTCCTACTACGATAATGCTTCAAAAATATCCTAATCACGCTTAACAAACATCACCTTATCCTTATCCTAGAGAGAGTGAAGAGAGATAGGACTTATCTATTAATTATTTAATATTAGATAATTTCATTATCTCATAATATAATTATCTAATATCTAATAACATAATTATCTTATATTACTTTAATATCAAATAATATCACATAATATTATACATATATTACGTGAAAAATATATTATTATCTTAATAATAATATATATGCACAAAAATAAGTCTAATTAATTGAATTTTAGTCCAACTAAAACTTAATTAATTATTATTTTATTACTAATCCTTTTATGTGACCCTATAGGTTCTTACTATATTGATAATAACTCATTTTGGGCCATAGACAGTGAGTGGTATTTAACAATACATCATTGCCACTCAAGTAGTAAGAGTGTCTATGATTCGACATCTACCTAATATATGATTAACATTTTTTGTATCATAATCCCTTTTGTAACAATATCCAAATCGAACTAGAGGCATGGGTGTGTCATCCTTGCCAATGTTTAATTTATATTTTTTAATATTGAATAGACTTAAAATAAATTATCAATATCACATATTGATCCAATTGAGCATGGTTATGCATTTCTAAGTCTCACTCAATCAAGGGGTCCAAGGATATTTCTCTTTTATACAAGAGTAATAAAATTATATTTACATCACTCACTTCCTCTGTATGATTTGTGACACACCTAGTCAACTCCCTACTCGTCATCCCGATTAAAGATAACATAGAACAACATCAAAGTGAGTAATTTCTCATGTAGGGAATCGTAATGACTTCAGGTCAAAGGATTATGTGCATTTGTGATCATATAAGAATAACTAATGACACGTCTATCCATGCAGTATTCTCATAATGGGTCAATCCAGTACATTGTTCACTAACAATGTACTCATGTATTTACTTGATATCAAATATCCATGATTCATAATCATCAGTCACTATACATGCTAGTTTCGATGTATTATTACTATTCTTTTCGTAATAATACTTGACTAGGAGTATTTTAGGAATATCAAAGCTATTCCAAGGATAGTTATTATATTTAAATTATAATTTATGCAAAATATAATAAAATAAAATATAATAATTATATTGTTAAAACGAAACATAATACATTGTGTAATATTACAATCCTCTTTATGATTGGCTCCTAGAACACACACCAACAATGATTGGTATGAAACCTAATTGCTTGATTTTCATTAGCCTAACCTACATCTCTTTATAAATTACCAAAACACATATGGGTTATTGAATGGAAAAAATCATGCAACAAGAGGGAACAATAGAATTTCATTCATCAAAATTATTTAAAAAATGAAGGGAGAGTTAGGCGTACTTATAAACCATGCACTTTAGAGGATAAGCCTAATTAGCCCTATAGGGAATAAGTTCTTGTCCTTTTAACCTTGATCGTATATAGAAAAGGCCTAAAATTATTTATCTACATAAAAAATATCTACACGATAAGCTCTTAAAAAGTTTAGCTTTAAGGTGATGCTGGAGAAGGTTCAACTTAAAAATTTGTAAAAGAAAAACAAAAAGGGTAAGTGTGAGGCTTAATAAGTAAATATTCCAACACAATCAATTTAAAGAGTAATCATAAGCTTATTGACTAAATTTACCCTTTTGTACCTATGTGTTTTAATCACACATTTTTAATATAATTCTTACTAGTATCAACATATCAATCATATAATTAAGTATTCTCATTTATACCATAAATCAAATATACATATATCACTTTCATATTATACAATATGTAAATATAATAAGAGATAAAGCATAAAAATCTCCTTGTGACTCTAGTACACTTATAAGATTTAAAGAATTCCTTTATTTATTTTCCTATTTAATTATCTACTTATTTATAAATATATATGTATGTGTGTATATGTGTGTATTTATAAATATTTATTTATTACTTTATTATTTCCTTGTTATTATTTTATTTTTGTTTTTAATGGCTTGACTTGAATATTAGAAATTTAAAGATAAAAGAAAGAGCAAACTAATTTAGAGGATTAACATGAGAAATAGTTGAAATAATGAATGTGTTGGAAGATTTCAATTAAAAAGAAGATTTCATTGAATATTGGGGTTTAATGATGGTTTGAGGTAAGGAAGAATTATGAGACAATTAATATAACTAGAGTGTGGTAATTAATGAAGAGAAAAGAGTGAAGATGAAAATTTAAGACTAACATTTGCCAAAATGCCTTTTAGCATAATGTCCCTAATATCTTTACAATAAATCTAAAAATTCTTCTTATTCACTCATTCTCCCAATTTCTCCTCTTCAGCTTCTTCAAGAGACTTCTAGGGCCTCTTAAGAAGAATTTTACCAATCTTCCTCTAATTTCATCTTATTTAAGATAAGAAATATCTCAATCTACAACTTCTTATGAATTGATCCTTCTAATTTCATCTATTTCTTTTCTCTATTTGCAAATTTCAAGCTAGTTCTTATTGAAGAAAGTTGAGCAATTAAAAACCTCAAGCCTTAACATCTTGTTATTTGATGTTTAGAGACTTTGCTCATCTCCTCTTCCCTTTCAAGCCACCTTTTCCAAAGCTTGTGGGTAGCATTCTATCTTAGTCTTAACTTAAATCCATTTTTTTACTTAGAACTTGGTGTTTATGAAGATTTTGATGAATGATTTTGAAATGTTAGTTTATACCTAAAAAGTTGAGGTTTAATTCATGGTTTTTATTATTTAGAAGTTGAAATCATTAGTTTTGGAAGTTTGGTCATAATATTGTATGAGCAATGTAAGTTTTAGGGGTAAATGTTTGTAGGTGAATAATGAAAATGCAAAAAATTTGCGCTTTATGATGTGATAGTCAATTACATATAGTAGAGTTTCTCTTTAGGTTGTCGTAATCAACAACATAGTTAACTATAGCCACTATGATTGCTCTCTAGTTTAATGTAGTTCTCTATATAGTCCATTACAGTTAGATAAAGTTATTCTTAAGTCAATTGTAGTTGATTATATAGTTGACTATGGCTAATAAAGTTAGTCCTTGGATCCCCATAGTTAACTACATAATTAGCCATAAGTGCCAAGATTTTTCTTTGGACATTTATAGTTAAGTATATAGTTAGTTGTTGTCATGTTCTTAGTAATATTGTTAATTTTATGGAATTTTATCATATTATATAGGCTAGAACATGTATGGTAAATATAAATAACTCTATTATGACTAAAAGTGGACCATATAAAAAGGTAGAATATGTTTGTGCTTATCTTAGTGACGTGCACACTGCAATGCACCAAAATTAATTAAAACTGATTGCAAAAATAATAATGCAATATAGTGGCACAACTAGGTTGTACCCCTGGTGATCCTTTGAATTTATCTCTTCTAAGTGTGTTTTTAACAATATTCACACAATCATCGAATTATTTACGCAACAAAAATAGAAGAAACAGATGCACACGAAATGTGAATATAGGAAATAGAATGCTGTAACAGAAATAAAATTAGAAACAGTGTAGAAATTATGTATGCAGAAATTATGCAAAATAGAATGCAGAATTGAGGGGTTTGAATTTGAAACACAAAGATGTTAACAACAAAAGATCAATAGTGGAATCAATAAAACAGTAGCTAAGAAAATTAGAATACCAATGAACAAAGACAACCAATCTAAGGAATTTAAGGTTTCTTCAGAGGATTAATCATAGATCACTATAAATTGGATTGGATTTTTGCAATTAATTATTCTGCCTTGAATTATTTGGAATCCCTACAATAATTCATGAACTCTAAGCTAGATAATCATCTAGGATTTGATTGATTAAGATTAGCTAAGTTAGGCAATCATCATAACTCCTAAGCTAGATCAAAAATAATTTGAAGATAGAATTCAGCTAAATTAAATGAATTAATTCAAAATCCTAAATCATCAATTCATCCCTTTTTCTCTCATGAAAAATTCTGATCAATCAATCAAAATTTACTATAAATTTAGATTTAAAACACAATTTACAGAATTAAACAAAGATTATATCAAATCAACATTCAAACCAAGTAGATCATGCAAATCAGAGGAGATAGATGAGGAAAAAGGAAAATCAATTGTAGTTATTACCATACAAATCAAGATCTCATAATCCCAGAGAAGAATAATCCCAAATTTCCTTGAATCAACTCAGAGAATTAACCTTCCATTAGAGAGAAAAATCCTAAGAAAAATAGAAAACTCTAAAGCTGCCTAACTTCTCTCACGTTCTGATTCTTCCCTCTATTTATTTACAACCATAGAAGCATAATTAGGACTGGACCTAAACTATAAAATTTTAGCCTAATATCTTAGGAAGCTGCCTACAAAATTTCAGCCCAATCGGACATTCCTAGCTCAAGTTATAGCTAAAATACTACAAGTAGTTCAATCCAGTTTGAGATGAAATAATGAGCCATCAATCCGTCTTCCTTGGCCTTCAAAACGACTTAGTTTCTTCAAAAAGGCTTTAGTAATGATTAGATATGGATTTCAGGGAGTAATTGGACTTGGCCTTGCATCAATTAGACACTTGGAGCTCAAGATATGAATTAATCATTGCAATTGGGTCGGGTCTGGGCTTAGACAGCAACTCTGCTTCGATTTTAAGCTAATCTTTGACCTCCAAGATGGCAGAACTAGGTTCTCTGGTCAACATAAAAATTGTAGCTCTTTGTCTTAGCTTTCTAACAGTGTATAAATCGTCCAAATCCAACATCCGAAGCTTAAGTTATGATCAAAATACTAAAACAGTATAAAAAATCTAGCATTAAGTCCAAAATTCAATTAAGCCCAAACTAATGCCATTAGTCTCAAATTAATGTAAAATTGATCCAATTAAGTATCATCACCTCCTAAGGGACCTAAATATAAGGAAAAATATTAATAGAATATTATTCACATCACTTAGATAATAGAAACATATAAATGGACCTTATTATGTTATGAAACTATAAAATGTTAGTTTTCTTTTTATTATTAAAGCCTATGAGCTACTCATGTTCTTGCTTGCTTATGTATATCTATGTTGATGCTATAACCATGTGAAATGGAAGTTTAACAAATTCATATAAAATGACATGCAAGTTGAGGCACTTATGCTATTGTGATAAAGTATAAACTATACATTGAATGATATTTGATAAAGTTAACTCAGCAGGAGCAAGGATGAGATTTGTGAAGGGATAAGGTTGATCACGAGTCATAAAGAGATTTATATACTTTCTTTTCTTTACATTCTTTTAATGAATATCATTGAACAATCATGATTGAGTTGTGAAATTAACTAAATGAATGCATTGATTATATGAATAATTTCCCCTTATGAATGGAACAATGAGAAATGAGTCATATCATCTTGATTAATTTTTAATATTTCATATGTTTATACCTATCCCTTGGAAAGGTAGGTTATCTAATCAAAACGTCTCCTCCTTTCTTCGAGCAAAGGTATATGAGATTGTGAATTTCTTCAAAAAATTTCTTGTAGGATTAAAAAAAAAACCTTAAACCTCACATCACAATATATTTAATTTTAATATATATTCTTTATATACATTGTTTACTCATTGAGTTCTAAGGAAACTCACCCTTTTTCTTTTCCATTTTATTTTCTTTTACTTTTTGGGAACTTTTCCTTTAGCTATCTAGTTACTATTAGATGGTTTTGAAGTAAGCCCATTTGAGAACTTTGGCAAGAAGGTATGTCCTAAAATAGTTAGGTGGAGTACTTATGATAACAAATCATTGATTTTTGCTTCATCTTGCTTATACTTGACATTAGTATCTATATCTCTTTTTAAGAAGTGCATTTTTGCACTTAGAATATTACATGTAATGGCATATTAGTAAGGCTAGTATGTAGTTGCACATAGCAACTATTTATGCCAGTCATGTGCCTAGGAATGGTTTGTAACAAATTTAGTATTAGAGCAAGGTTTAAGGCATAGTGACACATTTTGTTTGAAAGCATAATCTAGAGGTCTTTAATTGTTTTAGCTAATAATTTCAAATATTAAATCCCTAATGGTGGGTCAGAAACTATTCATTGTCATCTTTCTATATATTACCAATCTCCATGGTCCACTTCTATAATGACCAACTGAGGATGAGTTATGCTAGTATCTTTCTATGATTGAGGCTATTTTTAACTCTTCAAAATTTTTGATGGCTCACAATGTGAGTAATTATGTGTTTAAAAGGTTGAATCAAAGAGATGTTTTGATTGACAGTATAATAAAATTAAGGAATTTGATAATTACTTTTAATGGCACGGTTATGTTTTATGAGAACTTGTAGGATATGTCCAGCTTTGTGTGTAAATTTACTTAGGTGATTGACTTTGATTTATGCTAGTGACAAAAAGTTCTAGTTTGATGATTATATCACTTTTTAATTGTAACTAAAGTTATAGCTCAAGTGATGCATTATGCGTCGATGAAACTTGATATGCACATTGCAATACACCAAAATTAGTTAAAACTGGTCTACTAAAAAAATAATATAGAAAAGTGGCACAACCAGAGTGATCCCTTAATATTATCTTTTCTAAATGAATTCCTAAAAATTTCTAAACAATTGCTGAATTATTGATGCAATGAAAATAAAAAAACTAATGCAAACAAAAGCAAATGCACCAAAAATAGGATGTTATCACAGAATGCTATATCAGAATGTAACAATATGCATTATACAGGATAAAATTAGAATTGGGGAGGGGGGTTTGCATGAAATTAAAGTAGAAGCAATAAACTAAACTAGCTCAAAATAGAAGCAAAATAAAAAAAAAAGTAGAATGGAATTCAATGGAATCAAATAGCCGATTCAAGGAAGTTAAGAACTTTAAATCGAATTAATCATAAATTAATTAAAATTTAAATTTTTTAATTAATTCATCAACCTTGGATTGCCCGAAACCCTTACAATAATCCATGAATTTTATGCTAAATGACCGCATAGGATTTGATCAATTAAGATTAGCCAATTAAGTAACTGCTATAATCTTTATACTAGATCAAAATTGATTTAATGATAGAATTTAGTTGAATTAAGAAATTAAATAAAAAAATTTCAAATTAATCCTTTAACCCTCTACCCCTATGTGTGAAAATGTGATTTACTAACCATAATTAAATATTAAAATAGCAAACAAATTAGAAATCACAAGGATGAACATCAATTATATTAAATCAACATCTAACACATGCAATCTCAAGAATTCAACATAAGTAAATAGGGAAAGAGGAAGATTAATTAAGAAAAGTTAATATTACAATTCATGATCTCATAATCCTTAAGCGAGGAGCCCCAAACTCCTTGAATTAACTCTGAATTTAAGCTTCCATTAATGAAGAACAAAGAAAACAAAACAAAGAAAGAGTTATTTGTTGTGTCTGTCTGAATGTGTGTAAACTCTAAAGTCTAATGAGTTTCCCTTATTTATTTGACCTAATTAAGTTAAAAATCTATTGGAATTGAATTGTATGACTCTTAGGATTATAATAATAAGACTTTCCTAATTTTTAGAAGCCTAGACCTATTTTTTTTACAAGTCAAGTAAATCCAATAATTGCATCAGTGAATTCCCACAGGTTTAACTTCCAACTAGTGTTTGAACACAAAATCAATGTAATTTGGATAATCCATAAACATTAAACTTGTAAGCTTGTGTCTTGCAAGAATTCAGACACTAGTTTCAGGCTAATTTGACTTTTGTAACTCTAGTTATGGCCCAAATATAAAGGCAGGATCAGTTGAGATAAAGACATGATTTTAACTTCTCAACCACATATAACCTTCAAAACACCTGAACTAGGCTTGGACTAAAACATAAAAGTTGTAATTCTCTCTTTAAGCTTTTTAACAATATAAAATTTGTCTTAATCCGACATCCAAAGCCTAAGGTATGAATGAAAAATAGAAATAATGTCAAAATTCAGTATTTACTGAATAAATTTACAAAATTGTAAAATTAAGCACAAATTATAAAACAAGGCCTAATTAGTGAAATTAAGCAAATATAACACCTAAGAAATATAAAATAGGAGAAAATAAAATAATAAATATTTTTCTTATCAAAACCTCTAGTGTAGTGCAAGGACATCATAACTTTGAGACCCATAAGGTTAGACTGAACCATTTTTTGATTAAATTAATAAATTTTTATATCTATTCTGTTTGGGTGAAAAGCCATTAGTTTAAATTGTGACCTTGGAAGAGTGACAACTATACATAAATTGCAATTTGTTTGTATATGTATTAGGTTGTTCGAGGTGGAATAAAGCAGGAACTTGATAAAAGTATGTGCATAATCTATATATATATATATATATATATATATATATATATATATATATATATATATATATATATATATATAATGGATAGGGTACCTTAAACCTCTTTGTCGAGAAGTTCCTTAACCATTTGTTCAAGTCGATGAGTCATGGGTTATAAATTTATAGATCTGGAAGTATAAAGTAAGGAGTTGGATATGTGTATAAGCATTAAGGCAACTAGACACTTATAAGCAGTGTTAAACCTGTCAGTTACCTGGTATTCATTGTAAGGTCAGTGGAGATGATTTGTTAGGTGTGAAGTGATCGGGTGTGGTCCTTTTATTATAAATGACTTGGGGATTTGTGAATAAAGCATGTCATTAAAGGGCAAGGCATAAGTTGATCTAGTGAGATAAAAAGTATCTAGATAAGATCAATGGGATAAAGCTATACTTTCTAACATATGGCAAGTGTAAACTTTCAAATTGAAGGGAAGGAAGGCATAAGTATGTGGGCTGTACCTAGCTATGAAAGTTAGCATGTCTTAATAGAACAATGGCTTGGTAAGTGCATAATTTCCCTAATGCTTTGTTTCGGTGAAGGTGAAAATGGAGAAGGGAGGAAATGGAGGTGAGAGGAAATGAAAGGGAGAGGAAATGGAGAGGGAAGTAATTTCACCTAAGTTGTTTGGAATGAGTGAAAATGGGAGGGGGAGAAAATAGGAGTGAAATTAATTTTTTTTTATTTGGAATGAGTAAAAATTGAGGAGGGAGAAAATGAGATTGAATCAAATTACTATAATAATCTTATTTAGTAAAAATATAAATAATTTATGATAATAATTTATTTTGAGAGAATTGATTATATATAATTTATTTTATATTTGATGATATTAATTAGTAATTAATTTTACATAATTTATTTTTATTTCGATGATGAATGAAATAAATTTTTTAATATAAAAAATTTAATAAAAATACATAGTTACAAAATAATTACTAATTTTTTTAATCTTGTTAATTTGATTGTCTGGATTAATTAAGAAATAATTTAATTTATTATTTTTAAATAAAGTATTTATTTGTAAAGTAATAATTTCTTTTATTATTTTTTAATTTAGGAATTCAATTGATTTAAGAATTCAAGAATAATTAATTTGATTGTTTTTAATTAATGAATTAAAAAAAAGAAAGAAAAAAATTCAAAAATAAGGAAAAACATTTGAAAAAAAAGGAAAAAAAAAGGAAACTACTAAACTAGGAGGGCAGTTCGTGCAAGGGTAGTAGGATTGGTGCGCTTGGACCAGCCAAAACCTCCCATTTCAAAAGGGTAAATATTGCTGTAAGCCCCACCACATTTTTCCCCTCATTTACTCCCTTCAGAATCCGTCAAACCAACCAAATAGGATGAAATCTGATTTTCACCTTCATTCTACCCCCTCTTCTCCCCCCTCCCCAGCACTCCTCCTATTCCAAATAGCCCCTAAAAGAAACAGTTTCTTAAAGGTTGTACTAGTTAGGAATTTGCTTTAATGGGCTCCGAATTGATTATATAAATTATAGCGGTCTAGTGGCGAGATGACGATGGTATGATGACACCTAATTCGAGAGGAATCCTTCGAACGATTTATGTAGGAGTATTTGATAACTAAAGTAACCCATAGGTTTGAAAAAAGAGGTAATTGGGGGCAAGCCCAGTGCCATGGTCTTATACTTATCGTAATTATTAGGAACTATAACCTTTCCTTCAAGGCTAGCCTCTAAGTACACCCTTGCCTAAATGAAGTTAACAAGATTGGTAGGGAAACATTTAAAGTGAGGCAAAAATATGTGTTAGGGGAATTAGTTATTTTGTCAGAATCATGGTAAAAGTGGAATGTAGTTAAGTGAGAGAGAAGTTACTAACCTTTTGGGGAACTTTCAAAGAACCGTAGGGTTCACACTGTACCTGAAATAATTCCACTTAATAATAACAAACATGTTACATTTTAAGAATCGAAAGGTCTGAAAAAGGATAATAAGGAGTTCGTGAAATAGCATTCAATTAAATAGTATGGGAAATAAGGAGTTTTACATCATGAATGCATAAGGAAATAATAAAAAAGGGTAAGTGTAGCATGCTAGAACCTATTCTGCCATGGAAAACCTGGTGATAAACTAAGTAGAGCTAGCCTAGTCTTTTCCGCTAAAATATGATAGTTATACAAGCAGTCATTGTACAGGGAGAAAGTTGCTAAGTACCGTAAGGTCCTGTGGGGGTGATAAGTTAAATAAAGAGGGAAGGATTGAGAGACTCGTGTGCAGACTTGGCGGGATGTAAAGTACGACAAAAGACATAGGCATAAGTGCGAAACTACTTAAATAGGCGCAATCGTATTGTAGACAAGGCTTAGCGTAAAGTTGAGGAAGTTTATATTCGACATTTTGGTTGAAAGGTCCAATAAAAGTATATGCCATGTGACACTCATGGACCTTCGATTTAGACAGATGAGAAATGAATACAGTAAGTTCATTTTTTTTTCTTTTTAATTTACGAGTTTGATGGATTTAAATTAGCAAAATCATATAAAGTCACTCTACTTCATGTATAGTATAATTGGTGGGGCCATTAAGATGTAAATGTGGGTGTATATGGTGTGAGCTGTACATAAAGATCATCAAGCCCTAGCAAGTAGGACCGCAAATTATTAAATCTTAAGCAATTTCAGGACTATAGCTACTTGGCCGAGAAGGATGAGGTGGGAATTGAATGTAAGAAGGTAACTTACCTTGTAATTACTGCAGGAATATCTTACTTATGATTACATTAAATATTTAGGTGTTGAAAGTAAATTTATCTAAATTAAAACTGTTATGATCACGTTCTGATTTGATGACCTGACTTAACAAGACTTAAGTGAATAAGAGTACTGACATCAATTGATTATTTTGGGAGATCTTGTTTTAGAATCACATTAAACTTTAGAATCATCGTGCGTGAATCATAACTTAGCTTTTTGAATCCTCATAATCAACTACACAGTTATATATTGAATCTTTCTTTTTTAGATCGATATGATTAGGTGCATGATTGAGTATGCCTCGTATATCTTTAAACAATGTTACTTCTGAAAATTCCAAAGCAAATATTTTGATCTATAATGGTAACATGAAATTTTATGTATTTATAAACAAAGGAAACAATGCTTGAGGGTCACGTTGAAAGGCATGAGAATTTTATAAAACAAAAATCACATTCTGATTTGATCTTGAGCTTAATCAATATTGTTGGATATGAGAATATGTATCTTTTATATGTGTGCATTCTTGTTGGTTGCATGAAGTCAAAATATGACTAACAAGTGTGGATGAATTAGCCTAGTACGTGGATTACATGTAATACTTAATAGAAACACAATAAATTAAAATTATTAAAAGCTAATAAAATATTATTATTAGTGATTAATTAGAAGAAAGACATATTAATTTCAATAAATGAAATCCATAAGTGATTATTTTAGAAAATTTGAATATTTTGAACAAGTATCCAAAATTAAGGGTTAGAAAAATCCTAGTGTAACAAAAGGTTTTTACCTAGTATCATTCTATAGAAATCAAAAATGGTCAGAATGAGAAATTTTTGGGAAATATGGAGACAAGTTGTCATGACCCACTAGACCATGAGTTTCGAGGATCCTTATTACTAGTATCCAGAAGCCTACTCAATCCTAACTTGGTATTATCATACAAAAATTACTAGGCTAAGTAAGTCTAATAACTCCACTTCATTGTCAAAAGAAATATTTACATAAAAGTTATATATTCCCATGATTTCTCTAATCTAGCTTCCTATTTATTAACTACGACTGCTCATAATACATCTCTAATCCTAATCTAACAGTTGTGGTTGTTGAGCTTCAACTTAAGCATCTACAAAACAATTTAAAGAAAGAAAAAAATAGTGAGATTAATGTCTCAATAAGTAAATAATTTACTTATCTAATTTATGTTGTAAATTATGCATTAGATATATACTTCGCATTTCATTCAAAACAATGAAGATTCATAGACTAATTACAAATAAATATCTCAATTAGAAATAATTCAAATCCTTCACATTTAGAATTAATAATAGCAAATATCAACATTCAACAAATGTAAAATAATAGTAGTTGGCCTACTTTGTGCCTTTCGGTCCACCTTATCCATTTATAAACCCACCCTTATCCTTCTTGATATTTGTTAGTTAACAATTGTATACTCTAGATCCAATATCATATTTCCATTCATCATTATATCAATCACATTTTCATATTTTCAAGGATTCAAATTTCACTTCCTTTCATCATCACATAACATCCTCTTAGTTTCAATACACTTTAATGTCACAATTCATCATCATTCATCATTTCACAATTCATCACATTCCTTTTGAATGTAACGAGTTAAACAATAAATCATTCATCACATAATAGTACTAACCAATCATATTGTCAGGTTTACACATTGCTATAATAGTTTAAAGTCATAAATCAATTAAACATAAGGCCTTTTGATACTTAAGTATAAAAGTCGAGTATGGCTCCTTCAAAGTTTGGCCACACTTAAATTTTGAGGTTTGAGACATAGGGCTACTCTAGTATTTAAGTATGTTACGTGATTATAGATAAGGTTAGTATTTGAGTATCATACTTAGATACTTGAACTCAGTATACAAAAAGCCTTTGAGTACTCAAGCAAGATACTTGATTACTAGCCTTACTCGATTACATTTCTATTCATTCATCATGCATCACTCTATACAACTTATTAATCATCTTTCTATCTCACACAACACATCATAACTACCACATTTTAACCTTAAATTATCAAATACCCTAGGAATCAACTAAGTTAAGTAGTTTAAAACAATTATTGAATTGTAAGTAAATTCTCTACTTACCTCTAGATGGAAAGAATAGGGAAGATTTGGGAGAAAGCCTTTGAATGAAATTGATCATCCTAATAAAAATGTTAAAGTTAAGCTCACAATGTCCTTAGTTCCTTCCCACCATCAAAACCATAAAAAATCAATATGGAAACCCATTCTAGAAGTAATCACCTTGTTTTAATACAATTGTGTAGGAAACCCTTGGAATTTCTCAAGCAATTAATACAAGGATTTGATGAAGTGAAAGCTAGGATTCTTAGAGAAGGAAGAAGCTAAAGATGGTTTTAGAAAAATAAAAAGGAAATGGGTCTTTGAAACCCTTTATACCCCACAAGGGCATTTTCATCATTTATGATTTAGGCAAGGGTAGTTCTAGAAAACATATTCCTTAACCTCCCCTACACATCTTATTTTAATTCTAATTTCATGCCACTTTAATATCTACTTAGTTATACTCATTTTCATACTAAAATTTCATTTTCTATTTATAAATGTTTATTAACTTTTTCTTAAATTTCCCAATTAACGAATAAATAAATAAAATAAAATTTTATAATTTCAAATGAGTAATAGTTCTTCTCCTTTCAAACAATTCATCATCAAATTCTTAGGAATTAGGTATTAGAAAAATGAAATTGAATTAACTTAAATCATAATCTTTCTAAAAAGATATAGGTACTTCTTTCTCATTTCAACTTCAAATTCCTAGTTAGCTTCCTCCATCCTATGTTTCTACCAATGGACATTTACAAATGGAATTATCTTAGAAGTTGCAAACTTAATTATCTAGAATTTCTAATGCTTATTCTTCAAATGAAAGTTTTAGATCTAGCTAAAGTGTTTAATGTTGAGTAACATGAGAAATATTTGGCAAATACTGACAAAACATAGAGATATGAAAGATTGGATGAATTGCATGCAATTCATCTGGTAAATCAAGCTAGTATGCAATAGATCTAACTTATTGAACACTTGGAAATAGACTAATATAACATAATGCAAGGTTCAAATATAGGTTTCCTGAAACTCCAACTCTTTCTTCCTTTTATCAATTTACAATTTCTCATGATCCTTAGCAGCTTCCAATCTATCCCAAATGATTTTTACTTTTTTAAGAGCATTAGAAACAAGATCAAGAGTGAAGTTTTTAGGTTCAAACCATCCCATTAAGGATTGGCATTGTCTACCATACAACACTCTATATGGAGCCATCTTTACGGAAGATTAGTAATTATTATTATATATAAATTCAATCAGGAGCAAGTGTTTCTCCTAACCACTTTTGAACTTAAAAGTACACACTCATAACATATCTTCAAGAATATGAATAGAATGTTGAAATTAGCCATTTGTTTGAGGATAAAAATACTATTGAAATGCAATTTTGTTCCAAAGGCTTATTAGAAAGACTACTAAAAATAAGCTATAAATTGAATGTTGTGATTAGAGATGATAACAAAAAGAATTCCATGTAAACAAACTATCCCACCTACATACAATTGGGCACATTAAACTATAGAGTAATTAGTTTAACAAGAAGAAAGTGAGCTATCTTATTCAACCTATCTAATATCACCTAAATTGATTTAAATCCTTTCTAAGTTTTAGGAATGCAAACAAGAAAATCCACTCTTGTAGTTTCCCATTTCCATTCATGAATAGGAAGAGGTTAATGTAAACCTATAAGCTTTTGATGCTTAGTTTTAACTTCCTAATAGATAGGGCATTTCGACATGAAATCAAGCATATATTACATTATTCCTTTCTACTTGATGCTTTGTTACAAGTCATGATACATTTTTTATACACCCAAACGCATGGTATGTATTCGAAGAGTTATAAGCTTGATGAAGTAATTCATTTCATTTGCATATAGAAACCCAAATTTAATGTTGAAACAAGATTATTCTTTGTTCATTAATCATTAACTTCATCCTATAATCTGTCATTGCTTCTTCTTTCAATGTCAAATATTGAAAATTTTACTTTTGCAATTCCTTGATTCTTTTTACCAATAAAGACAAAACTATTACCTGAGCAACTATCACTATATGATATTTAGCTTGATTATTGGCTAAAGTTGCTAATGACTTTCTACTTAAAACATCAACTTGAACATTTGCCTTGCTTAAATGATAATAAGTAGTGCAATCATAATTTTTTACCAACTCCATCCACTTATGTTATTTTTTATTTAAAGTTTTTGGTTAAAGATGTATCATAAGCTTTTATGATCGGTGTATAATCCATAAGCTTCATCATACAATTAATGGTGTTAGATTTTTAGGGTGAACATAATAATAGCCATCTCAAGATCATGTGTCAAGTAATTTAATTCATGTTTCTTCAATTGCTAAGATGCATACACAATTACCTTTTCATTCTGCATAAGTACATAACCTAAGCCAATTTGAGAAGTATCATAATATATTGAAAATCCACTAAACCTAGAACAAAGACCCAAGACTAGTGCAACAATTAAATAAGTTTTCAATTATTGGAAGGTATTTTCATATTTTTCAGACCATTTGAATCCGACTCCTTTCTAAATGAACTTTGTTAATAGAGAAGCTATTTTAAAGAAGTCTTTCATGAATCAACAATAATAACTAACTAAACTAAGGTAGCTTTTATTCTCAAATATAGTGGAGGGTTTAAGTGAAGTTTGAATTACTTCTATTTTCTGAGGATCCAATTGAATGTCGTCCTAGGATATCATATACTTAAGGAATTTTGCACTAGTGAGCCAGAATTCAAATTTATAGAATTTTGGAAAGAGTTATTAATCTTGAAAAGTTTGTAAAATAATTCAAAGATGCCAGGCACATTCTTTTTCATTCTTGGAATAGGTACGAATATCATTAATGAATACAACCATGAATTCATCAAGGAATGGTTTGAAGATTTTGTTCATAAGGTCCACGAAGGCTATTAGAGTATTAATAAGGTTGAAAGACAAGATAAGGAATTCATAGTCACAATACCAAGTTTTAAGGCTATCTTATGAATATCTTCTCTTTAAATTTTTAGTTGATGATAACTAGAATGCAAATTAATTTTGAAAAATCACTTGGCACCATAGGGCTATCAAATGGGTTGTAGTTCGCAGACTAACCCGCAACCCATTTTTGTGAATATGAATTTTTAAAATTAGACCCATTTTTTAATGTGGGTAATACAAACTAGCCTAACACAAAACCAGTCTGCGACAGATCGACTCGTATCCACAGAGTTTGTGGGTTTTTAGTTAAAACCTGTGGACTAGCCCATACTTGTCACAGGTTTTAGCAGGCTTGGACCCCTAAAATTAAACATAATTTTGAATGCAAGTAATACGGATTGACCCATCATGAACCCAACTATCACGGACCGACTTGTATTCACATGGGTAAACCCATTTTATAACCTTGATTGATTAAATAAGTCATCAATTTGAGGTAATAGATATTTACTTTTTATTGTGACTTTATTCAGTCAATGAAAATCAATACAAGGACATAAGGTTCTATATTTCTTTTTTATAAATAGGACTAGCTCACCCTACGGAGATGAATTAAAATGAATAAAACCCTTATTAATCAAATTTTGCAATTACTTTTTTAATTCTTTTAATTTAATTAAAGCCATTCAATAAGAAGGAATAGAAATTGGATTAATATTAGAGTGACTTCAATATTAAATTTAATCTCATAGTTTGGAGGCAAATCTAGTAGATTTTCTAGGAACACATCCAAAAATTCACAAACAATGAGCATATTATTAATTTTAAGAGAAAGTTAATTGAGATCTTGAATAATTATGACATATATGAAACATTTGCTATAAATAAGCTTTTGAGCTTTGAGATTGAGATAATTCTAGTGATTCCAAATTCTTTTCTTCTTGAGAAAAATAGGGGAGGTTCTTTTTACAACAACAAAAAAGATTGTTTTATTAAAATAATCCATCTAAACTTAATATTTTGAAAGCCAATCTATACTTAAAATGATATCCTAATCTATCATTTTTAAACAAATCAAATTCATTGGCATAATTTGATCATGGATATGAAGAGGAAAATTTTCTAAAAACTATGTAGCAACTAAAGATCTATCTATTAATGTTTTGCTAAGTGGTTTGTTTGACAATTATGCAAATTTCACAAAAATAAAAGAATAAGTAGCTCTGACATCTAATAAAGCATAAGCAAATAGATTTTCAATAGAAATTATACTTATGAAATAGCATAAGGGCTTATGCCTTTTGAAAGGTCAAAGTAAATACTCTCACTTAGTTTCCTAACTAGTTTCTCCCTTTATTATAGCTACTACCATTAAGGCCTTACGATAATTGAGGTTTGTAAAATATAGGCTAAATTGCAAATGGATTTTATTAAGGAATAGGATAGTTCACACTATAGCTTAGAGGATTATTCAGACAATCTCTTTTTTTATGGCCTAACTAACCACACTAAAAGTAGATAATATTCACTTTGTTACATGATCCAAATTTTTTTTTACCAAATTGAAGCATCAAGGTAGTTCCTTGCAAAAATTATTTCTATTTTGAGACATTCCTCTACCAAGGTTAATAAAAGCACTAATAAATGATAAATGAGATGAAAGATAACCAAAAGCTCTTCATTTAGGTGGTGCATTAGAAGCATATTTAGGATAAAAAAGTTGAAACAAATTGACTTCTATTGCCATTAGGAAGAAGAGATGGAGGCATCCTTGCAACACTAGTAGAATGACTTGTCCTTCAGACTAACTATGCTTTCTTCTATATTGAGCCTTTCTTTCCTTTCAATCTTTTATTCTGTATTTATCTTTTTACACTTAATTGATTATATATTGAAATGTAGTATCTTTTATGAAATCAATATCATTCAAGAAGTGGTCACGGAGGCTATAAACAAACCCCTAAACTTTTACTTTTTTAGTAGGAATCAAATATCCCACATAACGAGATAGTGGGCAAATTAAGAGACATATCCATCAATAGACATGGATCCTTGTTTTAAATGATCAAATTCATGAATTTTTGCTTCAAGGACACTAGAAGGCAAGAATTGATCAATGAAAAGTTATTAAAAAGCAAGCCATGTTAGAGGTGACAAAGAAGGGTCTCTATTTTCAATTGTGGTAGTAATCAAGAACTAAGCTACATCCCTACCTGATAATTAACAAGTTCAATCAATATAGAATTAGAATAAGTTAGCATTTTTCCATATCACTCAATTTAAGCAAGAAATTGGTAAGGATTAATGTTAGAATTTATCCCAATGAAATGAAGAGGTTTCAACTTGTTGAAGTCGTGAATGATAGGGAGTTTATTAAGGAGGTTCTTTTTAGGAAAGGTTATGTCTTTTTCTTTTTAGTGGCTAGAAGCTTGTTCCTCATAATCTCGATGTTATTCTTATTCATGTTCTCTTCAGTTCGCTTAAATATTTATATAACCTAATTAGCCTAAAACCTTATTAGAGCAGGATTAGATGTTTCTTAGAATTACAATTACAATAATAATGCTTTTCAAGATTTCTAGAAGCTCAGACCTATTTAAATCAAATCTCTAGAAATTGTCAAATTTCTAGAAGTTGTATCAGGGAATTCTCGTAGGTCTGACTTCTAGCCTAATTTTGACCATGAAATCAATATAATTTGAAAAATCCATAAACATAAAAGTTGTAGACCTGTATCTTATGAGAATTTGGGTGCTAGGTTTATATTAATTAGATCACTATAACTCTAGATATAGATGTGGGTTTAGTTGGGATAAAGATAAAGTTTTAACTTCTCAGCCAAGTAAAGGCTTGAAGGAGTCCAAATTGGACTTTGACCAAAACATAAAAGTTGTAGATCTCTCTTTTAGATTTCTAGCAATATAAATTTTGCATCAATCCAAGATCCAAAGCTTAATATATGAGTGAAAAATAGAAATAGTGTTAAAATCCAGCATTTACCGAATAAATTCATAAACTTGTAAAATCAATCCAAAATGACAAAACAAGACTTATTCTATAAAATTAAGTACATGTAACACCTAAAAGATATAAATTAGGGGAAATAAAATAGTAAATATTTTTTTCACCATATCCTAAGAGCTAAAATATTAGAGAAAATAATGTATAAAATATTTATCATATTATTGAGACTCACAAAAACCATCAAAGGTTTGTCCAACTTTAAAATTGTCATCATGCATTGTTATTAAGACAAAGAAGTATGGAGTAAAAAGTTGATTAGATGGACTAACTTTAGAAGAATCACACTTGTATATTTAATTTGAATTAATTATATAAGTAATCCTTAGAAAGAAAATTTTAAATTTTAAATTTTTATTAATGCTATCTTGAATTTCCCATCACTTACCATATGAGGTATTGTTCAATGATGTTTAAAGGGTATTTTTTTTCCTTTAGCACCTAGTGATAAATGATATTATATAGGATTTGTGATAGGTTAGTTAGGCCTTACAATATAGTATACTTAATGATAAATAGTTTTCAATGTCCTTAGAGTTTGCATATTTCTAGAAGACATATATATATATATATATATATATATATATATATATATATATATATATAGTTATATATAGTTATATATAGTTATGAATGCTGCTTCTCAACTATAATAAATTGTGCCACATGATGAGATATCACTAGATGGAAGCTAGAAAGGTATATTTATTATTAATAAAATCAATTATATAATATGTCATGATCATTCATAATTAGATTACCATAATTGATGCACAATTATAACCATTAATTAACAAAACCCATTTTACCATAACCAAACATACAAAATCTTATTTAATTATAATATAATTATATAAATTTCATATGCGCCTTGTACATAATTTTTAGAACATCCTATGATTGAATAGTTTAGGAAGATTTATATATCATATATGTTGCAATTAGTTTGTGAGTTGATACATATGTATATTTCTATTTGAAAGTTAAAGACACATATTATTTTTTGAAAAATTAATATTAATTTAAAACTAATAGAGATATTTTGTTCTATAATTAAGAATGTTATTTAATGATATAAAGATATTTTGCTTAGTGATCAAGAAACATATTGGCTTAACAAAGAGATATGTTGGTTTATGATTAAGAAACACATTAACTAATCATCAAAAGATAAGTTGGTTAGTTATCAAGGAAGATGTTGGTTTATGACCAAGATTCATTTTAATTTAGGATTAATGGATATATTGTTTCATAATCAAAAGATGTATTGGTTCATGTCAAGGGAAATGTTGGTTAAACTACAATTAAAATAGCTAAAAAAATGAAATTGATATAAGATTTATATATAAATTTGATTTGTATATTTTTGTGGACAATAAATCAATGTCCAATTTTATAGTTGCACTATAGGGTAGAAATTCAAATTGTCATCTTACAAGTCAAAGAAAAATATAAGATTTAGATTTAATATATTATTATTATAAAATTTTTTACATAATTAATTAATAAAAAGGAAACACGTTATTAAAAAAGATGGAATAATTTACACTTTTAATTGTTAATAGAAGTGTTATAACTATTGTTTATGACAGAAGAATGCATATATGTGACTTTGTAAAATTGCTTGACACTATGAATGTATTAGAATTAAATCTAGAATGTAACTAATCCTTTGTGCCCTATAATATTAATTATCAATTTGGTGCTACCAATAAGTTAACTTATAACTTATTGACTTGGTCAATCATTAGAGCCTAATTGCTATTATTTTAATCAATCACAAATAACCTAGAAGATAAAATTAATTGCAACTAATTTTTTACATATAGACTACAATAAATAATTAAATAACTAATCATAATTAGCAAACTATCTAAGTAACCATTCACAATACGAGTGTAAACCAAGAGACAATCAAATCAAAAGTAAAATTAAAAAAATCTTAATATCAAACCAAATTAGAGTTCTAATCCTTTGACCCAATGTAGAAAATTATCCATCCTTGGTAGTTTACAAAAAAATATATTAAAGAGGAGGAGAAAGCTCGTTAGAGAGAATGAATGCCTTTGAAGGCACAAAACCTAGTTATATCTGAATTATTAAGCCATAAAACCTAATAAACTAAGTAAATATATGTTATAAAGAATGGGGCATTATATAAATTGGAAGCTCATAGCCTAATTACAAATTAAATTACCAATAGTGTTGATTGTAGTGAATTTTCCTAAGCGAAATTCTAAACCAAGTTTGACCACTAAAATAACCTACTTTTGTTAAACTCCAAGCATGAAAGTTTTTGGGCTAGGTCTAAGATAACCTTTAGCACTAGTTTTGCCTTAATTAGACTCCTAGATCCTTAGATATGACTTAAAAATTATGATTAGGTTAGCTCAGATAAAAATAAAGCTTCATCTTCAAGATCAAATTTAACCTTCCAAGCATCCAAATTGGGATCTTGTCAAAACATATGAGTTTTAGATATTCTCTTAGATTTCAATAGCATATAGATCACTTAATTTAAACCTCTAGAACTTAGGTTGTAGTCAAAATCTAAAAATAATCTAACCAAATAATCCTCTAACATTACAAAATCATAACCCTATCATAAAATATGGTCAATTTCATTAAATGAAGCATATATAGCTTTAAAAGAGGCATATAATATGAGGAAATAATATAGATAGTATTTTACACATCACTAGCAAGCCATAATTGGCAAAACTATATAAGTAGTCATTCATAACAAAAGCAAACAAACTAGATATAATCAAATAAAAAGTAAAACTATGAGTAAGGTTTCAACATCAAACTAGATTGGAGTGCTAATCCCTTGGACTTTCAAAAGAAATCAACTACTCATGGTGGTTTACAAGAAAACTTGGAGTTGTCTAATGTCTAAGCACTACCGTTGGAAGTATAAAACCCACTTAAACTTGATATCATCTTGAGAAAACCCTATTAGACTAAATTGAGATAACTCTTAAGGTTACAATGAAATGGAACTTACTTAATTTGAAAGTGCATAACCTATTTTACAAATTAAAACTCTAAGATAGTTTATTGTAGTAAATCTTATAGTTTACCCTTCAAGCCTTTGAATGACCATTAAAACAACTTACTTTCATTAAAGTAAGTTTTGAAATATGTTAGGTGTAACATCACAAGTTAAAATTTAAAATTTTATAGCTTTAATGCTTGTGAAATTTTATTTACTTATTTGGTGAATATTTGATCTTAGCTTTCTTTTCTTTTAAAGGTTTTTGAAAATTTTCAATAATTAAAGATATAAGGATTTATAAAATTAATTGTTGGTATTTAATAAGTTATTTTGGTTGGGACTTTCAAATTTACTAATTTATTACTATTACAAATATATGTATTTTTATACTTAGGGGAGATTAAAAATAGTTGAATTGAAATGATAAATAAAATTAGTTTTATAAAAATATGAGTATTGAGATTTTATATGTCAAAAGCAATATTATCCAAAAATAATTTAACAATATAAATAATTTATTTCATAATTTCCTCACTCACATTTATATGTCAAAAGCAATAATAAAATATTTTGTTAAAAAAATAAATTTAAGTGTGGAAATTATGAAATAAATTATTTGTATTGTTAAATTATTTTTGGAAACTATGGAAGGTTGACATAATTAGTTTAGAATTTTCAAAGATATAATTGAAAATAATTAAAAGTTAGAATTTTTATAAGTGAACGGCTTGATTATTATCAATTGAAATAGATGATTATTGGAAATAAGCTTACTTTGTGCACAAAGCATGGAATAAAATCCTATAGCTCATGTTTAAGCATTTCTCTTTCTCCTCCTTTTTTCTATATGTCAGTTCTCCTTTGTATTTTTTTATTTTTGTTTGACCTTGTTGCTCTCTCTCACCAACTTCAGCTACTACTTTTACCTTTATTTTTGTCTACTAGTTGCTACCTTATCCCTTCACACACTTTCCAAAATTTTTCCTTGCTCATTTTTTAGTTCTACTCTCTCTCTCTCGATGTACACACACCCACTGCCTCATCTCTCTTCCTTATTTTCCTCCTTTCTCTTCCTATGCTTGCCTCAGGTCTACTACTGTTATTTCCATTGTTGCTTCTAGTGATTATATTGTGGCATCAAGGTTGTTGCCAAAGATGATCTCCACCTTTAGCATCAACCTTGAGCCGTGAAAAAAAAGCTATGTTTGGCAGCTGAGTAATGGATTGAACTGCAATTCTACATGATTTCGGCCATGTTGTTGTTCTTGCCTAGCAATACCTGCTAGAGGCACAAAGAGAGCTAGCAACTAAGGTTACTATATTATTGCAATTAGCAGTATTCTGTCGCATCTTCGCCACCAGTGAAGCTCTAACAAAGCTATTTCATATAGGAGGAAAATGTGAAAAGATGAATAAGGATGCTTTAGAACTTTTAAGAATGAGTGGAAGCTATCAGGTGAGTATATGTCTCACTACTAAACTTTTATCTAAATAAAGCATGATTTAAATGTTGTAAATTGTATTTTTCCTTATTCATAAGTACTAATTCTGTAATTTTGAATATATATCTACACTCATACATAAACTCAATTCCATAGTTCATTGAAGGAATACTATTATTTTAGAGTGCACAGTAGAAGCATAATGGTGATATTTTTTATTGTTGATAGATTATGATTGAGTTCAATAATATTTATATGTTATGATCGTATTCTATTAAGTATTTGGCATTATTTAGTGGTAAATTTAACTATTTGATATTCAAGTTTTATAATTAATCATGATATGAGAGTTAAGCTCTCGTATGTATATTAAGCAATGACCTTGGAAATTGTAAACAATGATAGAATAATGTAGAGCTGGATGGAAAATTCCTGGTGAACAATTGAGAACATTACATAATTAGCCAAAAATCCAAAAAAAGGCTATATGTATGTTCATTATAATTGAATGTGTGATGTGATGAAATATTGGAAATTATTTGTGATTGACTATTACTGTTTGATATGATTATAAGAACTTGAGTGGATGGTGATGATTTGATTGTGATTGAGTTTGAGTAGCTATTTGTGAATGTAATGTCTACTTGAAATGGATCGTAAACAATATCAAATACTAATGAATAGTTAAGATTCCCATAACTTGCGATATGAGAAATAGAGTTCAAGTTGTGAGCAGGTGAACTCCTAGTTTAAGGCATGGTTACACTCACTTAGAAATTTAGGAAATGGGTTTACTATTATTCTTCTAATTTAATACATGATTAGCTTGAGATAATTACGTATGTTTATAAATGGAATTGAACTCTCACAAGACAATGGTAAATATATGCTTGTTGGGTTCTTGCAACTCACTCTATTGTATTTTAAATGTTTTCATGTTGAAATAAGCATACTTGAGCTTATTGTATCCATGGAGAAATAAAGACTGCTTGGAGTCAAGATTTGATAGTTGTGATTAGAATTAGAATTGAAATAAAAAGCTATGGAATTATATGATGTGATGAATTGGTTGTATATCTATAAGTTTGAAACTTCATTGTACTATGTGTTTGTTTGATGTTGTCATATTTGAAAACAATACATGTTTTGTACTTTAAGGCGTGTAGCCCTCAGGAAGTGTCTAAAAAATAAGAAAAATTCTATTTATTTTTTTTTGCAAAATTTAAAATAAATTTTCAACTCCCCTTGCAATTTAGAAACTCTTGTTAGATAAAAAGAGTGAAAAATAATAAGGCTTGTGGAAATTAGTAATGAGATCTACGCTAGTCATGATCGGAAGTGGATCTGACATTAGGCTAGATCTTAGGTAAGTTTGGACTCTGATTTGTTACTATTTTAACACCTAGAGCTTTATTTATACATGAATTAGTGAGGCCAAGTCATATTAGACAACAAAATTGCATCATTTTCCAAGTCAATTTCAAACCTCCAAATAATTAAACTAGGCTTTGCCTTCACCAAGAAGTTTGTAGAATTTTCTCATAGATTTCCATATATATAAGGATCATCCCAATATGATGCATGAAATCCAAGTTATGATCAAAATCCTAAAATAGTAGCAAAATCCAACATTAACTAAATAATTCACTTGCATTTCAAAATCATTACCTAATCACAAAATAAGACCAATTTCACTAAATCATGCACATGTAATATCCTAAAAGCCAAAATATGAGAGAAAATAATATAAAAAATATTTATCACGTTATTGAAACTCCCAAAAATCATCAATGGTTTGTTCAATCATTTTTCTCAAAAATAGCACCATGTATCACTACTAGCATAGAGAGGTGAGAGACAAAAATCGATTGTGTGGACTAACTTTAGAAGAAACTACACTTACATGTTTAAATCAAATTAATTACATGAGTGGTGGTTTAAAAATTTTAAATTAATTTTAATTTTAATTTTCAATTTACCAAAAAAATAAATTTTTATTACATTTATATATATGATGCAATCCCAAATTTTTCAACATATGCAACATGACATATTGAATGATGATTGAAGTGTATTTGTGATGGGCTAGTTAAGCGTTACAAAACGGTATATTGAGCTTAGAGTTTATTTCTTGGAATTGGCATGTTTCTATAAGACGTCTATGTACTTGAATATGACTTGATGCCTCTCAACTATGACAAATTGTGCCACTTGAGGAGATTTCCCTTGACGGAGGCTGGAAAGCTATATTTATTTTTAACAAAATCAATTTACGATATGTCACAATCAGATTACCATATTTGATGCACAATTTTATCCATTAATTAGCAAAAGCCATTCTGCCAATCTATATATATATATATATATGGTTAAATTCCTATTTGAAAGTTGAAGACACATATTAAATCTTAGGAAGTCATTATTGATATGAAATCAAGATAAATATTTTGGTCTCTAATCAAGACACATTGACTAATGATAAAGAAACATATTAATTTATGTTCAAGATACAATTCTGTTAATAATCAAGGAATATAATGATTGGATTTTTGCTCCTTTGTTTCATCCAAAAAGGGGGTGAATATGTTAATTCACGATTAAGTATTGTGTTAATTTATGATAAAGAGATTTATTAATTTATAATCAAAAGATATATTGGTTCATACTCAAGAGAGATGATGATTAAAATGTTGTTTATGGATACAATTGAAACAATAGAAAAATAAAGTTGATAAAAGATGTGTATGTGAATTTGATTTGTATATTTCTGTGGATAATAAATCAGCTTCCAATTTTATAATTGCACAAGGTCGGAAATTCACCTTATCATCTTGCAAGTCATAGAAAAATATAAAATTTAAATTTGATATATCATTAATATAAAATTTTTTATCGAACTAACTAATGAAAAGGAGACAACATTATTGGAAAAGAGAATGATTTACACTTTTAACTGTTAATATATAAAAGTGTTATAACACTCTTTATGACAAGAATGCATATCTAGGTGACCGTAAATTTGCCTGAGATTATCAGTGCATCAGAATTTAATCTAGAATGTAACCAATCCTCTGTATCCTATAATATTAAATCTTTCCAAAATCTCTCGAGTATTTATTACATTCTTTTCATTGTTTGATAAATTTTTGGTAGATTTGCGGTTAAATATTATTTCTATTGTTATTTACATTAATTATAATTCTTTTTTGGTAGGAAGTAAGAAAATTCATGTATTTTTTTAAAATAATTTTACCAATAGCCGACTATCTTTCTCTCACTAATAGTTGGTTGGATGTAAATTTTGCAAAACCTCTAAAATATAAAACAGCCCCCGTAATGAAATCAACATGTAAATTTGAAAAAGCTGTAGATAATAAATGTGATAAATAGTTGTAGGTGTAGCTTAGTATATATAAAGCAAAAAAGAAAAGCAAGTTTGAGACTTGCCCCAGTTCTCGATCCCCTCTATCCCACAATGAATCATTCATTTTCACCGAACACAAATTTTGATCCAAATAATTCCTTTCTTGATCAGTATTCAAATGAAATCGGCCAACAAGAAGAGAAGGTTGATGAGTGGACATGGCCTGAAGATAAGATATTCGAGATTACAGTGGCTGAGTTTGGTATTGAATCTGAAAATCTTCTTCCAAACCTTACTTTGAGACTCCCCAAAAAAACCGTCTCACAAATTCGGGATCATTATACAGCATTAGTCGAAGATTTGAGAATGATTGAAGATGATCTTGTTGAAATTCCCAACTATAGGGCTACGATGAATCGTCAACGAAAAAAGTCAATGGCTTGGACTCCCACCGAACATGAGTAAGTATTATCTCAATAATAATTTTATTAGTCTGTCAATTTTTTGCTTCATTAAACTCTCCATCTAGTTGGTAAAATATGAACGTTAACAGGGTAGTGATACAGTATGTATTCTTGAACATAAACTTTCATGAAAGGTTAGCATATATAAAAGTTAATCTTTTTTTACAAAAAAAATTTGTAATATGTACAAATTTTATGTGTAACAAGCAAACAGAAAATTACAACTATTTTATACAAGATCATAAAAAAAACATTTTAATTTTCTTTTCGTTTTTGTATAAAATTACAACTTTTGTAAAAAAATATAAAATTTTCTCATAAAATTTATACAAATACTTTCGTTAGTAAATAGCGAAACATAGTCCTCTAGATAAAATAGGATAACAAACACTTTTACCTGTCGTGGATTTCTGAGCAATTACAATTTTTATCCACACAAATATTGTTTAAAGTCTCGATGTTTGTCAGAAAAACTTAATAAAAAATAAAATTTAACAGTTTATTCAATTTGAATTTAAATTTAATTCATTATCAATATAAATTAATTTTACATTATTACTTATTTATATATTGACAAATCAATAAAAAAAATTTAAATTTATTTATTTTAATTAAAAATTTTTAATTACTTTTTTAATAATGATTCTTTTCTGATAACTGATCTATAATATAAAATATTTTACACCAATAATAGATTAAACTCCTTCCATTTTCCAGTTTTCAATCTCATATGTCAATTTACATAGCTCCATGATTAATTCGGTCTGTGAAACTTATAATTTTTTCCTTCACCCGCCACGGAATTTAAGTTTCCAACCTTAATTAGCAGCTATTACACCATAAATTGTTCTTATTTCTCACATTTCGTTGAATAGTGCTTTTTAATCACATAAAAATAGTCTCATTAAAAAAAAGAAAAAAGAAAAAAAAAGGATTTCTATGGTTTGAATCATTTTACAATTTGGACCGAGAATTTAATAGTCACAATTTGAGTCACCTTAGTTCAGAATTTGTATTATAAATCGTATTATTCATATAATTTTAATTAAGAGCAGAACCAGAGTAATCAATAATAATATTTTCCTTAAATTTACGCTATTGTTCTTGGATTTAGTTTCTTTAAATTACAAGATATATTTTAGAGTAAATTATTTCATCATAATTGTTGATGAGAAAATTAAAAGAGTGAAAATTTTAAAAATTATCTTCTTAATTATTTATTATTCATGAAATTCTAAAACGTTGATACATATTTTTTTTCCTTTTCCAATGACTATGATGTTATAAGAGGCCTGCTTGCTGTTCTCATTTTCTCTGTTGTTACAAATAAAACAATCAGGTTGTTCATCGAAGGATTAAAAAAGTATGGTAAAGGAGATTGGAAGAGCATTTCAAGATACTCAGTAAAGACCAAAACGCCGGTTCAAGTTGCAAGTCACGCTCAGAAGTATTTCATAAAACAAAGCAAATCTACTGCTACCCAGAAAGATGATTCATCATCAGCTGAGGATCAAGCCCCTACCACCTCCAGCAATGTGTTTTACTTTATGAAGTGATGTCTCATGTTTTAATAAAGTAGTTTTTACGTATACTGTAATGAGTTTAAAATTATAATTTAAATATAAAACTACTTGATTTTAGATTGTTAGTAAGAGATCATCAATTTACAAGTGGATTTATTTTTAATTATCCTCTCTTACCTACTGCAATTCGTGTTTTCCTTTAATTAATGTTGGGTGTTATTATTTCTTGATAGTTTACTTATTTATTAGAACTTTTGTTGACTTCAGTATTTGAAATTCGTAAGTGACTGTTATTACTTCTATATATATGTTTAAGGAGCTTCTTTTGTACTAAGTTCAGTTTTTTCTTTTTTTTTTTAATTATACTATAAAATGCACTATGCTTTCTTATAGTTGATTAAAATTACAAAGACTTCTACTCTAATTTTAAAATTTACATATTACTCTAATTTAACAGTTTTTGATAAGAATAAGGTTTTAAGATCTAAGTATTCTTCAACATCAAAATTTTAAAGTCGATGTCCTATACAATGACTTTCTACCCCAAATATAAAGAACTTTCTTCACACCCGACGGTTGAAATTGCTGGCGGTTTAGAATTTTGTTGGTGTAATTTCAAAAGATTTCAACCATGTTTCATTAAATTTCAACTAGTTCTCTACCCTCTATATAATAGTCTACAAAAGCAACACATGATTTGAATTAGATTTTAGAAGAATCAATGCTCCAGATTATCAGTAATGAAAGATTTGCAAACTGGCAGACATAACCTTGAAGTTTCCTAATTTTTATTCAATTTCTAATGATTATCAAATCAAAAGTTAAAATGCTTCATAATCCTAAAAATTATGCACTATTTATTTGCAGTTTCTTTGAAACCAAAGCTTGAATATTTGTTTTACGGTGATTTTGCCATCAATCTCTTTTATCTCTCCATTTTTATTAATTGAAAATGAAAATATAATTCCTTTTGATTTTGATCATAATCATCATTAAACAAGTTAATTCATGCTACATTAAATTAAGATACAAAAAATCAATTTCTTCTGAAAAAAGAAACAAAGTTAGCAATTTTCATAAAGTCTTAGTGCATCTATAAGGCAAAAAGTTTCTATAACTTTTTTGGTATTCAAAGTGTACTTCTTATTCTATAATTTTTACTCAAGTTTCATTAACACCTACTAACTTTGATTTAAAATAATTCTACCACCTACTTTTTAAAATAAATATAATATTAGATATTCTAAAAAATCATCTATTATCTTAATGGAAAGATCTTATGTGGATAGATTACTAGGCTTTAGAGTCGCTGACTAAATCAAAAACAAAACTCATTGCTTGCAAAATCCTAAAATCCTCTTTTCAATTCTACATGGACCTATTTTGCTAAAAATCCTAAAACCTCTTTTTTTATTCAATTCTAAACTGACTAGTTTGCTAAGAATCCTAAAATCCTCTTTCAATGCTTCATTAACTAGTTTCATTAATAGCATAGAAGAAGAAAGAGTGTGCCTTTCTTGAGTTTTCCATTTCCTTGTTTCATCATCCCCATCTACTTATTTTGTTAACACTACTACAAAATGTTGTATTAAAATAAAATAAATAATTTATTTGGATATATTTATATGGATTAGTATTAATTAATTATTGAAATATTTATTTAAGTAATTAGTTTTATGTTGTAATATTTAGCATGGAACAGATTGGGTCATGGTTCAATATGTATGATTTGTGATTGGTTGGACCATGTATAAACCCATATGAGTAGAAGGCCCAACTTACTGCCCTTTAGTAGTTAGTAGTTTCCTATCACAAATTTAACCTTAAATAGAGATATCATGATTGTTATTCGATGATGCACAATAAGGATTCCCACTCCTAAAATTTTTCTTCCCCTATTCTCTCTATTTGGATAACCTAAAGAATAAAGTAGATTATAATTTTACTCATCATCATCATTTAGATCAATTATGCCTTCATCAAAGTATGAATCAGGTATGCTCATAATTTTATTATGATTAATTTATATTTTAGAATTTTAATTCATATTATTAACAGATGGTATCAGAGCGTGTGTTAATAGTATGAATATATGATTATGAGCAATTTTAATTATTTTAGTAAATTTATAAAATTCCTAATTTTTCTTTTCTCTTTGTCGTGCATTAAAATCATCAAAATTGGGGATTTTAAATTTTGAAATAATTGGATCTGTTTTCTTTCAATTGAATCTTGAATCCTGATCTCAAATATATTAGAAATATTACTTTATTATTTGATTGTATTAAATCTCATGATTATTGCAAATTATCAATTTGAGTTTTTTCAAAAAATTTATGAACATAGATTGCATAGTTTTGAAGCTTTTTCTTCTGATTAATACATGAATCAATATTAAAATAAGCTAGATATAATTTTCTGAAATTAAAATGGGCTAAAAACATAAATTTTGGAGCTCAAAAACCCGATTAATGGCTGGAAAATAGCCATAAACGAACAACATCAAGAAAAAAGGGAAGAATATATTGTTTTCAACCTGCGCATGGGCTTCATGTGCCTGAGTTGGTATGTGAAACTCACATGCCTAAATTCTGCACCCAGTCAGTTTTATATTGACGCGTGCATGGTCTTCATGTGCCATCAGATGCGTGTGCCACACATGCCAATAGGATGCTACCAGCTAGTGAGCACGTGATTTTCATGTGCCTAATAGTTGACCAAGGTTTGATTGCGCATGTGGCTCACCCGCCAGTCAATATGGGTAGTTCATTGTGCTACTTGCCCCACGCGTATGCTAGCACGTGGAACCTATGCGCTGGGGCCTTAAAGGCCTAATTTTAGCTTACTTGTGTAAAATCTTATTTTCTACCTTTATGTATTTTTTTCAAAAAATTTTTAAGGCCAATAAATATTTATTTTGAATTTTGAAAGATTTTTACTATATAAAAAATACATTCTATTTATGAAATTTTGGCTTGTAAAAATTCATGAATGTTCTTTACATTTTTTCTAGGCTTGGTGAGCAGTCACTCTTTTTGGTTGTGAGTACACTATATTAGATAAATTTTAAGCCATGAATTATGTAATTTTATACATATATAAATACCTAAGGCCATTTAATTCACACAAATGATAGATTAAGGATATAATAAGATTGTTTACATAAAAATATTGTCCTTCTAGGATGCCTAGGAGCATATTACTTTAATGATAGATACACCCTATCGATGTGACATTGTTAATATAATTTTAGGGTTTAGACTTCTTAGAATAGGCATGTGGTAATTATAATATTTCAATGTTTCTTGTACCCTATCAGTATAGCTATATTGATTATATTCTTGTGTAGACTCTTGTACAAGCTAAATTATATGGTACATGTGATTTTGATGCCACTTTTTATATAGTTGCTTGACTGATTTTGATTTACTTTAGGAATCTTGTATAATAATTATGTTGTGCATGCATAATTACTATTTCCCAATCTCGTTGCATCAGTCTCGACCTTTCAGCAATTATCTGTGGTGAGGACTCTTAATGGAATAAATTTTAATGAATGGAAAGAATTTTTGAATATATACCTAACAATCTCTAAGGAAGATTTAGCTCTTAGAGAACCGAAACTAGCTAGTCTCTTACCTGAATTTAGTATTGCAGATAAGACCTATCACAAATAATGGTATGAGTGGAATTGAATTTTTTTAGTAGTCATTAAGTTCACTATTAAGAAAGAATTAGAGAGAGCATCCCAAAAAATGACATTGTTATGAAAGCCATTAGTGAAAAGTTTAAAAAGCTTGATAAGACTTAGAAATTTGACTACCTTTCCATGCTCGACAACACTCGTTAGGATGGAGTTTCGAGCGTAAGGGAACACATCATGAAGATGATTCACTATTACAACAAACTAAGATCATATGGAATTGATCTAGGAGAGAGCACTTTGTTCTATAAAGTCTTTTAGTCATTGCCAGCTGAGTATAGCTACCTAAGAACTTCCTATAATTCACAAAAGGGAGAATAGACAGTAGTTAGATGATCTCTACAGTAACTCAGGAGGAAGAGACTATGAAAAGTAACCCACAACCACCTTCCATCAACCACTCCAATAATAATCAGGTGGAAATGATAAGAAAGGAAAGAAACAAACATGTAGGTATCTGGAAAGCCTAGTTTTAAGAAAAGTGGCGAAAAGGACAAAGGATAATAAAAGAAATTTAAAGGCAAGTGCAATTATTCCAAAATCCTTAGACATAAGATGTCTGAGTGCTATAAGCTAAAGAACAAGCGTGAGCAAGAAAGGGATAAAAACCGAAGGATCCCAAATGAGAAAGAAAAGACTGTCTTAGGAGTAGCATAAAATAGGGTTAAAGTTAAACACATAGGATCATTCTCTTTAATTTTATCTTCTGGACACATTTTGAATAATGTCATTTATGTACCTTTTGAGAGAAGGAATTGACTATTAGTTCTGTTTTGGATAATTGTGGTTATTCTTATTCATTATGATTTTTGCTATTATTGGTATTACCACCTTTCAAAATGATATATATCATTTGAATTTGCATGATTATTCTATTATTTCTTCTGATTTACCTATCAATATTGTGATTGGGCATAAATGTCCTAGAATGAGTAAGAATTCTTCTATTTTATGGCATCAATGATAGGACCACATTTCTAGAGAGAGATTAAAGAGATTGGTAAAGTAAGGTGTGTTATCAGATCTAGATTTATTAGATTTAAAAACTTGCATTAACTACATAAAAGGAAAATTTCCTACTAAAACTAGAAACAAAAGGGCATATAGGTCCAAAAAATATTTTGGACCTGATACACACTAACGTATGTGGACCAATTACACGTATAACTATTGGAAGTTTTAAATACTTCATTCACAGATAATCATTCTAAGTATAGTTGGATTGAGCTTATAGGTGAAAAATTAAAGTCTATAGATGCCTTTAAGAACCTTAAGGCAGTAGTTAAGTTGAAAACTAAAAGAAGCATAGTTTGAGCCATTTTTCAAGTATGGGGCTGTAAAGCACAAAAGAGACCATATAATCCCCAGTTGAAGAAATTGGACTACAAAAACAATCAGTGAATTCTTCATTGAGTACTGTGCTAAACCAAGAGGTTGTAGATTTTATTGTCCCACTTATACCACTAAGATTATCAAGTCTGATCGGGCATTCTAATTTTGAAGATGACTTGGATAGTAGGGGTTCAGTACCTAAGGCTATCAATATGTGTGACGAGATCATTATTCTACTTATACGTATTTTGACTTCTTCAACTTTTGGAAGAGATAATGATCATAATCCAATTCAAATAAATGAAAATCCTCATGAAAAAGAACTTAATCAGCCAGCTATTGAATTAAGATGATCCTAGAGGGTTCGGAGGCCTACAATACAAATTGACTACATCATGTACTTGTAGGAATTTGAATAAAGAAATTATATAGGGTAATTTTCTTATCTTAGTGCTCTATGTTAATGACATTTTGCTGACTATTAACTCAGTTAATTTTCTAGATGAGTCAAAATGCATGTTGTCATGCCATTTTGATATGATGGATTTTGGCGAAGCATCTTTTATTCTTGGAATTTAGATCCATCATGATAGAACTTGTAGGGTTTTTAGGTTTAGCCTAAGCCAATAACATAGAATGAGTGTCTAAAAGATTCAAAATGGATGCCCGTGCTTTTAGTCTAGCACCTACTTAGAAAAGTGATACATTGTCTCGATCATAATACCCTCAAACAAACATTGAAAAGACTAAAATGGACAAGATTCCTTACACTTCTGCTATTGGTAGTACTATGTATGCATAGGTTTACATTCATTTAGATATAGCTTTTGCTATTAATGTGCTTGGAAGATACTTGAGTGACCCTAAGATGGGTCACTGGAAAGCAGTTAAGAAGGTAATAAGTGTTGGTATGTGTCCTAGAACCAATCATATAAGATGATTAGAGTTATACACAATGTATTATATTTTATTTTAGGTAATTTAATTATTATATTTTATTTTTATTATTATTATGCGCAATTTATAACTTAATATAATAATTATCCTTGGAATAGCTTTGCTATTCCTAAAATACCCCTAGTTAAGTATTATTATGAAAAAGGATAGTAATAATACATCGAGACTAGCATGTATAGTGACTGATGATTACGAATCATGGATATGTGATATCAAGTCAATACATGAGTACATTGCTAGTGAACAATGTACTGAACTGACCCACTATGAGAATATTGCATGGATAAACGTGTCATAAGTTATTCTCATATGATCACAACTACGCATAAACCTTTGACCTGAAGTCACTACGGTTTCCTACATGAGGAATTACTCACTTTAATATTGTCCTATGTCACCTTTAATCAGGTGACAAGTAGGGCATTGATTGGGTGTGTCATAAATCATGCAGAGGGAAGTGAGTAATGTAAATGGGATTTTGTTACTCTTGTATAAAAGAGAAATATCCTTGGGCCCCTTGATTGAGTAAGACTTAGAAATGCATGGTCATGCTCAGTTGAATTAATATGTGATATTAATTATTTATTTTAAGTTTACTCAGTATCAAGAAATATAAATTGAACATTGACGAGGATGACACATTCCATGCCTCCAGTTCAATTTGGATATTATTACAAAAGGGTTATGATGTAAAACGTTGATCATGTATTAGGTGGATGTCGAATCACAGACATTCTTACTACTTGAGTGGCAGTGATGTATTGCTAGATACTGCTAGATACTGCTCGCTATCTATGGCTCAATAATAAGTCATTGTCAACGTAGTAAGAACCTACAGGGTCACACAAAAGGAGTAGGAATAAGACAATAATTAATTGGACTTTAATTATATTAATATCCAATTAATTGGACTTATTTTCGTGCATATATATTATTAAGAATAATAAATTCATGTTTTATATATATATATATATATATATATATATATATATATATATATATATATATATATATATATTATGTGATATTATTTGATATTAAAGTAATATCAAGTAATTATCTTATCAGATATTAGATAAATATATTATGAGATAATATTATTTTGATATTTGATAACTATATGTAATTATCTAATATTAAGATATTTATATTATGAGATAATATCATTATCTAATATTAGATAATTAATAGATAAGTCTTATCTCTTCCCATTATCTCTAGGATAAGGATAAGATGAGTTGTTAAGTGTGATTAGGATTTTGGAAGCATTATCCTAGTAGGACTAGGATTATGGCTTGCCTAAGTTCTATAAAAAGGGACTTGAGGGCAGCACTTAATAATCACGTTTTAAGCTTCCATATAAACCCTAAATCACTCAGAAAACATCTAATCCTAATTCTTAGAGAGAAAAACGCATCCTAGCAGACGCATGGAGGGTGAGAGGTCGTTGTTCACTCTGTGTGGATACCGTAGAGACGCTGTACCTTCCGGTCGGCGTTTGATTCATCCGCTCTCAAGTTTTGATCAGTAGAAACACGAGTGCCCAATAGGTAAAACCCTAATCATTGACTTATGCCTTTTTGCATGGATCCTAGGTAGAATTCGGATCAAAATTTAAAATTCCGCTGCATGTGATAATCCGAATTCCCAACAATAAGGTATCTTCAAGATACCAAGAATCACATGTTGACTTGTAGACGATCTAATTCACTTAAGGATATTAGTTATTCATATTTTGATTATGCTTCATGTATAAATGATCATAAGCTAACATCTGGATATATCTTTATGATGTCTAGAGGAGCTATCTCATGGAAAAGTGTTAAACAAATACTCATAGCTACCTCAACAATGGAAGCAGAGTTTATCGTATGTTATGAGGCCACTTATTAGGTTGTATGGTTAAGGAAGTTGATATCTAGCATGCAATTGATTGATTCTATATTATAACCTCTACAAATTTTTATTGCAATAATTCTTCTATTATACCCTTTTCTCAGAATTACAGGAATTCTAATCATACTAAACATTTTGATATTAAACTCCTATTTGTTAGAGAGAAGATTATTGAATCTCAGACTCATATTGAACATATCCCTAGTGAAGACATACCATTAACTAAAGGCTTACCTACAAGAGTATTTAAGAATCAAGTAACTCATATGGATCTTGTTAAATCTTTTAATGAAGCCTTAGTTTAATAGAAGTTTGAGATATGCTTGTTTTATTTTATTAATGTCTGTAACTAGTAATTGCTCAAATTGGAAATTGAAACATTAGTGATATGTTTTATACATATATATATATATATATATATCATTTGTTTCCCTATCAGATTCAATGATTTTGAGTTGTTTCTCTTATGAGCTATGGTCAAAAGACTAACCTTATATATATTCAGTTCTTTTGGGATTATGAGACATTATATTTAAACATCACTTATCTCCCTATCAAATTTAATAATTCTATATGATCTTATTCCACTTATGTAATCATTGCTCAGTTTGGAAATTGAAACATTAGTGATATGTTTTATACATATATATTATTTATTTCCCTATCGGATTCAATGATTTTAAGTTATGTCTCTTCTGAGTTATAGTCAAAAGACTAACTTTATTTTGTTCCTTTCAGATCATAAGAAACTATATCACTTGTCTCCCTATCAGATTCAGTGATTCTATATGGTTTCATTCTCTAAATTAAGTTTATAGCTAAATATGTAACTAATTGCTTAATTATTGATATTTCAATTATTCTATATAATTAATTAATGTTATCCAAGTGGGAGATTATTATATTAAAATAAAATAAATAATTTATTTAAATATATTTATATGGATTAGCATTAATTAATTATTGAAATATTTATTTAAGTAATTAGTTTTATATTTTAACATTTAGCATGGAACAGATTGAACCCTAGTTCAATATGTATAATTTGTAATAGGTTGGATCATACATAAATTGATATGAGTAGAGGCCCCAACTTACAACCTTTTAGTGGTCGATGGTTTCCTATCACAAGTCTAACCTTAAATAGAGAAATTAGGGTTGTTATTTGATGATGCACAACAAGGATTCCCACAAACTTTAAGATGATAGACATAAATTATAACCATCATCTATTTTGATGCAATAGTATTTTATATTTTAGTGGGAAATATATTGCATTGGGTTTAAAAATAACTAAAGTCTAAAAATTAGCATAAAATATTACGATGTCAATGTTATTAATAATTGTCATTCAAAAGGCATTTGAAGCATCCTGATTAGAAATGTGAAACATTATCACATTGATTTTTGTGTTCACTGACATCAAAAGGTGTGGCAACTAGCAGCTATATTGAAAAGGCTAATACATAGGACAATGAACTTGCATTAATAACAATGTCCATTTCGCCCTTACTCTTTTTATGTTTTTGTGTTTGGATAATTCTTAAAAATGCTTCAAATCTTGTGAAAGTTCCTCATCTGGGAGTCTAATGTCTCCTGTTGTAAAATATTCGAGATTGAGCAAAAGACATTAGATTCCACAATAGGATATTTCTATAGCTCATTATCACTTTCCAATATTTCGGCGATATCTTTGCAGTAATCCTCCACTCAATAGTGAAGCATTGTAGGGGCAAGGGAGGGCTAAAATTTTTTACAACTTTGTAAAAGTATTGTGTAATTATATGTAAAAAAATTATGTGTTATTTGGCTCCCTAAAATATTTTCACTCTCTCTCTATATATAAAATTTTAAAGTTTGAAACATGTAACTATAATATTTTTCTTAACTCAAAGAGACATAGTCCATGGAATATAAAATAACATTACAAAGTTAAAACTCAAAGAACTGCTTTAAAAACTTGTTTGGAGCACATTGAAAGGAAAAAAGAAATGAAAAATGATATTAAATAAATTATAAGTCAATTATTTTACTACTTTGCACAAGCTAATTAGTTTAGAAATAATATGTATTACAGCTTTTTTACCTTAAGTTAACTTATTTAAGGAGTTCAATTTGAAACACTTACGTGGCATTTGGTTTACAAAATCTTTCTCACATTACTGAGAATTTTTCTAAGGGAATATGATATTCTTATATTTGATTCAAAATTTAAAAAATATTCTCAGAAATATTTTTAACTTGATATTCCCCTAAAATATTCTTATAAAGGAAGGTGAGTATCCTACATTCCTATAATATAAGAATGTTTAATTAATATAAAGACAGTATTTTACCTATATAACCACTTACCATGATTAATCATAGCCTACCATCATTTACCGTTAGTGATTATTGCCTACCACTATTATTGTTAGCAGCCGCTGCTAGCCACCACTCATTTTTTATAACCATTGCTAGCCACTACCCACTACTAATAACCACTGTCTATCATTACTTATTATGACTAACTATCGGTGACCATTATCCATTACTATATGACCATTATCAGCCATTAGCCACCATCAATGACTATCATTTGTCATTACCTATTGTCAATGCCATTGTTCATCACCACCCATTATTAGTTATCATAGTTGGCCACCACCTATCGTCGGTGACCACTGTTGATCACTACCCATTATTAATGATCACCACTAACTATCATCTATTGTTGGTGTCTATTATTGGCCATTACTCATTGCCAGTATCCACTAGCAGCTATCATCCATCTTTAATGACCATTACTAGCCACCTTCCATTCCCGACCACTACCGCTAGCCACTACCCATCCTTAGTAACCACCACTCATTCCCAATGACCACTACTGACTACTATCAATCCTTGATAACTACTACCAACCACCAACCACTCTCAAGGACCATGATTAGTGACCAACATCAATCGCCATCTACCATTAATAATTATTATCTGCTACTACTACCATCATTGTCAGCTACTACCTCTCATCGATATCCATTCAATTTTTAATAAAGATGTTTTTAGTAATTAAATAATATTTTGAAAAATATTCAAACTAATTAAAATATAATATAGTAGTAATCCTAAGAATATTCTAACTAAATCAAATATAAGAATGTTATATTCTTAAGAATTAAATTCTTAATAATCATATTTCTAGGAATATTAGGATTCTTAAGAATGTTTGATTCTATGAACCAAATACCACCTTATAACTTTTTAAATATCTTAAATCGAGACAAAGACAAAGGCAATAACAAGTAACTCCAAACTCTACAAGTACGAACATAAGCTAATGTTTCTCAACTTCTTTAAGTCATGTTTAAGTTTTTTTAATTATTATTTATTTTAATTCTTATTACATATTTTTAATATATATTAGATATTTTCATGCTTTTTCTTTTACAAACATTTTTGGACTTTATGTATGCCTTAATATCAATCTTTTATTCTTTATTTTTTTACCTAAAAGTAGTACATTTTTTTACCATAGCAATAATATATTAAGAATTCTAAGTATTTTTTTATATGATTCTAATTTTACAAATTTTAAATCAATCAACAAGATTTCTAATTGCAAAAGTAATTAAATGAATTCATTGAATTATCTTTGACCTTAATATATGTATACATATAAAGTAAATAGTTTGAAATTTTCATTTGTATGACTTTATTATATTATTACATTTTATTTTATTGTTTATATGAATTAATTTGGTTTATATTCAACTAATTAATTATTTGATGATTATGAATAAGATAATTAATAGATTTTTTAAGAGAAAAATTAGTAATAAAAAGGAGAATAAACTAACTAAAAGTTTACTATGAATCATATGATAATTTATTAATGACTTCAAGTCCTTAAAAAATAAACATATGAACTTTGAATGGAGATAATTTCTAATTTATTCTAGTTCAATTTATTATAATTCACTTTCTCTTAAATTTTTTAGCAATGAATAATTATAAAATTATATTTTAATATTTAACAATACATAAAATGCTAAAATTTATATAGTATCATGAATTTTTTGCACATTAAAAATGTTTCTAATATTACCTCCTTAAAATCTTAACTAAGTTTTGCCAATACTTCCATTTTCATCATTAGAGTCTACATGAAAGTATTAAAATACCTTTAGTTTTTTTCATGTATACTATCATGATTAAAGTAGAGAAAATTAAGTGACAATTAGGAATTTCCATCTAGGATAATGATTTTGATACATAGTGGTTATATTATAACTTTTATGCATTAATATCAACAATTATTTTCTTTATATTGATATTTAAGCATAGTTTTTGTCACTTGATTGTACCAAATAGAAGATATCAAAACATAAATAACCTTTTATATAAATTTGTAATTTAATTGCAAAGAGAGTACCAGATAAAAAAGAGCTTCAAAACTATAAGATGTTAGTCATTAATAATATCAATGTTTAAAAGTTATCCAAATGTCTCTATTACGAAGATGAAAACTTTAATATATAGTTTAAAAGTTAACCAAAATTTAACTTCATAGCATTTACAATGTTTTAATAAATAATAAAACATTATGGCATTAGTTATCTATAAACTATTTTCCAAAGGGCATTCCAAATGTCTCAAATGTAAAATATTTACAATTCAGTTTTGGACTTACACAACATCTAAAGGTGTGGCAAACATCATTCTTTTGGATAATGTGATTATATAAAATGTTGGGTTTTGTATGATAATTGACATCTATTATTTTATACCTTACCTTTATATTTGATGTTAACTCTCTATTTTAAACATTTTAGTAATGTCTTAGCCTCCATTATTTAATTTTAGAGTATTTAAGGATGGGGAAAAGAGGTCCTACACCATATTATCTAACACACTTTATTTGAGAATTTAATTTGCTCTACTTTTATATATTGGCAAATATGTAGATGTGTCAGATGAATTGGTAAGGGAGCTATTTTTCTCCTCCCCAAATGTTTTAGTGTTTTTAATGGAGAGAAATTTATTGACTAGATCTATGATTTACTGAGAAAAGCTTTTTTTATAGTAGCAAATAAAATTAGCAATGAAGATGGGAATAAAGATGAAGTAGGGCACAATCTTTATTTTTTTTCTTTTTTTTATGTAATATGTTTGTAAAATTACATTTATTAATGTAACGATATATGGAAGTGAATAAAATTATTGAATAAAATTTCATACTTAGATGTCTCCTTTCTAATTTTTTTATATTCACATTTAATGTGTTAATGTTAGTATTTATAAAAAAAGGAATGAGAAATGATGTCAAGGCTATTATCTAATAAATAACGTTGTATTTAAAAGTCTACTAGGTAACTCTTGGGTAAAAAAATTATCAATTCAAATAATGGTTTACATGTTCATTACATTTTTTCTTTTATTACCAAAATTTTATATATTAACATCTAATACATTAATGTTTGTATCATTATAAGAAAAATAAACAAAAAGAAATGATGTGAGTATTTATTAAAAAAATAATGAAAAATGATGATGATGTTATTATCTAATAATCAATGTCATTTTTAAAAGTAAATTGAGTTGAACTTATATTAAAAAAAATTATCAATACAAAAAATGGTATCAAATTTTATGTCTTGGAAAAATGGTATCGATAATTAACAAATTTGACATGAATTTATAGAATTGTTGATGTAGTTTTCTAAAATTCAATATGGTATTTGAGTTATCATAAAATGGCTTGTAAAACTTAAGAACATCAATTGTAAACAAAAAGCTAACATCCAAAATGCAATTTCTTATAATTAGTGGATGTGATAGTATGCTTATTAGAATGATGCCATTTTGTTATAGACAATGAATATTATTGTCAAAATCAACATCGAATAACTGATATGGTTCATCTAGTATCCTTTTACATGTAAATAGTTATTGTTAATCGATAGGAAAAGTAAAAATATGTGAAAGCTTTAGCAGGAGAAAAGAGTACAAGATTAAAACATTATAGCACTATTCACAAAATCAAGATTTTTTTAACACAAAACACTGTCTCATGATCTCTTGTAGAATCATGTAACACTAGTTAATGTTCTACTCTTTTGTGTAAATAAGCTATACTCACTAAATATCCTAACGTTTTTGTTCTGTGTGTGTCTTGAGTTGACTCATGGTTTTATTTGTTTAAGCTCTATCCTAATATATATGTAGCTAAGGATAATTAGGATTAAGGTTATGATGCCATAATAAAATGTTTTTGATTGTATTTTGGCTCATGAATATGCACCATGACTAGTGTGAAAAATATTTACTATATTATTTTCTTTTATTTCATATCTGTTGGTGTGTTACATTTGCCTAATTTTATAGAATTAGCCTTATTTTATAATTTGGGTTTGGTTTTAAAATATTCTGAATTTATTCAATTAATGCTAGATTTTTATACTATTTCTATTTTTTGGCTATATCTTGATCTTTAGATGTCTAATTAGGGTAATCTTTACACCATCGGAAAGTTCAAAGAAAGATCTACAATATGGTATTTTGGTTAAAGCCCAGTTTAGACTCCAAGAAGATCTTATTTAGCCAACAAGTCAAAGTCCTATATCTATCTTAACTAAGCTAGCTACAATTTTTAAGCCATATCTAGAGTTACAGAGATCTAATTAATGTGAAGCCAATGCCTAAATCTTTCTACAAGCTAGTTTTATAACTTTTATGTTTATGATTACTAAAATTACATTGTTTTAGTAGTCTTATATTGGGTGGAATTTAGACATGTGAGATTTCTCTACTATAACTCTTAGAGTTTATTGGTTTGTAAAAAAATATTTTAGACTTCTAAAAATTAGCAATGCCCTATTCTTGTAATTCTAAAAGACATGGGAACAAGATCCAATGGGGTTTTAAAGGTATCAAGTCAGATTAGAGGCAAGAACACAATTAGACTTTAAAGACTTTTAGACTTTACAAAATTTAGTAACACCATTTTTTCTCTTTTTTCAGTCTTCTAGTTCTTCATTAATGGAGGGCTAAACTTTTAAAGTTGCTTCAAGGATTTTAAGGCTTTTCTCTTTTGAATTATGATATTTTAATTTGTAATGTTAACTTATTCTAATTAATTTACCTTTGCCCCTAATTCTTTTTGCTGATTTCTTGAAATTGTATATATTAAATGTTGATTAGTATAATTAGTATTCATTATTGTAATTTCTAATTTTTTGCTATTTTGATGTTGAACTATAGTTGGTTAATCACAATTTTACACATAGGGTAGAAGATTAAGAGATTAATTTAGAGATTTCTAATTTAATTTCTTAATTCAACTGAATTTTATCTTTAAATCAATTTCAATCTAGCTTACGAATTATAGTGGTTGCTTAATTTAGTTAATCCTAATTGATCAAATCCTAAATAGTTATATAGCATAGGATTCATAACTTATTGCAAGCGTTTTAGATAGTTCAAGATTGAAAAATTAATTAGAATAGTTAATTCTTTGTGATCTATTATTAATCCATATTAAGAACTATCAAATCTTTGAATTGATTGTTCCATTATATTGGTTTTCTTTCTTGGTATTTTACTTTGTGTTTTTCATTTTTCAATACACTTATTTTAATTTTGAATCATAAATCTCCCAATTTTGATTTTGTGTTAATATTGCATATTCCATTTTATTTTCTACATTTTAAATCTACTTTAATTATCCTATCTGAGCTGCATTTGCATTCTATTTGCATTCATTTCTTGCATTTTTAGTGCATAATAACTTAAACAATTATGCAATCATTGTTAATGAGCTAATTTAAAAAAGATAAATTAAGAGATCACTAAGGGTATGACCTAGTTTGACATCTTATATTACATTACTTTCAGCAAATCGATATAATTTGATTTTAGTGTAGTGCGGCCTACACGTCAAAATTTTAGCATCATTGCCAAGGGTCGATTTGATTTTATACTTTTTCATATTTTACTAGCTATGTATTACATGATTTTTAAGCATTACAGTTAGTAGTTGCATTTGTTAATGTTTTGCTCCCATTTTATAGTAGCTACCTTTTCTTTTTACATTTTCTTGCGAATATCGCATTCTTTACTTAATGTACATCTTTCTTTATAATTCACCATATTTATCCATATTTTACTTCATTTTATACTTTGATAGAGGTTTTTACCCCAAAGAAATAGGTTTTAAACAATTTCGCACCTTACCCCTAGACAAGTACTTAGGTCTTATTAACACTAATTGAGTTAAATTTTTTTATGGTGCTAGTTTTGATTTTCTTATCAAAAGTCACAGGCTTTGTAGGTGTGGTATTTTTTAGCCAAATTACACTGCTTTGATCCCTTTTTAATTTTTTTTAAGATTTATTATTGCAATTTTGTGTCATACATGGTTATAACTTTCATTTTGTGGTGATCCATAATTTTTTAAAAGGTTTAAATAAGTTAATTAGATGTGTTTAGGGTGATTTTTCATAAAGCATTCCTATTTTGGTGTTTCTGTGTTCCTATAGTTCTATCTAGCTTAGTGTAGTGTTGTCACGATCTATTTTTTATCTTGATCGGCGTGGATCCCATTACCAGTTTCCACAAGCCTTAACTATTATTACTCTTTCTATCTAGCAAGAATCTCTAATACTTTGAATTTTAGAAAAATAAATAAATAAAACCTCATCTATTTTTGGACACTCTCTAAAGGTCACATGTTCCATAATTCAAACTTGTGCTATTTTTCAGATACAACAGCAATCAGACATACACACAGTGTAATACAATTTCAATTTCACACATATATAATTAATTTATTTAATTCTAATTTTAATTCAAAAAAATCCCCAACTCTCAAATCTTTCAAATGAGGCAGTCTTTGATCTTCCATGAATGCTAACCTGAAAATATTAAATTAAAATAGAATGAGTTCCACGAACTCAGTCAGTATATATAACTACCACTAACTCGTAAATGATCAACTAAGGTATATTAAAAGTAATAGCAAACCAATTTTTGAACTCCTGAAATACATGGAACCATATCCTATATTGGAGATTCATGTGCACTTGACTAAAACTCTATTTCACATAACACAATCATAAGAGTCTCAATTTCTTATTAAAATTCAAGATCATGTACTACCCACTCGGGGTAGGCATCATACACAAATAACCATTAAAGCTCAAATGCAAATAAATCATCACAATCACATCATCAGTACAAGTCAATCACAAAACAGTCACATGATGTCACATATTCAAATATAGTAAACATACATATAATTATTCTATGGTATCAAGATCAATTTTATACCTCGCTCAACTGTTAGTCAGGAATTTCTCATCTGACTTTTGAATCAATATCATATCCATTTCATGTAATTTGTCGAGAATTTTCCATCCAACTTTCATATTATTTTTTTATCACCGATTGCAATATTCAATGTCATTATTCTAGCATCATTCATCACTTTCCAATGTTCCAAAAAGCTCAATTCACAATACTAGTATGTAACTATATATAAAATTGATACTAATAATGAGAAAAACACAACTCAATATTTAAAAACATCTTTTAATGAAATAATAAGAAGTGATGAGATATATACTCACTTGCTATTAATAATTCATCTTGGAAGTTCCAAAGCAACTGAATTGAATTTGCATCTCGTCTTTAGTTCACCCAAAAAGCCCATCACACCTCCAATGGCAGTGAAAGTATTGCCGGAAATCATAACAACTCTTCGGAGCTAAGGAGGACCAACAGTTCCGCACTGCTGCCAAACCAACAGCGGCTCCACAACCCCCCTCATTCAGTAAGCTGCAGTTCGGTTCAACCAAGAAGCACTCCATGAAGAGCTACAGCGTCTGCCACCGGAAAGGAGACCCAGGGTAGAAAAAAGAGGAGCCGCTCCACTACTATCTACTGCTTCTATTCAACGCCGATGGAGCACCGTCCAACATGAGGCAACAACAAACAGGGGAAATTCGACCCTACAGTATCCTCACTCGGCTTTGTCCTGTTGTCCCTACAGTCATACTGATTGTGTTGAGGCAGTGTACGCTAATGAAGACCCGCTTCTCGTAGCTCAGCCGAGAGCTTTCACGTGCAAGAAGCTACAGGGAATATGACGAAAAGGAGATATTGCAGCTCTATCAAAGATGAAACAAGCAGTAATGGAACACTGGTATGCACGATGGAGATGGCATCACAGCTTCAGCGGCATGGCAGAAACAAAAGCTGAAGGGAAAGAAGGAGGGAAGCTTCGGTTGTGAGAGAGAAAAGGGAGGTGGAGGAAGGCGGTGATGAGGCAGGGTGAGGAGAGAGAGCTGCTGTTTGAGTTTTTAGAGGAGGAGAGAAGCGGTGTAACATGGAAACCTGAGAGAAAGAGACAAACAACAGTAGTATGGCGGCAAAGTATTTTAGAAGCTGCTGAAATTTTCCTTTTTTTAAAAAAAAAATGGTACAGAACCGGTGAAAGATAAAATAAAGCAGAAAAATATGGGAGAAGGACAGCTGGCAACATGAAAAATAAGAGAAGCTATCCGAAAAAGATAGATGAATGGAGGGGAGTCAGAGAGTGGAATAGAACTGCCGGAAAATTTTCTAAAAAATAATGGGAGAGGAAGTCGGTTTTTCCCTTTTCAAAAGAATGAGGAACAGTACCAACTTTGATTAAATAAAAGGCTAGCCCAGAATTATTGCATTCATTTTATTTATTTTTTTATTTTTTTTTACGTTATAAAACTCTTGTTGAAATCCCCACGTAAATATCTCCAACTTTTATAACCATAACCATATTCTAATTATTATTATTAATTTCATCTTAATATTCTCAAATTCTAAAAAGAAGGAAAATTTAAAATCAATATTAATCAAATAAATAAGAATAATTACTCACAAACAATAAAATTCATGACACTTGTAAATATTAAATTAGGGTATGACAAGTGTAGTGGTAGTGCATAATAAAAAGAACTATTATTGAATTATTACAATCGAATTTTACAATTGATAAGACTTTTCAGTTTTATGTAGGAATAAAAATACAAGTAGTTCTAACATCTTTAAACCTTATTTTGATCCTTTGGATAACTTTGATAACATGGCAAATAATAGGACCTTGAAGGAATTGATTGCCCCTAATATTAGTTACCAAGCATTAAGCATTCAATATCATAAACTTAATACTGATTTTGAACTAAAATTTGGGCTAATCCATTTGCTTCCAAAATTTTATGCTTTTACAAGTGAGGACCCTCATGAGCACTTGAAGTAGTTTTATTATCAAAAGTCACAAGCATTGTAAGTGTGATGTTTTTTAGCCAAATTGCACTGCTTTGATCCTTTTTCAAAAATTTTTAAGATTTATTATTTCAATTTTGTGTCCGACATGGTCATAACTTTCATTTTATGGTGGTCCATAATTTTTTAAAAGTTTTAGATAAGTTAATTAGATGTGTTTAGGGCGATTTTTCATAAAACATTCCTATTTTGGGGTTTTTATGTTCCTATAGTTCAATTTACCTTAGTATAATGTAGTGGTAGTGCATAATAAATAGAACTACTATTGAATTATTAGAATTTGATTTTACAATTGATAAGACTTTTCATTTTTATGTAGGAATAAAAATACAACTAGTTCTAACATCTTTACACCATATTTTGATCCTTTGGATAACTTTAATAACATGGTAAATAATAAAACTTTGAAGGAATTGGCTACCTCTAATGTTAGTTACCAACCATTAGGCATCCAATATCCTAAACTTGATGTTGATTTTGAACTTAAATTTGGTCTAATCTATTTACTTCCAAGAATTCATGATTTTACATGTGAAGACCTTTATGAGCACTTGAAGTAGTTCAATGTGGTATGCTCCACAATGAAACCTTAAGGTATTTTAGAATACCATATCAAATTGAGAGCCTTTCCTTTGTCCCTTATTAATGTAGCCAAGGATTGGTCTACAACTAGGTTTTGTCACCTACTGAAATGACATGAAACAACTCTTCTTAAAAAAATTCTTCCTTGCATCCAAAGCAGTTGCAATTAGAAAAGAGATATATTGAATTAGGCAATTGAGTGGTGAAACATTGTATGAGTATTAGGAAAGATTCAAGAAGTTAAGTGCAAGCTATCCTCATCACCAAATTAGTAAGCAGCTTCTAATCCAATATTTCTATAAAGGTCTTCTTCCTATAGATAAGAGCATGATTGATGCAACAAATGATAGCATATTAGTGGATAAAACTCCTATGGTAGCTAAGGATTTTATAGCCAACATGGTAGCAAACTCACCATAATTTGTCACTAAAATGATCCCTACTACTAGAAGTGTGCACGAGATGAGTTTTCCTATACAAATCAACAAAGAATTGAGCATAGGATAAGTGAATTAACCTCTCTAATAAAGCAAATGGCACTAAGACAACAATAATAATTATAAACCCCTCTTCTTACTAGACTTTGTGCCATATGTTCTTGTTAGTGTATATGCCCTAAAACTAATCATATTGGTGATTGTAATTTTGAATCATATTATTTTAATGGCAATTTCAATTATTATATTTATATATATTGTCTGCGTAATATATTCAATTATAATAATAACCTTAGAATAATTGTATTCTTAAATGTCCCTAGTCATCTATCATTGTGGATTAGGTTGCTTTGATATGTTAAAACTAGCATGTGTGAAGACTTATATGGGATATTAAGTTTACACATGAGTACAAGTTAGAAAACTTGTATACTGGACCGACCCATATTAAGAACACTACATGAATCATTATATGAGTGTCATAAGTGGTTCTTAGTGATCATTATTAATATGATCCTTTGACCTGAGATCACCTGAGATCACCAAGGTTCCCTACATGTGAGTTTCATATTTTGATACTATTCTATGTCACTAATGGTTAAGTGAATGCAAGGGTAGATATTGGATATGTCACATATCATGTGGAGGAGTTTGTGTGATCAAGATGGGATTTGTCCCTCCTATATAACAGGAGTAACATCTATGGGCCCCTTGATTAAGTAAAGTTGAGAAAATGCATGGCCATGCTCAGATGAATTGACATGAGATGTCGATTACATTTGTTTCAGCCAGCTTACTTAGGAATCAAGAAACCTTAAGATTGGGCTATACGGGAATGACACGGTCCATGTCTCGTGCTCAATCTAGATGTATAGGACAAAAGGATATAAGTGATGATCACGTGCAAAAGTTTAGTCAAATCACCAACTTTCTCATTACTTGGGTAACAATGATGTGTTGCTAGACATCAATCATTGTTTATGATCATTAATATGATTAATGGTCATTGCTAATGTAATGAGAGCCTATAGGGTCGCACACTTAGAGCCTAGTGAATTTGGAATTAATGGACCAAATTGTTTAGGCTTAATATTTGGGAATTCATGTTATAATTATAAGACCCAATAGTAAGCCTATAATTGTACATGGAATAAAGCCCAAATAGGTTGGATTTTTCTATACACCTATTTAAATAGGCTTATTGGGTAATAATAGGATTACTATCATTATTCACGCACCCAAAAAAAAGGTATAGAAAAATCCTAGCACCTCTCCTTGACCAAAACCACTGAAGAGGCATAGCTAGCACTACGAGGTGTAAGGAGATCAATTCCAACCGGTGTGTGTAATGGACATTCATCGGTGATTCATGGGTTCGTGTGGATACCACAGAGGTGCAGCCACATAAATATTGTACTAGTGATCTGATCTTTTAGTTTCTATTCCGATTCATGATTTGGAGAGCAGATTGGATTGGAAAACGGACAGAAGCAGATTGGATTTGCTGTGTAGCGAACAGAAGATTTTTAGCTGAAAGGTATAAATCCTAATCCCTAATCTATGGCATTCTAAATTCACATGGATCCTTGGTGGAAATCGTGCAAAATTTTTATTCCACTGTGCATGTATGATGCACAATTTCCAGCAGTGGTATCAAAGCCGCTTGCAAATCCATAGATTAGTTTTCTGTGCTATGCATTTAAATCTGAATAATTCGTGTTTAATCAAATCATGCATGATGCAATTAGGGTTCTGGATCAATGTAATTCTGTATGTTGATGAATCGATTTTGATTAGATTAAAATTAGAATTGAAACATACATAATTAATGATTCAGTTTTAATGAGATTAAAAACTGGAAACGTAGCTGATGAAGGTTTCAATTTTAATGAGATTAAAATTCGAACAAAAAACATGTCTGATCGTATACATGTGATGTATGCATTCTGTTTCGTTTAATGAGATTAAATTAAATAAAAACATGGACTAATGTTTGAGTTAATATGGCGGAACATCAAGAAGTAGGATTTCGGAACAATTCTGGAATAAGGGTTCTTGATAAATTCTAATTTTGACCAATTGTTTTAATGGTTAATACAGAAATTGAAACATTCAAAATTTTCTAGATTTTGCCCAAAAGTCTTCAAAATTTTGAATGTAATATGCATGAAAAAATTTTGTAAGGGGGCTCCGCCCCCTCACCCCCGCGAGGGGCGGCCTCCCCTCGACCTCCGCCTGCTAACCGGTTAGCGGGACCGCCGTACTAACTCTGTGTAGCGTAATAATTGATAGCCTAAATCTAAGCTGCGTTTTAAAATCAATCTTTTCATAACCTTCTAATTTTAAACCAGTTAAAATTGGAAACAAGATCAATTTTAATGAATACCTATGGTTGTATGCTTACATGTGATGTTTGTTGCATGATGCAGAGTTATGGTCCTTACACCATAATGTATGGTTATCTTTCATTTATTGGTTTTGGTTAATTAAATACGGCCTACGTGTCGTGCCTTTCTCTATAAATTCTAGTTGTACATTCTTTCTCTCACCTTACTCCCCTCAAATGTAACTCGAGTTTTCTCCTTCATTATGTATTGTAAAGTTAGAATAGTTTCCTTTCAAATGTACAACATGTTTAAGCCTGGAGCTTGCTGCCATGGAGATAAGGAGCCAAAATTAATATGAGGACAACCGTGGAATATGCTTAAAAAAGATATCTTTACCCTAGGTTGACCTTTTGGTTTTCTCATTGGCTTGGGAAAACTAATGTAGTTGGGCCATAACTATGCACATTTATTTTATGCTTTATTGCATGCTTTATATTAGTGTATATGATATGTTAGATATAGCATGTATAGATGGCAAATAATGGTGAGATCTAAAATAGACATTTAAATCCCTCAATGCAAATATTAAGTCAGTAATAAAAGTGATGCCTTCCAATGAATGGCACTTGTCAAGGCCTTGATCAACATAAGGCAGGTTTGCCAAATCAAAGTGCCTAATTTATCTTGGTGAGACACGATAGGATAATAGTGATATCCAAATGCCAATAATTGGATTTTTGATTTAACTAGGCCATCTCAATAGGATTGGGGGCCTAGAGGCATGGAGTTGGGCTTAAGTCCATGAGATGGATTTGAACAAGTGTTGTTCACCTAACTATCCAATAGTTACATAAGATGTAATTGGCAAGGAGTTGCCTACCTAAATAGCCAAAACTTGAGTGATTAGCTAAAGCTGACTTAAGTCTAGGTGAAATATGGATCTTGGCCCACTAGAAAATCTCAAACGCTGCGATTTTCCAAAATAATAGTGAGGGCTATTATTTTGAGAAAAATAATGGGAGTATTATTTAATAAAAGACCTTATTAAATAAATAAAATACATGATTCTCGTTTTGCATATTTTTCTATTGTAGATAACCATGGCATCAAATGCATCAAATTTATCACTGCGATCTATCCTTGAGAAGGATAAACTGAATGGGATGAATTTTCTCGATTGGTATCGAAACTTGAGGATTGTCCTCAAGCATGAGAAAAAATAATATGTCCTAGAGCAACCTACTCCAGATGAGCCTACTACTAATGCTCCTCAAGCAGAAAAGGATACTTATAAGAAGCATCTAGAAGATGCTCTGGATGTTAGTTGTCTCATGCTTGCTACCATGAACTCTGAGCTTCAGAAGCAATATGAGAACATGGAGGCGTTCAATATGATTGATCACCTTAAACAGCTCTACCAAGAGCAAGCAAGACCTGAGAGATATGATGTATCTAAAGCATTGTTTTAGTGTAAGATGGCTGAAGGAACACCCGTTGCTACACATGTACTTAAAATGATTGGGTACATCAATAGCCTTGAAAGATTGGGTTTTCCTTTGCAGCAAGAATTGGCCATTGATATAGTTCTGCAATCGTTGCCTGAGAGCTATAGTCAATTCGTCATGAATTATAACATGAACGAAATTGATAAGACTTTGCCTGAACTGCTTAACATGTTGAGAACTACTGAGCAGAACTTAAAAAAGTCCAAGCCTAATTCCATTATGATGGTTCAAAAGGGCAAAGGAAAGGGCAAGTCTAATGCTAACAATAAAAAGAAAAAGGACAAGACTGATGGAAAGTCCAAGTCAAGTTCCTCTGCACTAAAGCCCAAAGGTGGCGTGGCCAAGGAAGGACAATGCTTCCATTGTAAAGAACCAGAACATTGGAAGTGAAATTGCAAGATTTACTTGGAAGAGCTTAAGAAGCAAAAGGAAAGTGGGACTTCCAACTCAGGTATTTATGTTATAGAGGTTAATTTATCTACTTCTACATCTTGGGCATTAGATACTGGATGTGGTACTCACATTTGTGTAAATGTGCAGGATCTTAAAGAAAGTAGATCATTAGCCAAAGGTGAAGTGGACCTGCGCGTTGGAAATGGAGCAAGAGTTGTTGCATTAGCTGTAGGGACTTATTATTTATCTTTACCTAGTGGATTAGTTTTAGAATTGGACAATTATTATTTTGTGCCTACTATTAGTAGAAATTTGATTTCTGTTTCTTGTTTAGACAAGAAAGGTTTTTCATTTATAATAAAGGACAAATGTTGCTCTATTTATTTCAATGAAATGTTTTATGGCAGTGCACAATTAATGAATGGTCTTTATATTCTGGACCTTGAAAATCCAATCTATAACATAAACATAAAGAAGGTCAAAACTAATGATTCAAATCCAACCTATCTTTGGCATTGTCGTTTAGGCCATATAAATGAGACACGCATCTCCAAACTTCATAAGCATGGATTTTTGGACTCATTTGATTTCGAATCATATGAGGTATGTGAGTCATGTTTATTATGTAAGATGATTAAAGCCCCTTTTACTAGGAAAGGTGAAAGGGCTAGTGATTTATTGGGCCTTATACATAGTGATGTATGTGGACCTTTAAACACATAAGCTAAAGGAGGTTATCAGTACTTCATTACTTTTACTGATGATTTCAGTAGATATGGTTACGTGTTTCTTATAAAACACAAGTTTGAATCTTTTGAAAAGTTCAAAGAGTTCAAAAATGAAGTACAAAACTAACTTGGTAAAAGTATTAAAGCACTTCGATCAGATCGAGGTGGTGAATACTTAGACCGAGAGTTCCTTAATCATCTAAAGGAGTGTGGCATTGTATCACAACTCACTCCACCAGGAACACCTCAATGGAATGGTGTTTCTGAAAGGAGGAATCAAACTTTGTTAGACATGGTTCAATCAATGATAAGTCAGGCTAACCTTCCAAATTCCTTCTGAGGACATGCTCTAGAGACTGCAACTTTCACACTAAATCGTGTTCCGTCAAAATCAGTTCAAAAGACACCATATGAGATATGGACTGGGAAACGTCCTAGTTTATCTTTTATGAAGATTTAGGGCTGCGAAGCTTACGTAAGACGTCAGGCTTCTGATAAACTTAGACTCAAATTTGATAAATATTTTTCGTTGGGTATCCTAAGGAAACAAAAGGATATTATTTCTATAATCCAATCGAGTAAAAAGTGTTTATTGCTCGAACTGGTATTTTTCTAGAGAGAGAATTTATCTCTAAAAGAATCAGTGGGAGAAGAATAAAACTTGAAGAAATTCAAGATCAACGAGAAAACATTGAACTTGAGATGGAACCTGAGCTGGTTCCATAAACAATTGTGGAAGAACCTGCTCATGTAATACAGAACCCACATAGATCTAGTAGGATACGTCATGAGCCCGAGAGATATGGTTTTCTCGTGACTCATCACGGTGATGTGTTGCTCATGAACCAAGATGAGCCCACAACCTACCAAGAGGCTATGATGGGACCAGATTTTGAGAAATGGCTAGAAGTTATGAAATCAGAGATGGACTCCATGTATTCAAATTAAGTTTGGACTTTGGTTGATCCACCTGAAGGGGTAAAACCCATTGGGTGCAAATGGGTTTTCAAAAAGAAAACTGACATGGATGGTAATGTGTGTACCTTTAAGGGATGATTGGTTGCAAAAGGTTTCAAACAAATCCATGGTATTGACTATGATGAGACTTTTTCTCCAATTGTCATGCTTAAATCCATCAGGATTCTTCTAGCTATAGCAGCATATTATGATTATGAAATCTGGCAAATGGATGTCAAAACTACTTTCCTTAATGGAAATCTTCTTGAGGATGTGTACATGACACAACCTGAAGGTTTTGTAAATCCTGTAAATGCTGAAAAAGTTTGCAAATTGCAACGATCCATTTATGGGTTGAAGCAAGCTTCTCGGAGTTGGAATCTTCGTTTCGATGATGCAATCAAAGAGTTTAGTTTCATTAAAAATGAAGATGAACCCCGTGTATACAAGAAGGTTAGTGGGAGCACAATAGTCTTTCTGGTGTTGTATGTAGATGACATATTACTCATTGGAAATGACATTCCTACACTACAGTCTGTAAAAACTTGGTTAGGAAATTATTTTTCTATGAAAGACTTAGGTGAGGCTTCCATGTATTAGGTATCAAGATCTATAGAGATAGATCGAGAAAATTGCTTGGCCTAAGTCAGAGTACATACATTGACAAGGTGCTAAAAAGGTTTAGCATGCAAGATTCTAAAAAAGGATTCTTGCCGATGTCACATGGCATAAGTCTCTCAAAAACTTAATGTCCTTCCATAGAGTATGAGAGACAGCACATGAGTAAGATCCCTTATGCATCTGCGATTAGGTCTATCATGTATGCTATGTTATGTACTCGTCCTGATGTCTCGTATGCTTTAAGCATGACGAGTAGATACCAATCAAATCCTAGTGAAAGTCACTGGACAGCTGTCAAGAATATTCTTAAGTACTTAAGAAGAACTAAAGATATGTTTTTTATTTATGGAGGAGAGGAAGAGATCATTGTAAATGGTTACACTGATGTTAGCTTCCAAATCGATAAAGATGACTTCAGGTCGCAGTCAGGTTATGTATTTTGCCTTAATAGTGGCGCTGTGACCTGGAAGAGTTCAAAGCAAGGGACAGTGGCTGATTCTACAACAGAAGCTGAATACATTGCAGCATCAGATGCCGCAAAAGAGGCTGTTTGGATTAAGAAGTTTATCAATGAACTTGGAGTTATTCCTAGCATTGCTGACCCAGTAGAGCTCTATTGTGACAATAATGGAGCCATTGCGCAAGCCAAGGAACCTAGATCTCACCAGAAATCCAAACATATACTCCGGCGCTATCATCTCATAAGAGATATTATTGACAAAAATGATGTCAGGATATGCAGAATACCGACTGATGATAATGTCGCTGATCCATTGACAAAAGCCCTAACGCAGCAAAAGCATGATAGTCATATGAGATCCATAGGTATTAGATACATGGATGATTGGCTTTAGTGCAAGTGGGAGATTGTTAGTGTATATGCCCTAAAACCAATCATATTGGTGATTGTAATTTTGAATCATGTTATTTTAATGGCAATTTTAATTATTATATTTATATATATTGTCTGTATAATATATTCAATTATAATAATAACCTTAGAATAATTGTATTCTTAAATGTCCCTAGTCATATATCATTGTGGATTAGGTTGCTTTGATATGTTAAAACTAGCATGTGTGAAGACTTATATGGGATATTAAGTTTACACATGAGTATAAGTTAGAGAACTTGTATACTAGACCGACCCATATTAAGAACACTACATGAATCATTATATGAGTGTCATAAGTGGTTCTTAGTGATCATTATTAATATGGTCCTTTGACCTGAGATCACCAAGGTTCCCTACATGTGAGTTTCATATTTTGATACTATTCTATGTCACTAACGGTTAAGTGAATGCAAGGGTAGATATTGGATATGTCACATATCATGCGGAGGGGTTTGTGTGATCAAGATGGGATTTGTCCCTCCTATATAACAGCAGTAACATTTATGGGCCCCTTGATTAAGTAAAGCTGAGAAAATGCATGGCCATGCTCAGATGAATTAACATGAGATGTCGATTACATTTGTTTCAGTCAGCTTACTTAGGAATCAAGAAACCTTAAGATTGGGCTATACGGGAATGACACGGTCTATGTCTCGTGCTTAATCTAGAGGTATAGGACAAAAGAATATAAGTGATGATCACGTGCAAAGGTTTAGTCAAATCACCGACTTTCTCATTACTTGGGTAACAATGATATGTTGCTAGACACCAATCATTGTTTATGATCATTAATATGATTAATGGTCATTGCTAACTTAATGAGAGCTTGTAGGGTCGTACACTTAGAGCCTAGTGAATTTGGAATTAATGGACCAAATTGTTTAGGCTTAATATTTGGGAATTCATGTTATAATTATAAGGCCCAATAGTAAGCCTATAATTGTACATGGAATAAAGCCCAAATAGGTTAGGTTTTTATATGCACCTATTTAAATAGGCTTATTGGGTAATAATAGGATTACTATCATTATTCACGCACCCAAAAAAAAAGTATAGAAAAACCCTAGCACCTCTCCTTGACCAAAACCCCTGAAGAGGTGTAGCTAGCACTATGAGGTGTAAGGAGATCAATTCCAACCAGTGTGCGTAGTGGACATTCATCGGTGATTCATGGGTTCGTGTGGATACCACAGAGGTGCAACCACATAAACGTTGTACTGGTGATCTGATCTTTTAGTTTCTATTCCGGTTCGTGATTTGGAGAGCAGCTTGGATTGGAAAACGGATAGAAGCATATCGGATTTGCTATGTAGCGGACAGAAGATTTTTGGCCGAAAGGTATAAACCCTAATCCCTAATCTATGGCGTTCTAAATTCGCATGGATCCTTGGTAAAAATTGTACAAAATTTTTATTCCACTGTGCATGTATGATGAGCAATTTCCAGCAGTTCTTGCCTAACTCACCCTAATGATGTGTGTCCAACGTTACAAAAAGATGATTGTTGCTAGCAAGCCTATGTAGCAATAGCTTTCCTTGGAAAACCACAATACCAATAACAAAACCAATACTAACATCAATCACAATAGCCTAATATATGATCCATACTCTAACTTCTCTAATCCTAGTTAGAGATATCATCTTAACTTTAAATATGGAAATGCACCAACCTAGTAGCCAATTAAACCAGCATAATACCCAACCAAACCTTTATTCTAGCAGTAACCTTCTAAGCTAATCCAACAATAGAAAAATTTTAAGAATTAGCAAGAAGCCTCCTCCTTATCTTCTTAACAATCCTTTAAAGATTTAATCAAGCAAATGATTGCCAATAACTAACAGAGAATAGAAGCTATAATACAAGATATACAAACACAGATTGACTAGCTAGCCTTTTCAATAAACGAGCTTAAATTCTAAAGTTTTGACAAATTGCTCTCCTAAATAATTCCTAACCTAAAAGGCAAGGTTTCTACCATTATGTTGAGAAATGGCAAAGCAATTCATGTTCCTAATAATCCTTAACCATTAGGTCTATAACACAAGGTAAAAGAACTAGTAAATGCTAAAAGTTTCATAGAAAGCTCCCTTCTAACAAACCAAAATTGGTGCAGAAACTAATAGAATATATAAGACCACTTTACTTCCTAAATAAAATCATACAATCTAAAAAAAATAAAAGAAATTGAAAGAGATAGAAAGATTCTAGAGACTTTTAGGAAAGTAGAAGTTAACATTTCCTTGCTAGATGTCATCAAGCGAATTCCTAAGTATGCAAAATTCCTTAAGGAGCTATGTACATGAGAAAAAAGGCATACAGTAATGAAAAAGTGAGCTTGGGATAAAGTGTATCAACCATCCTTCAACCAAACTTACCTTAGAAGTTTAAAGATCTAAGGACATTCAACATACCCTGCATTATAAGAAATATGTTGAAATCTTTGCATTCATAAGTAAATAAAGCAGTATTGTTCCATAAGATCTAGAATTTGATATTCAAAAAGAAATCCAGAAGATCTAGAATTTGATGTTCAAGAAGAAATTTAACTTACAGAAGTGGTTTCTACTAAAAAATTGATACCTTCTATAATCTAGCCACTAACATTAAAGCTTAAACCTCTCCTAGATCATTTAAAATCCACATTCTTAGAAGAAAATGAGAAGCTACCTATTATTATAGCATAGAATCTATAACTTGAGGAAAAAAAAAGTTGTTACAAATTTTAAGAACTTATAAGCATAGTGGACACTTGCAAACATTCCTGGTATTAGCCCTTCCATTTGCATACATCGGATTTTATTAGAAGAAGGAGCTAAACTAGTGAGATAGCCTCAAAGAAGACATAACCCCTTTATTTTAGATATGGCGAAGAAGGAGATTTCCAAGCTTTTAGAAGTTAGTATTATTTATCCCATTTTTTGACAGCAAATAAGTGAGTCCAATACAAGTTATCTTAAGAAAACTAGCTTGACAATTGTGAAAAACCAGAATAATGAATTACTTTACACTAGAATTAAAAATAATTAGAGAGTGTGCATTAATTATAGGAAGCTGAAACAAATAACTAAAAAAATCACTTCCTATTACCATTCATTGATCAAATGTTAGACAGATTGGCAGGAACTTTCCATTATTGCCTCCTAAATGGCTATATTGGTTACTTTCAGATTATATTCTTCTAAAAGACTAAGAAAAGAAAATATTAATATGTCCTTTTGGCACTTTTGCTTATAGGAGGATGTTCTTTAACTTATACAATACATGTGGTACATTCCAAAGGTATATGCTGAGCATTTATTTTTAATTTTTTAAAAAATTGCATAGAAGCATTCATGGATGATTTTTCTATTTATGGTTCCTTTTTTTTATGTATGCTTAGATTATCTCTCTAGGTTGTTAGATAAATGTATTGAAACTAATCTTGTGTTGAATTTTAAAAAATGTCATTTTATGGTAGAGCATGAGATAGCTTTAGGACATATAATGAATAGCAAGGGCATTGAAATTGATCTTGCTAAAATTGATGTGTCATATCCTAAAATTTAAGTTCCATAAATTTCAATACTTATGAATAATTATTCATTTATTTAAATAATATTGATTTTAAAATTATTTTTTGGATTAAAGAATTTTGAAATATTAAAATAATACTGATAATAATAATTAAATTGTACTTATTTTTGCATGGTCATAACTAATTCAAGGTTTGTTTGAATAATCTAGTAAAGAATTTCTTGTAAAGTTGAAAATAATTTTACTAATCATGGGTATAATATTTTAGGAAATAGTTTGATTATATTCAAGAAATTATTTTGGGAATTGAGGGAGAATCAAAATATCTATTTTAGAGTTTCCAATTTTATTAAGTTATTATTTTTATGTATGTGGAGGGAAGGATTAAAAATTACATGAAATGAAATTTTAAATAGAATAAGTTTCATAAAAGAAAATATAGTTTAAAATATATAAGAAGTATTATAGTATTGCCCATAATTTCTTATTACTTCTTTTCTCTTCCCCTTATTTTATTAATATTTTTTTGTTTCTAATTTTCTTTCTTTTCATGCCAATACACTGTGCAAAACCAACTTTTTTTCTTTATTTTTTAGCATGTTTTCTTGGTTTTTCTTTTGAATATAGCCTTCTTTCTCCTTTTCTTTATTTTCTAGTTGTCTCTCTTAGCTTCTTTTTCTCCTCCTATCACTTCTACTTGCTTCTTATTACTTCTCCCTGGTTTCATTTGGTATTCTCCCTTTTTATCTCTCGGTCTCACTACTGGTCTCATCATGTAAAGTTACTGCTACTAACTTTTAATTTTTTCTATGTTCGAATACTATAGATTTTGGTGGTGAGCTTTGGAAACCTCTCCTTCTTTCTTTTACCAATTTTCCCTTTTCTTCTTCTTTCCAATAGACTCACCTCACCACCATTTAGCTTCCTCTCCTCACAGCCAGTTGTTAACATTATAGGTGCTTGGAGAAAAGGATGTAGCTCACAATATTGGATTGTGAAAGAGATTGAATAGTTCACCTTGAGCCATTAGTGATAGGACTTGCTTCTAGTGCTAGTGAATTGCTATTAAACTCCATAGGTGATGATAAGAGCTTGTGCACTTCCAGTTTTCATTTTTATATTTCCTAAAGTGAGAGCTTTAAAGAAACATTCATCTATGTATTGTTCATATTCAGATTAGTATTTAGCGAAATAAATTTTTTTAAAATAATAAAATAAGATAAGTTATAAAGAGTATCATATGATATTATTTAGATAAATTTTTGTAAGAACCAAAAAAACCCTTTTATGGGTGTTATAAATATATATAGAAATAACTTAGAAAAATAAAAGTTCAATGATACCATATGAGGAAAATATGCTTTTTATATTGTGAAATAGTAGAGCAATAAGAATAAGATAACATTGAAGCTACATGTTTTAATATCTTGGAAAGTTCATTTATGATCTATGAAAAACTTCTAAACCCTGGTGATAATTTTACTGTATATGAAAAGTAGTAATATTAAATAATAGTGTAAGGTAAATAAATACTTTGGATAGCATTAAAACTTACTACTTCCATTTGTATGGCTTAAATCCTAAGAGAGAATAACAATATGGTTATAATAATTGTACACTATGGTAACTCTCTGATTCATGTATCAACCTTGGGAAAAGAGTAAAGTATGATATAAGATGTTAAGATATGAAAATATTGTGGTTAGAACTTGAAGAAATCTTTAGGAGGAAATATATATGTATATATATAATCATTTTTATCTATATAATTAATATTGTAAATTACTAAATAAGGATAAGAGAAAAGATGATTACGAGTGTTATAGGATTTCTTAGAAAGTGAAAGGTACTTATGGATATCTTGGAACTTTATAAAGTAAATGGATACCTTTATCAAGTGAGTATATATCTTACCACTATTTTTATTTTAATAAAAAGATAATTTGAATATGGTGAATTATATTCTTCCTCTTGATAGTACATATTTCAAAGTCACACTTTGTCTATACTTATATATAAACTCAATTCTTGAGTAGTTAGCTGTTAAGTGATTGCTAGCTAATTAGAGTGCGCAGTGAAAGCATGATGATATTATTAATGATCATTGAATACTTATGATTGAACTATTTGTCACTTGTATACTAGATATGATAATGTGAAATATGATTTAAGAGTTGAGCTCTCATGTATATACGATCTATACATCCTACCATAGATGGCATTAAAATTATGAATTGTGTTAAAGTAGTGATATTAGGAACAATGAATCGTATTGGAATGATACTCTAAAAGCTAGTTGAAAAATTCTTGGCTAATAATTGTGAAGGATAGAAAACCAATCCGAAAGCCAAATGGAAAATTTTTGATAAATAGTTATGGAAGAAATAAAATTGATATGAGAGTCAAATGAGCAATTCCTAATGTTCAGTTAAGAACAATAGAGAACTGACCTAAAATAAAAAAGGTGACTATATGTGTGCTAATTATAGCTAGATGTATGGTACGTTGTGATGTTGGAATCTTGTTTGTGTTTGAATATTATTATTTAACATGATTGCAAAGATTCAATGTGATTGTAGTGATTTGTTTGTATTTGAGCTTTAATAGCTATTTGTGAATGTGATTTCTACCTGAAATGGGTAATATATAATATTGGGTTCTAACAAATAGTTGAGACTCTTATGTTAGTGATGCGAGAAATAGAGTTTGAATCATTTAGATTATGATTTCATATATTTCGAAGATCCAAGAATTAGGTTTGTTAGTATATAATTAATGTGTAAATATTATATATAAAACTGATCACCTATAAAATAAAGGTAGATATATACTCACTGAGTTCTCATAACTCATTCTATTTTATTTCAATGTTTTTAGGTTAAAATTGGAACTTGATGCATCCATGGAGAAACAAGACCACCATAGGAAAGGATTTAACAGTTGGGGATTGTCTTAAATTAGGATCAACATTTAAAATAGAGTTATGGCTGATTCAACAGTGGTTATTTTAAACTTGTATTCATGTATTTGTCTTGAGATTTGTGTTATATGATGTATGTATAGGATTCTGTTGTATCTAAAATAAACAAATATGGTATATTAAGGTGTGTAACCCTCAAGAAGTATTCAAAAATAAGGAAAACTTTGTTCATTTTTTTCATAAAATTTTAAAATAAAATTTAAGTTCCCTTAGAATTTGGAAACCTCTATTAGATAGAAAGAGTGAAAATTTGTCAAGGCTTGTAGAAACTGATAATGAGATCCATGTCAATCATGATCAAAAGTGGGTGATTATTATTTTATCTTACCTCACCTGTGTGTGGGAAGTGCATTCTTTTATTGGTCATGCAGGTTTCTATAGGCACTTTATTAAAGATTTTAGTAAGATTGCCCTTCTATCATCCAAGTTGCTCTAAAAAAAGGCTGAATTTAACTTTAATCAATATTGTAAGGAGGCTTTTGATAAGTTGAAGCAAGCTCTTACCACCATTCCTATCATTCAACCACCAACTTGGGATTTACCATTTAAGTTAATGTGTGATGTATTAAATTATGCAATTGGTGCTATTCTTGCACAAAGAGTGGGAAAAAATCACATGTGATTTATCATGCTTAAAAAACTTTAGATGTTGCCTAAGCTAACTACACCATAATAGAAAAAGAACTTTTAGCTATTATTTATGCTATAGACAAATTTAAATCATATTTGCTTGGTTCTAAAGTGGCTATGCTTTTTTATCATGCAACTTAGAAGTTCCTTTTAAAGAACTCAAGATAAAAACCCTATTTAATTAGATAGATGTTAGTTTTGCAAGAGTATGATATTGAGATTATAGATAGGAGTGAAGTTAAAATTTTAATTGTAGATCATTTAAGTAAAATTCCAAGAGTTGTAGACACTCTTTCTATCCATGACGCCATTCTAGATAAATAACTTTTTTAGTTGCTAGGTAAGGATCCTTAGTTTGCTAATTTAGTAAAATATTTGGTTATTAATGAGATGCCTGCATATGCTAAAAGAATTTAGATTGATAAGTTCAAAAGATAGGCTAAATATTATATGTGGGATGATCCTTACTTATGGATATTTTATGTTGATCAAATAATTAAGAGATGTATACATGATTTTGAGTTTCATTCCATACTTATATTTTGTCATTCTCATGCTTATAGAAGTCACTTTAAATCTAAAAGAATAGCAAGAAAAGTACTTAAGCTTAGTTTTTATTAGCCTACTTTGTTCCATGATGTTAACATATTCTATAAAAATTATGAATAATATAAAAAAAACATGGAATTTAACTTGTAAACATAAGATACCTCAGTTTCTATGCCTTTTATGAAGTTTTTTATGTATAGGGCATTGATTTTATAAGTCCTTTTCTATCATCTTTTGGCTTTATTTACATTCTTCTTATTATTGTTTATGTGTCTAAGTAGGTAAAAGCTAAAGCCACTAAAATTAATGATTCTAAAATTGTTGTAAATTTTGTCAAGTCTCATATTTTTAGCAAGCTTAGCATTCCATGTGCTCTGATAAGTGATCAAATGAATCATTTTTCTAATAGAGCACTTAAGACTTTGTTAAAGAAATATAAGGTTTTTCACAAAATTTCCACACCGCATTGTCCCTAAACAAATGGGCAAGCAAAAGTTTCCAATGGAGAAGTTAAATCAATTTTAGTGAAAACTATGAAGTTTAATGGAAAAGATTAGAGTATTAGATTAGATGATGCACTTTAAGCCTACAAGATAGCATGTAAAACTCCAATTGAGATGTCCCAATACTAAATTATTTTTGGAAAGTCATGTCATCTTTCGATGGAGTTAGAGCATAAAGCATTTTAGGCTATAAAAAGGTGCAACATGGATTTAAAGGCATGTAGAGAGGAAAGAAAATTACAATTGTAGGAATTGAAGTAACTTAGACTTGAAGTTTATGAGAATTCTAAGCCTTATAAAGAGAAAACAAAGGCATTCCATTATAAGTTCATTTTTAAAACAAATTTTGAGATTGGCAAAAAAAATTTACTATTTAATTCGAGGCTTAAATTGATGCTAGGCAAACTCTATTCCTATTGGAATGAATCTTTTGTTGTTACTAACATTTTTCTTTATAGTGTAGTTAAGATTAAGAGTTTAGAGAATAACAAAGTATTCAAGGCCAACAAGCATAAACTTAAACCATTCTATAAAGGTTTTTAAGAGCAAGAAGTGGAGACAATGAAGTTAAAAACCATGATTTATTCTTGATGAAGGATCTTGAGTTTAGTAAAAAATGTTAAAGAAAGACACTTCTTAGAAGGCAACCTAATCCATATTAAATTTGTTTTCTTTTATCCTTTTCTTTTATTTTTCTTGTCCTTTATCTTTCTTTATGTTTCTTGATGATGTTGATATGCTTTACACTGAAGACAATGTAAAATTTAAGTGTGGGGGAGACTTTTAGGATTTACTTTATGTTTTGTGTCTTCACTTAATACTTTTTAATGCTTTCAAAAAAAAAGAAAAATGTAAAAAAATTATGTTTTCCCTTATTTTTGAGTCCTTTTTGAGTTATTTTAGTTTCTTTCCATTGATGAATTCAATTGAAGTTAGATAGAATTCATAACATAATCAAATGAATGCTTTTACTTCTTGAAATTGATTAATGTAGTAATAAATTTTGAATTAGTAGATTGAACTTAACAACTTGACTTTCCTAGTGAGACCTTAAGACTTATGTTAAAAGTTTGTATTATTCTCTTTCCTTCTTATGTAATGTTCTTCCATGATTTGTTTTTCTAAAACTTGTTTTGATTCTTTTTTAGACTATATTTGCACATGCATGCATAAAAATTGACAAAGGTGTCCTTTTTTGTCTAAGCTAGAGCTAAATAGCTAACTAAGGTTTTTATGTTTGTTAGCCCCATTGAGCTTTAATTGCCTTTTTCTTTATTAATTAACCTATGAGTAATTTTTCAATGTAAAATATATGTCTTTACCTAACCTTAAGAATTAGTAAAGCATTTGAATTTTTGTAACATGGGGTCTTGAATAAGTATAGAAGTGTTAGAGTTTATGTGTTATGAAAAGTTATCAACTTTTAGGTTCAAAGGTTGATTAGAAAGAAAAAGGGAAAAGTGTTAAAAAAAGAAAGAAAAAGACAAAAAGAAGAAGAATAAAAAAGAGAGAAAAAGAATAACGCAAAATGAAATAAATGAAAAAAAAGAAGAAAAAAAATAAAGAAGTTAATAAGTGTTTGAATCTAAATTTTAGGTTATTATGTTGAGTTATAATTTTTCATCGTTAACTTATATTTTTTTATTCAAATGCTTTATTGATTTCTTTGAATTCTATCCTTTTATATTCCCATTTTTTTCCTTTCCTTTTTCCTTAACTACATTACAAACTTGAAAAAAGCCCTTTTAATTTATGTTGTGCATGTGATTTGAGTAATGAAAATTAGATTATTAGCAAGCTTATGACAAAGCAATTTCATGAAATAAACTTAAATGAAACACTTGCCCTAAATACTTGAGTGTTAGAGAGTGAATCTTGTGAGAATTAATCATATTGATCTACTTTATTTGAATAAAGTTGCTATTTTGGCTAGTTTCGAGTTTGGCAAAATTTTTCTTTATGATATGTTATATTTCTTACTGACTTTATTTGTCTTTTGCTTGTGGATTTGTGATTTTGAAGATTTTAAAAAGTAAAGTTTTTTATTTCTTAGTTTTTGATACAAAAGTTAAGTGTAGGAGAATTTGATTTGAAAAATATTTACTATATTATTTCATGTCTCTTAGTATGTTACATTTTCTTAGCTTCACAAAATTGGTCTTGTTTTATAATTTGAGTTTAGTTTTACAATGTTCTAAATTTATTTTATTAATGCTAGATTTTTACACTATTTCAAATTTCTAGCTATCTTAAGCTCTGGATATTGGTTTAGAGTGATATTTATACCATTGGAATGCTTAAAAAATACCTACAATTTTGCTATTTTTGGTCAAAGCCTAATTTAGACACTTGGATAGTCTTATTTAGTCGAGAAGTTGAAGGCCTTTTTAGTGTTTTAGGCTATATCTAGAGCTATAAAGATCCAGTTAATGTGAAGCCAATGCTCAAATCTTCCTAAGACCTAACTTTATAATTTTATGGTTATGATTTACCAAAATTATATTGTTTTAGTGCTCTTATATTATATGAAAGTTAAATTTATGAGATTTTACTACTATAACTCTTAGAGTTTATTACCTTGTCAAACTAGATTTTGGGCTTCTAGAAATTAGCAAGACCCATTCTTGTAATCCTAAGAGGCATAGAAACCAAGTCCAATAGGGTTTCAAAGGTATCAAGTCATATTAGAGGCAAGAACACAATTAGACTTTAGAGACTTTACATTTTACAAAATTCAGCAACACAATTTTCTTTCTTTCTTCTTCTAGTGTTATTATCCTTCATTAATGGAAAAGTAAATTTTTGGAGTTGATTCATGGATTTTAAGGCTCTTTCATTATGGATTATGAGATCCTAATTTGTAATGTTAAATTCTTTTAATTAATTTTCCTTGTTCCCTAATTCTTTATATTAATTTCTTAAAGTTGCATGTGTTGAATATTGATTTGGGATAATTAGTATTCATGCTTATAATTTCTAATCTTTTGCTATTTTGGTGTTGAATTGTGATTGGTTAATCACGGTTTTACACATAGAAGTAGAGGGTTGAAAGATTAATTTGGAGGTTTCTAATTTAATTTCTTAATTCAATTGAATTCTATCTTTAAATCAATTTCAATCTAACTTATGAATTATAGTGGTTGCTTAATTTAGCTAATCTTAATTGATTAAATCCTAGATAGTTATCTAGTGTAAGATTCATAAATTATTGTAGGGTTTCTTGATAATTCAAAGTTAAGAAATTAATTAGAATAGTTAATTCTTTGTGATCTTTGATTAATCCATTTTAAGAGTTATTAAATCGTTAAATTATTTATTTTATTATATTAGTTTCGTTTCTTTCTTACTATTTTACTTTGTGTTTTGCTTTGTTCAATATATTTATTTTAATTTTGAATCATAAACCCTTTAACTTTGATTCTATATTAATATTGTATATCGCATTCTATTTTCTACATTTTAAATCTGCTTCCATTGGTCTAACATTCTATTTGAGCTACATTTGTATTTTGTTTACATTGATTTCTTGCATTTTTAGTGGACAATAACTCAAACAATTATGTAATCATTAGGGGTGTAATCTAGTTTAACATTTTATATTACATTACTTTTAGCAAATCAGTATAATCTGATTTTGATGTAGTGTAGCCTACATGTCAATGACTTTAGGAACAAATAGAGTAAATATAAAAGATTGCCTCTATAAATGTATGAATTTTTTTTAATTTCAATGTGCTTGAAAAATTTTATTCTCTAGATGATTTGGGTTGTATTTTTCATATGTATAAATGTATGAATGTCTTACGTTCTAGGTACATAGCTAAAAATAAGCATAATTTGTGATGGTATGAAGTTCACTTAATGTTCTTGTGTGTATAGTTGTCATTAGATTGGCTAGTCATAGATCGAAAATGGATGCATGCTAATTGACAAAGCATTAAATATGAAATAAGGTTGATGAATTCATCAAATTTTTAATTGCTTATAGGAAGAAAGAATTTAATAGTGGCCTCATAAAGTGCTCCTACCTGAACTATTGTAATGTAAAGAAGGCAACAATTGTGCTTGTACAAAATCATCTTTTTGAGCATGGCATTAACTTTAGGTATATGTGATGGACATGACATAATGAAAGTGAATTAGGTAACGCATATATTGACTATAAAAAAGATAGTTTCGATGATTACTTAAATAATATGATGCATGATATTGTAAATAATTTTATTAAGTGACCACAACCATATGTCCTTGATAGCTTATTGAATAATGCAAAGAAATCATTGTATTTAGCTTGCACTAAATGTACATATTTATTTGCTATGTTGAGATTATTTAACTTGAGGGCAACAAATGGTTGGAGTGACAAAAGTTCATGGCTTCACTACAATTATTGAAACATATGCTTCTTAAAGATAATGTACTATAGGCTTGTACTAATAAGGCAAAAAAAATAATATGCTTAATAGGTATGGATTATAAGAAGATTTATGCCTATCCTAACGACTATATATTGTATTGAGAATAATATGAATCATAATATGAGTATCCAAAATGTAAGGCATCCCATTACAAATTGAAGAAGTATGACAACAACATCATGTAAGGGATTCTAGGTAAAGTGTTATGGTATCATCTTGTAATTCCAAGATTTAAATGCATGTTTGGTAATGCAAGAGATCCTAGCAACTTAGTGTGGCATATAAAATGAATGATTTCTAATAACAAGCTTTATCATTTAGTAATTTTTTCTTAATGGTAAATAATTAACACATTGTATCTTAAGTTCAATAGCGAAGCAACAAACCTTAGACTTGTATTATGTATTGATGGAATGAACTTTCACTATAATATGAGTAGCAAACATAGTACATAACCTATAATGTTAGTGACTTATAATCTCTCCCCTTTATTATATATAAAATGGAAGTTCATAAAGTTAGCATTGTTAATATGAAGGCCTAAGCACTGGAAAATGAATTATTTCTACTTGGCACCACTCATCTAAGATTTATATAGAATGAATTTCTGTTGGTGTTCAACACATACAAGTAAAAGTCTTTTAGATTACATGTTATGCTCTTTTGCATAATTAATGACTTCCTAACTTATAAAAACTTATTAGGGTATAGCTATAAAGGGCATAAAGCATGCCCTATTTCAGAAGATGGCACATGTTTTTATTAACTTAAACATTGGAAGAAAATAATATATCTCAGTTATAGGAAATTTCTGCCTTTGGGCCACAATCATCGTAGATTCAGAAAGGTTTTCAATAGTTTGCTAAATGAAGGAATGGCTTTGAAGCCCTTACATAAGGAAGAGCTTTATGAAAGAGAGAAAAATATTGATGTCATTTTTAGCAAACCTAATGCATTAACAAGTAGCAACACTTTATGAAAGAAAAGGTCCATATTCTTTGATCTTTTATACTAAAAGGACTTATTTGTCAAGTTAACATTGATGTCATGTATGTAAAGAAAAATATATGTAATAATGTGTTTGAAACATTTTTAAACATGTCAAGTAAGATAGAGGATGGAATTAAGGCCTAATTAAACTTACAAGAAATGGTCTTACAAGAGAAACTAACACTAGAAAAAATAGGTCAATGTTTATATTTGCCTCCAACATGTCATACCTTTGTGTAAAAGGAGAAAACAAATTTCTATAATTTTCTAAATAAGGTTAAGGTGCCACAAAGCTATTCTACTAACTTAAAAATCCTATTTTTAGGAAAGATCTAAAATTAATCAGCTTGAAGTCTCATAATTATCATACTTCAATACAATAATTTCCACAAATTGTTATTCAAGAAAAATTATATAAACATGTAAAACAAGCTACTATGAGACCTTGTTTCTTCTTTAATGCAATTAATGCCAACATTATTAACCTAAAGGAGTTGGATGACTTGCAGAGAGTTGTTACTATCACAATATGCCAACTTAAGATGATTTTCCACCATCATGGTATATTTGATTTTGCATTTGATAAGGGAGATAAGACTTTATAGACTAATTTACTCAAGGCGAATGTACTTTATGGAATGATATATGAAAATTTTAAAAAGGTATGTGTGCAACAAAAATAGGTCAGAAAAATATATTATTAAAGAGAACATTATCCAGGAAGTTGTCAAGTTTTGCACTAAATACTTGTTAAATGTAGACATTATCAAATTTCTTAACTCTTACCATGAAAGAGAAACTTCAAGAAAAAACTACATTAGGGACCTAAGTAGAGAGCATAAATTGTAAAGTGTAGGCATAAAGACACCTTTATGTCGTGTAAAACAATAAAAAAGTTAAGCCTTACATAGATGAACACATTGCTCTCACGAAAGAGCTCAATTATGGCAAAAGTGAGCATTGAATTCAAGCTAAATATAATCACTCATTTATCACGTGGTTTTGCAATTAGGTGGGTAGCATTATAAAGGAAATACTAAGTGTTGTTTTAAAGACTATAAGATGGTTAGCTAATAGGCCTCACATTAAGGTCATATCTTATCAATGATATGAAATCAATGGATATTCCTTTTATACAAAAAGATAAGATAAGAAAAGCACCATGAAAAACAATGGGGTCACTTTGGTAGCTTAGGTAATGTATATGTCTAGTGCTAAAGGTAAAAACCATATCTATGCAACAATGTTATATTACGTGGTCATTAAAGATATATGGGAACTCAACTACATCTAATTAAGAGAGCATATCTTTTGATGTAAGTGGATGGATAATAACAATAAGCTAGGATTCATGTTGATAGATTTTAGTACAGAGGATCATAAGGGGGAGCCATTCATTATGGCATCCCAAGCAAAACAAGATTTTACATGTCAAACCTATTTAATAGTAAAGGGTCTATAGTTCTTCAAGGGAAAATACAATTTGTTGGTGATGGAAAATGGAGAAGATATAGCCACTAATATTGAAAACACACTCTTTTATCATCAAAACTACCCCTAGTTAATCATGAAAGCAATTTTAAGGAGTTTTATGTGTGAAAAGATTATAGTGAGGGGATTTTAGTTGATGATCTTGTCAAATAAATTTCTTGCCATGAGTTTAAAGTACTAATATCCTCTATTTTGTAGTTATACTTCCAATATAATTACTTGCTTCTTAGTTTGTATTTTGTTAACAATTGATTAATGCAAGCCTTATATGAGAGATGTACATCAACACTAACTTAAATATACTCAAATAAAAAAAATATATACAATAAATTAGAAGCTAATTTTGCTTTCACCAATAAACCATTTCTTTGTGATCACTACAACTATCAAATTGTCATGTATTTATTTTGTTCCTTTGTAATTTGAAACAGTATGGTCATATGCCATTTAGTACTATAAATCTTGAGATATTAAATAATCCCATGTCCAAATTGTATGTAGTTATTATAATAGGAAATGTGACATCTTTCTTAACTAAGTTGATATATTGTACTTGTTAAATATGGGATTGTGTATTGTAATACAAAACGTACATTGGTGTTTATTTCACTTAGGGGGTTCTCAGTCGAAGCAAATGTATTTTAGATGGGGAGTAGTGTACAGAAGAAGGTAAGTGGGTGGAACAAAATGAGTCTTTTTAGAGGAAAAGTAATACAACTTGGTTATTTAACAAAATTGATATGGTATATATAACATTCCATGTCAAGTTAGAAAATAAACTAACATGGAAGTTTAATTTTCAACAACTATTGTTTAGAACCAATCAATGCCTTTAACTTTTTATTAGTGACTAGGTTACAAATTCACAACAAAATGATGATATTTTTTTATATATAGGAATCGACACTATTTTTCATTTTCACATCAATTAGTGAACTATTGTCATAAATTATATACAACATAACTCAATAAGATGTTAGTTGAGTTTTGATGTGTAATCCATTAAATAGCTTACATAAATCAACTATTTTGTAATAATGAGATAACATTGAAATATAAAGGGTGTGTCTTTTGATTTCTTCATTGCTTGTTTAGTCAAGGAAAAAGGTTATGGATTTTCTTCTATTTTGAGTTATATTAAAGGAACTTTATAGGTATATAATCTTTTCTATTTCTCCATTGCACTTTCCAAATGTATTGCTTTGATTTTTTTTGTTTGTAAAATGGGTCTATTTGTGGGGCATATTTGGATTCCTTTTGGCTAGCATAATTAGTGTGTGATCCTATAATATTCTTATCAATTTGAGGTTAAAAAGATTAAGTCATTCCTAATTTTATAATTTTGTTATAGTGTATGGTTCTGAGTACTATTTCCTTAAGTTCTATGTTCTTAAACTTTTGGTCCTTTATTTTATCATTGCCATGCTAATTAAGTCATTTAAGCTATTTTTTGAAATTAAATTATTTATTTCTTATAATTTTTTCTTGTTATAGCACACATTTAAGATATTATGACTTTTTATTTATTCCATTGAATGTCTTGTTGAATATTCTTTTCTAGATTGATCTATCTATACTATATGATGTTAGGCATTTAATATGTATTAGTGTTCACAAGTGTGTGAATACCAAATATTGATAAATTAATTTTAGTAAAAGTTAAAGAAGATTTATTTATTAGCATCACAATAACAACAATTGAGATTTCAATCAATAATGTTAGCTATTTCAAAAGGATCCGTGTTAATATATTAACACCTTGTATACATTCTATCATTGATCCTTTACCTTTGAATTTGAATTATAATACTTTGTTTCTAGCTGATAAATGATGATATTTATTTATGCAGACTTTTATGGTATTCACTAGCCTTGTTTCTATCATTGTCCCTACACATCTTGTAAGTTGTCCTAGACTCCCATTTCTTTACTGCTATCCTTAGCTATAGTTCTTTACTTTATATTTTTCCTTTACTTTATCATTAGTATTTCTTATCTTACATTTAGATAGGGATATCTAGGATTATACATCTAGTTACTTTAGAAAAAAAGCCCACATAACATGCTAATAACCTATAATTTATCTAATCAATGCAGAACATATATGGTCCACTACACATCATGAAGATGTGTTGCCTTTAAATCCTAGAGTACTAATTAAAAAGACCTAAAAATTCAAGGAGAAAGACTTAAATGAACGAACAAGAAAGCTAACAAGAAATGCTTAAATGAACAAAAAAAGTGATAAGATAAAATATTCAAATTATGGTATATTTGGCCATAATTCTAGATTACATTGGAAGCAGCTTACCAATGCAAGTGCAAGTTTAGTAAGACTACAACAAATTACAACGAAACCGGTAACCATAGAATCTAAGGCTATATCTATCACGACCTATTCTTGATCGTGACTAGTGTAGATCCCAATACTTGATTTCCAAAAATTTTAACATTATTCACTTTAATTTACCTAACAGTAATTTTTATATTTTTAAAGGAACTAGAAATTCACTTTAAATTTTGAAAAAAAATGGACAGACTCTCCTCTAGTTTGGGACACTTCCCAAGGGTCACATGCTCTATAATACAAAACATATATATATTCTCAAATACGACAGATATGATAGCATCATATACATATATAATACTACACAATTTACAACATATATATAGATACATGATTCCACACAACTAATACTGAATTATTATAAGCTTTAACTCATTTTTAGTCCTAATCCAACTGTCAAAATCCATTAACAAAGTGGTCTTGATTCTCCATGGATGCAATAAGCTCAAATATACTTATTTCAACTTGAAAACATTAAAAATAAATGGAGTGAGTTATGAGAATTTAGTGAGTATATATATATATCATTATCTTGCAAGAGATTAGCTTTATATATACATATATCTCAGTTACAAGTGAACTATGTATTAAATTAGAAAATAAAAATAATAATAGCAAACCTATTTTCTAGATTTTTGAAATATTCAAAACTAGGCCTCAGATTGAGGGTTCGCTTGCGTACAACTCAGATTTTATATCTCACACCACAATAAAAGCAATCTTAACTATTCACTAGTACATGATGTCTCGATTATATCACATACTACCCTTTTTGGGAAGTTATCACATTCACAAATAGTCATTAAGGTTTATTTATCATTGAAACCTTTTTTTCACATCAGGCCCTTACAATCATATCAACAATAGATCCAATCATAAATAGATTTCCAATATTATATCATCATCACAAGACAATATTAAAGCATATAATGATATAAATATATATTTATATAACAACATAATATATATTTATATATAACAACATTATCATGCTCCCTTGCATGGCCACAATATTGATTCATATCTTAATATAATACATTATAGTTCCTAACATACAAATCACAAGGGAAATTAAATCACAAGTATTCAAGAATCAATAATGCTCTTTAAGCATAGTTAATCCATATTCACAAACCAACATCCTTATAGTCATGATTACCATACTATAGTATTAGGCAACAATGATACCTTGTTATCTCTTTAGGGTTTTAAAATATAACACAACTAATTTTAATGAGATGGCCATAGGAATATGTATGTACATGTTAACAAACTAAGTTTCTTGACTATATATTAATCAAGCCCACCATTATAGCTATTAAAACTTAACTTAATAAGTAAATTCAATTCCATGAATGAATATATTTACAATCTAAATGTTGGAAGAGGAAATCATAAAATATACCATTTAATTAAGAAAAATAATATGTGACTTTTGTGGTAAGATATATATACTCACCTAGAAATGAACATTCATCTTAAAAATCCCCACTTATTCTGCTTTAATTATTTCTTTCTTCCTACTTCATATTTGCTCCCAAAAAGAAATATAGAGATTGTATTTCAAATTAGTTTCTAGAAGTATAACTCTTATGCTGTAGCAAGAAGAAATACAAAATATCTTAACATTACAGCTTGAAATCTTTAAAAATGTAATCAAACCACTTCATAATAGATTGCCATATGACATATTTTAATTCATCAAAAAGTTCCAATCAAAATAAAATAATACTCTATACAACTATCTTAAATGCCTTCATTTTTTGCAACAACAAGTAGCTAGAATACTAAAGTTTAAATTGAACAATAACAAAAATAATTTTGTTGTAAATGATACCACTAACCATTTGAGATAGTGCAATAATACAAACAGTTTGCCCTTGGCTAAGGTAACATAATTGATGAGAAAAATATTTACTGTTTTATTTTCCCTTATTTTAAGTCTCTTAGGTGTTGCATTTGCTAATCTCATTGATTAAGCCTTGTTTTATAAATTGTGGTCAATTTTACAATATTGTGAATTTATTCAATAAATGTTAGATTTTGACATTATTTCTATTTTTTAATCATATCTTGAGCTTTGGATGTTAGATTGAAGCAAACTTTATATTGCTGAAAAGCTAAAAGAAAGAACTATAACTTTTATATTTTGGTTTAAGCCTAGTTCAGGCATTTTGAAGGACATATGTGACTGGGAAGTTGAGGTCGTGTCTTTGTCCTAACTGAACCTACTTCTATATTTGGGCCATATCTAGAGCTATAATAGTTCAATTAACCTAAAATTAGTGCCTAAATTCTTAAAAGACATATACCTATAACTTTAATGTTTGTAATTTATCCAAATTGCATTGATTTCATGGTGAAAACCTAGTTGGAAGTCAAAATTGTAGGAATTCACTAATTTATCTATTGGATTTAATTGACTTGTAACAAATAAGCCTGGGCTTCTAAAAATTAGAAAGTCCTTATTATTATAATCTTAAGAGATTCCAATAGGGTTTTAGTTTAATTAGGTTAAATAAATAGAGGAGAGACTCATTAGACTTCAAATTTTACAAATTGTGGACAATTTAGCAAACATTGATTTTCTCTCTTTTCTTATTTTCTTGTTCTAAAGCCACGAAAGGTTAAAGACTCTTGGTTAATTCAAGGATTGTAAAGCTCTTCTCTTCAAGAATTATGAGATTTTGATTAGTAATGTTAATTTTCCTCCTTCTCCAATTGTTTATGCTACATTATTAAGATTGGTTATGTTAAATGCTAATTTGGTATAATTGGTACTCAATCTCATTATTTCTATTTTTTTGTTGTTCAAATGTGAAATTATGGTTGGTTAATCATGATTTTACATGTTGGGACCAAGGGTTAGGGGATTGCTTTAGTGGTATCTGATTTAATTTCCTAAATTAACTTAATTCTATCCTTAAATCAATCTTGATCTAGTTTAGGGGTTATAATGATTGCTTAATTCAACTAATCTTAATTAACCAAACTCTATATGTAATCTAGCATACAATTCATGGATTATTCCAAGGGTTCCAGGTAATCTAAAATTGAAAAATTAATTGGAACAATTAAATGTTTTGTGATCTAGGATTAATCCACATTAAGAGCTATCATATCCTTGAATCGGCTATTTTCATATATTGAATTCTTTCTATTTACTTAATATTTTGCTTTTATTCTATGCTTATTTATTTTATTATTGTCATTTTAATTTTGTGCAACCAAACCCCTTAATTTTGCATTGTATGTTTTGTATAATCTCTCATACAATATGCAGCATATTATTTCTGTTTTTATTACAACATTTTGTTTCATTTTATTTGCATTAGTTTCCTTCATTATCTTTGCATTAATAATTCACAATTGTGTAGATATTGTTAAGAACTCATTTAGAAAATATAAAATTAAAGGATCAATAGGGGTACGACCTAGTTGTAACCCTATACAGAATTATATTTTCAGCACACTAGTTTTAATCTAATTTTGGTGCATGGCGACGTGCATATCAAAATTTTGGCACTATTTCCAGGGGTCCTCTTGAATGTATCTTTTCCCACATATTTCTAATAGTATATTACCTAATTATTCAAGCATTTTGGTCAGTCATTGCACTTGTTAATTGTGTTTCCTGTATTTTATGATAATTCTCATTTTTCTGTGTTTCCTTGCATTCTTTTATCTTTTTTTATTTCTACATGTTCCTCCATCTCAATTTATCATATTTTATCATAACTAATAACATCAAACATTGAAATAGAGGTTTTTGGCCTTAGAAACTCGGTTTTACACAATTCTGCACTTATACCCCTTAATTTGGTATCTAGGTCTCACTAGTTTCAATTGAGCTAAAGTTTTTTATGGGAGCTAGATTTGATTTTTTTTCTCATCAAAATTCATAAGCTTTTAGTTTGTGAGGTGCCCTATTTTTTGGCCAAATTCCATAGTTTTTACCACTTTTCTAGTTTTTTTTTTAAGATTTTTATTGCATTTTTAGGTTCTGCATGGTTAAAGAAAACTTTCTATGGTGGTCCTATAATTTTTAAAAATTTCTGGATAAGTTAATTAGATATATTTAGGTTGATTTTTCATATTGCATTGTCATTTTTGTGTTTTTGTGTTCATATAGCTTTCCTAGTGTAGTGTTATGTAGTATTAATACATGATAAGGAAGAGTGCCATTGAATTACTTGAGTTTAATTCTGAAATTGATAGAACATTTCATTCTCTATGTAAGAATAAAAATAAAAGTAGTTCTAGCATTCTTATTCCCCCTTCTAACCCTTTAAACAATACTGCAACAATGAATAACAATAGGACTTTGAAAGAATTGGTTGCCCCTGATATTAGATACCAACCATTAAGCATCCAATATCTTGAATTAGATGTTGACTTTAAGCTAAAATCTAGTTTAATCCATCTACTTCCAAGATTTCATAATCTTGCAAGTGAGGATCCACATAACCATTTGAAGGAGTTTCATGTGATATGTTCAACAATGAAGCCACAAGGCATTTCAAATGACCATATCAAATTGAGGGCATTTCCTTTTCCGCTAGTTGATATAGCCAAGGACTAGCTATATTACTTGTAGCCAAGTTCTATTGTATGCTGGAATAAAATGAAAAGGCTATTTTTAAAGAAGTTTCCCCTGTATTTAGAGCTGCTACAATAAGAAAAGAGATTTGTGAAATCAGGCAAATGAGTGGTGAGACCTTATATAAATATTGGGAGTGATTTAAGAAGTTGTGTGCTAGCTGCTCATACCACCAAATCAATGAACAACTCCTTATCCAATATTTCTATGAAGGCTTGCTTCTAATCGATAAGAGTATGATTGATGCAGCAAGTGACGAAGCTTTAATAGATAAAACACCTATGGTAGCAAAAGATCTCATTGCAACTATGATAGCAAATTTACAATAGTTTGGAACCAAAATTATGGCTACGACAAGGGGTGTGAATAAACTCAATTTCACCTATTCTAACCAATAAAAATTAGAGAATAGAATAGATGAGTTAACTTCACTGGTAAGGTAATTAGCAATTGACTAGCAGTAGCAATTTCAAGCTTTTTTTCCAACAAAAGTTTGTGAAATTTGCTCCTTCGCAAATCATCCAACTGATTGTTGTCCAACCCCACAAGAAGAAGAGTGTCTTCCTTTTCTAGTATATACAGCAGCTATCTTTCTTAAAAAGCCACAATTTCAACAACAAAACCAATATTTGTACTAGCAACCCTAACTTAACCTATACTAGCAATAACATAATTAGTATTTTGGTTGGATAAATAACCAAAATTTTAGACATGACAGTAACTTAAACCAGAATCCTCCTACTTATACCAAAATGACAACAAATTCTATCCAACAACCAAAAGTAACTTGAAGCTCTTCTTAACCTCATTTGAAGATTTAGTTAAGCAACTAACAGCAAACAATCTCTAATTCCAATAGAGAATAGAAGCCACTATGATGAATTTGTAGACACAAATCAATTAAATGACTTCTTCACTAAGCAAGCTTAAGGCATAAATATTAAATCAACCTTCTTCAAGCAACGCAAGAAATAAGGAAGTGATGAATGCAATCATGCTAAGAAATGGCAAGCAAGTGGATAAACTAGAATCAAGCCATACACTAGAAGAAAATCAACCAGCAAGCCATCCTAAAAAGTAACTAACCAAAAATGAGACACTAACCAAAATAGAACCAATAGAAATAAGTAGAAGAGACAAACTAGAATTAACTAGAAAATGCAATAGCTAATCAACTAGTAGCTAATAAACCAGCAAAAGAAATTAAGCAAGGTGATAGTATGATAAATTCTTTCCCTAGATCCCCACACCCACTAATTTTCATTTTTCACCAAAAGAAAAATGAAGATAAGAATCAAATTTTAAAGTCCTTTAGAAAAGTAAAAGTTAGCATGCATTTACTATACTTGATAAAACAAGTTCCAAAGTATGCTAACTTCTTGAAAAATTTATGCATTAATAAAAGAAAATTTAGGGTGGATGAAAAAGTAAGTGTGGAGGCAAATGTGTTTGCAATAATCTAAAGAAAATTACCAAAAAAATGCAAAGATTAAAGCACATTTACCATTGCATGCATCATAAAAAAAACTAAAATATAGCATGCTATGTTAGACTTAGGAGCATCCATAAATGTCATGCCTCTTTCTATTTTTAATGCTTTGAATTTAGGAGTTTTGAAAGAAACAAGGATTGTTGTTCAATTAGCCAATAGATCTAACATTTATCCTTTAGGAGTTGTTTAAGATATTTTAGTGCAAGTTGATAGATTAATATTTCTAGCAGATTTTTACATCTTGAAGATGGAAAATAAGGATTCAAACATTCTTCCACCAATCATTCTTGGTGGGCTTTTTCTCAAGACAGCAAAAACTAGCATTAATGTTAGAGATGGAATATTAATTATGGAGTTTGATGGTGTTATAGCCAAGTTTGATATTTATAAGGATATGCATGACAACTCCATATCCTTTCTTAGCATTTTAGAAACTTTAGTGCATGATTTTCCTTATTTTGAGTCTGTAGTTTCTAATTTAAATGTTTCTATATCTAGTTCTGCTATTTCTGATTTTGTTATTTCCTATTCTAAATCATATGCTAATGTTATCTAAGATGAACTACTTGCTGAGTTTTCTAAATTATCTAAGATGTACTTGTAAAGATAGTAATTTTAAGTATTCCATTTGTGATGAAATTTTTGCATTTTTAAGTGAAAAAAAAGTTTTAGTTCCAAAATTACAAAAAAAAAAAAAGATAATGAGGATATTCCACCTTTAGGACAAAAAGAGTGTTTTTACATTGATTCTTCTCACCATTTTGTTGATCATATTGAATTTATTTTACTAGATGATTTTCAGCATTCAAGCAAAGATAAATTAAGAATAGCACTTTAAGAATTCATGGCGGATGATTCTACGTTCTAAATTACCTCTTTGATGGATTACCTAAAACATGGAAAATTCGAAGCAAATGAGGTAGCTATTCCTCATATAGATCCTAGGTAAAGAATTGAGCATGATGTCTAGCCAAAGACATTAAAGAAAGGCACTTTTTAGGAGGTAACCCAAGCTATTTAGATTTGCTTTCTCCTAGCCTTCTTTTTTTATTTTCTATATCCTTTATTCTTTTTGATGTTGTTCTTGATGATATTGATGTGCTTTATATTAAAGACAATGTAAAAATTTAAGTTTGGGGGGAGACTTTACGATTTACTTTATGCTTTGTGTTTTCATTCAATGCATTTCAATGTTTTAAAAAAAATAAAAAATGTGTTTTTCATTTGATTTTGAGTTATTTTGAGTCCTTTTTAGTTACTTTTCATAAATGGAGATTTACACTTTCATAAGTAGGATTCAATTGAAGTTAGATATGATTTATAACATGATTGAATGAATAATTTAACTTCTTAAAATTAATTGATGTAGTGATGGATTTTAAATTGATAGATTGTATTTGGTAGCATGACCTACCTTGTGAGATTTTGAGCCTTTCGTTGAAAATTTATACCATGATATTTCTTTCCTTCTTATTTCATGTTCTTCCATGATTTGTTTCTATAGAACTTACTTTGACTCTTTTTAAGATTACAATTTACACATGTATGCAAAAACATGATTAAGTATTTTCTTTCTTTCTTTTAAGCTAGAGCCATAAAGTCAACCTTGAAGTTTTTATCTTTGTTAAGTCCCCTTGAACTTTTATTATCTTTTCTTTGTGATTAACCTATGAGCATAATTCTCTAATGAAAAACAAATAACTTTACTTGACCTTAGAGACTAGTAGAGCATTGAAATGTTTGTAAAATGGGCTCTTGAATAAGTGTGAAGGTGTGTGAGTTTATGTGTTATGAAACATTATCATCAAAGATTGGTTGAAAAAGAAAATAAAATAAAATAAAGAGCAAATAAAAAAGATAAAAAAGATAAAAAATGAAAATAAAAAAGAGAAAGAAAAGTAAAAAAAAGGGCAAAAAGAGAATTAAAAAAAAGAATTGAATTATTAAAAATGAAAAAAAAAGAAAGCAAAGAAGTTGATGAGTGTCTAAATTTGAATTTGACTTAATGTGTTGAGTTATAATTGTTTATGATTTGCCCACATGTTATTAATTCAAGTGCTCTATTGATTTCTTTAGCTTCTAACCTTCTATATCCTTATTTTTCCTTACTTTTTCCCTAATCCTATTACAACCTTGAATAAAGTCCTTTTTATTTGTGTTGTGCATGTGATTTAAGTAATGGAGATTAGATGATCAACAAGCTTATTGTAAAAAATTTCATGGAATGAACTTGAGTGAAACACTAGCCTAAACACTTGAGAGTTAGAAAGTGAAGTTTGTGAGAATCTATCAATTTGATCTACTCTTTTTGAATGAAGTTGCTATGTTAATTAGTTCCAAATTTGTCAAGATTTTGCTTCATGATGTGTTATATTTCTTGCTAGCTTCTATTATTTTCTTGTTTATAGGTTTGCGATTTTGAAGTTTTTGAAAAGTAAAGTAAAGTCTTTTGTGTTTTAGTTTTAAATAAAATCTTATCTTGCTCGAGGACGTGCAAGGTATAAGTGTGAGAAATTTAATGAGAAAAATATATAATATTTTATTTTTTTTATTTTATATCTCTTAGGTGTTACATTTGCTTAATTTCATTGACTAAGCCTTGTTTTATAAATTGTAGTTAATTTTACAATATTGTGAATTTATTCGGTAAGTGTTGGATTTTCACACTATTTCTATTTTTCAATCATATCTTAGGCTTCGGATGTCAGATTGAAGCAAACTTTATATTTCTAGAAAGCTAAAAGAGAGAACTATAAATTTTATGCTTTGGTCCAAGTCTAGTTCAGGCGTTTTGAAAGACATATGTGGCTAGGAAGTTAAAGTCGTGTGTTTGTCCCAATTGATTGAGGTCGTGTGTTTGTCCCAATTGAACCTGCTTTTGTATTTTGGACATATCTAAAGATATAATAGTCTAATTAACCTAAAACCAGTGCCTAAATTCTCATAAGACATAGAAATACTACTTTGATGTTTGTGATTTATCCAAATTGCATTGATTTCATGGTCAAAATCTGGTTAAAATTTTGACCTATAAGAATTTAGTAATTTATCTGTTGGATTTAATTAACTTGTAACAAATAGGTTTGGGCTTCTGAAAATTAGAAAGTCCTTATTATTGTAATCCTAAGAGTCATACAATCCTAATCCAATAGGTTTTTAGCTTAATTAGATCAAATAAATAGAGGAGAAACTCATTCGACTTCAGATTTTACACATTATAGAGAATTCAATAAACATTGGTTTTCTCTCTTTTCTTTTTTTCTTATTCTCAAGTCATGGAAGGTTAAAGACTCTTAGTTAATTCAAAGATTGTAAAGCTTTTCTCTTCAAATATTATGAGATCTTAATTAGTAATATTGATTTTTTGCTATCAATTTTCCTCCTTTTCTGATTATTTATGCTGAATTATTGAGATTGCTTATGTTAAATGCTAATTTGGTATAATTAGCACTCAATCTCGTGATTTCTATTCTTTTGCTATTTGAATGTGAAATTATAGTTGGTTAATCATAGTTTTACATGTTAGGACAGAGGGTTAGGGGATTGCTTCAATGGTATCTGATTTAACTTCCTAAATTAACTGAATTCTATCCTTAAATCAATTTCGATCTAGTTTAAAGGTTATAACGATTGCTTAATTAAATTAATCTTAATTGACCAAACTCTAAATGGCAATCTAGCATAGGATTCATGGATTATTGCAGGGGTTCCAAGTAATCCAAAGTTGAAAAATCAATTAGAATAATCAAATGTTTTGTGATTTAGGATTAATCCACATTAAGAGTTACCATATCCTTGACTCAACTGCTTTCGTATATTGAATTCTTTCTATTTACTTACTATTTTTCTTCTATTTGTGCTTGTTTACTTTATTGTTATCATTTTAGTTTTACGCAACCAAACCCTCCTGATTCTATATTTTGTGTTTTGCATAATCTCTTATATAGCATACAACATATTGTTTCTATTTCTATTATAGCATTCTATTTCATTCTGTTTGCATTAGCTTCCTTCATCCTCTTTGCATTAATAAGTCACAATTGTGTAGATATTGTTAAGAACTCATTTAGAAAAGGTAAAATCAAAATATCACTAAGGATGCAACCTGATTGTGCCACTATACAGCATTATATTTTCAGACACCAATTTTAATCTAATTTTAGTGCATTATGACATGCATATCAAAAATAAATGCCATAAAACTTATTTCTTCTATATGATATTGATGATTTATAAGGCTAAACAAATAAATATAACCACAATATATCTAATTATTTCCCATTTCTAGAAAATCTTATTCCTTTCATTACTTTGTTAAACATGAAAACATGCCTACACCATAAGTATATAATCATAAAACTGCATATATCTTATATAAACATTTCTAACTTTTATAACTAGACATTTTTACCTCTCTTACAAGAACCTAACTTCTAAATTTTGAAGCCTTTTGTTAAATCATACACAAACACCATTATATTACCATAAGACATGACAAAAGCTTTTGCACTTTTATGACATATGCAAAATTATGAATCCTGCATGAAACTAAGGAACTCAACTCATACTTTAAGGTAGAGTATATTGTTTATGTGATATCTTCAGAAACATAACTTACTAGATATCTACTAGCTTAATGACTTGTATCCTTATACTCTTCTATATAAATGATCTTTATATAATTGTAAATTTCATTGCCTTTCTTATGACTTTGTTTCCAACTCATGCTTGCACAAGTATGAAGCACTTAAGCCATATCTTGTTGTTTATTACATCATTCAAGTTCATTGATCATGTCTTTTCATTTTACCTAACATTTCCACCTCCCAATCTAATCAATCTAATCTAAATCCTAATACAAGTAATAAATCCTTTCCAGTTTCAATGCATAACAAATCATTCCCACAAAATAAATTAACCCCTTATCCAAGGAACCTATCTTATAAATAGACATCTGCTAGTACCATCTTTGCACCTAAACATACTAATTTTCTTTAACACTACCATGGAGGTTTATGTTGCACTCTAGGTACATAACTAATTTCTATAGAGAATACCAAAAATGTTAAATTTAGAATATAAACACCTAACATAAGTTTTAAACTAAAATCTATGTCTTAGAAAATAAATTTATGCACTCATTTATCAAGACTCAACTTAAGTAGCAACAGGCAAAACTTAGAAATTAATAAAACCTTAAAAAATGAATAAAATAAAATTTAACTAACCCAAAAGCACATAAGTACCATATAAACAAGGCATTGTAAGGTGTAATAATAGATCCACCACCAAACTAGCATGTTTAGGTTCTTATTGATAGCACAAATCAATATCACCCTAATAGCACTGTGAATGCCATATTCCATGCCATGTTAAGTGCTAGCACTGGCTTCAAATGGCCCGCACACTCCTTTCTACATTTAGGTATCGCCATAATTAGGAAATAAGAAAGACAAGTTCTAGTTGGTGCACAATGGCTAGATTTTGCATATTCGATGTTCATAGTTTCTTTAGCTTGCTTCGACTTACTTGAGGATCCTTATGCAAGGAGGAGCTACGACAAAACAACAAGGGCCAACTATCGTGCCAATGATACCAGTAAATGAGGTGAATAGTACCAAACACGATAAACAACAACTTTGAACAAGGGCAATGGCATTGAAGAAGAGAGAAAAAGAAAGGAAAGAAAAAGAAGCCAATGGAAAGAAAAAAGAAAGAGAGCTATTACTAGTAAAAAGATAGAGAAGTGGGAAAAAAAAGAGAGGGAAGAGATAGAAAATGCTGAAAAAATGAGCTATAAGTTTTGCTATGGTGCTTCTCATGCTACAAAAGCTCACCCACATCACAAGATCTTAGCCTTCTTTTTTTTATTTAGAATTAATCCTAGCCATTAATTTATTTTAAAAATTCATTTTTATAAAATTGATTTTATTCAAAATCTCAACTCTATTATTTCTAATATTCCCTCTCTCTTTATATATATGTATGTAATAACTTGATAAATTTAGAAGTCCTAAAATAAACATTTTAACCTCCTTCAATTCCAAATATAATTTATCCAATACAAGCAATTAATTTCATAAATCTTTATACCTATAATTACTATTTTCAATTTATGAGAAAATCTTCATAAAAAATATTCAAACAAACCTTGAATCAATAATGGTCATATGAAAATAAATATAATTCAAATATTGTCACTTGTATTATGTTACCATTTTTAAAAATAAATTTGAAATCAAATATTAACTAAATAAAGAAAATAAATCTTCACAAATATTGAAATTTATAAAAACTTTATTTATTAACCTAAGGTATTGTAATATCATAACCTATAACAATAAGAACCAAAAGTTGTAAGAAGGACTACTTAAGCTACAACAAGAAGTTACCCCACAACTCTGTCAAGAAAAAAAAGGTGCAAATTAACAGCAAAAATCTAAAAAGAGGAAGAAAAAGAATTTAAGTATTATTTGTATTATATTTTGGTTTTTTAGCAGGACAAATATAATTATACTAATGTTTCTTATGGTATGTAAGGTATTGATGGAATACCTTTGGTACTTTTCACTTACAAGGGAAATCCATGTATTATTACAACAAGCTATGTCAATTGCTACTACAAGTGGGATGATCTTTTCTTAATAGTTAATCAATGATATCTTTTGAATGTTGTCTCTATTTAATTTGTCATGTCTTTTTGCTATGTCAATGCAATGGTTTTTCATTATGTCTTTTTATTGCCCCAATACAATACCCTTTTCTTACAATTTTATTCTAGCAACTTACAACTTCTTTATATTGGTATAACCATGGTTTGTGATTCCTCAACTATTCACAATGCAAGCATTTTAGTTGTATTAATGAAATGACCAATCATTTTGAAATTTCATTTTATATATATCAACATTATTTTGTTATTCACTTTCAACATGTAATTTAATTACCAATTCAAGAAATAAATGTTCAATATTGTGTTTATTTTCAAAATTAAATAATACAATTGATTCAAAATAAAACTTAACGAGTATTATTGAAACTTGAATGGACGTTAAAAGGTAAAAAGGATGTTTTCAAAATGTCTAACTTGCATTTATTCTCAAAGCTATGTGGTATAATTAATTTAAAATAAAAGATAATGAGTATTATTATAAATTAAGTGAAAGTTAGAGAGTAAAAAGTTTATTTTGAAAGTTTGGTAGTACAATTGATTCAAAAAAAATTAATGGGTATTATTGAAACTTGAGTAAAGTTAGAGGGTAAATATGAAGTTATAGGGTTATTTTAATCTGGTTAGCCACTTTAAAGCTCAATCAACATTCCATCTATCCATTTAGGATTTTTCTATTAAAAATAATGGATGATTTTTCAAAATATTTGATATTGTGTTTATTTTAAAAGGAAAAATGTAAATAACTCCCTTCAACTATAGGGTGGTTGGATTTTACTCCTTGCAACTATATAAAACCTGGATTTTATCCCCCATTGTTATTAAGTTAATGGAATCTATTAGAAAAATCATTACTATCATATTTAACTTATCGACGATTAAAAACCACCACTAAATAAAGAAATAAAGCATTGGTTTTAATCGTTGTTAAGTTTGCATAACCGTCACTAAGTGTATAGAACTACCGCTAAGTGTTACAGTCATCACTTGGTAATGACTGAGGATAAAATTCAAGTTTTATATAATTGCAAGAGGTAAAATTCAAGTTTTCATAGTTTAAGGAAGTAAAATCCAACCAGCCCATAGTTGAAATGAGTTATTTGCATTTTTCCCTATTTTAAATATCAGGTGATATGATTGATTCAAAAAAAAAGTTAGTGATTATTATTAAAATTTAAGTAAAAGTTAGAAGGTAAAAAGTATACCTTTAGTCTATGTATATTAATAATTCAAATAAACCTTTCAAACAAACTGAAAATTCAAAGTTTAAAAGTTTAAAATAAAGTTAAATAATATTAATTAAGAAAATAACTAATTGAAAATTTGATAAAGTAAAATTAATTTATTTTTATTACTTATAATGGTGATCGATGAAAATTAAATTGAAAATTTTTAAGAAATTATATTGACATTTTATATAGAAAATTAAAATACAAGATACATACAATCTATAGATAAAGTAAAATAGATTTATTTTTAGAATTTAATACATATGCAATTTTACCTATACATAATACTCACTCTTACCATTTGAAAACTTACACCAAAACAAGAAATACTACAAACATTATTATTTTCATCACAAACTAAATTATCCTTGTTAAAAAAGATATTTATGAAATTATATGGTTAAATTTAGTTAAATTTTATTGATAATTTTATCTCTCAATTTCATGACTCGCACAATTAGCACAATATTTGGCAATACTTAAAGGATATAATAATTACCACATTCATAATTTAGAGATTAAATATTACATTTATGTTTATAAAAATTTAAGGTGAATACCTTTTTAAGTTATAGCTTCTTATATAATATATTTTAACATATTTTTCAAAGAATTGCAATCATATATATATATATATATATATATATATATATATATATATATATATATATATATATATATATATATATATATATATATATATATATATATATATATATATATATTGTGTGCAATTACAACTTTATAATTCAGAGCTACATTAAGAAATTATTTTAAAAAAATTATATCTATACAAAAATTAAAAATTTTAGCAAAAAATCGAGAAAAGTATAAAAAATATTCCATAAAATTCATGTATATTGATACAAATTTTTTCTAATGGCATGACTTTTTGTTCCTAGTTGATATGATTATGTGTCCTTTCTTAATGCGGCTGAGAGAGAGAGAGAGAGAGAGGAAAAAAAAGAGAACTCTTAATTAAGGAGTGCAAAACTTCAGGCCCACATCGCTAAAGAAAACTCTTGAAAGTTGAAACTGTTTTCATACATTACAAAATTATTTATGTCAAAATGAAGATGAGAGAAGGAAAAGGAATCCAACGAGCATTAAATTAAAGATCCCAGTTAAATTTTTTTTTGACATTAAAGATAAAATTTTTATATTTGATTTAAAGTTTAAAAAATATTATCTAGAATGTAAATATTTATAGAAATATTTTTAATTTAATATTTTAAAAATATTCTTATAAAAAATATGAATATACTATATTTTATGATATAAAATATTTAATTGATATAAATAAATTATTTTACTTATAATTTTATTAGAATTTTATTACTATTAATAATTTATTTTATCACCATTTATTATCATTTATTATTATTAATCACTACTCATTACAATTAATCATTATTTATTACTACATTAATAATTCACATGGCATGACAATGGCCGTATTAGTTAAAAAGAAAAGAGAAAAAAAAATTGACTTATAAATTGATGGCTTAAGGTGTAACAATTTTAATTGATTATTTAATGACTTGCAAATAGCTTCAACGAATGCATTTAGGCTTCACGTTACCTTAGTCACTCAACAATGGTCAATTCATTAACTTGTTACCTTTGTAACAAGATGATTTGACTCGTAACCTATTAGTAGGGTGTAAATAAGTTAGGTCAAGTTAAATTTTATTCTAAGTAGACTATATTCACTTTCTAAATTATTAGCTTGAACTTAACCTGTTAGTCAATATAAGGTCAAAATTTAGACTCGGCTTAACCTATTAAAAAAGCTTGACTAGATTTGTTAATCTATTTAAAAGCTTCTTTATATAAATAGGCTTTCAAATTGTCCAATGATTAAAACTTTCTTAAAATTCAAAATTATTCGATAACTTAATTAAACTCATATACAAATATATATATATATATATATATATATATATATATATATATATATATATATATATATATGTGTGTGTGTGTGTGTGTGTGTGTGTGTATCAAAATATATTATACTATTTGTATGTATAATATATATAATATTTGTATAATATATATTATATTATTTATGAATATACTTATAATTAAATAAGTCGGCCTAATAGGCCTATAGATTAAGCCTAAAAAAAAAATCTTACCTATTTATCTAAATAGATCAATTTATTAGCCTAAACTTAATTTATATAGATAAATAGGTCAGATTAAAATAAGCCACAAGTAAGTTAGACTGTAAGTCTCTAATAGATCACCTGACTTACTTGCACCCCCACCTATTAGACCAAATTTATTTAGATTTATTTTTAATGAACCTAATTTTTACTAATTTAATCCGCACAAAATTCACAAACCCGAACATTTGCCTTGGGCACCACAGACCCAAGCACTCCCCTATTTACCACAAGTTAAATTTTGAGAAATTCTCAGTTATACTCATAATTGTATATAGGTGATCAATGACGAGAAGGATACATTGGCAAATAAAAGAGAAATAATGCTTTAATATATAATCAAATATAATTTTTTTTATGACTTAATGCACAGCGTTAAATACATTCAGGATGCAGGTGGACCGGGTTTTGAATTTATTAAAGCATATTACGATAAAGTTAATACATTGTTTCTCCCATTAAAGCATAAAACGAACGCCAAATCAAGACATTGGTCACAGACCTCCGCAGTTATATTTGGAATGTCCATTTGGATCACGGAACAGAACAGCCATAAATATGATGCACACAAACCTCACCAAGAATGAAGAATTCTCGAATAGCAATCCAGTCAGATAGTTCTGCGTTGTCAACCACACTAATCTTATCCTTCTCTGCTTCACATATTCATCCAATGCTGTTTCGATCTTCTTGGCCGAATTAAGCTCCCCACTTCTTTGAAGCAATGCCTGATCAACCTTCACTTTTGCCAAGCATCTCGCAAAAATAACGGCATCTTCAACGCATGCCGAACCACCCTGTCCAATGAATGGACCCATGACATGCATAGCATCTCCAGCTACTGTCACAGTTCCTTTCCAGAAACTTCTCAGTAGTATGTACCAAGGGGGACGATAACACAAGCGTGCCATGGAAATCGAATCCAGGTCGCTTTTTGCTATCATGTCTACCATATCTTGAGGGAAACCTTTGATGGATTCAATAGTTGCTTTCTGGATTAACTCTGTATCTTTCGAAACTCCTATACAAATAATTAAGAACTTTGTAATTAACTTTACCACCAAATTTTTAGTGAAAATTAAATGTAACTGATAAAAGACATTCTCATAGCAGAAACTGTACCGTTGAAGTTCCCTTTTCGGGTCACAAACCAATACACCAACTTGTCATTGATTGGAATTCTTCCAATTGCATCACGGGGTCCACTGACATGTACAAAATCAGTGCCAAAATCATGACCAGTTGGATATCTAGTAAAGCCTCTAACCTCCCATAATGAAGAAAGCTTTGGTGGTTGGAGACCTAGATATCCTGCAACAACTGAGCTAGCCCCATCACATCCAATCAAAATCTGTACATTATTGGTGATAAAAGATCAAATTTAATCAGTGATTCAAACTTTCAGCTACCTATTGAGATAAAATTAACAATTTTAAAATCTTTTCAAAAAACAACCTTGGCTGTTATGACTTTTCCGTTGTTAAGTTGAAGAACTGAGAATGAAGTCTTTGGGTCTAATTCAACTGACAGCACTTGGCAACCAAACCTTATTGTCCCAGAAGGCAAGCTTTCTGCTAAGGTGTTTATAAGATCAGATCTTCTTAAGCATCGTGTTTCCCAGGTCCTGTTATTTTCCGGAAATTCATTTTAGCGATACAGAAAATGTACAACCACTTATTTTCTGTTTACTATACTGCTTCATGAACCCAACTGAAATACAGAAGAACTCATACTGCCATTATCAAAATCTGTAGATGTTAGCTTACCCAAATATGAATTCTTGCTCTTTGCCAGTATCCAGCCATTTATGTCGAAATCTGAGTTTAACAATAACCAAAAGCTTAGAATGTTCTGACCTTGTATGAAATGTAAAAAATGCTCATAACAAAACGAGACAACGAGCAATATTCTGCTTTTTCTGAATTTTGAAACAATAAAGTAAAATGGGTCGTTTCCACCATAGTTCTAAATCACAGTTGTATTCATAGTTGTGGGGATACTCTAATTAACAAAATTGTGGAAAAATGTTACCCTTAAAAAGCATAATTGGGAAAATTTACAAATACTAAAGGTACTGCAGGAACCAGTATTATGACTGCAATAACTGTTGCAGCTCGCAATTTTAAGCTAAGAATTCTACTTTCTAGCATGAAACTGACATGACCCATAAATAAGTTTGTGCTATCTAAAATCAACATGCACTGAGTACTTCCAATTCTGGGCCAAAATAAAAAATGTACTTCGAATTCCTAAACATACCCTCTCAGAGGAAAAGCAGTTTGTCTGAGTTTTGAGGCAACACCAAGCTGTTCAAGAGCACACCAACCATTGGTCCTGACAGTGATGCCTGCTCCAGAAGCACGCAGAGAGTCTGATCTTTCAAATATCGAACTTCTTATGCCTTTTCTGTGTATGCTCACATCCATAAAATCACTCAAATTTTCAACAACTAGAATAAGAAAAAAAAATGGAAAAAGAAAGAGAAATCAGTTTGATTGGCTAAGAAAGATGAAAGAGAAGACCTGTGAAGAGCAAGGGCTGTAGCAAGGCCGCAAATGCCAGCACCAACTATTACAATTTCGATCTCCTCTGTTCCTTTTTCCATTGTTTGTTACTCAGCAGCTCAGCTTGCTTGCCATACCTTCTTTCTTACCTCAGCATCGTCACACGGTGGCTGATTGTGAGAAGACATTGGACTATTGCGCCCAAAAGAAAATGCATTCCCTCATACTAAATTAATATTAGGGCATATTTCGTTTGCTTTCAACAATAATCTACATTGAGTTTTTATTGGGTGGGTTTTTACCTAAGACGTATTCAGGACATCTACTCTTTTCTAGTTATTTGAAATTGATCGATATAATATTTTGTTGTTTGAACTTGCAACTTTTATAGAAAGAGCATTCTATGCTACATTGGTAGATGCTCTAATTTTGTTGCTGAATTGTATGCTTTATAGGATAATTTAATGTTGGTGCAAAACTACCATTTATTCTCTATTGTTATTGAACTTGGTGCCTTGTCTCTTATCAAAACTTTATCTAATGACTTAACTACCTGCTCTTTTCTGATGCCCACAGTTTAATAGAAGATTGCAAAAGATTTTTTTATTAATATGAGCTCACCTTTTATCAATCATGTCTACAGAGAACAAACTTTTTAGCAAATTTTTTGGCAAAAAATACTAATAGTGAATGTAATCAATGTAATATTTTGCAATCCCCCCAAAGGATCTTATCTGTTTCTTTTGTATGACTTAGCGGGTCATCATCTATCCAGACTTATTTTTGTATCTTAACTTCTCTTGGTTTGAATACATTTTCCTTTTTTACCCCCCCAAAAAAAAGCATTCTATGCTATAAACTCATGTATCACAAATCTAGGGAATTGATTTATTTGGCCTATTATTTGATGGCAAGATTCTCTTTCGTCATTATACTTTGTAAAAAAAATATTTTTTAACAATCGTAACTTGTATACATATATAAATTTTAAGTTTTTCTAAAAGTATAACATAAAAAGTGATGCAAAAAACACTTCTTGAAAAACATTCTCCTTGTGTTTTAAGTACATAACACTGATTAAACAAATTCCATAGAGACAATACTATTTGCTAAGAGTCCAAAATGCTAGAATACCTACTAATTCTCCATTGTTGGATGACAAATGGTCAATGCAAGATAGAGTACAACTTCATCAAGAAGCAATTTAATTCTTGAGGTTAAGGGTTCATTGAAGGATATGGCAATGTTAAAGTAAGAAATATAATAGCAAGGTAGTTTTGATAACGAGCAATTGTTGGGCTTGGTTAATTTTCTTATTATGATTATTATTATTTAATAATAACAAGAATAACAAATCACTTAAGGAATATGTGCAATGTTCTATATTTAAACTCAAAAGATTGAAAAAAAAATCATCAAAACAATATCAAATATGATTACATTTTTATAAAATCCAAGAGTTAATTTTCTTATACTTATTAAATAGTAAACTATATTTGCTTTTGATGTAAGGAGCTATTATGTATCCATTCCAATCTCAATCTTCTTAACCCCCAAATTCCCCCTCTTCCAATGGTTGTAATCTTACATTTGCTCTTACATTTGCACATAACAATGTTCAACATCACACATTATAGACATAAATATAAATTTTGCATGTGAGATCAATTATCTTATTATAATGTGTAAGAACTACATTATCCTAAATAAAATCATTTTCATGATATTTAATTTAGATATATTAAAAATTTTTAAATTCAATTAAGTAATTAAGTCTAACTCCTAATTCTACTTATAGAAATTCTTAACAAATTAATTTTTCTATTTCCTTTCAAAATTCATGAACAACAAGCCCTCATAAAGAGACCGAAAAAAAGAATGTGAATGCTCCATTTACTTATTGATACATACCAAAATAACTACTTAGTCAAAGTTAACTCCTAGGCTTATCATCCAACCAAAATCATGCTTGATATTGCTATTACCCTTATAAAGGACTCATAATGACAATTAAGGCTAGTCATGCCTCATTAAGGTTCATAACTCATCATTTTGTCATATTATAACTAATGCTCCACTATCCACAATCAATAATTATAAAGGCTTGTCATCTCTCACGCCCACCTAAACTTATAAACAACTAAGGTACGCTTATCTAAGACAAAGGAATAGCTCATGATTATTACTCCACCTAAATGAGTACTAACTTAGGCATCAAAGTGTAAGTGGTGGGCCACCCTACTATATACCTCTAACTGCCTGTTTACTACCTTGTGCAAGTATCCTAGCCACTAGAAAATTTAAAAGTTACCATTTGTAATAATAAATTTTTAGTTTTGTTAATAGTGTCAAAATCAAAGCCCCATATTTAGAAATCTAGTGGAAACTCATAACATGTAAAAACCTCTTCTAATGGGAAATTAAATTCAATGCAAGTTTATTTCCTTCTATACATACATGTCACAAGCATCATCTTTTTTTAGGAGTAGAAAGGACGTGCCAAAACATACAATTACATAACCATGTAAAGATGGTATAAGTGGTTGAGAAAGCTTTGTTGCCAAGTTAGTGTAACTTTCCCCATTGTTATCATAGCAAGTAATAGTGGAGCTTGGCTAATATTTTTGAGGAGCCAAATTTGAGGCATTTTTAAAAGTAATGCTATATACATAAAAAAATATAATGTAAAATTGGATTTCAAATGGAAGTTAAGGTTGTCACTATTTACAAAATAGTAGAACAAATTTATAAAGTTCAATCCAATTGATATAAAAGATTTAAAACTCAATTTTGTAACCCATTTTCAATACACATGGTATTATCCTTTTTTAATATTAAAAAATTATGATGCTATGTAACTTTTAACATTTTATATATTGCTAAATATTTTAAATATAATTTCATAATTATTCATGGCCAAAAAATCTAATAGAAGATGAATTATAAGTAATTAAATTAGAACATATTAGATTATCTCCATTCAAAGTGCATCATTTTACTCTTTCAAGGATTTGAAGTCATCAAGGAATAAGAAGTAATAATAAAATAAATTCATGCAAATGAAATTTTCAAATATTACTATTTACTATGTATGTATAGACGTTTTAAGATAAAATACAATTTAATGAATTCATTTAATTACTTTGACTATTAGAAATCTTGTTAATAAATTTGAAATTTGTAAAATTAGAAACCTATCCAAAAAAAATGCTTAGAGTTTTCAACATATTATTGTTATAGTATAAAAATCTAGCACAGTTAGGTAAAAAAAATAAAGAATAAATGAATAACACTAAAACACACATAACATTCAAAAATTGGTTTAAAGTAAAAATGAAAATAATTAATATATATTAAAAATATGTAATAATAATTAAAATAAATAATAATTTTAAAAAATTTTAAACATGATTTGATTAGAAGTTTACGTCTATACTTATAGAAGTTGAAGTTGTTCATTGTTATCTTTGCTTCTATTTAAGATATTTAAAGAAATTATAAGTGTCTTAAATTTAACTTCTTAAATAAGTTTACTCAAGAAAAAAGGTTAGTGTACATATTATATTTCAACAAGTCAACTTATATAAAGTATTAAAATCATTGGTTTATAATTTATTAAATATTATTCTTCATTTCTTTTTTTCCTTAATGTGTGCTTCAAATAAGTTTTTGAAATAGTTTTCAACTTAAACTTTGTAAAATTATTTTTTATTCTATAGATTATGTCTTGTTAAGTTAACAAAATATTATAGTTATATGTTTTAGACTTCACAAATTCTAAAACTACAAAGAGTGGAAAGAATTTGAGAGGCCAAATAACACATAAAAATTTTTCTACCCATTAAAAAAAACTTTTTTAGGGGGAGCTTTGCCAATGACAATAAGTGTTGTGAAGTCAGTTAATATGGATTTTTCTTATAGCTATCTGCTTCCTTTAAAGATTTGTTTATTTACTAAAAAAATTTTAAGTATGAATAATCCTATTTATATGTGTTATAAAATATTAAAATTATAGAAAATATATTATTTGCTCAATGTTATAGATAGAAGTATGGTGAAAAATAATATTACTTTAAAGTTAATTCTTTTATCATGACACTACGTTATTATATCAATTACAATATATATAGTAATTTTTTTCTATTGCATAAGAAATAGTTACAAAGATAAGTTCATACCTTAAAACACAAAACAAAACAAAGACTAACACCTATGAAGAAAACACCAAAAGAAACTATTAGATGCAACTTACTACTAACTAGGTATGGTGGAGATTAGAAATCTTCCTACATATCCAAGTGGTTACCCATGCTTAGTAGTGTTGATGTGGTGCTATTACCAAAACCTAAAGTCTTTCAACTTTTCTTAAAAGCCTTGGTGGTGCACACGCACTAAAATAGAGGTTGCGCTTGAAGCATGCCTCTTTGTAATTCTTTTAAGGTAGCATATGTGCTCAAAGGACTTTAGAGATCTCCTTTGGAGCTTTTGTTACATGTAAAATCTTCTTCCTAGTAGAGACCTTTCTGTTAGGAATTCGAATTATTATATGCAGCGAAATTTCAAAATTTTGATCCGAATTCTACCTAGGATCCATGCAAAAAATATAAATCAATGATTAGGATTTTACCTATTGGGCACTCGTGTTTCTACTGATCAAAACTTGAGAGTGGATAAATCAAACGTCGGCCGGAAGGTACAGCGTCTCTACGGTATCCACATAGAGTGAACAACGACCTCTCGCCCTCCACAAATCTGTTAGGATGCGTTTCTCTCTCTAGGAATTAGGATTCGAAGTTTTCTGAGTGATTTAGGATTTTAGGAAGCTTATGAGCATGTTTTAAAAAGTGCTGCCCTCAAATCCCCTTTTATAGAACTTAGTAAGTCACAATCCTAGTCCTACTAGGATAATGCTTCCAAAATCCTAATCACACTTAATAACTCATCTTATCCTTATCCTAGAGATATTGGGAAGAGATAAGACTTATCTATTAATTATCTAATATTAGATAATATTATCTCAGAATATAAATATCTTAATATTAGATAATTGTATATAGTTATCAAATATCAAAATAATATTATCTCATAATATATTTATTTAATATCTGATAATCTAATTATTTGAAATTACTTTAATATCAAATAATATCACATAATATATATATATATATATATTACGTGAATAACACATTATTATTCTTAATAATAATATATATATGCACGAAAATAAGTTCAATTAATTGGATATTAATATAATTAAAGTCCAATTAATTATTGTCTTATTCCTACTCCTTTTGTGTAACCCTGTAGGTTCTTACTACGTTGATAATGACTCATTATTGAGTCATAGACAATGAGCGGTATCTAATAATACATCACTACTACTCAAGTAGTAAGAATGTCTGTGATTCGACATCCACCTAATACATGATCAACATTTTACATCATAACCTTTTTGTAATAATATCCAAATTGAACTAGAGGCATGGAATGTATCATCCTCGTCAATGTTCAATTTATATTTCTTGATACTAAGTAGACTTAAAATAAATGATTAATATCACATATTAATCCAATTGAGCATGGTCATGTATTTCTAAGTCTCACTCAATCAAGGGGTCCAAAGATATTTCTCTTTTATACAAGAGTAACAAAATCTCATCTACATCACTCACTTCCCTCTGCATGATTCATGACACACCTAATAATGCCCTATTCGTCATCCTGATTAAAGGCAACATAGGATAATATTAAAGTGAGTAATTCTTCATGTTGGAGACTGTAGTGACTTCAGGTCAAAGATTTATGTGTATTTGTGATCATATGAGAATAACTTATGACATGTCTATCCATGCAATATTCTTATAGTGGGTCAATCCAGTACATTGTTCACTAATAATGTACTCATGTATTGACTTGATATCACATATCCATGATTCGTAATCATCAGTCATTATACATGCTAGTCTCGATGTATTATTACTATCCTTTTTGTAATAATACTTGACTAGGGGAATTTTAGGAATAGCAAAGCTAATACAAGGATAATTATTATATTAAGTTATAAATTGCATAGAATAATAATAAAATTATAAGAATAAAATATAATAATTAAATTACCTAAAATGAAACATAATACATTGTGTATTACTTCAATCATTTATATGATTGGTTCCTTAGACACACACCAACACTTTTATAATCTCGTTCACATGAAAAGGATGATAGTTTTGTATGCTTGACTTAAATTATTTGTCATTTAATCTGTTTCTCAAGTCCTTATTGGAGGGCATGGGTGTAAGACAAGCTCCTTAACCATCCTATTAGAATTAGTAACCTTTATAGCCTTGGAGTCAATATCAAGATTGGGATAATAATCAATAGTTTCAATATAAGTTTGCAATTGAACAATGTCATGTTGCAACATGATAGGCTATTTCACTGGGTAGCCATAAAAAAAAAGCCTTGACCTACCATAAAAAAATGTCTTAAAAGATGTTGGACATAAAAAGGACAATATTGACCAGTAAAGTTACCATAAATGTTTGACAGCTTCTCACATTATGTTGTTCTATGTCCAAATTGACCATATTTAGAACAAACTTTTATGTTCTTTTCCTTCTCAAATAAAATTAATATTTTCTAGCTTACAAGGGTTGGGACAAAAGCTCTAAACCTTTTTGTAGAGAGCAACTTTGTCAAGTTCTTACCAAAGTGTGAGAACTATCAATAACTTAGTTTTATTGTTCAAGGTTCTTTAGTTATAGCTTACACTCAATTTTCTAGTTTTCCACATAAGTAATGCAACTTTTAGCTTGTCAATCTTCTAGTTTAAGTTAAAAGTTATAAAAGCTATCTCTTGCATTAGAGTTTCAAATTCATATTCTTACCTTCTTAAAGCATGATCTCTATAATTTTCTAATTCAAGAATCATTAATTAGTAAAATTAATTCTCAATAAGAGTAGATAAAATTCTAATGAACAAGTCTTCAATAGGTGGTTGATCACATTCTAAGCCTTAAATTCGAACAACTTCATCAAAACAATCATTTTTAAATAGTTCCTATTTTGTAAGAAAGGTTACCCACATGCTTTCTATATCAATATAAGTTATACTTCTAGTTTCATATTCAAATGATTGTTTTAATTTTTTTGGCCCCTTTTGTAAACAAGTATCTTTTTCATTTTGGCATGTATATCTAATAGATAAGGTCATTGGGGTTTGCTTTGAAGAACTGGAATTTGAAGATTTCTTCAATGCGCTTTCCTTTTTAAGACATTCATCTTTCTCATATGAAAATTACAATATTTTTGGCTAAAAAACCTTTCTCCAATCCTAAGTTCGAATTACCGTAAGATATATTAAGATAACTAACATAACTGATCATCTCAAAAGAATCTTAACCATCACAATGTCTTGGCAATTAAAAATCTAATACTTTACCAAACTATTGAATAATCAACTAAGCCATAAACTACTAGTAGAGCATTTAGTAGCAATCATCCCTTGATAACTCAAAATTAGGGAAAACCAAAAAGGATGGAAGGTACAAACCAAGCTAAAAGGAACCATAAGGGAGGTATTGTATGCCACCGTTATTACATTCTTGATATAGAGTTTTAGTTACTTAAGGAAGTCATTATTGATTTAAGCTCTAGTCTCACTATTTATCTTTCAAATTTGTGACCAATATCCCTTAAAGATAGTTAATCCATTGTCATTAGAGTTAGCAACTCCCTTTACTCCACGTGATTGGTGTCATTGCTCTTGATAACACCAACACTAAGGATGATTACTTGAAGAAAATTCTGAGCTCATACAGTAGTCTTCGACAAAAATAATGATCAATACAAGGCACAATAAAACAACAAAGATCAAATATTTTTATGGTAGATTTAAAGAAAAGAAAGAATTGGATAAAGAAACTCAAAATAAGTGATCTAAATCTACTCATGGCCAAATTTATTTTCACCATTGACCACCGAAGAAGTAACAATGACAATTTTGTCAGTGGATTTTCTTTATGAATTACATATATATATAATTAAAGTCTTTTAAGTGCAAATAAATAAAATTTTCTTATAAAAAATTATTACCTAACAAAATAAATGGACTTTTCATATTATGACTAAAAACTTAGGAGTTATGCTTTGATTGTTACCCTTAATATACCAGAAACTTAAGGTAGCATTTAATTTGTGGAATTTTTCTTACATTCTTAGGATTGTTTTTAAGGAATATAGAATACTTATTTTTAGTTCAATTTCTAGAAAAATATTACCAAGAATATGAATATTCTTGAGAATATTTTTAATCCAATATAGCTCTAAAATATTCTGATAAGAGAAAGTGGATATCGTATATTCCCATGATAGAGTATTTATTATAATAATATAAATTAACTATTTTACTTATCTTTTCTTTAAGAGACTTTACTACTATTACCACCTTACACACTACCACCTGTTATAATTGACCACCACCATCTATCACCTACCACTATTGACTATTGCTTATTGTCACCCACCATTGGTAACACAATTGCCACTACCAATCATCGATGGCAATTATCAACCATTACCTACCCCTAGTAATTACCATTAACCACTAAAAGCAATTATTGTTGCCATCACTCATTACTAATGACATTTGTTGGCGCCAACCACCACTAATGACCATAATCTATCACCATTTATTATTGATGACTATTGCCTACTATTAATAGCAAGAATTTGAAAAAGAAAAAAGAAAGCATAAAGAATATTCCAGGAGGCGATATCATGAAGATGATCCAAGCATGATATCAAGTTACTTAATAAGAACTTATACTTCACTCTATAAATAGGGAAGCTTAACACAATTTTTCCTCACACAATCACATATAGCTCAGAACTAGAAGAGAGAAAAGAGGAAAAAAGTGATTCGTTGAGAGTTTTTACAAGTTCATAGTGAGTTTCTACTAGATCTTTGAGTGTTCTTTGAAGTTGGAGGCATTCTTCATCATCTAAGTGAAGGTAAAAGTCTATAAATCTCTATGAATTCATCTTGTTTTCATAATTCTCTTTTTATATTCTTCACTAAATTCAAGTTATCTTAGATGCTTAACTTTGGATTATAGATAACAAGTTCCACAAGTATCCTTGAATGAGTAAAGATCCACACTTTTTTTTCTTAATTTTCTTTCTTGATGATGTTTATATATGATATGTATATCTATTTTTATGGTTGATGATGTACTAAAGTCATGATTATTTATAATGGATTATTTGCTATTCTCATTTTGTGGTTGATGAAGTTTTGAAACCATAATTATCATGGTGGATTAGTTTAAAAAGTTTTATAATAAAAATGATTTATGTTGATTTTGAAAATGATTTCTTCAAAATAACAAAGTTTGATTTTACATCATAATGAAAGAAAAAAAATTGATAAGAGAGCAAGAAATAGCTCTCATGTTTTATGGTTAAAGATAGGCCAAATTTAATTTTAAATACATAAAAGTTGTTATACTATGTTCTACTGTAAATTAAAGGTGATAGAATACATGAATAGCTCTTAGATTTTCTTGGATTCCAAGGTGAAATTTTCCAATTTTTTTTGTTAAATTAATTGAACATAAAACTACACTTTTATATGTATGTTTTAGAATGATTAATTCAAAGGTTTTCAAGAAAAATATATATATTTATATCATGTTTTACAAGCTTTTAGGTTCCTTACTATTTTTTTTAGAAAAATTTTATTTTTGGGAGAAAAACTTGCTACGCTATATTCTAAATTATTCTAATAATGATTACAAACAATTATATGAAGAGTGTGTAACAAGAATATATTTAAAAACACATTTTAAAACTTATGAAAAATTACAAAAAAAATTACTTTTAAAACTATCTTTTCTAGTGGCAAAGTTATTTTATAAACTACTTTGAATGATAATTGTTTTGGATGATATTTATAACTTATTTTATGAATTAAAAAAGATCAAAAAATGTTATTTTATATTTAAATTATAATTTCAGAAATTTTTAATAAATTTTATTAAATATTGATATTTTAAAAGGAATTTCAAAATTAATAGTGCTAATTTTAGGCTATTTTCATATTTACTTAAAGTAGTAAATAGTATAATATAATTTAAGCTTGAAAAAAGTTGAAATATAAGGTTCAAAACTTATTTTAATTTTGTAAATTTTGAAAAAAAAATACTAAAGTTTGCTACTTTAAGTGGAATTTCTAAGTATAAGAATGTTTATTAAAATCTAGTATAGTTTTATAACTATTTTCTTAACTTTTGGATGTTATTATATGAAGAAATCATGTAGTTTTACCATTATTGGATGACATGATTAAGTGCTTGACTTGTTAACGAAAAATAGCTCTTTTATTAAAATAGTACACAATGAATAGGATTGAAATTACTTGAAAATAGAAGTTGCAGAACTTGAAGAATCCAAGTTATATATTTTTGGTTTTGTTGCAAAAGCTATGTGATGAATATCAATCCTTGATTAATTATTTGATTGATGAATCCCTTACAACTACATGTAATCGTTGGCTTCAAAGTATGTTTGGCCAGTAATAAAAATCTATGAAAAAAATGGACACTGCTCCATTGGTTTTATAATGAAATCATAAAATTAGTATACAAATGTTGATATGAGATATTCTATAGTTAGTGAATGCAATAATGTATTTATATATGAGAATATTTGTGAATGTAACTCTATGTTGATGAGCTCTTGAAAGTGATATAGTAACACTCAAATGAAAGCACCAACAATGCTTATTGTCACTAGGAATATCTTGAGGTAAATTTTTGAACTTCTCGTGGTAGATTATTTTCATATTTTTATTATGGCTATAATTAGTATTTTTACCTTACCCTATTTGTATGAAATGGGTTAATGAGAGTCCTGTGTGAAATTAGCTTTATGTTGCATGTGAAATTGTGGCTATAAGCCAAATATGGAATTTTATATTGTATCTAACATTATTAACTTGAATGTCATTAGCTTACATGCCATATATGATGTGTAACATATTTATGTGATAAAAGACATTATGGAGAGTTTTAGAGTTTATTTTGGCACCCTAACTTTTGAGTCACACAGAAGGTCAAGTAGAATAAAGTTGACCCAAAAGGAACAAGGTTAGGAAACATATGACATAAGAATAGCTTGGAGTAACAAGAAAGAATTCTTATGCCTCCGTAACATTATAATTGTTTAATGCCATCCATTAAATAGTTTAATGTTAAATTATATTCTATATATATGTGGAAATTATTTAACAGTCCCTAATAAGGTAAATATATATATCTTATATACAAATGATCTTTGAAGTAAAATTGACTAAATATTTGTGTGATAGTTATTTTTGAGTAATTTTATTACTCACTCTACTTATGAATACATCTTTGCAGATACCATGTCAAATGCCACCCATTAAGTTTATTGACATTTGCTAGTGCGTGCACACATTATGGTACACGCCAACAAAAGTTCCACTTGCCCTCACTAAGAATCATAAGAAAGACATGAGTTTCATTTCTAATGCGTTAATCAACAGTTAGGTTAATAGTTATCATTTTATTTCTTTTTCTTTTAATTTGTAGTTATTGTATATATTTGCATTGACTTGTTGCAGCATTATCATAGCTACTTTGATAAAAAGTTATGGTAAAACTCTAAAACTCTGTCTATATAAAAGATGCATATGTTTAATTATGTTAATATATAATTTACATTATTGTATATTTCATTTGTTCCTTTTCATATACATTTTATTTAAAAGTTATTATAAACAATAATAAGGGATTTCTTGATAATTTTCAAGGAAGCACAAGAAAAAGAGTTTTTCCTAATATTAAGGTAAACATACCAAGTATTTTTCTAAATATTTCCAAGGTTTTTTTTCCAAGTATTATTTGCACAATTTTAAACTAAAGCCCTTTCTAATTTGTTTCTAAAGAAAAGAAATTAGTTTATTAACTTAATGTTATCTACAAAGTATTTTATAACAAAGTAGGATCTTTTTTATTTTTTGGAGTTTTAAAATTTTAATCTTATTCTATTATGTTAGCTTCATGGTTTGAACTATGAAAATAAAGATATTACTTAAGTCTATTTTTCTAATAAAATATCTTTTTTGAAATACTTTCTAAAAATCTATCTATTAGAAGTAATGACCTTTTTATCGATAAATATTTTTTTGAAATCACTTCACTAAAAATTTTCATTTTCTAAAGTCATTACAATTTAGCTGTTTCCAAATTAGAAAATAAATTTCTTTTGTTTACCTAGATTTTGACTCCTAAAAAATTTTGACATATTTGATTTTTTGTAATTTATTTAAAAAATTAAACCTTATCAATTGTGAAAATTTTTCTTTTAATTTAATACAAAAGAAAAAATATTAGTGAATCACGTGTCTCTACATCATGCATATTTTAGAAAACAACAAATTTTTCACATATTAGTTAGTTTAGAAATGCTTATAAAGATATTCAGTTAATATCTTTACATCAGTCATGATGGTTCAAAAATAAGGTTGACATAGGTGGAGATGGCTTTTGGCAATAAGAAATAGGATTCTTAAAGGTTTTGAACTCCCCGATTATCAAAGAATGAAAACTTTGCAAACATTGGTAATGATAAATATTTTACCTATAGGAATGGTGTTAGAGACCTTCACAATGAACAAACATTATTAACAACAACAACAACAACAACAACAAGAAGGAAAGGTACCTCAAAAGATTTTCTGATGCCTAAATTAGTTTGCTAATAAGAGCAAAGCATAGTGAAAAATAAGCAAAGTGACTTAAAGGTAGTAATGCATACCTATTGGGTTTATATAACCATACAATTAAGGGTATTTATGTCTATATAAAGGGTAGCTACACGGCCGATGTACAAGTACAAACATTTTTAAGGTCATGGTAAACAATAGAAAGTAATAACACAGGGCTTAAGGAATATTATATGACTACTAAGAATTATCCATACTAGGTAGTATGAAAGATTAAAGGCTATGTGACAAATATTAAGGAAGGAGCAAGTAAGGAGATTGTAGTCCTATTAGGCAAGAATATTTCGGTGTCATTATAGGCAACAATGTAAGGTAAGTGCAAGTAAGGGATTGTATGTTGTGACATTTGAGATTGCTGACTTACATAATGAGGCAAGGTGGTTTGAAGTGACATTACAAGCTTAAAGGAAAGGTCCAAATTACTAAAAAAGGGTGTAGGTGTTTTGGAAATACAAAAGAAGAATTTAGTTCTTATGATTTCTAAAGAATTCATTGTTAGTTTAATAATAAAATTTCTTTATCATGAGCTAGCATTCAATACTTTCTTTGTAACTGTTCTCCATAGGAGAAAATGTTAAATCATATAAATGTTTCAAAGTACAATAGATATTTGTACCATAATTAACATGAAACTTTTTCCATCAGACAAACATATACTTTGCAAATAGAGGGTGCTTAATAGATGTGCCTAAATTTGAAATTTTATATACCTCCTTGTACAACACACGAAATTTAATAATCAAATATGTGCATCATGTAGGTAGAGCGTGTGGCTTGTAAAAGAAAATATGATATGGCTAAATGCTAGTTTGAAAATGCCTATGTCAGCCCGTACAAAACACAAAATCCAATGATTCCAAATCAACAAGAAAGTTCATTTTCTAAACTATAAGAAATACATCTAATACTCTTGAAAACTCATACAAGACAATCATGAACTAAAGGTACTAACAAGCCTTCCTTGATAAGAATACTCACCACAAATAAGAAAAGTTGGGTTAATTCACCACACTCTTAGGATTAAAGAGAAGAAATAGTGACAAGAATCTAGCTAATTCGCCACTAAACAAATTCTAAGAAGAAAGTAATTACTTAGATAAGAATGAGGGTTCAAAAATGATAAATTCACCATTTCTCAAATCAAATCTTCTTATTGGTATTTCATCAATAAGGAAATAAATAGCTAGCTTGGAACAACCCTCCAAGTATAGGAATTATTAAATCATAATATATGAATATAAATTCCCAATCAACAATAAATGCTCAGCAACATCAATTACCTCATTCAAATCATTAGTTCCCCATCAACATTAAATGCTCATTTAATCAAGATAATTAAACCTTTGACTTCATAAATACTTATCAAGCCAAGCCTAAATAAGTAATTAGAATAATTACATTTGATTCCTTTTCCTTTCTAGCTTTAGGCCCTAAACTTCCAAATTTGGCTAACTTTGTCATAAACTAGTGATGCAAGTGCTAATTGAAGCATCTTGACCCTAATCTTAGCATTTGGATCAATTTTTCATTTCACTTGCTCTTGTTCAGTTCTATTATCCATGTGATGCACATCAATCGTGAACATCGAACTTTTTCCAACAGACAAACATAATTTTCTTTCCAAATAGGGATATTTAATGGATGTGCCAAACTAGATTGGAATACAGTTTGTGTGAAACATGCCCATTTTTAAATAGATCGTGGTCTAATCTAGTCTTAGAATAAGTTGAATTAGGCTAGGGGACAACCTAATTTTTTTATTTTTTATATTTTATATTTTATTTGGTCTCTATATGTTTTTATTTTTTGGTAATATTTTATGTTTTTATTTTTGTTATTTTGTTCTTATGTCTTCTAATTTTGGTTTCATATTTTTATGTTTATTAATTTTATAATTTTATAATTATTTGTTATATTTAATTATTTTAAGTAATTGAATTTTTTTATTACAATTGAATTAGTATTAAATTGTGATGTAAAGTTAGTTAATGATTAATTTTCTTTTAAATTGAAAACAAAATTTTAATAATTAAATATTAAAATTAAAAAAAAGGAAGAAAAAGTAGGCTCCCAGTTAAACTCAGTCCATTTGATCGACAAACTATTGAATCAAATCCATTTAGAATTTTTTTTTAATGAATCTACTTTTTACTAGTTCAGTTCCCACACAATCCACAAACCCAACATTTGCCTTGCGGGCCACGGGCTCAAGCACCCCCATTTTCAAGTCAGATAGGGAGCCGATGTCAAATTACTTCTCAGTTATCCGCTCCCCTGTTTACTACAAGTTAAATGTCCAGAGATTCTTAGTTATAATTGTACTTAGGGGATCAATGAGAAGAAGGACATACCGGTAAATAAAGGAGAAATAATGCATTAATATATAATAAAAATATATTTTTTTAGTGACCTAATGCACAGAGTTGATGCAATGCCTGATCAACCTTCACTTTTGCCAAGCATCTCGCAGGAATAATGCATCTTCAACGCACGCCGACCGACCCTGTCCAATAAATGGACCCATAACATGCATAGCATCTCCAGCTACTGTCACAATTCCTTTCCAAAAACTTCTCAGTAGTATGTACCAAGGGAACGATAACAGAAGCGTGCCATGGAAATCGAATCTAGGTCGCTTTTTGCTATCATGTCTACCATATCTTGAGGGAAACCTTTCATAGATTCAATAGTTGCTTTCTGGATTAACTCTGTATCTTTCGAAACTCCTATACAAATAATTAAGAACTTTGTAATTCAATTCGCAACTTCACCGCCAAATTTGCAGTAAAGATCAAATGTAACAGGTAAAAGACATTCTCATAGCAGAAACTGTACCGTCGAAGTTCCCTTTTCGGGTCACAAACCAATACACCAACTATTGGAATTCTTCCAATTGCATCATGCGGTACATTGACTTGTACGAAATCGGTGCCAAAATCATGACCAGTCGAATATTTGGTAAAGCCTCTACCCTAACTATTAGTTAATAACTATAATAATTTAATAGATAATTTGATCTGATCAACTGGTTACATTAACTATTTAAATAAATAAGAGTGTTTAATAAAATTAACTATTTATAATTAATTATTTATGTATAAAATGACATATAAAAATATGAATATATTTTATAAATTATTTAAATATTTTTTTATTTTAATATTTTAGATCTTATATGTTATTTAATAAATTAAATTTTTTTATAAATAATATAGCATTATAAATTATTATATATTAAATATTTCTTGAAAATTAAATTAATATAATTTTTAAAATAAATAACTTTATCAATAAAAAATTAATAATAATAATTATTTAATTTTTATGTAAAAAAAATAGATGGAAGTTGACTCTTTGCTCTAACAAGTCAGAACTGAAAGCACATCATTGAGCAGTATACAAGAAAGACATATCGAGAAATATTAAAAATTATCGAAGGCATTTCAATCATTTAATAATTTTATATGTACCGATTACTTGAAAATATTGGGAATTGTAGCATTTTGCAAACCAATTGCTTCAGAGCTGCCAACTATTGTAAAAGGTTGATCACCAAACTATATCAACTAGTTATATTTGATCGATCAACCAAAAGTTAGTTCAAAAGTTATTTATCAAACATCACCATGGTTAGAGGTTTAAATATCTTACAACAACTAAACTAGCATCTGTGATATTATTGGTGATAAAAGATCAAACTTAATTAGAGATTTAGACTTTTAAGCTACCAATTAAGATAAAATGAACAATTTTAAATTTTTTTCAAAAAACGACCTTGGCTGCAATGACACTTCCGTTGTTAAGTTGAAGAACTGAGAATGAAGTCTTTGGGTCTAGTTCAACTGACAGCACTTGGCGACCAAACCTTAGTTTTTTGCTATATAAGATCAGATCTTCTTAAGCATCGAGTTTCCCAGGTCCCGTTATTTTCCGGAAATTACATTTTAGCGATACAGATAATGTACAATTCCAACACCACCCCATTTCTTTTCTGCTTACTTTCCTACTTCATGAACTCAGCTAAAATACAGAAGAGCTCATACTGCCATTATCAAAATCTGTAGATGTTAGCTTTCCCAAATATGAATTCTTGCTCTTTGCCATTGTCAAAAGCTTAGAATGTTCTTACCTTTTATTGAATACAAAAGATAAGCAATAACAAAAAATGAGACAAGAAGCACTATTTTGCTTTTTCTGAATTTTGAAATAATAAAGTAAAATGAGTCGTTTCCACCATAGCTCTAAATCACAGTTGCATTCATCTTTGTGGTGATACTCTAATTAACAACATTGTGGACAAATGTGAGAAAATGTTACCCTTGAGAAAAGCATAATTGAGAAAAATTACAATTACTGAAGGGACTGCGAGAACCAACGTTACAACTGCAATAACAGTCGCAGCTCGCAACTTAAGGCTCTGAATTCTACTTTCTAGCATGAAATTGACATGACCCATAAACCAACTTGTGCTATCTAAACTCAACATGCACTGAGTACTTCCAATTCTGGCCAAAAGAAAAAACAGTACTTCCATTTCCTAAGCATACCCTCTCAGAAGAAAAGCAGTTTGTCTGAGTTTTGAGGCAACCAAGCTGTTCAAGAGGACACCAACCTTTGGTCCTGACAGTGACGCCTGCTCCAGAAAAGAGAAATCAGTTTGATTGGCTAAGAAAGATGAAAGAGAATACCCGTGAAGAGCAAGGGCTGTAGCAAGGCCGCAAATGCCAGCACCAGCTATTACAATTTCGATCTCCTTTGTTCCTTCTTCCATTGTTTGTTACTGAGCAGCTCAGCTTGCTTGCCATACCTTCTTTCTTACCTCAGCATCGACACACGGTGGCTGATTGTGAGAAGACATTGAACTCTAGTGCGCATAAGTAGATGCATTCTCACACACTAAAGTTAAAGCATATTTTGTCCGCTTTCAACAATAATCTACATTGAGTTTTTCTTGGGTGTGTTTTACCCTGAAAACATATTCAAGACTTCTTCTCTTCTTCTCTTCTCTGGTTATTGGAAATTGATTGATGTAATATTTTGTTGTTTGAACTTGCAACTTGTATAGAAAGAGCATTCTATGCCACAAACTCATGTATCACAAATCTAGGCCATCGATTTATTTGGCCTTTTATTTGATGGCAAGATTTTCTCGTCATTGTACCCTGTAAATTTTTTTCCTTAACAATTGTAACTTTTACGTGTATATATTATTGGCTCTTTTGAAAGTATGACATTAAGAGTGGTACAAGAAACACTTCTTGAAAGATATTTCGTATTTTAACTTGCGGATAACCTTATGAATTGACTAAAAAAAATGACATTCTCTCACTTAGATCAGTAAGTACGCATCACTGGGAAAACAAATTCTATAGGGGTACCATTATTTGCTGAAGAGTCCTTCAGAAAATGCTAGAATACCTACTAATTCTCCATTGTTGGATGACAAATGGTCAGTGCAAGGTAGAGTATAACTTCGTCAAGAGGCAATTTAATTCTTGAGGTTAAGGATTCTTTGAAGGATGAGGCAATGTTAAAATGAGAAATATAATAGAAAGGTAGTTTTGGGTAACGACTAATGGTATGGTTTCATTAAATTTTTTTATTACCATTATTATTCTTTAATAATAATAAGAATTGCGAGTCACTTAATAAATATGAATAATGTTTTGTATTTGAAATCAAAAGACTGAAAAAGAAAGAAGTCATTAAAATAATATTAAATATCATTACATTATTTTGAATGCCAAGAATTAATTCTCTTATCAAATTGTAAATTATATTAGTTTTAATATAAGGAACTAATAAGTCAGTATTATGTATCAATTCCAAACTTAATCTTCCAAGTCCCAAATTCTCCTTCTTCCAATGGTTTTCTTACATTTGCTCTTACATTTGCACATGACGATGTTCATCATCACACATTATAGACATAAATATAAATTTTGCATGTGAAATCAAGTATCTCACTCTAACATGTGAGAACTACATTATCCTAAATAAAATCATTTTCATCAAATTTAATTTGAATATTAAAAAATTTTAAATTCAACTAGGCAATTAAGTTTATTTTGGAGTTCTAATTATAGAACTTCTTAACAAATTAATTTTTCTATTTCCTCTTAAGATTCATGAACAGCAAGCGCCTATAAAGAAACTAGGAAAAAAAACTAAATGCTCCATTTACTTGTAACCGTACATATTTAGTTCTGTTATTGTATTATGACTAGAGCTCCACTCATAGAAATCTGGTGGAAATGGGAGGTGTATTCATTATTGCAGGTCAATCTATCCTCATAACATGTACAAACCCCTTCTATTGGGAAATTAAATTCAATGCAGCTTTGGTTCCTTCTACACGTACACGTATTAGGCACCATTCTTTTTTGAAAGCATAAAGGATGTGCCAAAGCATACGATTGCATATCCATGTAAAGATAATAGAAGTGGTTGAGAAAGTTTTATTGCTAGTTCAATGCAACTTTATAACAAGCAGTGGTGAAGCATGGCCAATACTTTTAAGCGAGCCAAATTCAAAATGTTTTTAAGAACAATGCTATATACACTAATAACATGATTCAAAATTAGGCCCCAAATAAAAATTAAGTGTTGTCATTGAATATAGAATAATGAAATAAATCTATAAAATTCAATCCAATTAATATAAAAGATTAAGAACTCAATTTTAGAACACATTTTCAATTCAGATAGCATTATTCCATTTTCAATATATGAAAAATTTTAGATGCTATATAACTTTTAGAATTTTATGTATTGCTAAATATTTTAAATATAATTTCATAATTATTCATTGTTAAAAAATTTAAGAGAAAATGAATTATAAGTAATCAAATTAGAAAATATTAAAAATTATCCCCATTCAAAGTGCATCTCTTTACTTTTTCAAGGACTTAAAGTCATCAATATAATATCTCATGATCATACTAAATTTTCATATAAGTTATTCTCTTTTTTATTACTAATTTTCCTTTGAAAAATTTATTAATTATCTTTTTTTTGTCATAAAAAATTAATTAGTTGATTATAAATCAAATTAACTTATATAAATATTAAAACAAGAAATAATAATATAATAAAGTCATGAAAATAAAATTTTCAAACATTACTATTTAGTATCTGTGTATACATGTTTTAATATAAAGTACAATTTAATGAATTCATTTAATTACATTGACAATTAGAAATCTTATTCATTGATTTAAAATCCATAAAATAAGAATCCTATCAAAAATAAAACAAACACTTAGGTTTCCTATATATTGTTGTTATGGTATAAAAATATAGCACTATTAGGTATAAAAAATAAAAAAAATAAGAGAATGACCCAAAGACACACACGAAGTTTAAAAATTGGCTGAAAAAAAAATAATGAAAATAGTTAATATATATAAATATATTAAAAATATGTAATAATAATTAAAATAAATAATAATTTTAAAAAATTTTAAAGATGATTTGATCAGAAGTTGAGATATGTTAACTTACGTCTATACTCGTAAAGGTTGAAGTTGTTTACTATTATTTTTATTTCTATTTAAGATATTCAAAGAAGCTATCAATGTTTAAATTTAACTTCTCAAATAAGTTTAACTTAAGGCAAAAAAACTAACTAGCATATATATTATTAAGGAAAAAAAGCTGACAAGGATATATATTCTATCTTATCTTGTCAGCTTATATAAAGTAGCGAAATTATTGATCTATAATTTACTTAATATTATTTTTTATTTCTTTTTTTTTCTCATTATGTGCTTCAAATAAGTTTTTGAACTAATTTTGAGCTTTATCTTTGTAAAATTATTTTATATTCTTTAGACTACATTATGTTGAGTTAATAAAATATTATGATTATATGTTTTAAACTTCATAAATTATAAATATATGAAGCATGAAAATATTAAGAGGGGCCAAATAATACATATAAAAAAAATTTATACATAATTATATAATACTATTACAAAGTTATAAAAAATTTGGGAAGAGGGGGAAGCACCATTGACAATAAGTACAGTGAAGTCAATTAATATGGATTTTTCTTATAGCTATCTCATTATCTTTCAAATTCATTTGTTTATTAAAAAAATATTTTTAGTAGGAATAGTTTGATTTATATGTATTACAAAATTTAATTTAAAAAAGGAAATATATTATTTTGCTTAATCTTATAAGTAGAAAGTATGGTGAAAAATAATATTAATCTAAAGTTGTGTCTCTTGTCATGACACTACATTATTTTATCAATTACAATGTATACATATAGTATTTTTTTTTGTTGCACAAGAAACAATTACAAAGATAGGTTCATACCTTGAAATATAAAATAAAATAAATACTAACACCTACAAAGAAAACACCAAAAGAAATTATTAGATGTAACTAGCTACCAACTAGGTATGGCAAAGATTAGAAAGTTTCTTACATACACAAGTGGTTGTTCATGCTCGGTGGTCTTAATATGGTGTTACCACTAGAACTTGGAACCTTGCAACTTTCATTTGAAGCCTTAATAGTGCACACTCACTAAAATAGAGGTTGAGCTTGAAGCATGCATCTTTATAATTTATTTACAATAGCCTATGTGTTTGAAGAACTTTGAAGGTCTTCCCATTAGAGCTTTTGTTACATACAAAATCCTCTTCTTGGCAAAGACCTTTTCACAACCTTGTTTGCATAAGAAGAATAAGGGTTTATGCGCTTGACTTAAATTATTGGTCACTTGATTGTTTTCTCAAGTCCTTATTGGAAGGCATGGGTGGTAAGACAAACTCCTCAACCATCCTATTAGAATTAGTATCCTCTACAACCTTGGACTCAATATCAAGATTAGCTTAATAATCAATAGTTTTCAATATAAGTTCACAATTGAGCAATGTCATGTTGAAACATAATAGGCTATTTCATTGGGCAGCCTAACTTACCATAAAAAAAGGTCCCAAAAAACTTTGGACATAGAAAAGACAATGTTAACTAGCAAAGTTACCACAAATCTTTGACTTCTCACATTATGTTGTTTGATATCCAAATTGACCACACATAAAACAAACTTTTAAGTTCTTTTCCTTCTCAAATAAAACTATCATTTTCTAACTTATAATTTGGGATTTTGCAAAGAACCACTTTGTCAAGTTTGTACCACAATTATTGTAGTGATGACAATTATCAATTCTTGGTTTTGTTTTTCAAGGTTCTTCAGTTGCATCTCACACTCAATTTTCTAGTTTTCCACATAGTTTGGTATAGTCTTCAACTTGTCAATCTCCTAGTGTTTCTAATTCAAATTCTTGCCTTCTGGAAGCATGATCTCTATAATTTTTTTATTCAAGAATTATGACTTGGAGAAATTAGTTCTTAACAATAGTAAATAAAATACTGGTGAACAAAGTTTTTAGTAGGTGGTTGATCACATTCCAAGCTTGAAATTTGTGCAACTTCATCAAAACAATCATTTCCAAATTGTTCCAACTCCTTACCTAAGGTTGCCTACATGCTTTCTATATTAATATAAGTTGTATTTCGAGTTCTAGATTCACAAGATTGTTTTAATTTTTTTTTCTCCCTTTATAAACAATTATCTTTGTCATTTTGCCATGTAGATCTTACAAATGAGGCTACTAGTGTTTGCTTCAAAGAACTGGAATCATAGGATTTCTTCAATGCACTTTTCTTTTCAAGACACTCATTTTCCTCATATGAAAATTACAATTTTTTTGGCTAAAAAACCTTTCCTCAATCCTAAGTTTAGATTGCATTGAGATATGTTAAGATAATTAACATAACTAATCATCTCAAAAGAAACTCAACCACCACAATGTCTTAGTAATTAAAAATCTAATACTTCACTAAACTAATGAACAATTAACTAGGCCATAAACTACTAGTAGAGCACTTAGTAGTAATCATCTCTTGATAGCTTAAAATTATGGGAAACTAAAAAGGATGAAAGGTACAAACCAAGTTAAAAGAAACCATAGGGGAGAAATTATATGCCAATGCTATTGTATTCTCAATTTAGAGTTTCAATTGCTTGCAAAAGTGATTATTGATTGAAGCTCTAATCTTTCTATTTTTCTTTCAAATTTGTGATCAGTATCCCTTAAAGATGGCTAATCCATTGTCATTGGAGTCAATAACTTCCTTTACTCCCTGCAATTGGTGTCATTATTCTTGATGATATCCAACACTAGGAATGATTACTTGAAGAAAATTTTGAACTCACATGATAGTCTTCAACAAAAATAATGAACAATACAAGGCACAATAAAATAGCAAAGATCAAAGATTTTTGGTAGCAAATGGCGAAGAAAAGAAGGAATTGGACAAAGAAACCATAAATAAGAGATTTAAATCAAAGCATGGCCAAATTTATTTTCACTGTTGGCTGCCAAAGGAGTGACAATGACAATTGGAGTTTGTTGGTTGATTTTCCTTGTGTGTGTGTCCTGTAAAAAAATTATTGCCCAACCAAACAAGGATACCTGTAACATTATGACTAAAAAGCTAAAAAGATATGCTTCAATTGATATCTTTAATATACTAGAAATTTAAGGTAGTATTTGATTTGCCAAATATTTCCTACATTATTGGGATTGTTTTAGTTTAATTTTTAGAAAAATATTACTAAGAATCTAAACATTGAGAAAAGGTGAGTATTCTAATTCTTATGATATGGAATTTGTTATAATAATATAAATAAATTATTTTGCTCACTTTTTTATTAAGAAATCTTACTACTATTATCACTTCACTCACCTTATGTAATCATCATCACTGCCACTTATTAATAACATTTGTCAACTACCACTCAATACTAATCACCACAATTGGTTATTATTCATTACTGATAACCATCACTTACTACTACTTGTCATGGGTAACCCCCATTATTATCACCCATCATTGGAACTCCCATCATTCATAATTCATCACCCATCATCAAAAATTACCACTAATTATCACTTATTGCTAATGACCACCATTGATTTTCTCCTACCGCTACCCGCCATTTTTTACAACTCAATTTTTAATAAAAATATTTTTTATAATCTAATAATATTTTTAAAATATATAAATTAATTAAAATATAATATTATAATATTCTTAATAATGTTTTTAAATGAATCAAATGACACATACCTAAAAATATAATTCTCAAAAATGTAAGATTTTACGAACCAAACACTACCTCAGAGTAATGCTCTTGGAATGTACTCAAATATTTTGAGTTCTTACAAAAATTTAGCATCAAAGTTGTAAAAATTACATCTCTTCGCATAATACCTTATAATTTTTAATAATTAAAAAAATTAAATGTGTGCAGATTAAAGTGTAGTGCAGCCAATACACAACAAATTACAATTTTATAATTAAGAGTTGCATCATTTTAAAAAAATTGTATCTATGTATAAAAATCTAGTTTTTCCATTTTTTATTTTTTTAAAGTAGTAAAAAATGTGAAAAGTTCTTACAAAACTTACATGAATATGTGCTGACAAGGATTTTCTCAGAGTACGTATCGAAGCATATTCAGAGACTTCAAAAGGCACAATTCAATGCATGCACTGACTAAACTGCAGTCATCAACGTATTAATTGACTTGGCTCTCTTTGATAACGCAAGGGATCGAGTGTAAAATTAATTTTTCTCCTAACACCATTAAGTTTCAAAGATAAGTGTTTAATCATTTAATTGCATTAACAACCCAGAATAAGTATCATATACTAAATAATTAACAAAACAAATTAACAAGATAGCTAGAAACCTACTCGAGAAATTGCATTCATAACCCAACCTAAACACAACTCTATTGTCAATCAGACACTGAATAATTATAATCAACAAAATGATAAAAACACGACTCATAAGACCGAATTACTCGAGTTTAGTTAGTATCCAAAAGTAAATGGTAGAGATGACCAAAGCTGGCATTCCTGCTGTCATTATAGCTTTCTGTGATCGAAGAAACAAATTTATCAAGGATGAGAATTTCCACTAGTTCAAATATATAATACAAAGCCAACTTACTCCAAATCTCCTAAGACTCATGCCCGGGAATCATTAAGTACCTTTATTTTCAGTCTAGTTCTGGTAAATCAGGACTTTTCTGAAGAATACACTTTGCCTGACGCCCTAAGAATGAAGATATTTTACCAACAAAAGAAACAAAAAGAATTAATAGATTATGATCCAAATCACTGGAAAATCACTACAGACGGTAAGCAAAGCACAACAAAACCTTTACATGGCAATCCCTAAGCAGCAGCTGTTGCCTAGGAAGAAGGATCGCGAGAATCCAGCACAAGGCCGTTCTCTGACACCACATACACAAACTCTTCCATAAATCATCACCATTGTACTACTATAACGATACAAGCAAGCTACCCCAGCAAGTCCAAAAGGGGTGGTTGCTCGGAATGTGACTTTGTATGAGTGGTACGAGCGGTTGAAACAGCCCCCCTCCCCCTCCCTCTTCCTCTGCCCACTGCTGTTGAAGGTGGTGGTGCTAATTTTGGTGCAATTTGTTCATTCTTGTTGGAAGCAAAAACTGATGCAAGATCTGTTGACTTATTCTCAGTACGTGAAACATTTGAAGCTGGAAAGGCCTGATTCTGTTTCCAGAATCCAAGAGAATTCTGGGGATTAAGACCATCATTGAGGCTGCCAGTGGATAATCTAGCATTCCCTATGTTCATGCCAACTGGTTCTGCAGCACTAGGTGAATTAAAGGACCAATTGTCGTTGGCGAGGATATTTGTCCTGTTCAAAGTACTTGACATTGTGCTGGTTGCATATTTGTTTAGTGGCGGTCCTGCAGTTCCATTGTTGGAAATGCCAGATCCCCCTAATGAGCCACTAGGACGTGGGGGCCAGTCAGCAAAAGGATCAATATCTTGCAAACTAGTAGAGGTTACTGGTGCCTTAATCTGCCTTTCAGTAACAATTTGTGAGGTAACAGCTGGCGATGCACGGGGAGGCCACTCTATATCCACTGAGGGGCATGACATGGTAGTCTGCTCAGTAGATGGACTAGATGACGATGAATTTCGTTGTAAAGATGTCACCTCAACAGGAATTCCTGACATAGATTCAATGGATGTGCTAGTAGAATTCAGGACGGAACTGCCAGTTACTTTTGTTGTAGGACCCCAATCTTCATCCCAAGTGGAGCTACTTTTTGTTGATGCAGCAACGACACTGGTTGTTTTGGGCAACACTTCAGTTTTAAGTCCGTTAATTGATTGTTTTACCTCTGGAATTCCAGAATCAGTTACAACCACTCCTCGCTTTTCCTCTATCTTACTGTGCAAAGACATTTCAATAGAGAAGGCTTAATTGTCAGTGATCCAAAGCACAACTGTATCCATTGAGACAAGGGGAGAATGGGCATCAATAGATTCAATACCTAAGCATATCCTTCACAAAGAGCATATATTTGGCAAATTGTTGCACGTTCAATTGTTGGGCTGTCAAGAGGGGCATAAGCAATGGAAGAACATGCTCGGCAACAAATTCTATTCCATACTGAACAAGAGAAAGTAAACAGTACTAAGTCATAAATAACAATATCTAATCCAGAAGACCATAGCATAAAAGAACTACTAGTATGTTTGAGAGTTAGGAAGAAAAGAGAAGATAAAATAGAGAGAGAATGGAAGGAAAGGAAAAGGAGGATTGGTTAAGGGAGAACTTCCATTCCCCGTGTTCGGATCCTCCAATATTCCCCAAACTGGATAACACAAAATAGTGGATGGTAGAAGGTTTTGGAGAACTTTAGGGGATTAGACATAAACCTCCAATCTCTTCCCCTGCTGAATCAAAACCACCAAACAAGAGAAGGTGATGACATAACCTTCCCTTTTGTTTCTTCCCTCCATTCTCCTCCATACAAACTCAGCATACAGTGTAATGCCCAGCCCATAATGACAACTTTTACCTGCTTGAAAATAGAGTTTGCAACCCCAAGGGTACACATAAGGGTAGGAGGAGAACGATCAACTGCAGTACATCTCTGGATAGTTTGCAGGATGTCTAGGACAGAATGTTTATCCAGTCGGGTAACCAAGTCTCCTAGGCACAGCAAGGCATTGACTCTAACCTGTCAACCGAAATAAACATGAGGTACAGAAAAGGATCATCTGTAAGCAAACCAAAGTGATTGAACCATAGGAACTTAATAGGGAAACAATGATTCAGGTGTAGCTCTTGAGCAGTCAACAAAGTGAACTTAATTTTCCCATCTACATTCGTTCTTGTTGGTTACCCAAGATGTAAAAAAAGGGCACATTAAATTCTGAGACAAAGCTAAGAAACACCAATAGCTAAATAAGTTCAGAAGCATTAAGAAAGAAAATGGTTCTCAGATGTAAATACCATGTTCTATGCATAACAGTTCAGACAAGTTCAGAAAATAAGATAAATTTGAATTCAAGCTCCTGGACTACAAGTAGCTATATATTGATTTTCTATGTTAAGAATTCTAGAAAAACCAACAAACATGAAATCATGTTGAGATTATCTTATATTTCAAGAATATATTTTTATATCAATTCTGTGATCTTCAATGGAGCACTAGATATTTTTTGAATCGATTTCAATGAATCTTATCAGAAAAAAAAATTATATATATATAATATTACATCAGGGTGTAATGATAATTTTGATTGACAACAATGTCCATCAATCCTTACCCTATATTATATAAAGCAGATGTTAAAAAGCCAATGACATGGTAATAATTAATAAGCATTACTTTCAAGTAATTGACATTACCAATCAAAGTACTCCTTCAAGGAAGAGTCCAATTCTTAACACATACAAGGAAATGACAAATTTTGAAAAATTTTGGATTTATGTACAGCTAGAATACATGAAAAAGTAAATAATTCCAATATAGGAGATGGAAATTAGAGAATTATATAGGCATTAATCACCCATGTACTTTTTATACAACAAAAACACATTATTTGGTAATTGCAAAGAAGAATTAGTAGTAAATAGACATTATTCAGAAATTTTGGGTAGTTTTTTATTACTAACTTCAGATATTTTGGGATAATAGAGATAACAAGACTCTTTGGGATTGTGCCCGTTTTGCTGTTTTGGTGGATCTGGCTGAAAAGAAATGCTAGAATTTTAAAATATCAGACCTAGTCAAGTGCTCTTTTGTGGGATAAAATTTTGTTGTAGCTTCTCTTTGGATGAAAGCTAAAGATCTCCTCCCCTCCCTCCCCCCCAAAAAAAGAAAAAAAGAAGGTTGAATCTGTCTGATTTGCATAAAAATTGGGCGGCTATTTTGCATTAATTTTTATTTCTCTCTTTATTTTGAAGATTCCTTATTCTCTTCTCTTGTGATCTCGTCCCTATTTATAAAAGTTTCTTCTTCAATAGATTTTAAAAAGAAAAAGAAAATAAAGAATCAGTACTCGATTCAAGAAAAATGTAGTATGAAAACAGAAGTTATAAAACAGAGGACAGGCGCTAGAATAGTGTAAATTAGTATTGTATTATATGCAGGCCTTCTAGAATAGTTAGCTCTTAGGCCCAATCTGGCCTAGACTATCTTGTATATATAAATGTACAATTGGTTAGAATAATACAACTTGAATTTTGTCCATATGCTCTTTCTCTCTATTTTCTATATGTCTTAGAGAGATGACAGCTGACCTAGAAATTCTCAGATTGGGACACCCTGTTGTTTCAAATTGATCAACATAACCACAACTGAATACAAATGACAATAGCATTAGTATAAACTTTCTGTGCAAGTGACCACAAATCATAACAATTTCCAAAATTAATGTAAATATCATGGAGAAAACGATCAATAGATTGCCATAACAAGGAAAACAAAAATCTGCCAGGTCCCAAGCCTCCTTATTAATTTTCATATCAGCAAGTTTTGTGGTCAGATGATCATATAAATGTTGAACCTTGCACCACTTTTAAACAGCTCTTGCCCAAGAAGCATAGTTTGAAGGACCAAGTAATTTCTCGGCAGCTATCATCTCTTAAGAATTAACTATTCTAGAAGGCCTACATATAATAATACAATACAAATTTACACTAGTCTAACAAGAAGTATCCTGCAGATTTAGTTAGCAATCACTTGTTTAATAAAACATATTACACAGAACAGAAATGCTTTCAAAATGAAAACAGCAAAGACAGACTTGATCCGTATAATAATTCTAAGACCATCCTTCTTGCCCAACGAGCTCTTCACATCTGATTTGTCCCCTATAACATGCACAACCTACACATACCTAAGAGTCCAAAAATGACCAATTCATTACTATGTCTTAAGATTCACACACCACCACATTATAAACTTTTAGGACCCAAGCAGCATTCATTACTCTCTTGAGTTTTGTCCATTGCCCATTAATGCTAGGCTAGAGATCAACCAGTAAACAACTCTGCATCTCACTCAATTCTGAAGCCCTTGCTCTGTATCAGTTCACCAAAAAGAGAAGAAATGCTTTCTCTCAAAATTGAAGGAATAAGTAAAAGAGTATCCCCAAAAGTGTGAACCCAAATTATATCCATATTTTAAAATTTTAAATTAAATAAATGAAATTGTATACTCCAACACATATCGGGATGTATCCGTTGTCTAGCTCTACAATTAATATTGCACAACCCCTCTTGAGGAGCAAAAATATATAACAAAAGGGGAGTTGGGAGGGGGGATAATCAGTCTAAAACATCATGTTCATTTTTGTAAGTCTAAAATTACTACACCAGTAAATTGTTAAGGATTCTGCTCTCTCCCGTTTGAGGTCATACCTGCTCCAGATTCCACTCTGCTCCTACACCAAATCCTTCCTCCTCATGCCCAGTTGTGTGCTTTAATCTACTTTATTTATAACATTCATATTTATCTTAAATGGTTTCACTGAAAATATGGACTTTGATAGGACACAAGGGCATTTGACTCAGGTAGCTAAACCCATCTGTGGCATAAGCCCAACTGTTGTTGCTTGTATAAAGTATTTTTTTAAAAAGGACAGAAGAATATTGCACACTAGTGCGTAATACTTGAAAGAATTTAAAAAGGAAGAAACATAGGAGAATGGAAAAAGAAGAAATTGAAGTTTCAAACCAGACGTAGCAGCCACTTCTTAGATAACAACATATAGGGGGAAAAATGTAAGCTCCCATTCTAAAAGGAAGACAAAATTTCCAAGCATAGCACATACCGCTGCAATTGTTGTTTTGAGTGCTAAGCTGTGAACTCGGGGCAAAATCACTTGTTTGACCATCTGAAAGACATGAAATGCATATTGAACATTTGTTACTTATTCAACATGAATTATTTAATTCAAAGTTAAAAAACATATTAGAAATTTTGCCCTGCCATCATTAATAATCTTCTATATGTACAAGGTTGACTGAATATTTTATAGCTCATAAAACCTAATTGGTCTGTTTAGAAGAAATGAGAAGGAAATTGAAGATTATCTTGCGAAAAACAACATAGCTCCCCATTTCCTTCCCCCTTCAATTTCCCTGCTACCATTAGATATCCTTAAGAACATAGAAGAAACTCCTGCACTGATGTTCTAAAGCTAAAGATTAAAGTAAAAAGTCATGTAAAGAAGAAGGTTAACAAAAACAATCATGTTTATTCATGAAGATATCTAACTTGTGTGCCAATTTCCGCTATTAATAATGCAAATATTAAGTGAGTGAAGCATGATGCTATTGCACTGAAGAAGCATTCTTAGAAATCAATTTTTTCATCAATTTTCAGTACACTTATAAACATAGACAGCTACTATTCAACATGCTGGATTAGAACAAAATTTTTGGGATTATAAAGCTACAAAATTTTCAATGTGGACTGCAACCTGAAGATGCTGACCTATGATTTCCCAAAGACAACTAGCAATTAAACGAGCTGCTAGAGGAGCAGGAGATGAAAAGTCAGCTGCTCTTGGTTATTCTATTCTGGTGCTCACAGTAGGAATGAGGTAATAGATTATCCCTCTACTTGTGACTGACAAGATTTCAGTCCCCTGGTGAACATGGACTGCTTGTAATATTCAAATGCTGGGTTAGAACATAATTTCTGGTATTCTTAAGTTACAAATATGGAATGAGGACCAGAACCTAAAGATGATGACCAAGACAATGATTTCCTAGATGTTGATTAGAGGAATATTTGTAAGCCATATCTTCAATCGACTTATGCAGTCACTATATATAATACAATACATAATACATATCATAAAATATAAGTAATGTGGGACATAATGCTACTTATCTACTAACACTCCCCTACAAGCTGGGCTATAAATATTAATCATGCCCAACTTATTACAAATTTCATCAACCCATTTCCCTAGAAAATTCTTAATAAATAAATCAGTCAATTGTTCCCCAGTTCTAATATGTCTAAGACTGATAATCCCTTCTTATAACTTCTGCCTAACAAAGTGATAGTCAACCTCCACATGCTTAATTAGTTCATGAAAAACCAGATTCGAAGCAATATGAGTAGCAGCTCAATTGTCACACCATAATTGCATAATTCCATGAGTCTTGATGCCAAATTGCTAAAGAAGGCAAGCAATCCATACAAGTTCAGATGTAGCATGAATCATAGTTCGATATTCAAACTCTACACTAGAACGAGATATAACTGCTTGTTTCTTATTTTTCCACAACACAAGGTTTTCTCCAACAAACAAACAATACCCAAAAATAGATCTCCGATCTATGGGAAATCATGCCCAATCTGCATTAGAAAAAGCCTCCACTCTGCAATTACCATGATTTTTATATAAAACTCCTCGACCAAATGCCCTCTTTAAATACTTCAAAATGTGTGTAAGAGCATCCTAGTGAGAGGTCCTTGGAGAGTTCATAAACTGACTAACCACACTTACCAGAAAGACAATGTCAGGCCTAGTTATAGTAAGGTAGTTCAATTTTCCTACCAATCTCCTGTACCACTAAGGATCTTCAAGTAACTCCCCATCTTCCGAACTAAGTTTAACATTTGTAATCATAGGAATTTCGCATGGTTTAACACCAATCATCCCTGTTTCATTCAAGAGGTCAAGCACATATTTTCTTTGAGACAAGAAAATCCCTTTCCTTCCTTGAACAATCTCAATGCCTAAGAAATATCAAAATGCTCCTAGGTCTTTAGTCTGGAATTTAGCTTTAAGAATAGCTTTCAATTGTGAAATGCCCAATTTGTCACTCCCAGTAATCACAATATCATCAACATACACAGAAGAATACATCCTAAATCAAATTCCTTGTAAAACACAAAGTGATTATGATCACTTTTTTTCATTCCGAATTCTATCACCACTTCATTGAATCTTCCAAACCAAGCTCAAGGAGATTGGTTCAACTCATATAATGATTCTTCAAACGTAATACCTTCCCACACTCCCCTTGAGCAACAAACTCAGGTAATTACTCCATATACACTTCTTCATGCAAATCTCCATGTAAAAAAGCATTTTTAACATCTAACTAGTGAAGAAACCAATTATTAATAGCAGCAAGAGAGATAAACAATCGAACTTAAGTAATTTTGGTCCTGGAGGAAAAGGTCTCTAAGTAATCAATATCATAGGTCTAAGTATATCTCTTAGTTACTAAACGTGCTTTCAAACCAGTAACAGAACCATCCAGATGCACTTTTATAGTAAATACTCATTTACAACCAATGGATTGTTTACCATTAGGTAAAGGCACCAGATCCCATGTTTGATTTGCCTTAAGAGTTGTCATTTCTTCCTCCATAGCATCACGCCACCCATAATAATAAAGAACTTCAAAATATGACTTAGAAACAGTAATACTATCTAAGGAGGCAACAGAAGATCAAGAAGTAGGCAAAGAAGAATATGACACAGTTGGAAATAGAATATGGGTGGTTAGAGTTACCTTTCTGAGTACAACTACGAATACCTTTCTGATGAGTAATAGGTAGATCCAAATCAGAAGATACGAGGAAGATTTGATGAAGAAAGAGCCAGTAAGGGAGATGAAGCTAACGAATCGTTTGGAATGAAGTCTGGACCGAATGTTTGTGGCTTGTTTGATGGAGGAGCTGTTGATGGTACCTGCACTCTACGAGAGTAAGCATATTTAATGGGAGATCAAACCCAATTTTGTTGTGGAGAAACTTGTAGATCTTGTGAGGGAGAAGATACAAGTATTCTTCAACAAGTTCTAAATCTGGCAAGGTGGAGGAAGATGGAGAAGACCCAAAGAATGGAGTAAATTCGAAAAATATAACATCAGAAGATACAATGTAACGATTTAAATCGGGGGAAAAACACTGATACTCTTTTTTAGTATGAGAATATCCAAGAAAAACACATTTCAAAGATTGAGGATCCAATTTGGATACCTAAGGACGATTATCATGAATGAAACATGTACACCCAAAAATACGTGGAGGAATAAGAAATAAGGACTTAGAGGGAAACAAAGTAGAAAAAGGTATCTGACCATCAAGAAATGAAGAAGGCATGCGATTTATCCAAAAAAAAATAAGCTGTAGAAATTACATCTTCCTAAAAAAACTTTAGGAACCTTCATTGGAAATAAAAGAGCGTAAGAAACTTACATTAAATGTCGATTTTTTTGTTTAGCTACTCCATTTTGTTGGGGAGTAACAACACAAGATAACTAATAAATTATACCATGTGATAAATAGGCTAAAAAATGTGTAGAAAAATACTCCTCAATATTATCACTTCAAAAATTACGAATAGTTATGTGAAACTGATTTATAACTTCAACATGAAAAATACGAAAGATATGAAATAACTCTAAACAATTTTTCATTAAATAAAGTCAAGTCATTCTTGAATAATCATCCACAAAAGACATAATAACAAAATTCAGATTTTGAAGCAACTGGGCAAGGCCCCCAAATATTTGAATGTATTAACTCAAATGGAGATGAAACCCGCTTATTAATTCCAGGAACATATGATTAATGATGCTATTTAGCAAATTGACAAGACTCACAATCTAAACACGAAAGAGATTCAAGTTAGGGCATAACTTTCGTAAAGATACCAATGAGGAGTGACTAAAACGACAATGCAACTGATGTGGAGTGGAAGTAGCAACAACAGCAATTGATTGAGTAACTATCATCCAGTATGTATAATCCCCCAAATTCATATCCCCTACCAAAAATCTTCGTTAACAAATCCTAAAACACATAATAATCAAGAAAGAAGAAAATACCACAATTATAAATACATGTAATTTGGCTAACTAAAAGTAAATTAAATAAAAATTTTGAGAGATACAAAATATTGGATAAAGAAATATCAAAAGTAACATGAGAAGGATGAGAAGTAGTAACATGAGTAACATTAACCATACCACTTCCAATAATAGAAGTAGTAGACCCATTGACTAAAATAACATGAGAAGGATGAGAAGTATTAAAAAAGACACGATACCTATTTGATTAGTCATATGATCAGTGGTTTCAGAATCAATGATCTATCTAAAATTAGAATTGGAGAGACATGCAATGGGATTACCTATTTGAACTATTAAGGCAGTGGATTGAATAGATAGCGACTGTAAAAAAGCCTTCAATTGCAAATACTCAGTATATACTATCAGACAGTAATTTACCATTGTTTCTTAATTTTTTTAAGCTATTAGGACCCCCAAACTTGCGTGTCAAATTAAAACCAACATCCATGATGAATAAACTTATCCAACCAGTAAATTAAAAATCAGAAAATTACCAGGAAAATAGAAAACACTACTTAAGAGTCACCGAATCACAAAAACAACCTCACAAGGCTACTCAAAAATCTCTGAAACAGTGCCTCAGTGAAGATTGCCACCCGCAGATCCTCCACACGCCGCCAATCTCCTCTGCAAGTGGGCCTCGCGCCGCCATACACCACGCGCATGAGTCACACACTGCCTATCCCGAGTCACTTCGCCACAATCTATCATCTCGTGTGCCCAGATCCTTCTTCCAGTGGCCGAAACTGCGTCAACATCACCTAACAGCACCCTGCTGCTCTCCTCCGCCACCAAACAGCACCTCTGAAATTTGGGCTTCCACTAATATGTAGCTCAAATTGTTGCTGGCCTCACCGTGACTTTAGTCATGCATAAAAAAATGAAAAATAAAGGGAGAAGAACAAAGAGAGAGAGAGAGAGAGAGCTTGGTTTTCTCTCTCTTTTTTCCCCTTAAATCGGGGTGGAAGAAAAAATATCTAGAAAGCTCCAGATACCATGTTGATTAAAAGAATATTTGTAATTTCACATCCTCAATCGAGTTAGGCAGTCACTATATATAATATAACACAGAATACATATTATAAAACATAAGTGATGTGGGATATAATGCTACTTATCTACTAACACTAGAAACTACTGGCAATTAAACAGCTGATATAGCAGCAAGAGATGAAAAGTCTGCAGCTGTTGGTTATTCTATTCTAGTGCTCACAGACTAGAATGAGGTAATAGATTATCCCACTACTTGCGATTGCCTTCGCTGAAAAGTGAAAACTGAATCCAATTAGCATAGAGGGCAAACAGGAGATGGCTAATGGCAAACTCTAAACAGAAGTTCAAATGGAAGGCACGTTGAAGATTAAGAATTTATATGCTCAAAAGATAAGACATAATTCAAGCAGGGAAATAGGATTATATGCGAACAAATCTAGGGCTTCGAAGGGGGCAGAAGAAGGGAGGGACTAGAAAGAATTTACAAGTGAATACAAATAACTGACTGAAACAAGACCACTGAATTGCATCACACTTAACCCTTCTCTACTTTTATAGAGGCTACAAAGAATCACAGTCAAACCAAATAACCTAATGACATATTAGTCATATACTCCACCTCTATTTACTAACACTTATTAACTCAAGATATATTAGCACTCGACAATTGCTCCTGTTAAGAAACCAAATTTCAATAGATGGTTTCAAAGGTTTCTGGTGCTGCATGGGCAAGAATAAGCCCTAATCCAATATGCTTGGAATGGGAAATACATGTTATGGCCACTTGGCAACATGATAGAACCATAGAAACATACAACTAGAAAATTGGTATGCCAAAGATCAGTTTACATATAATAGAAAAAAAACAGTTGTGGCATGAAAGAGCCAGCCTCCAATTGAGTAATACAACTGAGATTATGATAATGTACTCAATCATGTTAAAACAACTCCCTATTTCTAACAAAGTTTCAAACTAGTAATATAGGACTCACCTGGGCATCAAGTTGCTTGGCAAGGGAAACAGATTTCTTCAGAACCTCTTCTTGTATACGAGCATCAGTATCATCATAGGCCCGAACAATCATAGGAAGAACATGAGACACTAGATGTTCCTGACTAGTCTAAATGAACAAAGAAAGACAACTATATAAGCCTGACTGGTAATAGTTTTCAACAATGATATGATAAAGTTCAAAGCTCTAAAAAAACTTTGCCGCTAAATGCATTCGATCCTCAAAGCATTCAAAGAAATGAACTGCATAGTAATTTTGAATCACCTTGCTTATTATAAGCTCTGCGTGCTTCACAAGTAGCAACAGCGTCTCACCTGCAGCAGTACTCAGGACAGGAACCAGTGCTGGTAGAGTTGATAGCTCAAAATCATTTTTATCCTAGAAAAGATATCGACTCATCAATCCAGCATTATCCCTGTTGGAATTTTTCTGGCAATAATACCCTACTTATAACAAAAATCATTCCAGCTGAAGCATAACATATTGAAATAAGATAGAGACCAGAATTTTATCTTCTAAAGTACAAAAAGCAGAAAAAATAATGCATTAATATCACTAAGGGTCTGCTCAGAAAAAGGAAACTGAGAACTACGGAAAGGAAATGTCTAGTAATCCATCTAAAATGAACTAAAGACTAAAAATGGAAAGAAAATCCTCCATTTTGTTTCAATTCACTGCATTCCTCCATTTGAAACAAACCATAAGATCTAGTTTCTTATTTTTTTTTCCTTTTATTTTAACCATGAGATTTAACTTTTAATGTTTGGATCCAAATAAACCATGACTTTGTTTTATCTGGGACACTTCCCTTTCAAAATTAAAATAAACAAGATTGACTACAAAGATGATATTGGAGCATTGAAAGGGAAAGTAAAAAATTCAAATGGTCAAAGAAATGCATTTAACTGAAAAACCAAGTCCCACTTCACTCTGACAACTATAATTAACCAACTTCCAATAAAATAAGAATATAATGAATCAGCTACAAGTGATAATTTCTAAAACTTGAAAGAGAAAAAATAGGCTCTTATATGTCTAAATGAAAGTGTCATTTAATTGTTTTCACCCATGTTATGTTGCCCAGTGTGAACTCTAAGAAGAGTTTTGAAAAACAAGAAAGCAGGCCACTGTAGGAATGCCAAACAAACAATCCTATCCAAATAAATCATTGCGTCCAATTAGATCTTCAAGATTATGGCCCTTAACCAACAATATATACTGAATACATTAGCTTCAATCACAAGTGTTTAAAATGTCTATTGCACCCTGAATATAGGTACATTGAACAACCAAACTCATAATATCAAACATAACAATTTTAAAAAATGAATGAACAGTTATTTTCAACACCTCACGATCACCACTTCTTCAATTAAAAAGCTAAAAACAATTTTAAATTTAATGATTCCTTCCTCCATTCCAGAGAAAAATAACGATCTAAATTTTAGTTTTTAACCCTAACTCCACCCAAAGCAACAAACCCAAGGAGTTACTCCATATACACTTCTTGTAAGTCATCATGAAAGAAAGGCATTCTTCACATCCAACTAAAAAATGGCTGATGTGCATAATACTTCCTATATTATTTTCTCCCATATTCTGGCTCTTAAGAGCGCTACATTTGCTTAATTTAGTCAAATTCACCTTGTTTGTGATTGGGTCATAATTTTGAAATGTAATTGATTTATTAGGTTAATACTGGATTTTGATACTTTTTCTAGTCATAACTTGAATTTCAAAAGTCCATTTTGGATGACCTCATATGCTTGGAAAGCTAAGATAAAGCAGCTCTACAAACTTCATGTTGAAGATAATACCCAATTTGGTCATTTGGAGGTTCAAATTCAGCTGGGAAGATAAAGCAGTGTTGCTGTCCAATTTGACCCAATTTTTGGGCCATATCTAAAGTGCAAGGAGTCAAAATGAGTTCAAACCAATGCCAAAAATCAGCTTAGATCCAACCCAACAACTCATGTTTCGGGATTAGTGAAATTACATCTTTTTTATCAAACAATGGCTACAAGTTGACTTACGAAATTTTATTGCAATAAGCCATATAAGTGTTTTGGTAAATTAAGTTCTGGGCATCTATTAAGCAAGGCCCATTTCATTGTAACCATAAGAGTCAGCCGAACTTAACCCAATAGAGTTTTCTCAAGGATAGATTAGATTAAATAGAATTTTGTGCTTCCTAAGGCAGCACTAACACATTAAACAGCATTCTCTCTTATCTAAGTTTTATCTTGTAAACCACCATAAGTGGCTAATCCTTCTGTTTTCGTACAAGGGTTTAAAGCTACAATTTTGTTTGGATTTCAAGACCTTGCTTCTTAATTTAATTTACTCTTGATTCAGATATCTCTTATTTCTTGGTTCTATTCTTGTTTGATGATTGCTTTAGTTGATTACCTTTTGTAGTCCGCAATTACATGATTAATTGCAATTACTTTTCACATGTAAGTTAGTTGTAATTAGTAGCAATTAGGTGTTTATAATTTTTGCATATAAAGTTATTGAACATCGAGGGAAGCAAAGAATGAGTTGTTAGTTTTCTTGTGCAAGATTGTTGATTTAATCCTAGTTATCTGTGAACTAAAAATGCCATTGCTAGTTCCTGAGGGATTGGTGTCAATCTTAATTAGTAATATGAGGCTTGTTTACAATAGGAAATTTGAGGGTTACCATAGGGCATTTAACATCTAAGTAATCCATAGGTAAGTAGTTGAATCAAGAGTAATCAATTGGTGCCCATAATGAATCAATGAATAGTAGTGTAATTAACCCTCTCATTGAATACTTCTCAATTTTGATGAATTCTATTTTAATTGTTTCATTTAAATTGCTTTTGAAAACCCCTTTTTTTGCTTCTATTTTCATTAATTGGCTTCTATTCGCTTGGGATTTGACTTAAACTTACCCTAACTACTTCATAGATTAGGATCAATTAATAATTTTGGTATGAGTGATGCATCAAAATTCTGGTGTCATTGCTAGTGAATAGATTGGTCTATACCTAGTTATTTTTATTTGTTTTTTAATCCTTCTTTTATACAGATTTTGGTGTTTTTCAAGCTTTTCAATAGTGTTAAGTAACAAAAATTTTGTGGAATTTGAATACAAAACTCTTCAATACAAGATCAAAGCTGAAGTCCCTAACCCTAGCATTTTTCAGCCAAAAAACATCATTTGGTACTGTTTTTCAAGTTTTCAACATTTTTTTCTGTTTTCATATATTGTATTTTTCATTCAATTCTTGTTCTAATTGGTATATGATTTGTTCCTCCAATGATTTTGACTTGAATTTTAATTCTAAGTGTGAGGAACTTTATTAAATTTAGAGATTATAATTAAAGAATATAGCTTTTTATGGTGGTTTTAATGAGATACATCCATTTAGAATTGAGCAATAACTTTCTAAGTTAACCTCTCTTGTTAATGAGTTAGCTATTATTAATAGATGATTGATATAAATGATAGGCTCATGAACCTAGATAAGTTTAGTTCTATTGTGATCTATATTCTATTATAAATAGATGTGCCTACTTCATTGTTGAGCATGGCTTCAAAAGCCACTCTCTTCTAACATAGTATCTAAAGCCTCTTAAATCTAAATATCTTTTCCCCACCCGAAAAGGAAAAAAAAGGCTTCTTCTTCTTCTTCTTCCCTGTTTATTTTTCTTTTCCTGTGTGACTGTCATAGTGGTGTGGTAACAACAACTTAAGTTGCTGTGATTCAGAAGTTCAAATCAAGCATCTTTTGCTACAAAGTTGGTGCAGCATTTCATATAGCAGTGTACTGTTCAGAGGAATTGGAGCAAACAAGTGCGATTTTTTGGCAGCCAACAACAGAGTCTGGATAATGCATGAGCAACAAGCACAGCATCTACAAAGGTGCTTAAGCATCATGTGAAGTCAGCTTCTCTGGCGTGTGGCAGCACATGAGCATTCCTCCAACAATGCACTTTCTCCAACGATCTTCTAGGCAGATTCTACACCTCCACATGTGGTTGAGTTTGTGATTCGAGCACATTAATTGCAATTTTTTGGGACTTTGGTACCTTAGTGCTGTTTTTTCAATTGTTTTTCGTTGTAATGGCAGATTCCTCTAATTCAAGTGCAAAAACTACACAAAATGATGACAGCAAGTCTTTTTCTGTCATGGCCACAGATTTGCTTCCAATTGATGGAAAGATAATTGATCAGAAATCAAATATAGAAGGGCAATGGTTTATTATAAGCCTATTTGAAAGTGAATATATTGAATACTTACAATTTTAAGCCTCTAGGCAGCCGTCACCTACTGAACCCATTGCAACTTTGATTCAAACAGGTAATCTCACTGTATGTCTTTCCAATTCCCAATGTAGATAGATAATTGATTCTGGAGCCACTGATCATATGATGGCTCACAGAGGTATTTTGTCTTTTTTCCAAACTTCTTCTCGTGTCTGCTACTTCAATTCTTGGGAGTGATACAATAAATGTTACACCTAATATTTCATTGGCTAATGTTTTGTCCCTTTCTAAATTCCCCTGCAACTTACTTTCTGTTAATCAAATAACACGTACTTATAATTATGGGATTTTCTTCTTTCTTGGTTATTGAGTTTTTCAAAATCTTTTGATTGAAAAAGATTTTTAGTAAAGGATATGGTAGCCTATATGTGCTTGATGAAAAAGTTCATCAACTTGCTGCCACTACCATCACTCAATATCAATCACATTGCCGTTCGAGTCATCCTTCCTTAGCATCTTTAAAAAGATTGTTTCGTAGTGTAAGTTCTATTTCACATTTTGAATGTGAATCATGTCAATTTGCTAAACATCATCATTAATCTTACATTCCTAGAGTTAATAAACATGTTACATCTCCTTTTGAGTGAGTACACTCTAATGTTTGGGGACCATGTCTAGTGGTGGCTAAATTTGGTTATCAATACTTTGTTACTTCTGTTGATTATTCAAGAGTCACTTGGCTTTGTTTCATGAAAAACCAATTAGAGTTATTTACTATTTTTAGTACCTTTCACGCTGAAACTGTGAATCAATTCCATACTTCTATACAAAACTTGAGAAGTGATAATGCTAAAGATTCTACCTAATTTTTTTCATATTTATCCAAGCATGATATTATTCATCAATCTTCCTATCCATTTCCTCCATAGTAAAATGGAGTCGCCTAAAAAAAATGTCATTTAATGAAGGTTTCCGTGCACTCTTATTTGAAATGTAAATGCCTAAGGTGTTTTACATAAAGGCAGTTTCCACCACCTATTTTCTTATCAATCGAATGCCATCCATGGCTCTCGACAGTTAGGTACCATACTTCATTTTGTTCCCTTCTAGACTTTTGTTCCTCTCACTCCACATATTTTTTGTTGTACTTCTTTTGCTCAAGACCATTGTCCTTAAGTCTCCAAACTCAACCCATGATTCTTATAATGTGTCTTCCTTAGTTATTCTCAAACACAAAAAAAGTATCAATGTTATTCTTACGATTCAAATCATTATTTTGTATCTTTCTAATGTTACATTCTTTGAATCCACACCACATTTTGGGTATTCTAAATCTTCCTCTACCATAACTAAGTCTAATTCCCTAGACAAATATTTCCTTTTGTATTCCATCTCTCCAAATTCTCAAACCCCCCCCCCCCAAAAAATTGGATTTATCCTTCTATTAAACATGTTTATTCTCACAGAATGTTGGTACCAGCTATAATACCTTCATCTAACAATGCTGAGACAATCGATGTAGCTCCCATTATTGAATCACCACCAACTTCATCTCTCTTATTGGCTTCTTTGTCACCAAATCCTCCTCCTTACCCTCTAATCTTGATATTCCTATTGCCCATAAAAAAGATACTCGGAGTTGCACTTAGAAAGTAGCATTAATCACCTTTATCCCATCTTTACATGTGTCCTATTCCTCACTACCTATCTTCTCACGATCATTTATTGCCTCGTTAGATTCTATTACTATTCCTAAGTGTGTTGCAAAGGCACTCACTCATCCTAGGTGGCATGTTGCTATAAAGGAAAATATGATGACCCCTAAGGCAAATCATACATGAGATATTGTGTCCTTACCAAGTATTAGAAATTCTACCAAGTCCAAATGGGTATTCACTGTGAAAGTTAACCCAAATGACACTGTTGCTTGGTTCAAAACTAGTTTAGTGGCAAAAGGGTATGCACAAACTTATGATGTGGATTATTCAGAAACATTCTCTCCAATTGTGAAATTTACTTCTATTCACTTATTTATCTCTTCCTACATCTTATGATTGGCCTCTCTATTAGCTTGATGTTAAAATGCCTTCTTGCATGATGATTTACTTGAAAAAGTATATATGGAGCAACCACCCATGTTTGTTACTCAAAAGGAGTATGGCAAGGCTTGTGGATTAAAAAAAAAAAAAGATTCTTATCTCATTAAGTGAAGTCGATTACATCAATTATAAGATTTCTAAAAACAAAAAAAAATTATGGCCTAAAGCAATCTCCTTAAACTTGATTCAAGAAATTTAATGATGTGGTAACAAAGTTTGGGATGAAAAAAAATGACCACGACCACTCAAGCTTGGTTTAGGAGATATAGTGGTGTGGTGACAAAATTTGGGATGAAGAAAAATGACCACAACCACTCAATTTTATAAACAATCAGATTCTAGTTGTGTTCTTTTGGCCATCTATGTAGATGAAATTATGATCATTGGTAGTGATAAACTAGATATTTCAAAATTGAAAAATTTTCTTCAAACTAAATTTCAGACCAAAGATTTAGGAGCACTCCAGTACTTTTTTTGGATTGAAATTGCTCAAAGAAGTAAAGAAATTTTCTTATTTCAAAGGAAATATATTCTTGATCTCTTGAAAGAAATAGAAACGTATGGCTCAAAACCTTGTGAAACTCCTATAATTCCAAATGTTGAACTTGGCTTAGAAGATAGGGAGTAGTTAGAAGATCCAGGGTAGTATAAATGATTGGTGGGTAAACTAAACTATCTTATCATAACTAAACCTAATATTGTCTTTTCAATAAATGTAGTAAATCAATTTATGAACTCTATAAGAACTTCAGATGCAATCAAGCATATTCTAAGATATCTCAAGAAAGCAATTGAATGTGGAATTTTGTACAAAAATCATGATCATTATAGAATATAAGGTTTCTTTGATAAAGATTGAGTCGGATGCCGTATAAATAGAAGGTCCACGTCTAGATATTATGTATTTATTAGTGGAAATCTTATGTCTTAAAAAAGTAAGAAACAAACAGTAGTGTCTCATTCAAGTGTAAAGTCTAAGTATCAAGACATGGCTCATGCAACATCAAAACTTGTGTAGATTTCCTACCTCCTTCATTAACTTGGAATTAAGTCTTATGGAACTATGCAGTTGTGGTGTGATAATTGGGCACCAACTCATATTGCTACAAATCTGGTTTTTCATGAACATACAAAACATGCAGAAATTAATTGTCATTTTGTTAGACAGACTTCAAGAAGAGGTTATTGGTCTTACACATTAAAATTGAGGAACAACTAGTTAATTTATTTATTAGAACTCTCCTAAGAAAATAAGTTAATGATATTTGTAACAAGTTAGAAATGTTTGATATCTATGCTTTAGTTTGAGAAGTGTTAGTAGATGATTAGTATAAATTATTAACTTATGGACCTATATGAGTTTAATCCTATTGTAATCTATATGCTATTATAAATAGACGTGCCTACTTCATTGTTGAGCATGACTTTAGCAACTACTCTCTTCTAACAACTATTAAGTGATTACAAGAAACTCGTATGTAGGAAGATTTCCAACCTCATCCCAACACTACTACGCTCCATTTCAATTCCTAAATCCCAAGTTAGCAAGATTGTTCAACTTTCAACTACAGCAACTAAATGGATCACAATCAATATCAAGTTCAAAGATGAATATCCACCTATGTATCAAAGTCAAACTTCAAAGATGAAACTTAAGGAAATTATAAAGGACCTAGCAAAAAACACTTTAGAAGCTAATATTCTTAACTTGGGGACACAATCAATCAATTTGCCACTAAAGTAAGCAAATTAGAAGAAAATGTTAGTATCATAATACTAAGAAGTGAGAAAGAAATTGAGGTTCCCAACCCATCCCACTAGATTTAGCAAATGGAAAATTAGGAGAAAAAAAAGAGGAGGCCAAAAAATTTGATATTCAAAAAGTAAAAGTCAACATGCCCCTAAAGAAGATTTGTATGATAGCACACCTACCATATAGATTGATGGAATGACTAACAAAATCAATATTCTGGAGGTTATGAAACTTCTTGTTGAAGTTCATTCCATTTTTGCTTTCAACTTAATTAATGGTTGATTTCATAGTACAAGATGATTCTAAATTACAAAGAGAATAATTTGAAGCTGGCACTCAACAAAGAATAAATGTAACTCAAGGACAGGGAAGAATTGGATCCCCTCTCTACTTATATAAAGTGTGCATACTTGGCGACCATTTGAACAAATTACTTGGGAATTAAAGCCAGATTAGAGCAATAGTAACATCTAGTTGAAGACATTAAAAAAAGACGCTCCATGATAGGCAACCCAAGTGTGGCTAAGTAGCTACTTCAAATTTACTCTCTTTCCCTTCTCTTTTATTTTACTTATCAATGATTTTCTTCATAATTATATACTTTGCTTTAATGACAATGTAAAATTCAAGTATAGGAAAAACTTGTAGGATTTCCTTTATGCTTTCAATTTTCATACTTTTTGATCAAAAAAATGAAAAATTAAACAAATTGAAAAATAAAAAACAATATTTTTCATGTCTTTTTGAGTCATTTTAGTTGTTTTCTATTACTTGGGAGTTCATGTTTTTTTATGAGTAGGAATCGATAAAAGTTTAATAGCTTCATAAGATGAATTGTCTTTACTTTTAGCATAGTGATGGCTTTTGGATTCATGGATAGAATTTTGGTAAGCATGTCTAGCCTTGTAAGCTCTTCAGCTTTTTATTGAGCATTTGTACTATTCTTTCCTTCTTTTATGATTTTCTTCCATGAAATTAAATCTAGAGCTTGCTTTAATTCATTTTTAAATTATATTTATACATAAATGCACAAAGATGATAAAAGCATTCTTTGTATGGGCTAGTTGCCAAATAGCCGACCTTAGAATGGTATCTTTGATGAGGCCACAAGAGCTTAATTGCTTTTTCTTTATTGTTTAGCCCATTAACATGTTTCCCAATGAAAAATAAATTTGGGAATTAGTAGAGCATTTGAATCTTTATGAGATGAATTCTTGAACAAATGTGGGGGTATATGTGTTATGTATGAGAAATTGTGAAAAATCATCAATTTCAACTTCAAGGTTTGGTTAGAAAAAGAAAAGAGGAGGAAAAAAAAACAGAAAATTGGCATAAAAATAAAAATAAATAAAAAAATGAAAAGCAAAAAAAAGAAAAAGAAAGAATAAAGCAAAAGGATTTAAAGGGGAAAAAAAGATGTTGATGAGTAGTTGAAATTAAATTTGGGACATCATGTTTATGAATGATTAGCCCATGTTTATAATTCAAGTATTCTATTGATTTCTTTTGCTTTTCACCCTCATATCTTTAATTTTTCTTCTCTTTCTCCCTAGCCTTATTACAACATATAATAAAATCCTTTTAATTTCTATGTGCATGTGATTTGACTAGTTGAGATTAGACGACAAGCAAGCTTGTGGTGGGGCATTTTTGTGAAATGAATTTGAGCAAAGCACATCTTAAATATTTGAGAGATGGAAAGTAAATCTTGTAAGAGTCTACCAATTTAATCTATCCTTTTTTAATTGAGTTACTATGTAGATTTGGGGGAATGGGCAAGTTGTGGATCGCAGCCGTGATGCAATTTTAGCCATTGAAAAGAAGGTATATGTATAGTCAAGTTCGAAAATCTGGGTTGAGCCTATAGCTACCAAGCAACCCTCCTATCACTCAACTATGCCATAGGGACAACTTCCCTGTATAAACCCAGCCAATGTGCCACAAGGTCAAGACCAATATTCCCAGGTGCCACCCTAAATGAGAGAACCTCCGGTCTCACACATGGAAATGGAACACAAGTGGATACAAACCTAAAGTGGGGTGATAATTACTGAGGAAATTGTACAAACGGAATGTGAGAGAACCTCTGGTCTCACATATCAATAGATGTAGTGAAATATGGAGATGTTTCAAAAAAGACAACATCTGCTGAGTAGAGATTCAACATTGGGGACTAACATTTGCTATTGGTTGTGCAAAGGGTTCCCCAGGCTCAGGCAGAGTGGGTAGACAAAGTTGGTTCAACATGTGGTTCACATAGTGCGAGACAAAGGATTAGCTGGGTCTGGCCGGTTTTGGGCTCCTGAATCAAAACCAGGACTTAGTTTGGCGAAATTCTGAGTGAAAGGAGAAGGTGCTGTAAGAAAGTTTAGAAAAAGAGTTATGCATCTGATGTAGAATGCTTGGGTCTGTTGCAGCAATGCCTGGGTTTGATGCATAAGGTGCCATAAGAAAGTTTAGAAATAAAAGAGTTCTGATGGTCAGAAACAGAAGAATTGAAGCCAAAAGAGAAGATAGCAGTTGAAGAGTCCGCAATAGGACTTCATTTATACTTTGAATTTCAGTGCAGTTGCGTTTGGGATGAGGCTGTTCCGGTTTGAAGAATGGAGGAACACTGGAATTGGCACACAGCAGAAGCAAAGCAGAGTCCCACAAAGAATGAAAGCATTGATTTCAACTTGAATTGTTGAATGACTTGAAGAGAAAAAAAAAAAAAGGCTCAGCCAGAGATCAAATATTTGTATTAAGAGGTCATTTAGTTCATCTCTATAGCATGGGAAATTCTATTTTCCAGAAAGTAAAAAAGAGATGAGTTATTTAGTTGGCCATTATCTCACAAACTAGGGAAAATAGAACTTCCTGAAAAGTGTTACTTCCCATAATGCATGAAAAGTTGCTTAACTACCTCTCCCTTAAATAAATTCTACTTCCAATGTTATTTATGTATACAATAACAAAATTACCCTCATTAAATTTAATTAATGACAACTAAAATTTAATAATTTGTATTATATTAATATTGAGGATATACTAATCATTTTACTAACACTTTCTAAAATATTCAAAATTGAATCAAACAAGACATAAGAAGTTATTTTCTAAGAAGAGTCACTTCCTATGTGTCAACCAAACAACTCCTAAATGTTATAGGTAACAAATAAACCTCTAATAACTAGTCTAATAAGGAATAGATAATAACTAAATAGTTTCCTATCAGAAATATATAACCTCCTATTTTATTTCCATAATTCTAAACAAATAATCAAGGATATGAATCAGTAGTCACAAGAAGAATATAGTTGGTGTCAACAAACAGACCAAGAACCACACCTTGGAATCCAAAAAAAAAAATTGCTGCCACCATCATCAATAAAAAGATTAAAAAAAAAAGTGAGACAATGTTACAACAATATAAAGAAAGATGAAGCCAACAAGACAAATGATCCTTTTCCTAATGACTACTCAAAAAGAAGCTAATCAATCGTATAAAATCCATCACTGCACAAGAAATTTCACATTAAGCGGACATAACTAGCAGCTTAGGTACCAGACAGTCACGGTAGTTAAAGGCGCTCAGGTGAGGCACCGACAGGGGTTTCTACTTTGAGTGAGGAAGTGGCACTAGTTTAATGAGACGGTTGCCTTATGTGCTTTTTCAGCACCTTGAGTTCTTATGCAAAGCAGCAAAGCACTTGCTTCTGTAAGGAGCTGCCTTTTACTGATAGAGGGGTATTCTATCACTGACTCACTATTAAAAACAAGTTTTTTTTTTTCTTTTTTTAACCTCAGTTAAATAAGGGCAATTTAGCCCTAGTGCAGCATATACGGGACTTTCATTTTCTAGGGTATTTGAACAATTTGATTGTCACCAGGCTGTTCACTTTTTATCTTCTTTTCGTGTCTCTTCACCTTCTACTATATTAAAGAAATCTCTGTTCTACTCTGTTTCACTAATATCAAAACAGGGGAAGCCAACCATTAACCTTAGCTCTGTTTCTCCTTTGTTTCGGGTTATTTTTAATTTCAGTTTTTATTTTTATGCCCTATTGATTCTGTTTTACATGGATTTTATGCTTACACATATATTTATATGCTGAATTCATCTATGATTTATAGAAAATAGTTAGCCTTTGTTCATATATTATGCATATTACATTTTCATAGTTAATGCCTCATTTCACTCAGGCGAGTGACAATAAAGCTTCTTGCCTTGAGACAATAAGGAGGTCCAGTGACTTTCACATTTGACTGCGTTGTGTACAGTAGAAGTGAGAGAAAGATGAAAAGAGATCAATACCTGCGAATCTGCAATAGTAAGAACCATTGGCAGAATCACTGGCTGCATTACCACATTCCGAAGTTCTGCACAAAGAGGTGGAAGGACCTGCAAGGAATATATCATGTCCAATAATTTTTCCATAGAACACAATCAGAAAAGTAATGTAACATACACAATTCTCGGATTCATAACTCTTCACAAATTATGTACAGTGGCATTATCTGAGTTCACATGACCAACTCAAATTTTTCTCTTCGCAAGTTTAGATGAGGCCACCAATAAAGTTATTAACAGTTGCCGATGCAGATTGCAGAAACATGTAGGTAGCATTACTCAAACAGAAATATTCAATCCACCGGTTTTAAAAAGTACAAGAATAGCACTAACATATTTGGAGGATATGCATGTATCTGAGAATATACATGGCTCCGTCCCTGGGTAAAACCTATACCAATTCAGGATATGACCTCCCAGTCTCCCATACAAGAAAGCTATGTAATTGGTAGGTCAGGACCAAATACACTTAATTACAAGATGGCTATCTAATTGACAGAAACATATTTACTTTAGTGGAAAAGCAAACTGAAGCGAAATTGATCAGAAGAAGTAAAGATAAACAACATATGACAAACATTATATATATTCAAAAGCCAAGACCTTGTATTGCAATATGCGAGTATCAAAATCTTTCCACATGTCTGACAATGCTTTTAGGAACTCTGACTTCTGCATGTTATCTCTTTCCTACAGGAAAAAATATGCATTATCAAGAAATTTCAAATTCTATGATGATTTTATCACTCCCACCCTCTAGCGTGTTCAAAGATTAAATAGTTTCATACAAGCATGTGGTCGAGAAAGCGCAGAGCACGCAACCTAGTGTCATTCCGTAAAAATGGGGAGCCTGCAAACATAATAATTATTTGACAAAAATAATAAATCTATTATTATTTAATATTAAAATAAGCAAGGAAACAGAAGTCAACAGTAAGGCTTTTTAACTTTTCAACATCTAGTTGCCCACATTTCTGTAATTGGCACTTCCTCAAACAAGAGCATGTTATATACCAATCACTGGTTCCAATAAGCAGAACAGCTGCTTACACTGCCCATCAATAACTGATGGACTGAAAATAATTTTAGCCTCCCATACATGGTAATAAATTTTTTCTCAAGCAAAATACACTACAACCTCAAAAGTTTTTTGTGCTTTAAAATTTTAATTCAAAGGTAACTCTATCAGAAGGGGGGGGAAAATCCTTTTTAGTAAATCGTCAAGTGATGAGCTCTACTCTCTTCTCTAAAACCTTGCTCCACTCAAACCCTAAATTTTCCAACATGGCAACAAAGCAGTATAAGCTGCATTGAGATACTGTCTCATGGTTCAGGCAACCTCAGAAGAGATTAAGTTGCACATGTAACAATCAGTGTTGTATTTTCTCACAAGGTAAAACGTGGAAAGTATCCAGAAAAAAAAAATGCAGAGAAAACAGTACATTGCATTGAATCCTATAGGCATTGGAGTTGTGGGCAGGGTGTGGCCCAAGGGGAGATCCCTGACCATTCTGGTGGTCATTCCAATGATATTAATGACTAAAGGCAATGGTTCCAATGCTGGAATAGTTCAGTGCTAAGATTTCCTGTTGGTTGATTCGCATTTTCTTTGCTCAATCTGCTTAATTTATTACTGCTAGGAGAGCATTTTAGGTGCTTTCCTTTTTTCCAGTTCTGGGTAATCAGATTTCAACAGTGGGTTTTTGAAATTTTTTAATGATTTATTCAGAGTTGTGTGATTTTGGTAGTTAGCAGTTCTAGGCTAGGCAACTTCACCAGGTTTTAGCTCTGATACCACAACAAGAGAATTTGGGGAAAATACACTAATATTATAGAATAATAAAAGAAGGAGTACATAATGTTTTAACCATAATCCTATTATTCATAGAGAAGTACTAACACATTAATACCCTTTTACATGGAGTATATTACAAGTTAACCGATAATACTTTCCTAAATAACACTCTTAACAGATTAAAATTCCATTAACACGAAAAATGACAGCCTTTCTTGCTGTTTGATCAAGAAATGGAGAGATCAAGAAAATAAACATTTAATAAGCTACTCATACCTGTAAAATCCATCGCAGTTGGTCTTGAAGACTCGTTAGGAGATAGCATCCGTTGCAAGTCAGGAACTAACTCCGGAGGAATAGATGAGAAAGCATCACCCGTTAAGTAATTCAAGGTATTCATGTACTGTAGAAGCAGAAAAGCAATATATCTTATCACTATCTATAGACTGAAATAAGAGCAATGCACTCTTCATAAATTAAAGAAATCCTAATCCTTCTTTTCATCCCTTTATTTCCCATGGGTTTCTTCAATTGTGCATGTAGCATCAAACATAATGCATTTAATTTAATCATTAGTAAAAACTGTAGTCTTACATTATGCATCCAGTGCCAATAACCCATGATTACCAGATTTGATAGAACCATATGGATGCCAAGAACTTCAGCCACTAATTAAGTATCTTGCTTAGCTAATTGTTTAAAATCTTTCAAAGAAGATTTAACACGGGGTTCCATTATTTGGCAAGAGCGAAAGTAGCTAGAGCCCATGAAGTTTTCTTAATTTTTTTCATCTAATACACAAATTCAACAAATAGACAGCTACTCATCATTATCTCCAATAATCTAGGGAAGTTTAATGCTATCTCTTCTCTGACAAACTCAGCCAAACATAAAAACCCAACTATATATAATAGAGCTTATTTCAGAAAGATAACTTCTAACTCGGCATTCAGCTCCTATATATACCCAAAAAAATGTAATAATAATTCAATACGGATGCAGCAAGACAAAGTGGGGAGGTCAATCATTATCCTTTTTTTTTTTTTTTGATAGAATCATTCCCATATTCTTAGTCTTATATTTTTTTTCCATAATTTTCCTATCAATTATTTAAAGTGATTTCATTATGTTGTTCAGTTAGTAGGATATATCTTTTAACAGAATGTTTAGTTAGTAGAATATTATATGGTAAGAAAAGATTCCTCTAAATTGCAAGATCACAACCCTCCATTTCTCATCAAGGGAGTGGGTAGTTACAAACTTAAAAATTACATTCTTAATTGGTTATTATTTATTTAATTTTGAACCCTTGATTCTTTCATCAATAGTTGTGATATCACACTTCACCCTCTAAAGTGCAAGAGGCACTTTAGAGGAGCTGGATCCCATTATTGGATGGGAATATTATAGTTCTTTCTGGACATTTAAGTTCCATCATGCCTTTAATGGTGTCCTTTTTTTTTTCTCTTGGCTCTTAGTGTTGGTCAGAAATGAGCATACCATTATTGTATTAATATGTCTTTAGGACAGTTTTAACGCAGCCACATAACAATTTCATATTTGAGTGCCTCCAAACCCTAGAACAAAACTATCTTTTTAAGTTCAATCACCCACAACCCTAAGCCTAATTATTCCAAATGCTTCCTGGCACTGCTACTTTCTACTGAATTGTAGGATCACATTCATCACTCTTCCAATTATTTTTTTCAAATTCTATTTCAAGATTTCAACTTCAGTATTTCTGACAGCTACACAAGACAGCATAATCCTTCCTCTGATTCCAATGTCCAAGAAATTATAGACTTCAAACTCTAATCTAGGACTGTGAAGGCAATTATTTTTTAACAGTAAATAAATTCTATAAGGAAGGAAGGAAAAGGAGTACACAGAAAATTGAGTACAAGAAACCCTCCTCAATAGTCAAAAGATAACAAAAAAGGCTATCATGGGACAAAGGGAAAACATCAAGACAAGCAATTCTTTCAACACATCCCCTAGAGATTTTTCTAAACAATCCATATGCAGAACACCACAAAGATCTCAAGAAAACTACTTTTTTCCACAAAAGATGACAAGGCAAAGCTTGACCGATAAATTTTTTATCAGAAAGCAATTAGTAAGGTTTCCTATACAGGACAAGGAATTCATGTGGCATATGTCCAGGCTATACAAGACATGTATGATGGCGTAACTACAAGTGTAAGAACTCCTAAAGGCGAGAGAAAAGACTTTCCTATAAGGATAGGTCCGTATCAAGGTTCAACCTTGAATCCTTACTTGTTTAATGTAATTTTAGATATTCTTACCAAGGACATACAAGAAACTATCCCTAAATGCATGCTACTTGTATATAATATAGTTCTGACTAAGAAATCAAGGTAAAAGGATAACTATATAAACTTAAGCTTTGGAGACAAGCATTGGAATCCAAGATTTTTTACTTTGAGTAAGAGCAAGACAAAGTACATGTATTACAAATTTAACAAGAAGCAAAATAAAAATGACTTGGAGGTAAGAAGTGGAAAGCTTGTCATACCACAAGTCTCTAATTTTAAGTATCTAGAATCAATATTACAAGGCAATGAGAAAATTGATAAATATGTCACACACAGGATACAAGCTGGTGGTTAAAATGGAGAAAGGCATCAGGGGTTATATATGACCGCAAAGTATCTATCAAACTTAAAGAAAAGTTTTATCAGACTGCTATACAACTAACTATGCTTTATGGTAATCAATGTTGGGCTTTGAAGGGATAACAAAAGCAAATAATGAGGGTAGCAGAAATGAAAATATTAAGAAGGATGTATATTCATACCAGAGAGGAAGAGAGGACAAGATACAAAATGAATATATATGAAAAAATATTAGAATAGCACCTATTAAAGAAAAGATGACAAAAAATCAGATAAGGTGGTTTAAATATGTGCAAATAAGGCCACTTAAGGCACCAGTTAAAAGAGTCGATCACATGATTTTTAGTCCTGTGAAAAAGTGCAGAGAGAGGCCATAAAAAACATTGGGGAAAATTATAAAAAAGAATCACTTAGTGAATATCATTCCTGAAAATCTGATTTTGGATAGAGCCCAATAGCATCATGGCATCCTTGTAGCCAATATCATTTAGTGGGATAAAGTTTTGTTATTGTTGTTGTTGTAAAGCAATTAGTAAGGTTTCCAATTCCACTACACATTCAACTAACAAATGATCCAATCCAATACATGGATCAAAACCTTAAATAGTTGGAAAAAGTACCTTTAATATAACAACTGAAACATAACATTCATGGATTTGTCAATTAATATATTTTATACCTTTTTCATGGAAAAGAAAAATTTTATTGACAGAAAATAAAAATGGCTTTATATTATACAATATTAGCATTGCAACCTATAGTTTGCTAGGATATAATAACTTTTACATCACTGTTCACTAACTCTAAATAACAACAGGTTATTGAAAAATAAAAATGAATGTGATAGAGTTTATGCCCTTCAGAACAGATTTAAACATGGCATATAACCGTAATAACACCCCCAGGTCCACCACCACAAGATTAACAGGCAGGACTCTCAAGTTCCAAGAGGGAAGAATATCAAGCAGAATCCAAACTGCTAATGCATATAAATCAGCCAAGAGTTGACCATGTTTCTTTAACTATATAACACTTTTGCTATCTAGAACACTCCAAAAAAAAATCAAATTAATCAATATATAAGATAAATTTGAGAAATTGATAAGAGCTAAGGATTATTGAATACCATCTTCACATTGTTGTGGCAATCAAACAAAGGTTTGCGAGCAATTAAATGGTACACAAGGCATCCAAAGCTGAAAATATCAGAGGAGCACCCAACTGAAGGCATAGTGCTCCGCACCAACTCAGGCGCTGTGTAATTAAGTGATGGCTGAAGTGGGAGAACAGAGTCCTCTACGTCATATTCCTGTCCAGCAGTCATAGTAAAATATAATACTGGTCACGTAAGGCAAATGCACTTTGTTGCACAGTACAAGAATGGAACTAGTATAATTGATAATTAAATGTGCAAAAAGAATGCAGACATCTCAAATAATACAGAGGAGTCAAAAGGATATAATTACTTGAAAGTTATATCCAAAGTTTTGTTTAATGAATAGAAGGTGAATCAGAAGGACAAGAAAGCAAGTTTCATGAAAATAACATAACAAGGAAAAATTACTCTAACCAATTATACAATCACAAGTGCAATCACTAACATTACACTCATAACAGCATACATATCAAAAGTCCAGAAAGATGACAATAATAATCAGGCAACATATGAAATGGCAAGCTACTTTGATACGAAATGCATTATATCATTACTAGCTGCAAAACTAGATACCATGTTGAAGAAATAAAAGTAAGTCAACACACAAAATAATGTAAACTAATCTCATCAAACATTTCACGCACAGAATAATGAAAAGCTTGCATATTAGCTGAGTCACCAGAGGCCTGAGGTGCTGGAATTGCAAAACCAAACCCACCAAGTTTCCAAGCTCCACTCAACGTGATAAGAATATTCTGCAAATATTACAAATTTTTTCATTGAATAAATTCATTTAATGCTCAAGCAAAACCAACAGGCAAATCAGAGATTTAGTTTACATATGGAATATATGCAAAAAGGACTATCACCAAAAATTGACTGGCAAATCAAAGTGAGTACAATTTGTCCCACATGTGACAAATGAAAAGTGACGAAGCACTATAAGTTTTTAGGAGAATGTTATACTTTCGACATTGAAGAATGACATTAATATATTCACAGAAATGAAAACTGAGACTGACATATTCGGGTAAACAGAAATTTAGACAGTAGTGATTAATTGGGAGACTGATTTTAACGTGATAATTATGGGGAGGGAGCGAGGAATCATGGCAATTACAAGAATTAACAGTAAGCGAAAGAAACTGCGCCAGCTCTTCAAAATGGGCATCAACAACAATAAGAACCTCAGAAGGATACTAAAAGTAGTTTTTAAAAGAAAAAAAATTCCACTTCCAGCTGGATGCTTCTTACTCATTATTCCATTGGGACAACAAAGAGGAGGAGAGGGGCAAAAGGTCTAATTTCAAACCAAGGGAAGGATTGACACAAGTGTGAAAAATAAAAATAATCTGTTACCTCAGGAGATATAGATCGATGTATAAGATGTGCATTGTTATGAAGAAAATCCAAGGATTCTGCCATCTGAAGTAATCCATGCTTCATCTCCAACAGTCCCATTTCCTGCAAAGCAAAAGCTTCTTCCATCAGTACATGATCACCAGGTCCAGGTCATGAGTAGTAATAGAAATGCAATTGATCCTTCTTCATGGCATACCCAAGAAAGAGAGACAAACATATATGAAGATAAACCTACCACTAGACACTTCTCCATGGCACCCATTTTTCTCAAAACAAAAGTTTCGAAAATAAGCATAAAAACATCATTCAAGACCACAGGAATTAAAAACATAACATAAACAGGAACCTTAGATACGCCTACAAAAAACAATTGCATGAGAAATAAATTCAACCAAAGCGATAGAAAAGTTGATTGGCAACCATAAAGAGACTACATATTAAACATCAAATAGGAAATCACAATTCAACTAAGCAGAAAACCTAGACACTAAGTTATTAATGACTTAAGCATCCCGCTGCATGTATTTTGTCGTTGTTTGAGTTGCACCAAGTGTCCATAACCTTCATCCCTGTGCATGTACTTCATGCGAATTTGAGTTGCACCTCATGTCCATAACCTTTCCAATGAACAAGCTCAGTAGGCACATCCAAGCGGCAGTGCCTCAATGCATGCTTTTTACAGATGATTTAGTTATAGTGAATTGTGGTCAAAAGAAGTAAATTTGAAATTTGAGCTGTGGAGAGAAGACATTGAAATCAAAGGTTTTTCAATTGAAGTAAGGATAAGACAGAGTATATGAAGTCCTAGTTCAATAAGAGACAGGACAGCATTTTGAAAGTGAAGATTGGGGACCACAACATACCAAACATTGAACAAGCTAGGTATCAAGGAGACGGGCAGATTGATGGGGATTGTTAGCAAATTAAGTCTAGTAGTTACTTAAGGGCTAAGTCTATTAGTTTCTTGTGTACTAAAATACATGGTCCTATATCTTGTAACCCTATATTTTTATTATAAATAGACATTGCCTCCCTCAATTGAATAAATGACCTCACAAATCTCTTCTCTCTCTTAACATGGTATCAAAGCCATCTACATATCCCCTTTCACCCCAAATTTATTAAAAAAAAAAAGGGATAAGAGAGGGGGGAAAAGCTAGCATTGTTTAAAAAAGAAAAAGGAAGATGAAGCTAGGGTTGTTTGGTTTTGGTTTTTTTTTTTTTTTGGGGGGGGAGGGGGGCAATGTTAATGCTAAAGAAGATTTTCTACCCAATTTTCTTCATATTTATCCAAGCATGATATTATAAATCAATCTTCTTGTGTGGTTAATCCACAACAAAATGGGATAGCCAAACAAAATAGTTGTCGTTTAATGGAGGTTTCACATGCACTTCTATTTCAAATGAAAGTCTCTAAAGTATTTTGGGCAAAAGCTATTTCTACATCTTGTTTTTTAATCAATGGAATGCTTTCCTTAATTTTTGATGGTGAGATACCTTATTCTCTCTCGTTTTCTTCTCAACCATTGTTTCATCTCACCCCATGCATCTCGATTACACTTGTTTTATTCATGATTATCGATCTCAAATTTTCTAAACTAGATCCTAAGTCTAAATCTGTTGACGATTTTTTTTTGGTGTATACTACTGCTTCTCAAGACTCTACTTCCCAATAATAGCTCCCCCCCCCTCCCATTAAGTGTTTATTCTCGCAAAAAATAAGTCCTCACAATAACAACACCACCAAGTGTTGCGCCAATTACTAAACAGCCATTAGCTTCATCTCCTTCACCAATAGCTTCTTCATTAAAAAATCCACCACCTCCACCCTCCGACCTTGACGTTCCTATTACCCACCACAAAAGTATTCATAGTTGCACCTAGATAGATAGCCTTCTTGCATCTCATCCTATCTCTAATTTTATGTCATATTTCACCTTACTTTTGCCTTCCTAGTCTTTTGTTGCTTCCTAGGATCCTATTAGTGTTCCTATAAATATTTCAAAGACTCTTTTTCATGATAGGTGACATGTTGCTATGAATGAAGAGATGGAAGCCCTTGCGGATAATAATACTTGGCAACTTGTGCCCTTACCAGGTGGTAAAAAGCCTATTAAGTGCAAATGGATGTACACAGTCAAAGTCAACCTAAATGGTTATATTGCTCGACTAAAAGCTCTATTGGTGGCTAAGGGTTATGCAAAAACTTATAGTATTATTACTCTAAGACTTTTTCTCCTCTTACTAAAGTAACATTTGTTCGCCTATTTCCTTCTCTGAATGCCTCTTAGCACTGGCCTCTTCACCAATTTGATGTTAAAAATACTTTTCTTCATGGCAATGGACAGGAAATGTCTATATGAAACAACCTCTTGGTTATGTTGCTCAGGAGGAGAAAGAAAAGGTGTCTCAACTAAGAAGGTCTTTATATGGTTTAAAGCAATTTCTTTGAGCATGATTTCGCAAATTCAATGATGTTATAGTAGAATTTGGTATGAACAAGAGTGATCATAATCATCATATGTTTTGCAAACATTCTAAATCTGGATGTATTCTTCTTACTATTTATGCTGATAACATTGTGATTATTGATAATAATTAAGTGAAAATGTCAAAATTAAAGAACTTTCTTCAATACAAGTTGCAAACCAAGGACTTAGGATCACTTTAGTATTTCCTAGGTGTTATGACTATACAAAGAAAGGAATTTCTATTTCACAGAAGAAATATGCTCTCAACCTTTTGAAGGAAACTAGTTTGCCTGCTTCAAAGCCATGTGACAACCTATGATACCAAATGTTAACCTTAGATTGGAAGAGGGAGAATCACCAGAAGATTTGAAACGTTATAAAAAATTAGTGAGCAAATTGAACTATCTTACTATCACAAGACCTAACTTTGCTTTTTCAATGAATGTAGTAAGTTAGTTCATGAATTCTCCAAAAGCCTCTCATTAGGATGCAATTGTACACATCTTTAAAATATCTTAAAAAAAAAGCACTTAGGCATGGAATATTATATTAGGATTATGGTCATTGTAGAATTGAAGGCTTCTCTGATGCTAATTGGGCAAGCTGTTCCTTGTATAAAAAGTCTACTTTAGAGTTTTATATGTTTGACAGTGGAAATCTCATATATTAGAAAAACAAGAAATAAGTAGTGGTATCTCGATCTAGTGCAAAGTTATGATACCAAATGTTAACCTTAGATTGGAAGAGGGAGAATCACTAGAAGATCTGAAACGTTATAAAAAATTAGTGAGCAAATTAAACTATCTTACTATCACAAGACCTAACTTTGCTTTTTCAATGAATGTAATAAGTTAGTTCATGAATTCCCAAAAACCTCTCATTGGGATGCAATTGTACACATTTTTAAAATATCTTTAAAAAAAAAGCACTTGGGCATGAAATATTATATCAGAATTGTGACATTGTAGAATTGAAGGCTTCTCTAATGCTAATTGGGCAAGGTGTTCCATGGATAGAAAGTCTACTTTAGAGTTTTGTATGTTTGACAGTGGAAATCTCATATCTTAGAAAAGCAAGAAACAAGTAGTGGTATCTCGATCTAGTGCAAAGTATGAGTATCAAGCCATGGCTCAAGTTACTACTGAACTTATGTGGTTTTCTTATCTTCTTTGTCAACTCAAAATTACTTCATCTAGAACCATTCAATTATGGTGTGATAATCAAGCAAACACTCACATTGCAACAAATCCAGTGTTCCATGAACAAATCAAGTATGTAAAGGTTGATTATCACTTCATTAGGCAAAAACTTCAAAAGATCTTAAACATGCAAGAGTTGGAGTACAGCTTGTTGATTTGTCTACTAAGGCTCCTATAGGAAAATAGGTTGATAATATTTGTAACAAGTTAAGTATATTTGATGTCTATGCTCTAACTTGAGAAGGAGTGTTAGTGAATTAAGTTTGGTAATTACTTCAGGGCTAAGTCTATTAGTTTCTTATGTGCTAAGATATACGGGTCAATCTCTTGTAACCTGATATTTTTATTATAAATAAACATTGTCTTTCTCAATTAAGAATATAGCCTCACAAAGAATCTAGAATGGCTGGATGAAATGGAGACATGCTTCGAGTGGTATTTGCAATAACAAAATACCCGTTAAACAAAGTAAAGTCCTATTGTATTGCAATAAAACAAACAAATGGTAATAGATGTTGGACAATTAAGTTCCAACATGAGCAAAAAGCAATTGACAAAGATGAGAATGCTATTGATGATGCTTTGCACTATGGTTATACAAGACAAGATTAGAAATGAATACATTCATAAGAAATTTGGTGTGCTATAAATTGATGAGAACATGATGGTAAAACACTCGTAAGGTGGTTTAGTAATGTGAGAAGACCAATGGATGTTTCAATAAGAAAAGGGGATACTAAAGGGTACCCTGTTTAGAAGAGGTGAACAAAAACCCAAAGAAAACTCATAGAGAAGCCATAAAGAATGATGCTATCTTAAATGGTATTACATATGCAATGGTCTTTGATAGAGTACAATAAGATCAAATGACTCATGTATCTAACCCCATATAAATGCAACGTGGATCAATGGCTGTCATTGTGGTTGCAAATCCAACATGAACATATACAATACTGTTGTGCAATAGACATATCAATGTAAACAGGAAAGAGTGACTTTTCCTCCAACCAATATCTATCAATCATCAAAATCAACATGCAAAAGGAAGTGAAGAAGTAGTAAGGCAGATTATTATTTAATATGCTTAGAAGTAAAGCAAAATGACAATATATTACCGAGAAGTGGCAATTGAGAGGGGAAGAAGAGTAGAGAAATGATGGAGAATTAAGGGGAGAACACTAAAATATTATTGAATGAATAAAAGGCTAAATTGTTACTTAAAACTCAATGCGAATGCTCTATTTATGTAGAGCTCCTGAAACATAAAGACTTTAATACCCTTAAACTTTGGGTGCAAGACAAGCAAGTCAGTAACATAATCTAAAATCACTAATGATCAATCTAAAATATCTCCTAATATAACATAATTCGAACACTCCTCCTCAAGCTGAAACTTACAAAACTCAAGCTTGTTACATAAACTTGAATCCTCAAAATCAAAATGCAATATAACATAACAATAAAGAGAACTCAATAAATATCAAACTTCACGAGCTACTTGCAAACACTCCCTGAATGAAAACATTCACAAACCCCAAAACCTTGATAAATATACCAATAGCCTCTAAAAGTCATCTGCTAGCTTCTTTTAAGCTGCTCCCACAACTTTCTAGCCAAAAACACCAACAACTGACATTGGATGTAGCTTCCAAAAGTCTCCTAGCCAAAAACACCAACACATATGATTGGACATAGCTTCTAAAAGTCTCCTTGACTTCCAACCAAAAATACCAACACCTTGCACAACTAGCCCTACAACTATCAACTAAATGAATACAAACTAGGCACAAACCCATCCAATGCTAGGCAAGCAAAACCAATGGTTTAAAACACTTTAAGCAAGAGGATGACATCACCAAATCAAACCTATGTACATACAAGTGACCAAACAATATCTCAAATCCCATTAAGATACCAAAACCAGGGGTCCTAATCACCAAAGCCAAACATGCATAGCATCAAACAATGCAATTTTTCTAACAACAAAATTGCAAAAACCAAAGCAATACTCAATACCTTCTTGAAACCAAAACCATTTCTATCAGAACATTGCCAAAAAAGCTACTTCTTGTAGCATCTCACAAAGTTACTAGAAAACATAACCCCAGCTCCTAAAGCCAAATTTCACACAAAACTGTGCAAACCCATCACAAAGTGCAAGGTACACTGCCTTGCTACAAAAAAGAATGCCAAACAGCAACTCAAAAAACTCCACAACACACCCAAAATTTGAGCAAATCTATATTACAAACCAACAAAGTTGCATGAAACCTTGCTTCTTATATGATTAAACACATTCAAAACCATAAAAACAGACATTCCCAGACCTAGACAGCAACAAAACAGCTTAAATACTCACCAAAATAAGCACATTCAACTACCCTCAAGAGGCACAGCAAGGACACAACCAAACCATAGAACATCCAAGCTATAACACCAAAAACCAAACTGCCCAGATCTGAATTAGCATCAAATCATTCTTCAAACGGCAATGAATCACCACCAACCACTAAACCAGAGCTACCCAGAGCACAGCAACTAAGTAACTTGAACAAAATGCCCTTCTGCTGAATGAAACTTGAATAAACCACATAATCCAGCAACAATTGGCCAAACTCGCACAAAATGTGGCCAATCAAAACATACAAATCCATGCCTCAAACATCTCATCTTGAGCAAAGACCCACTAAACAAGGCAAAAAAACAAATCTCAAGGTCAGAAAACAAACCTTAGCATCTTTTTTAATTGAAATAACCGGCATTAATGACAAACACCTCTGGAACCACAACTGAGACAGCCAGTGACCTCCTCTTAGGCTTCAACTTATTAGAAAACAGTAAATTAGATATTACTTGAACCTTATCCATGGCCCCAGCTGAAACACATGTTCACCAACCACCAAAATCACTCCTCAGATTGGAAGAAGAAGTACACCAAGCCAAAAGTGGGCTGAAACAGCAACAAAGACCAGACCTCCAAAACCACTGCCAACCTCCTCCACTTCCCCAAAAATAACCACACTGAATTGTGCCAAACAGTGCAAACCCAGCATAGAACAACCAAACACCATCAGCACAATGCTAAAACTGACAAACAATTCCAGGATCATGGGCCTAGATCTCTAACAATGTCGAAAACCACAAAACAAATTTCAGTCCAAAAAACACAATAGCACCATGAACAGCAATCCATCAGCCATGCTAGCAAATTCCCAAAAAAACTAACTGAAGAAGTCTCCCAAAATTGTCAAAAAATTATCTAACACATACACACACACACACACACACAGAATTCAGATCCACAAACCAAAAAGCCAATCACACACAAAGAATTGCAGCCACTGTCGGAGAAGCTAAAGAAGAGGGCACATCACCGGAAAGTATCCAACGTGCTCTCACATACACTGCAATTGGCTGCACATAAGCCTCACATGCCACCAGAAAACTCGCATGTGTAGCACACATGCCACCCAAAAAGCCTTGCCATCTGCCAATCTACCCTCTGATCAACTTAGTTTCAAATTTCTACCACCACAGCTACTTGAAACCCTTCAAACAGAATCAATCTGCTAATTTATTTTTTTTTTCGCAGGGAAACTCTACTTTGTTTTTCAAATTCTTTTCTCCATTTTTATCACCATAACTCTTTTTTTATCTTTTCTTAATATTTTGTTTTTTTTTTTTCCCTTTCTTCTCTTTCACTTAAAAAAAAAAACTCAATAAAAAATAAATAAACCTAAATTTTACATCATCAGCAATTTAACCTCTCTTAAGGTTGTCAACAGCAGTATAAACCACAAGCCTCATGGCAAAGGATATTCCTCTGATATCATGTGGACAAACAAGGTTAGGATTGAGAGGGAAAGAAGAGTAGAGAGATGCTAGAGAATTAAGGGGAGAACACTAAAATATTATTGAATGAATAAGGCTAAATTGTTACAAAAAACTCAATGCTAATTTTCTATTTATGTATGCTCCCAAGAAATATAAAGACCTCAGTACCCTCAGACTTTGGGTGCAAGACAAGCAAGCCCATAACATAATCTAAAATCACTAATAATCAATCTAAGATATTTCCTATTTCCATATTTAACATAATTCTCAATCTAAAATAATTTCCTAATATAACATGATGGCCCTTCATTGCCTTTCTTTCTCCTTTATTTTCCCTCCTCTCCCAAGCAAACTGAATAGAAAACTTCAATGATTTCTTAGAGTTTTGTCAGTATTACAAGAATCAATCCATGAAGAAGACAATAGATCAAGATTCATTACAAAAAGTTAACAATGCTTTGAGTTGTAAGAATCAAGAAGCTCCAGATATATCAGAGACAGAAAATAACTTTAGGGTATTAAACTAAAATTTCATAAAGGCTGAATTGAAACTAGATGATGGAACAGATTGACGACAATCTATTTTACTTGAAGCACAACATAGCACTTCTCATTTTCAGATTATCTGGAAGCTTGGATCCAAAGATTACTACAGAGATGTTTAAGCCTAGTTTCCTTATAAAATAGATAATTATATTATATTTGAGGCCAATCTTAAGTTCCTAAAAATAACAATGGCATATATTCTACAGGGACAAAACGTCACATGGCACTAATTGGGAAGAAAATTCTAAAAAATAAAATGCAACAACAACAACTAAACACATAACCCAGCCTTATCCCATTAGATCAGGTTGAACATGAAACAGCCTAAAGAAATGCATTGCTAATAAATTTTGAGAATCATGTCAAGATCATGAATATTTCCTTGTAAAGTGGAAATATTTTTTCAAACATGAAAAAATCTGAATGTCCCCCAGATCTGTGGAAATGGATTCAGCAGGCCACAGGAGAGGCAGTTGTTCGCTTAATATGTAGTTCATGCATAGTAAGAGAAGGCAAAGGCATCGCTAGCTCTAAATGAGAGAGACTGCTAAAAAGATTATCACTAATAATGAATAATAGAGACAGCAAACATTTTTAATAAAAAATGAAAATATTATTAAGAGAAAGAAAAAGGTTACCTGAAAAGAGGATAAGCAATCCTCAAAAGAAAGAAAACATTAAAAGACTAAAGGTTACATGAAAATAAACAGAGCCAACCAATCAAATCTTTAAAATAAATTCCCAATCCCTTTGCAAATCAGTCAAACTAATCCCTACGATGAACCCTTGGAAGCACAACAAACTTGTACATCACCAGGTTAAAATAGTCTGCGCATAAAACTGTAAATTTAAAGTTAGGACCTGGAAATAGTTTAAGCCGTAGTCCTGAAGATTTCACATGTCTTTCCCGGATGTTAGTTTAAATGGATTACTTTACTTCCAGAGGTCACTCTTGTGATCCTTATTTTCCCAAATACCTCTCTCTTAGAAAGTAAATATAGGAATAGGACAAAGGACAATAGTAAGTTCTAAAAGGCAAATATAATAAAATAGGAGAGCAAAACGCCATAACGGGCTTCCTATCGAACCCTAAACGCATAAACTACGGATAACATGAAGCCTTAAAACAAGACGAAAATAAAGTGCAATTTAGAAAAGAAAAGCCTTTCTGTTTAATTTCAACAACAACTTTCAGATATTAAAGGAGAAAAACCTATCGGCAGCTACATACGGTAGTACAGTACTCAGTTGCATTGGCTACCCGTACACCAGACTAGGCACTAAAGAACTCGAACCAAAGCATAAAACAATGGAAAGTGGCAAAACTATCAGGCAAATCTTCAGCATATCAAAAAAAAAAAAAAGTGAACTTAATTGTGCAAAATGACCAAAATAAAAGCGCATGTCAAAAAAATTAAAAAAAAAAAAAGAAAATCGCCGAAATAGTATGGCATTCCGCAAATAAAAAGGTCCAAAGCAAATGATCAAATAGTATTCAATGAATTCACCAAGATCATGTCATACAAAACGATCAAAATGTTCCAATTTTAATCATATAATGAATCGAGAAGTTCAAATCCCAGAATGTTGTTACATACCAATCCCTTGAGCTCTTTAGGAACAGTACCAATATTCTCCACATTCCCAATAGCATTGGCCACAGATGCAAACAACGGCTCAGTCACCATTGCCATAGCATTCTTGTTCTCATCCAACGCCTGAACTACATGAACCACCCCAGGATGCCGTAACCGCACCAATCGACCAGCATCCGCCCGAATTATATCGAGAAATGAATCCTCCGCTGCCTTGGTCAACCCAGCACGCATTCGCGCTTCCGACAATGCTTTCTTGTCCAATACCCAAACGGAAACAACTGGATACTGGTGCTGGCGCGTGGAATCCCGCGCCCTGGCAGAATACAACCTCCATGCCAGACCAGGACCCGCCGAACCGATCTGATGAAGAAGCTCGTAATCCTGAAGAGGCCTGGGTCCGGTTACCTCTTGCACGGTCGTTTGTACCTTCTTTTCAATGACCGCAGCCGTTTTGGCCAAAGCTTGCGTTAGGGTTTTCATATTGAGCGACATTATTGTGCTGGTGTTCTTATGATTTGCAGATGCAACGTGTCTATGTAAACACGAAAAACAAGCTGAATCGGAAGCGTGTGAATTGGGGATTGAGAAATTGAATAAGGAGACCAAAAGAAGAGAGGGAATTGAGATCAGAGCAAGGTTGAGGTTTCTCGCTCCGTCCACGTCTTTCTCTTTCTCCTTCGTTTGTCTCCGTGGGTTGGGAGTCTTCTTGTCTACAGTTGATTTTGCTTCCTAAGTTAGTTGCGTCTGCTTCCTATTAATTTAATGGAAAATTGTAAAAAACCATCTTCAGCAAGAGAAAAAAGGATTGGATTTGATTAAATTAGATTAGAATGGTATATTTACGCTCCATTTCTATTTGTTAAGAAAATGAAATTTATGAAAAGTATTTTTCTAAACAAATAAAATTTTAGAAAATGAATTGAATTTATGTTATTTGATAATATAACAAATAATAATTAACTTCTTATTTATAAAGTTAAAATTACTGACTATTATATTCTTTAAAATTTTATATTTTATAATTAATATTATTAGTCTTTCATTTTTATTTTTATTATAATTATTCAGTAATTTATTCACTTATAATATTAAAATAAAAATATTAGAATAGATTGTTAAATTTTACCTTAAAAATATCAAATATATCATTGTTTTTTATTATATTTTTCCTTTTTTTCATTTCTAACATTTATTTTTTACCATTTACTTTAGGTTCTATTTATTTTAATGAAAAATATTTTTCATAAATTATAGTTATAAAATATTAAAATAAAAAAATATATTTTATTTATTTAATGTTAAATATAAAATATCTAAGGAAAATTACTATCTTTATTTCAAAAAGAAATTTACATTACTCCATTATTATACATTTAAATATCTTTTTTTAAACCATCAATACAAATAGTATAGTACTCATTTATTAATATATATGTAAATGATATTTTCCTATAAAAAATACTTTTCGATAAAACAAATAAAACTTTGGTATTATAAATTAATAATTACAAAGGATAATTATACTTTATCCATCTATAGATTTGTTAATTTTGACTTAACTCGCTTGCATTTATAAATGTTATAATTTGTTCACATGTGTTTACTAATATTAATACCTTACTCACCTAAACTTTTTTTATCAAATTTTTAACAAAATATTTTATAACAAGTGAATTCAAAAGAAATTACAAGGAAATAAATTATATTTTTTTCATATTTAAGTGAATTAATGCTTTGAATTCTCAATTGGGATTAAAAAAATTATATTAGCTCTTTTTTCTTTGACTTGGATCTACATATTATATGTTATTATCATATACTTCACAAATATTAAGAGTTTTAGTTAACTTTTTTGCACAAGCCATATATTGTATTAGATTTTTTTTTTCTTATTTGAGGTTTGTTATTAAAATAAGGAGACAAAATTAATATGTTTTAGTCTCTATTGAAAATTCTTAACATTAATTTATATAAACATAAGAAAATTACACTTTATTCACATATGATATCATCCAATTTTACTTAACTTATTTATTATGAAGTTTTGTGTTAAAAAAGGGATGGAAAAATGTTTAAATGGGCAAAATATTAATAACAAAAAGCTTAAGTGAGCAAATTATAATATTTGAAAATATAAATAGGTTAAATGAAAATCAATGAAACTACTTATAGATAAAGTATAATTTTCTCTAATTATAAAAAAAAATAAGAGAACTAATAATGCTAGTTATAAACTTTGAGAGATATAATAGTTATTATTTTTATAAATAAAGGATTAAATGTTATATTTAATTTAACAAAATTATTTTCTTATTTTTGTGCACAAAAGAAAATTATTTTCTTTTATTAGAAAATAATATTATCAATACAAATTTTATCTTTAAGGTTACATCATATAATAATTTTTTTATTATTAAAATGTTATCAATATATAACTTAGCAGATCCTTAATAGTAAAAATAAAAAATTAAATGTATTTTGTATTAAAAATAGCACTCAAAAAAGAATATTTAAATCTATCTTTTTCATATTTATCATTTCTTAGAAAAATTAATTCATATTTATTTATTTTTTACAAAATTTAGTAACCATATTTGTCAACTTGTCTAAATACATTGCCAATATAATTTTTATTTTTAATATATTTATAAAAATGGAAAGAAAAAGAGTGATGACAAATGAAGAAATGAATACAAAGTTAACAAATAGAAAGGAGAAAGAAAATTAGAGAAAAGATTAAAAAAATGAAGAACAAAAAGAGAGAAAGCAGTAAACAGTAGGATAAAGAGTGATGGAAAGGAAGTAGAACTAGGTTGATAAAAAGATAAAAGGGATTAGAGAGAAAAAAGGTAAAGAAGGAGAGATAGATTAAATAATGTAAAGTGACAAAAAGAAAAAAGAAGGAAAGTAAAGAGGAAAGGTAGGATTATATAATATAAGGAGATATAGGAAAATGAAATCTTTTAATTAAAATGGAAGATCACTTTCCTCCAAATATACTCTTATTTTTTGTTGACCAAAATCTATTTTTCATTCACCAACTTCCTTATTGCCTTCAAACATTAAAAAAAGAAAAGAAAAGAAAAGAAAATAATTTTCAAAAATGTATTTTCTCTTAAACAAATAAACTTTTAATTTTAGCTTGCATTTTTTAAATGGGGTAATATGCTACATGTCTTAGAACTTAAAAATATTTTGTACAAAGAACAATAAATTTTTATGATAAAATTTGAAGTAAAATTATTATATGCAATAGTTAAGAGAGTGACAAATTAAAATGTTTAAAGGATAAGTAGAATTAGAGGTGAATAAGTATAGATTAGATCTCAGGACATTTTTTTTGCTTTTGCCTATTGCCATTATTTCTTTTATATCCCCTTATTTTAGCCTTACTCTCTATTTCTCATAACATTTCTCCTCCTACATCTTCCCATCTTCCTACTAGAAAAAGGACACTAATCTTCACCACTTCCTATCAACTCTTTAACTCAATCAAGATACATCCTCATAAACTCCAATCTTTGCTAAATTTCTTCATCATTTTCCCTTGAATTTAAGGTGATTAAGGTTTTTGCTTAGAAAAAGGGATTTAGAACCTTAGCTATAAAATATATTGATTTTGAATTATTAGAAGAAAGAAAACTGCTATTTCTTCCACTTTATGTCTCTTCCATACGAAGTAAGTGAACATCCTAACTAAATCTACTTAAGATTACATGATTTTGCTTACTTAAGTTAAGTTTTAGGGTTTCTCATTCAATGCCATAAAGTAATGATTAAGATCTAATTCTTGATGGATATTATTATTTAAAAGTACTTGTCATGTGTTTTGAAGGTTTGGTAGTGGTATTGCATGATAAAGATCATATTCAAAGGTTGAATATGGTAGATGAATAGTAATTTTGCGAAAAAATCTACAAATTATATGATTAATTGCATAATTGACTGTGCTCATCAGAATTGCCCTTAAACAAACATAATCTACTATATAATCAAATATGTATAGTATAGTCACACTCTAGGCTTTTATAATCAACTATAGCTATTAGAATTTGCCTTTAAACATTTATAAATGATTACATAACCAATTATTACCCTGTTCTTTTATGTACTTGCATTGTTATTGAAATTTAATGGTATCTTACTTTCATGTAAGTGTTAAAAAAGGATGAATAGTCTTAACCTAAATACTTAGGTACAAAATAAGTATATGGACATGCATATGGTTATACAAAGAAGAATAGTATATATAATTTGATCTTATTATGCTAAGTGAAACCCAAAATATTAGATTTTAGTTTGATATTTAAGTTAATAAGCCACCTACAATTTTTGTAAACATATACATATATATGGTGTGAATATTAGTATTGTAGAATTAAAATCAGAAGTGTTAAATAAGGTACTATTGACCTTGTGATTTACTTATTCATTTCATAATCAATATATGATATTGAATGCTATATTTATATGATGCAAAATTTAACTAATATATATTGGTCAAGGCATTTGCTCATATTTGAATACATGAATATTATTAATGTTGTGATAAAGTAATTGAAGTACTAGTTGAGGCACTTGTGTTATTATGATAAATTACATATTGAATGAGATTTGATGAGATTGGAGGAGATGACAAAACTAACAACCTATAGACCTAGTGGTGACATGCAAATGCCTAAGAGAATAAGAGTACATAAGTGAGGGCGAGTAAATTTACTATTAAAGATTACTATACTTTACATTGGGATACCAAAATGGTAAAGTGCAATTAATATTATAGAATAAAAGATTATATCTTTGGGATTGGAGTTGCAAATGAAAAGGTTGAAGGGATTCTCAATATGAATATAGGATATGTGAACTTGTGTTATTGTAGAGGTGAGGTAAACCTATTATAGAACATAGCAAGTATGCAAATGGATTTGTGAAATACTTTGAAGCTAGTCTTAACTATCTAAATAAATGTATATTCTGTCTAATAACTAAGTGAGCGATATTAATTAAGACTATATATAGTTAACTAGAGGTATTAAGGTATTGGAGTAAGCCTAAAGATCTTAAAAGAAATTAATGCATGAGTGTGCCATTATGATTGGTAGGAATTTATGGGATAAAGATCAGATATAGGCAATGTAATATAAATTGCAATACTAACCGATTTAATTTGGTATAGTAATACTCACAAACTTTTATGTTGTATAGACATGAAATTTAGCTTGACATGGTTAAAGACACAATTAAAGGCTTGTAATGGACAAGGTCAAGTTAAAGGAAGATAAGTAAAGTGGCCCTTTTTTGGTATGACAAAATTGGCATAAGTTAGGTATAGGCCATGCAACATGAATAAGTTAATAGTGATAGGTTAAAGGAATTAGTCATTACATAAGTGTAAAAATGAATGCTTAATTAAAGGAGTAGAGGGATTGAATTTTGTAATATTAAAAAATGTTATAGTTGAAAGTTATAGACAAAAGTTAATCTAGGAAGAACATATAGATGTAATGAATAAATGTTAAGGTAAACTAGATCATGATATTATCAACAAAAGAGTGATATAAAGAGAATGAAATTATATGCTCTAGGCTAAGATAAGAGAAAGGCACATAAGACCAATGAACTCACATCAACCTAATGTTATATCATAATAGTTTTGCAAAAATGGATAAAGATAGCTAGTTAGTAAGTCAATTGTTGGAATCTAAAGGATAATGTTTAAATATCCTATTAATAAATTAGAAATAACATAGGATTGAATGGGATTATGAAGGTATAAGAGCAAATTTATATGAGACTAGAAACCTAGTAAAAAATCACTTAAGGAGCAACTAAGATGAAACTAAGAACCTTTATAGTTCAACCACCTTGCAAAAAAGGTAGAAACCTCTTTAGTGTAATTCGATGAGACTACTAAATTATGAATATTGACAAATTGGAATTTAGGAAAACTACCTTTAGTTTGAATTAGGAATGTGTTTTCTAAGTCTTAGGTTTCTATATGTTAGAGAACTAATATATTTATTCAAAAGATTTACAATTTCCTAAAATTTTGTATTATTAAAATTTAATAGCAGTTGGAACCAAGGTGGATTTTTTTTCCAAAAGATGAGCTTAGAAGTGGTATTGTAAGAGTGTAGGATTATAATTAGATTGCCTTATGGTAACTAATTTTGAAAGTAAAATGATATTGTGATAGTTCCAATTTGCTATATTCCTAACAACATAGAAAATTTGAAGACTTAGCCTTAAGACTACCACAAGATGATCACTAATGAATTTGGCCAAATCACTTAACTTAATAAGAAGGCAATATTATCTATTAAGTTATACAAATAATACAACCATGGGAGCCATGGTTTCCATATCTTATATAGTGTTACAAATTTGACCAAATCATATATTCCATCAAAATGTAAGTACTTAAACCTTCTATGAACCAGTTGTTCAAGTGACTGATCTATTTGCTCATGCAACTACTTTTTGCCATATAGTATTACTATTATAGATCATATTATTATTATTATTCAATGTACTTATTGTTACTTCTATTATTAAAACCAATATTTGTTATTGACATAATTATAACTAATATTAGTGTTGCTACTAATTTCATTATATTATTTTGACATGAGGGATGCTAATTATATAAGTAATGTTATAAGAGTTATTATTGTGAGGACACAAATCCATAGTAGACCAAAAGTAAGGAGTAAAATTACATTAAGTTGCTACATACAAGTTTGTAATTGATAAGTTTATGTAGTAATGGTTTATCATGAACCTAATGAATAAGCTACCCTATAGAATAAGGCATTTAACATCTAAAGTATATTCTACTAGTGTGATAATTAATCGATAAGGATTTTGTTTGTTCTTTAATCCTTTGAACTTCTATGAATAATTTAGGCTTATGCTAAGGGAATAATTAGTTGTAACACATAGTAAAGTATGGCATGGCATTGCCTAGCTAAAAACTATATTATTAGAAATTTAAAGCTAAATAAATAGTTAGTAAAATTTTAAGTTATGTTAAATATTAGTAAGTGAAATTTTTTTGATAGATTGGATTCCAAAATAAAGTCTTATCCATTTTAAGAAAAAGTTTGAGCAGGTAGACTAAGCATTATTTTAAGGTGAGTAAAAGAATGGACAATTCCATAAGATCATATAGGTAAAAAAAAATTAAAGATAAATGAATGAGAGTACTCTAACATAGTAAGGAATTGGATATTAGTAATAATTAGAGCCAAAAAGTGAAGCCATTAAGTAAGTGCAATATGACTACAATTGAAACAATTTGGTGAAGTACAATATTCATTGTTATACCTTTATGCCTTTAGGGCCTAAATCTTGTCCTACCAATAGTGTCGATGAAATACAAGTAGCTCTCTAGTTAGACAATATTTTAAATCCAAAGATAACTATAGCACTAAACTTTTAAGGTCGTTTTTTAAAGCAATATACCAATTAATAAGAAAACCAAACTAAAAGACTAAGAAAGGATATCTGAACTTTGAGAATTAAGTAATACTCTAAAATCCTATTAGAACAATAACCTCTAGACTTGAGATTGTTATACCGTACATATAAATTCCATAACTTAAGTTTGAGATGCTCTCTAGCATATAATCCAATATCGTCTACAAAGGTTTAATAGGAATGGAGAGTTAAATATATGGTAACAATATTCATGCCTATTTAATGAATACTAGAGTATAGAAATGATAAATTCTTACAGAGTTACTAGGTTAGCAAGGTTCTAAAAATTCAAAGATGAATTCTCTTAAAGGGATTACATCATTTAGAATTTAAAAATATTTTATATAAAAAATAATAAATTATTATAGTTAAATTTGAAATAAAAATATATGGAACACTTGAGAAAGTGATAAAAATGTTTAAAGGATAAGTAAGATTAGAGATGGATAAGTAAGTATAAAGAAGACTTGGGGACACTTTTTCATTTTTGCCCCTAGTCATTATTTTCCTTATATCCCCTCATTTTAGCTTCATTCCCTATTTCTCATAATATTCCTCCATCTTTACTAGATTTATGCTTCATTTCCTTCACCTTCCCTTCCTTCCAACTAGAAAAAAAAAGCCTGAATCATCATCATTTCCTATCTACTATTCAACTCAATTAAGGTAAGATGTCTTAAACTTCAATCTTTACTAAGTTTCTTTATCATTTTCCTTTTAGATTTAGGGTGATTAAAGGTTTTACTTGAAGAAAAAGATTTGAAACCCTTAAAACTATTGATTTTGAGTGATTAGGAGTAAGCAAAATATAATTTCTTCCATTTTGCATGTCCTTCATATAAGGTGAGTGAACATCCTAATTAAATCTACTTGGAATTACATAATTTTGTTTATTTGTGTTATGTTGTAGGTTTTCTCTTTGCTTAAGCAAGAATTTGTAGATTCAATGTTATAGAATAATGATTAAGATGTGATTCTTAATAGATCTTGTTATTTAAAAGTAGTTGTTATGTGTTTTAAGGGCTTGGTAGTGGTATTACATGATAAAGATGAGATTTGGAGCTTGAATATGGTGGATAAACAATTATTGTGCAAAAAATTTACAAATTAAAGTGTGATAATGGACTATATAATTGATTGTGCCCATTAGAATTGCCTTCTTAACAAATATGGTTAACTATATTTAGCAAAGCCATACTTTATACTTCTATAGTCAACTAAAGTAGTTAAAATTTACCTTTTAACACCTATAGTTAATTATATAATTAACTGTTGCCTTATTTCTCTATATATATGTATTGTTATTTAAATTTAATGGTGTCTTCCCTTCATGTAAGTGTGAAATAAGGATGGATAGTCTTGAATTGAGTGCTTAAGTATAAAATGAGTGTATGGACATGCATATGGTTATGAAAAGAATAAGAGTTAATATAATTTGATCTAGATATGTTAAGTAAAGCCTAAAATGTTAAATTCGAGTTTCATATTTGAGTTAATGAATTGTTTATGGCTTTTTTAAACATATATATAAGTACATGGTGTGAATATTAGTATTACAAAATTTGAATTAAAAGTGTTAAATGAGATACTATTTACTTTGTGATTTACTCATTCATTTCATATGTCATATTCATATGATACGAAATTAAACCAATCTATTTAGATCGATACGCCGATCAAGGCATTTGGTTATATTTAAGTAATGAATATTATTATTGTTATGATAAAGTGATTGAAGTATTAGTTGAGACACTTGTATTATTATGATAAATTATGCATTGAACTAGCTTTGATGTGATCAGGGGAGATGATATATATTGTAGCTTTATGCTTTAGATTCGTATGCTCATTTGTGAAAGAATAAGGTCGACCCTAAAAGGACAATATTGAAATTATAATTAATAAGGCTAAGTGGACTTACAAGGAAATGTACTTGCTTTCTTTTTTTTTACAACTTTTAATGCTTATTATTAAATTATTTTGGTTTAATCGTGAAACTTGGAAATACCTGAATTAGCTATCTAAATAAATCTCTAGTCAAATGGAATGATAAGGAATGGGCAATATGAACTTGATTTGATCTTAAAAACTTATATACATCTATATTTGTTGTTTGAAAAATAAGTCACTCTTTTATATTAGCCCTTTCTTTAGCTAAGTAATGTATGTGTGCTTACTTATTCTTTTGGATGAAACTTTGTTACCCTTTATAAAATAAAGTAGTAGTAAGCTTTACATCAAGAATTAATTAATTTTTATTTATTTACATATTTATTGATTAAGTTATGAGACGCTCATTCTCTTTCTTTTTCTTTTCTTTTCTATAAGAGTTTATTCCCTTAAATGCTTAACTTTTGTCAATGAAGTAGGAATCAAGCCCACATAAGGATGTTCGCATTTAGTTGAATCTTAAATTAGTTAGTCAAGGTGTGCACAAATACTAATTGCTACATACATTCTTAAATGTAGTTCCTTTGCACATGAATATGGTTATAACATTATAGAGGTTATGCATAGTTAGACAATTTGCACTACATTGAACATGTATTGATAAGACTTATAAGTAATTGCCCTTTGCAACTCCCTACCCTATCACATACTTTAAGAGGGATCGTGACATAATATTATATAATAAGTTAGAAAATAAATTGGTATTTGTTCCCACATTTTTTTATTGATGTCTATTATTTTTTAGCAATTAACATATGAATAATGTGCATATAATGAAAGAAAAAATTTATAAAATTATTGAAACCGTTTTTTGGTGTGTGTTTAATTTATTTTCATACACTTAAATTTATAAATAATAAATTTTAACATCATATACATTTAACATAAACTATGAGGCTTTGACATAATCTAATTGATGTATATTTAATTTAGAATATAATACTTAAAAAGTTAATATTAAGAACATTTTGATAAATTAAAATAAATAAATTTACTTTTAATTTTCATGTGAATTTAATTAACTAATTCAATGAATACTTTTTGAATAAAAAATTTAATTTATTTAAAATATTTTTATGATAAAAATAATATATATTAAGTTATATCTATACTATTCATTAATAATAATATTAATATATGAATTATAAATAATAAGAATGAAAACTAAAAAAGGAGAAAATAAAAACATGTAATTAGTGTTGACTGTAAGTCAAACTAGCTTACATGCAATTCACAATCTTATTCAAATTTTAGCTTAATAAGCTAGTCTCATAAGACAAATGATCAATAAATGAATTGAATTATTATGCTCATAATTAAATAAGTGAAAGCTTAATATATACATATGAAATAAAAATAAATATTTATGTATAAACATATATATTATAATATACATAGATATTATATATTTAAATAAAATATTTAAGAGTAATAAAAAAGGAGAACAAGAAATTTTAAACTAATATATCTTTGAGAATTTAATTTTAATCATAATATAATCTAATTTTAGGATAAATTATCATATATGTTATATTAAATATGTTTATAAGATATGAGCAATACTATAATAATAATAATTTATTCATTTATATTTTTTATGTATTTTACGTTGTTCAGTAGCTAAATTGTCATTTACATTACTTATACTTTCATAATTTTTTAAGTTATAAAATTATCAATAATATTTCATTGTTATAATTTATTTGCACTGATAATCAAGCTACTTGTGAGTTTAATTTGAAGCAAGCTTGTACTAAAAAAATTGGCTTAAATTGAGCTTAAGTTGACTTACGAGCTAAAAAAATTTAAATTGTACCAAGTTCAAGTTGAAATGATGTAAGACAAAGAAGGTGAGTCAATCATAACTACCTTTGGTATTTCATAATTATGTTATAATTTTATATTTATTATTTTTCAAGATTTTACTGAGTTATTTAACATAGTTTTAGGATAAATAATATAAAGTGAGAATCCAAGTAGCATATTATATTGGTTAAGAGTACTTTAGAAGGATATTTACTTGTTAAGTGAGTTTTCTCATGCTATGAGTAAAGCATCAACATATAAAACAAAAAGACATTATATATTTATTATTACAATGGCACTTAATAGGCTTTCATTCATTCTTTTTTTCTTTATTGCAAATTTATTTTCCTAATAAATTTTAAGTTGTCAATTAAAACATATTAATATTTTTATATTTTTGTCCTTCTTTAAGTAGTATCAAAGCAAAAACCTACCTTGATTGATAACTTATGGCAATAATTATGTATAAAATAGTCCTCTTAAGGATGGTTATTGAGATTATGCTTTTATACTTAATTTTCAAGATATTTCTTATTTTGATAGATATGTCTTTAGTAAAAAATTTATTAATTTGTTAATAAATCCTAAATATTACTTTAAGATTAAAGAAATTATGGATCTCAACTAGGTGCAACTTGCATCTTATAAATTGATTATTGATGTTGAAATTGGTGGGGATAATTAAATAAAAAAGTTTTACTACATAATTATTTATCGATTCTTATTATCTTTAGTTATTTCTTGATGTTTGATCCATTTTATTTTTTTAACAAACAAATTTAATTATTGTGCCAATATAGTATGAAAAAATACAACTTTTTGTGTTATGCAAATTAAACTGAGAATATTGAAGTTTGAAGTTAGATATGGGTGTCTTCAATGGGTTATATATCATGCATATATTTTCCCAAGCATTTTTATTCAAGCATTACTTTTGATATATTTCATAACTAATACAATATTGAAGCAATATGCCATAAAGATTGGAATTTTAATATATTTCACAGGCACTAATTTTAATGCATTTCATAATCAAATTTTTATGTATAATGCTTACTCAAATAGTACTTTTAATAAATCAAAAACATATTATAATCATTTGTTTAATTTTTTTATTAACATTAATTCTTTTAGTGAAGATTTTTTATAGTGTTATATATAATAGTATGGGTTTAAATTTGATCTATTATTAGTATAAAATATTTTATATATCAATTAATGAAAAGAAGATATATAATTGAAAATATAATAATAATTAAGAATTTTTAATAGTTATAAAATTATTTTAATAATTTTTTATTAACAATGCAACACCTAGGTGGATAATAATGTAAAATCAATTTACACTAATAATAAATCAAATTTAAATCTTAATACTAATTTTCTATCTATAAATTAAATGGATTTAGTTATTTCTCACATATAAACAAGCATGGTCACACATCAAAATGTGGCTTCATTAATTTCTTTATCAAGATGATAGTGCTACAATCAAGAAAGTCAATGTACTTTACATAAGTAGTAATGAGTTGTAGATGATTTTGAAGAGCTGGGAAAGCTATATAATTATACTATTGTACTATGTTCATAATTCATGCATATATGATTGTTCAATTGCATGTGACATTAAGGCTATAAGGGATAGACATAGATCCAAGGCTAAAGATAACTAGATGGAGGCTTATGACAAGTATGGTGCCACCACAAATCCAACTAGGCTATTCATTAAATGTAAGCATAGTTATTGCCCCTTATGCAAGGAAGAGGCAAAAATTGAACTATATGTTCTAACAAGATGTGACTTTTCGATAAGGTTATGAGTACCTTTCATTAGAATACAAATTCGACACATCCCATTCTTTACACCAATGAAGTTTTTTAGGGTAATCTTGTTTGGTCATAAAGTTTTCTCATTAATGAATGATGCAAAAGCATGGCATAAACTAGTGCTAATTGTATTTATAATTGTTGATAAAGTGTAACAACTAAGGAATAAGGTTATTTACGAAGACATGTACATTTGTTTTGAAAAGTTTAAAAATGTACTTAAAGATGATTTAGATATCAAGATAAATTGATACACTTAGATGATATAACGACAAAAAGTATTTGAATGAGTATATATTGATTACAATACATTAAGTTTTAATTTTAGTTAATATTTATTTAAAAAAATTGAGACAACTTTGATTTACCTCATGATAATGTATAACCACAAAACTATATTCATATTAAATATATTAATTACTTTAATTTGATTTTGGGGTCTATATAAGTAGTTTAAATTAGCATTAGTCTTAAATGCAATATTAGTCTTCTAGAGTATAAATTATGTATTTTGGTCCTACTAATTTAAAATAACCTATTTTGGTTCCCTTAAATATTTAATAGTATAGCTTTGGTCTCTTATTTGGCTTTTATTAATTTTTATCAATTTTTATCATTTTTGTTAACTGTTATTTTATATCTGAACATGTCATGACTTAATCTTATTATAATCAACATGGATCCTAATACTCGATTTTTATAAGCCTTAACATTATTCACTCTACTTATTTTACAAAAATCTCTATATTTCTAGGAGGATTTAAAATTCACTTTAGATTTTGCAATAAAAAAGATCAAATTTCTCTTATTTTTTAGATACTTCCCAAGAGTCACAAGCCCTAAAATACAAAATCGTCTATATCACAAATGCAACAATAACAAACATACACATAATACTATACAAATTTAAATTTATATACAAATAAACAATTTAACACATCTAACACTAAACAACATCTCTGTCTTAAATTCTAATCTTAATATAATTGTCAAAATCCTTTAAAAAGATGGTCTTGATTCTCCATAAATGCAATAAGGTTTAAACATGCTAATTTTAACCTAAAACATTAAAAATAAAATAGAATGAGCTACCAAAACTTAATGAGCATATATCTACCACTATTTATATATATACATAATAGTTACAAGCTAATCATGTATTAAGTTAGAAAATAATAATAAACCCATTTCTAGGATTTTTTAATTATACGAAATTAAGCCTTGAATTAAGTTTGCACCTACTTACAACTCAAATTCCATATTTCACATCGCTAATCTTAGTAAACTCAATTACTTACTAGTACACAATATCCTTATTATATCTTACACCACCCATTCTGGGCAGTTAGCACATTTACAAATAGCTAATAAGGCTTAAACATAAATGAATCATCTTAATCACATTAATGATAATATCCAATCATAAACAAAGTTCCATTATCATATCACATCATATAATATTTATAATAAACATACATGTATTAACATTTTGACTTTTAAGTCAAACTTGTATCCTTCACAACTATTTGTTAGGAATTTCTCATCTGACTTTCACATCATTACTCTCGTTACATTTGATAATTTCCAATCATTACATAATTCACATAATAATATAAATAGTAAAGCTCAATTTTATCGATCATAATTTCGAAGTAAATTTATCATGAATAGCTATTTCCTCATTGCAAGGCAATTATCACCACATAACGATATTTATACATCATCATTTCCATACCCCTTTTTCATGCTTGCAATGTTCATTTAGATTCCAATATAGATCACACAACACTTTCCAATAAGTGCATAACAATAATAACTTAATCATAATACAATTATATCATTTATCATTGTGACCTTATCATAATCTATCAATAATTGATGGTAACAACACCATGCTTTCTAATCGAGGTAACTTAGCAATTATCTAACAGATAATTATTACCTAATTACAAAATTTCTTTTCATATCATTTATCCATAGCAACAAGAATAATTTAATGATGACTTATACTATATAATTATGCCTTTAAGAATTTAGAGGTAAATATATAAGTAATTTGTACCATTGATAAGAATGACCGTATACTTGTTATATAAACTAAATATATTAAAACATTTATTTAGGATAGATATATACTTATTTATTAGAATCCCTTATTTCATTTATTCTGAAGCAGCTAAGTTTAACTTTTTCTCATTTTCTTATTCATAATTTCCATGAATAATTTGTTAATGAATAACATTCCTTATTTTCTTTCTAGTCATCTCAATTTCAATTTCATATCATGATATAGTAACAATTGCTGATTAACTTCGTTACCTTTTCAAATATTATCTCATGAAACTAAAATATGTTATTATGTAGTAGTTTGAAATCAGGTGAAAATATTAGAGTTCAAAGCTTTAAAAAAACTTATTTGATGCTTCTTAATCATTCTAGATTATCACATTCCTTTATTTTTTGATTTATCATCAAAAAATAAAAAAATCATGTATATGACAATTTTTTCAATCCAAAGTATAAAAATAATTAAAATATTAGATTTTGATAATATAAATAGACTTTAAATGTGCTAGTCTATTACTCTGGAGTTTAAAATCCTTATTTTATTAATTTTATACTAAGTATACAAAATAAGGTGATAAAATAAGGGTTTTTTTAATGCAATTTAAATTTTCTATGATATTAAAATATAACACTCTTGAGAGGCTTCACTTATATTGTTCTATCATTCTATAGCATAAAACTGTTATTTTCCAAAAGCATTATTAAGAATCTATAATATGCATAAGATAGGTTTTCTTGAATCAAGTTAGAATTTTTCAAAATATAAACATATAACACTTCATAATTTCTTTAATTAAAGTAATCTAGCAATCTATATCATAAAACTTTTACTTTTTCGAGCCAATATCATGAATTTCTACTACACATAAAAATGGGTGTTTCTGGGTTAGCCTCAAACACCCAACATCGATAAGGTAGATAATATAATAAGATCTCAATCATGCTATTTTAACATTCTGTAACATAAAATCCATTTTTTAGAAACATCATCATTTTTCTTAAAACACACAAAAATGGATTTTCTTGGATTAAACATCTAACAGCATAATATTAAAATTTTATGATATAAGCATGCTCACTGTCATCCATAAAGGATGATGACAGCTCATTGGTACCAAAAAATGAGAGAGCTTTCTAGAAAGGAAGAAATTCTAAGTTGCTTTAAGGTAAAGGAAACCTGCCTTACCATGCTTCAGTTTTAAAACTCTTTATGCCACCAATGATAGTGACTACACAAGGATGGAAGAGGCAATCGAGTACAACTTCGATGGCAGCGACCGATTATAGCTTCAATGGCACGAAGATAAGTGGTGAGTTACCTATGCTACCTCATTAATCTTTCTATGCAAAGTTCCCTAATCAAAAGTCAGGAAGGAGAAGCTGCTGCAACAATGTCTATTAATGATGGTGACAACTCCACTTAATGTAATAATGACAACAACATTTTGAGGAAAGAGAAAGATGGTAACAAGAAAAGAAGAATGGGAAGGAGAACGAGATAAAGGGACCATCAAAAAAGAAAAAAAATATATATATATACAAAGAGGAGAGAGTTGGTGGAAAGAATGAAGAGAAAGAAATAAAAATAAAGGAAGAAAGAAATACAAAAATATAAACTAAAGGTTATTATTTTATACTTCTCACACAATGTGAGTTTGTTCCCCTTAAGAAATCCTAACCTTCCATTTTTAACCTTAAACCAATTATAGTTATCATTTATTTTAGAAATTTATTTTCATTGACTAATTTTGTTTAAATTCTTAACTCAATTATTTTCAATCTTCCACTAATATATATATTTATAATAGCTTGATAAATTTAAAATTCCTAAAATAATTATTTCAATTTTTCATAACTTTCAAAAATAATTTATCAAATACTAATAAATTATTTTATAACCCTTATACCCATAATCACTAAAATTATTTTCAACATATTAGAAATTCTTTAGAAAATGGCCATTTAATAATAAAAATAAAAAATATATTTAGAATATTATTGGTACCATTTTATTATTCCAAAACTTAAAAAAAGAAATTTAAAATTAAATATTAATCAAATAAATGAAATAAATATTCACAAGTATTGAAATTTATAAAACTTTAAATATTAATCTATTTTAGAGTTTTTATAGATAAATAATGAGCTCTAAAAATATTCATATTTTCATATATAATCTATTAATTTCATAAAAAAAATTTCAAAATCTAAACAAAAATATCTTTTCATACTTAAATAAAAATCATTTTAGATTAATACAAAGAAAGTATTTTTATGAATAATGCTATAAGATCAACAAATAAACGAAATCAAATAAGAGGACTAAAACTCCACTAATTCAATACTTAGGCGGAATAAAATAGATTACCTTAAATTAGGTAACTAAAATCATGCAATTTATATTTTAAGAAACTAAAATTTCATTTAAGCCTTAACATTAAGCTATCATTATATGCTGCTAATAAAGGCCAAACTTAATAGGCTTTATAAATTAGTGCAATTAATAATTAGGTAGTTAAAGGAAATAATAATAGAAAATATTAGTGCAATTAATAATTAGGTAGTTAAAGGAAATAATAATAGAAAATGTATGAATGAATGTATGCTAATTACAATACATTAAGCTTTAATTTTAGTTCATATTTATCGATAAAAATGTGACAACAACTTTAATTTACCATATGATAATGTATGACAATAAACTATGTTCATATTAAGTTTTTTTTGTCTAGCCATCCGGTATCCAGCAGGTCTCATTGGGTCACTGATTAATTCAGATTCAAGTTGAGTCAAACCTAATATAGGGGCAAGCTTTCCCAACCCCATCTGCTCTATCCACAAGACTCAAACCCGAGACCTTGTTTAAGGGTTGCTGAGCTCCTTGCCACTTGGACCAACGGTCATTGGTTGTTCATATTAATTGTATCAATTACTTTAATTTGATTTTAAGGTCTACATAAATAGTTTGGATTGGTGCTACTATCATGTGTCATCAATAAAGGCCAAATTAAATGGCTTGGTAGATTAGTTCAATTAATTAGTTGATAGTTATTAATAATGTGAATGGAAGTAAAAAGAAATTAGAAGAAAAGCAAAATTTTGAATTGAGAAATTAATGGGAAAATATATTAATTTGTTTAGATTCAAATATCTAAAACAAAAGGGAGCATTAGAAGAAATAATTTATTATAATTTAAATATTAATTTTTAATAAAAAATTAAATATGCCTTTTATGCATATATTATAACATGAACAAAACTTTTGAGTTTAGAATTAATTATTTAAAATTTGATATATGCATATGTGTGCGTGTGTAATTTTTTTGAATGTGTATAATCAATAACAATGTCTTTAATTAATGTATTAGAAAACAAATTTAGTCCAAGGGAACAACACTTTTCTCTTAATTATTATTGTGAGTTAAGTTATTATGAGATAAAAATGAAAATTTTATATCTTTTAAACAATTTTTTTAAATTTAGTAAAAGATTCTCTAAACTAGTACTATACTATATTTAAAACAAATATTCATATAAATTATAGTTTTAAACCATTATAAACTATATTTTATATTAAAAATTACCAAAAGAAATGTTCAATTGCTTAAAATATAAGATGACAATCTAAAATGATGGTTTATGTGGATTTTTCTTTTCAAGTAATTCAATTTTGCTTAAAGGATTTTCAAAAAGTTAAAAAAAATTGCTTATAAGATTTAACACTTTTACTTTTATCTCATGATAACTTAATTAACAATTATAGAGAACAAAGAAATCTACTTCTTTAGAAATGAATTTGACACATAATAATTTTAATTAAAGGCTTTGTTTTCATTTTACATTTTTTAAAAATTATATACAAAATATAACTTGCAAGTTTTACAAACATATATATTTATACAATGTTTTAATAACTATTTGTAAACTTAGAAATTATATTTGCAGGGCTAATATATACACAAATATGCATATTTAATTTTTTATTATAAATTGTCACGACTCTAATTTAATCATAACTAGCGTGGAACTATTTCTTAATTTCTACAAGCCTATTCCAATTTAATCATTACAATTTTAATTAATTAATGGATGTATAATGCTAGAAAGGAGAAAACAATTAAGGAAGAAAGACATTTCATTCATTACAAAAGATAAGGAAATTAGATTTGCTTATAATTCCTTTAGTCTAACGAACTTATAAAGAATTTAGTTTGTATATTTCCTCTTCCCAACACTTACAAATAGAATAAGACCTAAAATAAATTGTCTAGCAAAATATTTGATGCTACTAAAATCAAACTAAAAAGCATGCCTACAACCTAGCTTTGTGAAGGTTAATAGTTAATTATAGACTTTCAAAATGCTCTTTGAAGCCTAGTAAATAACTATAGTCAACTATTGAATCTATATTTATTCCTGGACTTTAGTAATTAACTACATAGCCGACTATGGAATTTAGAATTGCTCTTAAGGCTACTATAGTCAATTATAACCTAACTACCTTGTTTTATCATGATTTATAAGGGTCCAATAGGTTGAATGACTCTTAAATACTAAGATAAGAGGTATATGATATTTGTGGGATATATATATATATATATATATATATATATATATATATATATATATATATATATATATATGTTAATAACTATAAAATAAGAAATTAAACCTCTATATCATATGAGGCATGATGTGAACAAATGTGTGATGTTGCTTATGCAATGAAATATATTGTATGGTTATGCATTGAGGAATGGTATTGTTGGGCTAATGCGATGAATGTGACTTATGCTATGATATGAGAAAAGAAAGATATGTGCTTTGTGACATGAGAAATGTGATAAGGGAGATGATGTGATCATTAGGTAACTAATTCCTGATAATAGGCAGGAAGGGCAGGCAGGAAGGGCATAAGGTTAACTCTAAAAGATAAGAATGAAAAGTTTATTAAGGATATAAGACTAACTTGAGAGTCACAAGATAGATTTATGTATTTTATTATTGATTATTATGCATTATGATATGGATTTAGAATATAATTGTCATTAAGTACTTTTACATGATAAAGTTTTGATGGAATGGTTATGATTAAGCCTTTTGAGGCTACTTGAAATTGATTTGATGATACAATTAATTATGTGCTAAGTCCTACAAAAGGATAATTTGATAGGTTAAGTTTAATTTATTATTATTCTTGTTTATATTGAAGTATTTACACACTGAGCCCAAGATTCACTCCTTTATATTTTATTTTTACAGATACATAGGTTGACCTTTCACCATCACCTCCATAGAGCTAATTACTCCTAGTTTACTTTTAATGGCTCTAGATATTTTGCTAAATAGTCTATTTTAGGCCTTGTTTTATTTGTAAGTGTTGGGCAGAGAAAATATACAAATTAAATTCTTTATAAGTTAGTTAGACTAAATCATTCTTATTATGAGAGGATTATAAGCAAATCTAACTTTCTTATCTTTTGGAAACTTTATTATTAACAATGAATGAAATGTCTTTCTTACTCAATTGCCCTTTCCTTTCTAGTGTTATGTGTTGGTGTGTGTCCTAGAACCAATCATATAAGATGATTAGAGTTATACACAATGTATTATATTTTATTTTAGGCAATTTAATTATTATATTTTGTTTTTATTATTATGCGCAATTTATAACTTAATATAATAATTATCCTTGGAATAGCTTTGCTATTCCTAAAATGCCCCTAGTCAAGTATTATTATGAAAAAGGATAGTAATAATACATCGAGACTAGCATGTATAGTGACTGATGATTACGAATCATGGATATGTGATATCAAGTCAATACATGAGTACATTGCTAGTGAATAATGTACTGGACTGACCCACTATGAGAATATTGCATGGATAAACGTGTCATAAGTTATTCTCATATGATCACAACTACGCATAAACCTTTGACCTGAAGTCACTACGGTTCCCTACATGAGGAATTACTCACTTTAATATTGTCCTATGTCACCTTTAATCAGGTGACAAGTAGGGCATTGATTGGGTGTGTCATAAATCATGCAGAGGGAAGTGAGTGATGTAAATGGGATTTTGTTACTCTTGTATAAAAGAGAAATATCCTTGGGCCCCTTGATTGAGTGAGACTTAGAAATGCATGGCCATGCTCAGTTAAATTAATATGTGATATTAATTATTTATTTTAAGTCTACTCAGTATCAAGAAATATAAATTGAACATTGACGAGGATGACACATTCCATGCCTCCAGTTCAATTTGGATATTATTACAAAAGGGTTATGATGTAAAACGTTGATCATGTATTAGGTGGATGTCGAATCATAGACATTCTTACTACTTGAGTGACAGTGATGTATTGCTAGATACCGCTCGCTGTCTATGGCTCAATAATAAGTCATTGTCAACGTAGTAAGAACCTACAGGGTCACACAAAAGGAGTGAGAATAAGACAATAATTAATTGGACTTTAATTATATTAATATCCAATTAATTGGACTTATTTTCGTGCATATATATTATTAAGAATAATAAATTCACGTTTTATATATATATATATATATTATGTGATATTATTTGATATTAAAATAATATCAAGTAATTATCTTGTCAGATATTAGATAAATATATTATGAGATAATATTATTTTGATATTTGATAACTATATGCAATTATCTAATATTAAGATATTTATATTATGAGATAATATCATTATCTAATATTAGATAATTAATAGATAAGTCTTATCTCTTCCCATTATTTCTAGGATAAGGATAAGATAAGTTGTTAAGTGTGATTAGGATTTTGGAAGCATTATCTTAGTAGGACTAGGATTATGGCTTGCCTAAGTTCTATAAAAAGGGACTTGAGGGCAGCACTTAAGAATGACGTTTTAAGCTTCCATATAAACCCTAAATCACTCAAAAAACATCCAATCCTAATTCTTAGAGAGAAAAACGCATCCTAGCAGACGCGTGGAGGGTGAGAGGTCGTTGTTCACTCCGTGTGGATACTGTAGAGACGTTGTACCTTCCGGCCGGCGTTTGATTCATTCGCTCTCAAGTTTTGATCATTAGAAACACGAGTGCCCAATAGGTAAAACCCTAATCATTGACTTATGCTTTTTGCATGGATCCTAGGTAGAATTCGGATCAAAAGATTAAAATTCCGCTGCATGTGATAATCCGAATTCCCAACATTATGTACACACTAATTAATTAGAATTGTGATAGTTATATTGGAATAGGCTACTAGGAAATTGGGAAATAAGTTTCATGCCAATCATAATTAGGCTATAGTCATAATAAAAATGGTATCAAAGTATAGTTTAAGTTCTTAATAGGGCGAGTCCCTCAGGTTCTATTTGTGTGCTACCATTAAAGGTGTTAGCTAAAATTGTATAAGGGCATATTACATTTGAGATCATATACCACCGGTATCACTTTGATAAACCCTCTTATTATACTATTAATATGGGTGGTGGAGCTTGTATATAATAAATTATTTGATGGATTGTTTATTGATTATTTAAATCCTTGTTCGATTGTTTTTGAAATTCTATAAAATTAGGAAATAATTAGTATGATAGGTTAAATGTGAGCAAACTACCTTGAGCATGAAAAATTATCTAAGGGCTCACAAGCTTATAATGGTAGATAAAAAGTTAATGAAGGAAATGATCAATAGTTCCCACCTTGGATCATGTCATTCTTGTAATACATTCAATACTAGATTGATATGATTCTTACCTAGCAACTAGGGCATGATACATCTAGGGACTAAAATGAACATTCTAGTAATCCAAGTGGTAAATGAAAAGAGTTATGATAAAAAAGAGAACAAGAGAGAGAAAACGCCTCATACAAGGGGAATTAGAAATAGGTTTAAAATTGTACAAGAATTCCTTTAGCTAAATCTACCAAGTGATTCTGATCTTAATCTAATGGTGGATTCTCAATGGTTTTTATATCACATTGTACATATAGGAAACATGTTGCAAAACCTCACACCTTTATTGATTAAATTGGTAGGTTACTAACTAAATGATGCACCCTATTATTAGTTCATAGATCTTATAGCAAGTTAAGATCCATACATTGAGCCTTTAACTTAGGCATCTTTCCAAGAATTATTTATCGACCACTTTTTACCTTTGAGCATATGCAAAGAAAGAGTATGAGAATTTGAGAACCTGAAGTAAAAAGGTCTTTCAATTGCCAAATACAATGCTTGGTTCATCTAGTTGTCAAGATAATACACCTCACCTAATTTCCATTAAAATGGTCAAAGTAAAGAGGTTCTTATAGGGCCTATAGGATTATTACTATTATAAGATTCATGTTGACTAGAGCATTACTTATTAAGAGGTAATGGATCAAACATTGAGGCATGAGATGAGATTGAATAACGAAAAAGATACACAAGTACAAAAAAAAATTAGAAGAGAAGATGATTTGAAAAGTCAAACCAAGCTTAATCCTCTAGGAGAATGCTTTCTCCTGTAACATGTGGGCATAAGAACTGGTTCCATTTTAGGACCAACATCTTACCATGGTGTACGAGGCGGACTATCCATGAGAAAGAGTTTTAAGGGATAAATAACCTATTTTAATCTTTCTTCAAGCTAATAATAACATTGACCTTCAAAACCTTAGTGTTCACAATGTCATTTCCACCATAGCAACCTTCATAACTATTTTAGAAGAGAATGATTCAAGCATAGAAGAGTTAGGCACAAAGAAAAGGATTGCTCTAACAACATTGCAAGCAATAACATGAGTTATTCCATATCTAAATGAAATAATTCTAACCCTTTCATCAGTTTCACATCCAAGAAACCCACCAGTACCTATAATATGTGTTGATATTACATGTCAATCTTGAGTCTATGCTCTAAATCTTTATACTACTTATTCCTCTAATGTTATTATAACAGGTACCATCTTCATTTAAAAATTTTTGGTTAAAATTTTATTTAATCTCGAAGCCATTTATTCCTTTGTTTCAAAGAGATTTGTTGCCACCTTAGGTTAACCTACCAAAGTAATGAAGATTCCTTTAACTTTAATGACACTCGTAAAAAAAATCCTTCATAACCATATATAAATTAAAAGCTTACCCTATAAAGATTTGTAAACATGTAATGTTGGTAGATCTAATATGGGTGATTATAATGTAATATTAAGGATGGATTAGTTATCTAAATATCATGGATATATGAATTATTTTAACAAATCTATCACATTTTCTGTATAAAATTTTTTCCTATTAAGTTTTAAGGAGATATGTCACTAAACTCTATTGGTATCATTTCGAGTATTAAGGCTCAAAAACTTATTAAAAAGAGAGGCATTACACATTTGGCTTTAGTGCGAAACTTGAATCAACTTATTATTGATGTTAGTAATGTTCTAATAATGAGAGAATTGCTTAGTGTATTTTCGAAGGAATTACTCAAAGTATTATCAAATCATGAAATCGAGTTCTATATTAATTTGTTCCCTAGTACAAAATGATGTGAATTCCAAAAGTGAAAAGACATCTCCATATTTGTTAGAAGGTCTAATGTCAAGAGTTAAGGCTAAGAAAATCAAGGAAGAATTCCAAGGGCTTATGAAAAGAGTTTGGATGCTTGAAAAAACTACATTAGAGGAACATAATAGAATTATAAGTTACATTTTAGCTAATTGACCCTAAGTGATGTGAACTTCAAGGAGTGATCAATCGTAAGGAAGTGAGCTTGGAGAATATTATTCAAGAATATTTGGGATGTCCCATATAATTATTAATTTGATGCCACATCATCACTACATCATCATACAGGGGAGCCACATCAACCATAAGCCATGTCACTGCCATATTATCATGGAGATGGTGTCACATTAATGCCACGTCAGCCATAGTCCTAATTGGTGCCACCTCATCCTATTTTCTATTATTTGGTGTTTTAGGCTTTAATATAGCATTTGGGCTTCTAAATTGTATTTATTTTGTACTACATCATTTTAGAGCATTTTGGGCCTATTTAGTGTAATTTAAGCCCATTTTTCAATTTGGATTTTAAAGAATCAAATAAGGAGGCTTATTCCTTGTTCTAGGTAGATTTAAACTTTTAACATGAATATAAGATGATTGCTTATGAGGGTTTCCTCTCTAAGTTCTTGTATGAACATAAAGACTTATCAAAGGGTATTCAACCTTTGTGGCATCAAATATATCTCTTATTATTTCCAATTTCTTCCTCTTTTTTGAAGCATGGCGAGAAGATCATTCCTTTTTTTCTTTGATTGCATTTGATTTAGGATAAATCCAATAAAATTTCGCATCATTTAGTATTTAGAGCAAGGTTCCTAAATTCAAGTTTAATTTCTTTTCAATTTTTGGTACTATTCATATTTACTATTTCAAGCACTATTATGGTACTGTTCACGCAATTTATATCATAAAATTTTCATTTCTATCTTGTTTTGATTTAGTCTCCATATCTATTTTATTTTTTATTTGGTTTGTGTCAGATTTATAGGTTTTGATTCATCGTTATGTCAAATATGAGTTGTTCTTCAATTCTACCTTCTATGTGTTTGATAAATTATCCATGTCAATTGTAAGTCTGAATCTATTTTGACACTTAATCACCTGCTTCATTTTTATGTTATTTGCTGTTGTTGAGCTCAAAATTTGGTCTAAATATTTATGCTGGTATATTAAATGAAAAATGCATTGAACATGTTTGTTAAAAGTTCAAAGTGAAGAAGTTCAGCTTGCAATAACCAATTGCCATATTCTAATAGCACAACATCAAACTGCTATAATTAAATATCGTAATTGATTAAAGTAAAGTAAAGAGTACCAAGTTTGAATTGTGTAAAAACTCTTGCAATCAACATATATAATGTTACATGGTGAATTTGTGTTTGAAGTAAAAACAAATGCAAGAACAAAATGAAGAATGGTACTGAGTAGTTATGAGTTAGAAAGCAAAAATAAGTGACAAAAAAAATTAAGAAACAAAGGAGAAAAACTAAGTTATTAAATCAAAAGACAAATTATAAACAAGAGGCAAGAAAAACAAAGTGCTGAATTGTTAAAAACAAAGTGAAACAAAATCGAAAGAAAAGAAGTTGTTTAGTTTTTAGTTATTGTTGATTCTTGATATGCTCTAATCATACTTGAACTTCTCATTTTGAAATTAATTGTTCATTGTCTCTTTCAATCTTGAGTTCTTAAATCAGTATTTGTTATTATTTTTTTATTGCTCTTTTTCATTATTTTATGTGATTAAGCCCTTGTTGTTTCCTTCTTAAAGTCCAATTGTATTAATTCCATGCTGCTAGGTTGTTATTGTGCTGTCACCTTTTGTTGACATTTAATTTGAGATAGTGATAGCTACAATTGTTGGATTTCTGCCGATTGTGTCATTTTTAGTTCCAAAAGAACCACAAGAGAGGAAAAGAAAGGAGTGGAAAAAGCCAAGAGTGTGTGAGCTCATTTGAGGGTAAAAGCTTAAATTAGAGTGCAAACAAAAGTGAGAGTGCCATTAAATCAAGAGAGAAATGTGGTTTTATGAGGTCCTTTCTTTCTATCTAACCTTTCATACAGGTTTAATCATTAAGGATAACGGATGGAAATGATAGCTCTATGCACTAACTTAAAGATGTAGATTTTACTATAAGAGATATGTTTCAACACTTTGAAAGATTGAATGCACAAATTGCTAACATGAATGAAAGGATTTAAGGGATGGAAGGAGAAAGAAGATATAATGATAGGCGTGTGGAAGATGAAGGAGTTGAAAATTTTAAGGGTGGAAGTGAGAGATCAGATGGCTCAAATAAGAGTGAGAAAAGAAAAGGTGAAATGAGGCATGTTAGAAAAAAAGGATATAGGCCAAGAGTAAGAGTAGATACCAATGATAGCATTAAGTTTAAAATCCCATCATTCCAAGGAAGAAATGATCCAGAAGCTTATTTTGAATGGGAAAAGAAGATGGAGTTGATATTCGATTGCCATAATTATTTAGAGGAAAAGAAGGTGAAGCTTGTTATTACAAAATTCTTTGATATACATTGTTTAGTCAGATAAATTGATGATAGATGTAAGAAGAGAGAGGGAAAGACCCATTACAACTTAGGAAGGCTTGAAACTTGTCATGAAAAGAAGATTTGTCCCTAGCTATTACCAAAGAAATTTGCACTAAAAATTGCAAAGTCTGATTCAAGGGGCCAAGAGTGTTAAAGATTATCACAAGGAAATGGAAATCACTATGACTAGAGTTATGTGGAAGAAAGCCAAGAAGCAACTATGGCTAGATTTCTACATGGATTGAATAGAGATATTGCTAATGTGGTGTACTTACAACACTATCCATCCTTGGAAGAGTTGGTACACTTGGCTATGAAAGTGGAAAGACAACTAGAAAGAAAGAGCTCATCTAAATATAATTCATAATCAAGCTTTCCATGAAAGTATTAGGACAAGAAGAGTGACAAGAAGGAAGCATGTTTAAATTTGATTTCTCTTTAAAATCAAAAGATAAATCTTCTAAGGGTAAAAATAAAGTGAAGAAAAATAAAAAAATATTCTAACATGAAGTGTTTCAAATGCTTGGGAAGATGACATATTGCTAGTAGTTATCCAAACAAAAGGCTTATGGTGATTAAAGATAATAGAGAATGAGATTCTATAAGTGAAAAAGAACAAGTAACCTCATCTGATGAAGATAGTATGAATAGTGAGGATCTTTTTGATAGAGGTACATTAGTAAATAGGAGAGCCTTAAATGTGCAAATAAAGAGGAGAGTGAGAATCAAAGAGAAAACTTTTTTCATACAAAGTGTAACATCCAAGGCAAGGCTTGTCAAGTTATCATTGATACTAAGATTTATACTAATGTGGCTAGCACTACCTGGGTTGAAAAGTTGAGTTCACCCACTCTACAGTATCCTACCCTTTACAAGCTACAATTGTTGAATGAAAATGGAGAGTTGAAAGTGAATAAATAAGTGCTAGTTTCATTTTCTATTAGGAGGTACCATGATGAGATTCTTTGTGATGTGGTTCCTATGCATGTTTGCCATCTTTTACTTAGGAGGCCATGGCAATTTGATAGATAAGTTACTCATGATGGTGTTCTCAATAAATACAAGCTTGTCAAAGATGGAAAGAAGTTCTCTTTTAGGCCTTTAACTCCAAAATAAGTTTATAAAGATTAAATGATAATGCAAAAGAAGAAAGAAGAGAAAGAAAAAAAGAAAAAGTGTAGACTAGAATGATAAAAGATAAAAAGATCAAGAGTATGAGTGAAAAGAAAGAGAGAAAACATGAGAGAGGAGAGTCATCAAAACAAGGAAAAGAAAAGTTAAGTGTGTTTACTAAGGCAAGTGATGTGAAAAGCACTTATTATGCTTCTAAGCTAATATTCCTTCTCATATACAAGGAAGCTAATGTAAATACTAACTAAAATAACCTAGCTTTACCTTATTCTATTTCATCTGTTTTGCAAGAATTTGATGATGTATTCTCAAAGAAGGCTCCAAAAGACTTACCACCTAAGAAGGATATTGAGCATTAAATTGATTTCATTTCGGAAGTTTCAATTCCAAATTGCCTTGCATATAAGACTAATGTAGAAGAAGAAAAAGAATTTCAAAGACAAGTGGAGGACCTCATGTCCAATGGATACATAAAGCATGAGCCTATGTGCTATACTAATCTTGTTGGTACTCAAGAAGGATGGAACTTGGAGAATGTGTGTTGATTGCTAGCCAATTGATAAAGTCACTATTAGGTATAGATATCCTATCCCTAAACTTGATGATATGCTTAATGAATTGCATGGGTCTTTTGTGTATTCAAAATTTGATTTAAAATAAGGATATTATCAAATAAGGATGAAACAGGGTGATCAATGGAAAAATGCTTTCAAAATAAAACATAGTTTATATGAGTGGCTTGTAATGCCCTTCAGTTTGTCTAATGCACTAAGCACTTTTATGAGGTTGATGAACCATATTTTACACCCTTTTATTAGAAAATTTATGGTTGTATATTTTGATGATATCTTATATATAGTAAAAGTGTGGATGGGCATGTATTTTACAAGTTTTGAAAGATGAAAAATCATATGCAAACATGGAAAAATGTTCATTCTATTTGGAAAAAATTGTGTTCTTAGGTTATGTTGTTAATAGTGAGGGAATTTAGATGAATAAAGAAAAAGTGAGAGCAATTAGGGAATAGCCTACCCCTAAGAGTGCAAGTGAGGTGAGAAGTTTTCATGAATTGACTAACTTTTATAGAAGATTTGTAAAGGACTTTAGTACTATAATTTCCCCATTGAATGAGTTAGTAAAAAAGAATGTTAAGTTTTATTGGGGAGAAGAGCAAGAAAGTGCATTTAACATGTTAAAAGATAGATTGAGTTCAGTCCCTTTACTTACTCTTTCAAATCTTACTAAAACATTTGAAATTGAATGTGATGCCTTTGGTGTGGGTATTGGAGTTGTTTTGATGTAAGAAAAGAAGCCCATTGCTTACTTTAGTGAGAAGTTAAATGGATTAGCTCTTAATTATTTCACTTATGATAAGGAGCTTTATTTTTTGGTTTGTGCTTTGGAGACTTGACAACATTATTTATAGCCAAAGGAGTTTGTGATTCACACGAATTATGAGTTCTTGAAATACTTAAAGGGCCAAGGAAAGCTAAATAGGAGGCATGCAAGGTGGATTGAATTTATTGAAAAATTCCTATATGTCGTACAATACAAGTAAGGTAAAGATAATGTAGTTGTTGATGTAATATCACAAATGTATCTTCTTATTTCTACTTTGCAATACAAGTTTTTTAGTTTTGAACACATTAAAGATTTGTATGGGAATGATCCTGATTTTGCTATTATTTTTCAAGCTTATGAAAAAAAATCCCTTAAGAAATTCTATAGGCATAAAGGTTTCTTGTTTAAGGAGAATAAACTATATATACCTAGAGGATCTTTTAGGAAATTACTTGTGAGGGAGGTCCATAGTGGAGGCCTTATGGGACATTTTAGGATTAGAAAAACTCTGGATATATTAAATGAACATTTTTTTTGGCCTAGTATGAAACATGATGCTGAAAAATATTGTACTAATTGTATTATATGTAAAGAGGCTAAATTCAGAGTTTTACTTTATGATCTTTATACTCCACTTCCTATTCCTAATGAACCTTGGACTGATATCTCTATGGACTTTGTGCTAGGTTTACCAAGGACAAAAAATGAAAAAGATTATATGTTTGTTGTTATTGACAGGTTTTAAAAAATAACCCATTTTATACGTTGTCACAAGACGGATGATGCCATGAACATAGTCAATCTTTTCTTTAAGGAAGTTGTGAGATTGCATGGAGTGCCAAAGAGCTTTGTATTAGATAGAGATACGAAGTTCTTAAGCTACTTTTGGAAAGTCTTGTAGGCTAAGTTAAGGATAAAGTTGCTTTTTTCAAAAACTTGTCATCTTCAAACCGATGGACAAATTGAGGTTGTGAATTGAACATTAGGTACTTTATTACACTCCTTATTTCAAAAGAACTTAAAGAGTTGGGAGGAATACTTGCCTTATATTAAGTTTGCATATAATAAAAGTGTTCCCACTACCACTAACTTTTCCCATTTTGAAATAGTTTATCACTTTAATCCTCTAACTCCTTTAGATTTGATGCCTTTAGCTATTGATGAGAAGTCATGTTTAGATGGGAAGAGGAAAGCGGACGTGATTCATAAGTTGCATAAGCAAGCCAAATTGAATATTGAGAAAAAGACACAACAATATGCTAAATAAGCTAACAAAGGGTGGAAGAAGGTTGTATTTCATCTAGGAGATTAGGTATAGATCCATATGAGGAAGGAAAGATTTCTAGCTTAAAGAAAAAGTAAATTGCATCCAAGAGGAGATGGTCCCTTCTAAGTGTTAAAGAAGATTAATGAAAATGTTTACAAGTTGAATTTACTAGATGAATACAATATTAGTGCCTCTTTTAATGTTATTGATCTATCTCCTTTTGATGTAGGATTTGAAGATTTAAGGACGAATTATTTTGAAGAAAGGGAGGATGATGTGAATTCCAAAAGTGAATAGACATTTCCACATTAATTAGAGGGTCCAATGATAAGAGCTAAGGCTAAAAAGATTAAGGAAGGATTCCAAAGGCTTATGGGAAGAGTTTGGATGCTTGAAGAAGCTAGATTAGAAAAGAACAACAAAATTAAAAGGTACATTATAGCTAATCAATCCTAAATGATATGAATTCCAAGGAGTGGTCCCACATCACCCCCACATCATCAAGAGGTGGAGCCACATCAGCCACAATTCATGTCACTAACACATCATCAAGAAAATGGTGCCACATCATTGTCCTATCAATCATAATCCTAATTGGTGCCACCTCATCTCATTTTCTATTATTTGGTATTTTAGGCTTTAATATAGTATTTAGGCTTTTAATTTGTATTTATTTTGTGTTGCATCATTTTAGAGCATTTTAGGCCTATTTAATGTAATTTGAGCCTATTTTTCAATTAGGATTTTAGAGAGTCAAATAAGAAAGTTTGTTCCTTATTCTAGGCAAATTTAAAATTTTGACATAAATGTAAACTGATTGCTTATGAGGATTTTCTCTCTAAGTTCTTCTATGAACTTAAGGACTTATCAAAAGGCATTTAACCTTTGTAGCATTAAATATATTTCTTATAGCTTCCAATTTCTTTCTCTTTTCTGAAGCATGGTGAGAATATCATTCTTTTTTTTTCTTTGATTGCATTTGATTTGGGATAGATTCAACACAATTTCACATCACAAAAACTCCTTTCCATACCCCCATATGAGATGGTCCTAACAAAATTACAAGAGTTAAGAGAGTAATTGTAGGATCTGATAAAGAAATGCTTTATTTATCCAATCTCATCATTTTGGGGAGCTTTGATTTTCTTTGTGAAGAAAAAGGATAGGTCTATGTGATTATCTATTAATTATTATTAGTTTTAGAAAGTCACATCAATAGCAAGTATCTTCTTCCTTTTATTAATGACCTTTTTAAGATAGATTTGCATACAGGCTATCACTAGTTGAAAAATGACGGGGAGGATATTTTTGGATTAACTAATGCTTTAACTTCTTTTATGGGCTTAATAAATCATATGTTCAAACCATATCTGGATAAGTTCATTGTTATTTTCATAAATAACATCTTGGTGTACTTAAAAAGTAAGAAGAAACACGTTTAGTATCTTTAAGTGGTTTTGCAAATCTTGTAGAGCATTAATTGTATGTAAAGTTCTCCAAATGTGAATTTTGGATCACTAATGTTAATTTCCTTAGACATGCGATGTCACAAGAGGGAGTTTAGATAGACCTTCGAAAGGTTGAAGTAGTAGAAAATTAAGTAAGGTCATCATTAATTACTAAAATTCACAATTTGCTCGAGCAATTAAACTATTGCCAAAGATTTGTTTAAGATTTCTCTAAGATCTTTACACCACTAACTAAATTGACATAGAAAGGAGTTAAATTTGAATGGTTAATGTACATAAAAAAATATCCAAAAGCTAAAATCATGTTTGACATTATCACTAGTGTTAGCATTACCTTTAGGCACCAAAAGGTTTGTAGTGTATTGCGATGTATCTAGGGCTAAGCTTGGATGTGTCCTTATGCAGCATAATAAATTGATAACTTATGTTTCCTAACAATTAAATAAACATGAGCAAAATTATCCTACTTATAACTTGGAGATAGTAGTGGTAATCTTCATTTTGAAAATTTGGAGACATTACCTATACAAGGAAACCATTAAAATCTTCATAGAATATAAGAGCTTGAAGTACATATTTGAGCAGAAATATCTTAATTTAAGATAAAAAAGATGGATAGAACTCATCAAGAATTATGATTACTTAATTTTATATTAACCCATCAAAGTTAATACTGTAGTTAATGCTGTTAGCAAAAAATTCATAAGCAAGGTGATAAGAGTACCACCCAAAGATCAAGGTGTAATATTAGCTCATGTAGTAGCCCAATTAGTTCTTATAGAAAGGATCAAAGATGCTTAGAAGAGTGGTTTGAATTATGCAACCGTTGTGTAAAAAGCCATTAAAGGAGCAAAATCTGACTTAAATGTTGATGGAAAAAGAATAGTGCATCTCTAAGGAAGAATTTAGGTTTTTATAAGTGAACAAAATAAATTGATGGTCTAAGCTCATAACTCATCATAGATTATGCACCCTAGAGTAATAAAATTTATTGTAACCTAAAAGATGTCTTCTAGTGGAAATGAATGAAAAAGGATGTGTTGGACTATTGGTAAAATGTTTTATCTGCTAGTAAGTGAAAAAGAAACATTACTACCTAGTTAGAATGTATCAATCACTTTTGATACCAAAATGGAAATAGGAGAGCATTACTATGGACTTCTTAATTAGTTTACCTAAAACATATAAAGGATATGATTTCATATGAGTCATTATTGACAAACTAACTAAATCAAGATGTTTTTAACTAGTTTGGACCACTTATACTGTAACTTAGTATGTTTAAGTATATCTTAATAAGATTATACCTTTGTATGGGGTTTCAATCACAATCATGTTAGATCACGTTACTCAGTTCAGCTCATACTTTTCACAATTATTCCAACAAGCAATGAGAACTCAACTGTGGTATAGTAATATTTTTCATTAATAAATTAATAGGCAATCAAAGCAAACCATTTAGATATTAGAAGAAATGCTTAAAACATGCACCTTAGAATTTAAAGGAATATGAGAGAAATATTCATTATTGATAGAATTTGCTTACAATGATATTTATCAATCCAATATTTAAATGACTCCTTATGAGGTGCTTTATGGCTAAAAATGCCATTCTTCAATAAAATGGTTCGAATTAAGAAAAATAAAAATCCTAGAACTAAATTTAGTAATTGATCTTTAGAAAATATTTAAATTATTTAAGAACAATTTAAAACAACTTAAGATTAACAAAAGGCATATGTTGATAAAAGAATAAGGGAGCTAAAGTTTCAAGTAGGGGATATGGCTTACTTGAAAGTTTGACCTATGAAGAGTGTAATATGGTTTAGGAGAAAAGGAAAATTAATGCTTCATTTCATTAAGTTTTTCTCATTTTATAAAAATATTAGAGTTAGGGTTTATCAATTGGAGTTTTCAGATAACTTATGAGCCATTCATTCCATATTCTACATGCACATACTTCAGAAGTACCTAGTCCCATATTATTTAGGATGAACTATTGCAATTTGACATTAAACTATCTTATGAAGGATAACTAATCGAAATACTAAATCTTCAATTTTAAAAATCAAGATCTAAGGAAGTTCCATTTGTAAAAGTCCATTAGGAATGCCATGGAGTGGAATAGATTAAATAGGAATTGAAATTAGAAATACAACAATGATACCACATCTATTTGGTGAATGATGAGTTTAATTTTGTTATATATTTTCATGCTATCATTAGGATATCATGTATTTCAAAAATTCAAAGATGAATTCTTTTGAAGGGGAAAGTATTATTATACCTACTTTAAAATATAGTAATTTAGAAATTATTCTATATAGGGATTAATTGAAATGACTAGTATATTCTACTTAAATTAGAAATTTTTTCTAGAAGTTATAGAATAAAATAAAAGTTAATATTTTAATAAATATAGGAATATGAATTTTATGAGAAATGGGTGAGGAAAGTTTAATAAGATGATAAAGTATAAGGTCTTAAGTTACTATAAGTAAGTATGTAAGTATAGAAAGGATTTAGGAAAAATTTTAAAAATACTGCAAGGACATTATTCCTTGCTTTCATGGTAATCAACCTGTATTCCTTCTTATTCTCCCAATTCTTCAAATCTCACCTAAATTCTTTCATCTTTTCTTTCTTTTTCTTATCAAATTGAGCATGGTAAAATGTAATCTTCTTCCATTTTTCATTTAATCAAGGTAAGAACATCTATAGTGTTAGGAATCCTCCTTATCTTCCTTTTTGTTTTGAGAGATTTGATGAGTTTTTGTTTCAATTGGAATTTAGAGCTCTAACACAAGGATTCTTTGATATTTGGTGTGATTAAGGTTAAGAAATCTAAAATCTAACATCCTAGCATTCTCTTTCATACAAGGTGAGTGGATAATTGATGTGCACATTGCAATGTTCTAAAATTAATCAAAACTAGTGTGTTGAAAGTATAATATTGTATAGTGGTACAACCAAGTTGTAACCCTAGTGATCCTTTTGATTTTTATCTTTTCTAAATGATTTCCTAACAATATCTACACAATAGTTAAGTTATTGATGCAATAAAAATGAGAAAAACTAATGCAAACAGTATGAAAATGCAATGGAACAGAATATTATGTAGAAACAGAACCAATATGCTGAATGTTATATGAAAGATTATGTAATAATAGAATGTAGAATTGGGGGGTGGTTGCAATAAATAAAAATGATAATAATGAAATAAACAAGCACAAAATAGAAGTAAAATACTAAGTAAACTGAAAGAATTCAATATACGTAATGCAAATGATTCAAGGATATGATAGTTCTTAATGTGAATTAATCCTAGATCATAAAATATTTGATTGTTTCAATTGATTTTTCATCCTTGGATTACCTGGAACCCCTACAATAATTTGCGAATCCTATGCTAGACAACTACCTAGAGTTTGGTCAATTGAGATTAGAAGATGAATTAAACAACCACCATAATCTCAAAACTAAATCAAAATTGACTTATAGATAAAATTTAGTTAATTTAGGAAATTAAATCAGATACCACTGAAGTAATCTCATAACTCTCTGTCCCAACATATAAAACCATGATTAACCAACCATAATTTCACATTCAAGTAGTAAAAGAATATAAATTACAAGATTGAGTACCAATTATACCAAATCATCACTTGACACAAGCAATCTCAATAATTTAGCATAAATAAATAGAAAAAGAGGAAATCTGTAATGTCCTGAATTTTTAATTTTATCATTTGAATTTTTAAATTCTAAGGCCGTAGAAATGAAGAGTACATTTGAATTAGCTTGGTAGGTGAATCTTAAGTTGAAAGGAGTTAAGTGTAAGTGTAACCGAAATTTTGAAGGAAAAGGGGTAATAGGAAAAGAATTAATTTTCCTAAACAGTATAGATGATCAGAGGATGATAGAAAACCCTAGAAATGGAAGTTGTCTAAGTCTGACAGTGTAAGGAATTTTAAACAGACAGAAACCTTACAGACTAAATTGCAAAAGTACAAAATTGGGTGTGGGTTAAAGTGTGAATAATTAAAAATTTAGGATCTAATATGAACAATCAAGAATTTAGGGTGTAGTATGTAATTCCATAAAGTGTGACCAATAGACACATGACAAGTGTCATTATAAAAAGAAAATGGCAAGAATAGCCTTACTAATTGGTGAAAAAGGACCAAAATGCCATTGAAAATTTTAAAAATGACCAAAATACCTTTGAAGCTTCATGAAAACTCTTCCTCCTTTTCCTTTCTTCTCCATAGTTGTAGCTTACCTCCATGAAAACACAAAAAACGTGCAAGAGAGAGAAGGAAGAGAAAGAAAATTTCTCTTAGCTTTTTCACTTAAAAATAGTGAGAATTAGCCTTAGGTGTAGAAGACAAAGTTGCTCCTCTCATCAAGCTCTATCTATTGGTGTGTTTAGATTGGAGAAAGATAATGTTTAGTGAGCTCTAAGTGAAGATTCTCAAGTTGCTCCAATAGGTAAAAATGTTTTCCTCTAAAAGCTCTTTAATGTACTCTTTTTAGTTTCTTGAAATTTTGATGTTGGTGTGGTCAAAGGAGGTTGACCATGGAGTTTTGAATAATTTGAGCATGTTTAATGATGTTTTGGATGTTATTATGTTGATATATGGCTTTGGTTTGGTGTAAAAATAACAAAAAATCATGATGTACAAACTAGGGTTTTAGAGGCATAATGGTGAATGTATGGATTTGGCATGATATGTTTAGAATTTGGCTAAATTGATGAAATTAGAATGATTCTTATGAATTATGAAGCCTATGGAAGATGAAATTTTGAATTATAAAAGTGTGTGTGAAACTTCCCTTTTGAGAAGCCAAAACCGTGAATATGGAAAAGAAGGAGGGAAGGAGATTTAGCCATTTAAATTGTATTTTTGGAAAATTAGAATAATGTATTATAATGAAATTTAGGAGGTATTAGAATGTACATTAAAATTTGGGTATTTCCTTCATGGCTTAGTGTATGTGAAGGAAGTGAAGAATACATGAAGTTTAAGAAAAATGATGGTGTTCTAATAAAAACTATGATGTGTATTTATGTACACTAAGAAGTGACAAGTTGGAAAGGTAAGAGGAATTGTAAAGAAGTTTTTAAGTGAGGGCTGAAGAATCATCTCTATTAGAAGTTTTTAAAAGGTAGCTAGCTTTATCCTTAAGCTCTGTTTTTTATTTATGTATTTTTTGCCATTGTATGGAATGTGTATGAAATTGATGTGCATAAAATTGTTGTATATGGTACCTGTAGCCCGAGTACCCCGGGAAGACAGTGAGATTGCTGTGTGTGAGGCTTATGGCCCGAGTTCCCCGGGAAAACAGTGAAATTGCTGTATATGAGGCCTAGGTACGACTATCTGTGATGGCCATCTTGATATCTTTATGAGTTCTTGAATGGGCTTGATGATTGCTATGTGTGATGCATATTTCTTACAATGGTATGGAATGAGATGATAAATGATTAATTGATTTTGAATGTATGTTTTATTTACTTAAGGATCTGGAATGACTTGATATATTTTTATGGTAATAGCTAGCTACTAGAAAACTTTGTTTCTTATGATCTATATTGTTACTAACCATACCAGGTGATGCTTCTAAAGGCTCTCATGATAGAGGAGAATGATGTTTTAAAGTTGTATTATAATGTTCCTAGAATTTGTGATGTTAGTATGTGATGGATATATATTTTTGTAAGTTGAACTTTTTATATAATTATATAACCCTTGCCTATATTGTATGAAATACGTGAATTTGAGGTATTGTAAGCTAGTTTGGAGTAGAAGGCAATTTAGTATGCAATATGTGTGAAATTGGAAATGATCAAATGAATAGTAAATGACCAAATGAACAGTAACTCGTAGGCAGCAGGTTGAGTATGTTTGCAGGGACTTTTGGTGGAGTTTTAATGCTCAAAAAATTATTATAAAATTCAGGGAGGAACCTTACATACTCAAAGAACTCTGTGCCAAAATTCATCCTAAAATAAGTTTATTTACTATGTGAATTTATTACACGTTTTGGTCTCCTCTGTTACCATCACAGTGCAGAGCACCAATTGTATCTCAGAGATCAGAAGAAGTAAATTGATGAGTTTTGATCTGAAAATTTTATGGAAAGTATATAAAATATTAATAAAGTCCCATACCAAATTTGAGCTTATTCGGAGTTGATTTACCCCCTGAAATAAGGTTTTACTTTTACAGTTGTGAATTCTAGACAGCACTAGGACAGAAACAATTTGCTGTGAGTTTTGAAAGGCCTAATGATGTCTAAATTATGTCAAATTTTTACAGGATGTAGTTAACACGTGAAAGGTTCATAGGATCCAATTTCATAATTTTTGGAGTTCTAAAAAGTAGTTTTTCATATTTTTGAAATTAGTCCAGTAATTCTGGAAATCAGCAGAAAATTTTTGAAATTCAAAATCTGTAATATTCTATTGTGCAGAATCATAAATTAACTTCAGAAAAACCTAATTGTGTAACAACTACCTATTTAATGAGGATTAAGGTGTTAATAAGTAAGGAAGTTACAAAATCAATATTACTAATTAAGATCTCATAATCCTTAAAGATATGAGCTTCACAATTCTTGAATCAACCAAGAGTCTTTAGCCTTCCATGACTTGAAAATAAGAAAAGAAAGAAAAAAGAGAAAATTAAGCTAACTAAAATTGTGTGTAAAAGTCTGGAAGTATAATGAGTCTTTCCCCTATTTATTTCACCTAATTAAGCTAAAACCCAATTAGACTAGGACTATATGACTCTTAGGATTACAACAATAAGGCTTTCTAATTTTTAGAAGTTCGGACCTATTCTTTATAAGTCAATTAAATCTATCAGATAAATTAGTAAATTCCGGAAGGTCTGACTTCCAACCAGATTTTGACTATGAAATCAATGTAATTTGGAAAATCTATAAATATAAAACTTGTATGCTTGTGTCTTGTGAGAATTTGGGAATTAGTTTCAGGTTAATTGGACCACTATAACTCCAAATATGGCCCTGGGACAAAGACAAAACCTCAAATTCTCAGCCATATTTGACTTTCAGAACACCAGAACTGGGCTTAAAGTAAAATATAAAAGTTGTAGTTCTCTCTTTTAGGTTTCCAACAATATAAAGTTTGCCTCAATCTGACATCTAGAGCCATGATATCATTGAAAAATAGAAATAGTATTAAAATCTAGTATTTGCCAAATAAATTTATAATATTGTAAAATTGACCACAATTTATAAAACAAGACCTAATAAGTGAAATTAAATAAATGTAACACCTAAGAGACTTAAAATAGGAGAAAATGAAATAGTAAATATTTTTCTCATCAATACTCGACCGTTTCTTGTTGGATTTTAAGAAATCTAAATTGAATTGCATATATTAGGTTTTATGTTTATATGATTATAAATACTTGATTTTGTGTTGATTGATGAAAATAAGTTGATTTAGGGATGCAAATGGCATTATTGGCATATCATTAATGCATATTTGTGAGCTTACGATAATTAGTTAGGTTATGGTTACATTAAATACAATTTTTAGAATAGTTTAACAAAAAAAATTTGAAGTTTTTTGCAATTTTCCAAGTGGTAGTCAATTATGCTCTAAAAAATATATTTTGAAGGGGTATGGTCAACTATGCACATGAGTTACACTTTGGAGGTTTATGGTTAACTATAAACCTCTAGGATGCTTTCTCACGCCTAATAGGCGACTATATAGTTAACTACTAAGCCTTAAAAATTTTCCTAAACTCTTGTAATTAACTACTAGTTGACTATGAACTCCAAAATTATTCTCAAGTCTTTCATAGTTGACTATATCTAGATTACCCTATTTTATCATGATCTTTAGGAGTCTAATGTGAGATGAATGATTCTTAAATACTAAGATAAGATGGTATATGATATTTATAGGATAAATATGTGTGTCAATAACCATGAAATAAGAAATTAAACTATTGTATTATATAAGGCATGATGTGAATAAACATGTGATATTGTTATGCAATGGAATATAATGTGTGGCCATGCATTGAGACATGGTATTGTTGGACTAATATGATGAGTGTGGCTTATGTTATGATATGAGAAATGAAAGCTATATTCTTTGCAACATGAAAAATATGATACGGGAAATGATGTGATCACTAGATCACTAATTCTTGATAATAGGTGGGAAGAGTATAAGGTTGATCTTAGAGGGTCAAAGATGGAAAATTTATAAAAAGTATAAGGCTAACCCAGGAGTTACAAGGTAGAAATATATATATTTTATTATTGATTGCTATGTTTTATGATATGGATTTGGAATATAATTGTTATTGAATAGTTTTATGTGGTAAAATTTTGATAGAATGGTTATGATTAAGCATCTTAAGGTTACTTGAGATTAATTTGATGATATGATTGATTATGTGCTAAATTTTATAAGAGGATGATTTGGTGAGTAAGTTTAATTCATCATTATGTTTGTTTGTGTTAGAGTATTTACTTTCTAAGCCCCAAACTTAACTTTCCATGATTTATTTTTTGTAGGTACTCAAGTCAAGCCATCATTACCACCTCCATAAAGCTAGGTTATGGGCATGCTTCCTAATTTTGTTTTAGTAGCACAAAATATATTACTAGGTAGTCTATTTTGGGCCTAATTCTATTCGTAAGCATTAAGTATAGGAAATATTTGAACTGAACTTCTTATAAGTTAGTTAGACTAGTTTATCCTCATTATAAAAGGATTATATGTAAATCTAACTTCCTTATTTTTTATGAACCCTATTGTTAAAGATGAATGAAATGCTTTTCTTCGTCAATTATTTTCCCCTTTTTGGTGTTATGTATCCATTAATTAATCAGAATTATGATGGTTAAATAGGTTAATGAAACTGGAAGTAGGTTCCATAATGATTATGATTGAGCTAAGATTATGGCATAAAAATATCTAAATTATTATAAATTCATTTACTTTTACATTTCCTTTTATTTTATGATACCTATTTTAGTCTCTTACAAATAGAAGTTATATCGAATTGGTCCCTCACAAGTTTTTACTATCAATTTCATCATTTTCATATTATTTGTCTTTTATTTTTGTAATTCTCTCTATCAACCTTTTAGCTAATTAACAAAAATATCAAGAGAAAGAGCGAATTAACCAAATTATTTTTTTAGGACGGGTGATATTGATACAAGATAATTGTGAAGCATAAAATTGATATAAGTGAAATTAGTGATGGATTGAACTGGAGTTTTAGTCTAATTTATTTTTATTGCATTTGGTATAATGAAATGAAATGAAATATGAATAAGAATAAGAAAAGGAAACCTATAAAATTGGCCAAAAAATGGGATTTCTATCTTGCATCTTTTCTTTACGGATGACTTGATACTTTTTATAGAGGCATCCTTAGATTAAATGGACTTAACTAACTTTTGCTTAGATAATTTTTGTAAAAGCTCTAGTCAAAAGGTGAATAAGCAAAAAACCAAGATTTATTTTTCTAATAATGTGTACCACAATCAGGCTAAAGAAATTGGTGAGGGTTTTAGATTTTCAATCACGTTTGACCTTGGAAAATATCTTGAAATACCGTTACATCATAAAAGGGTGTTCATAAATTCTTTTAATTTTATCCTAAAGAAAATATATCAAAGATTAAGTAGTTGGAAGTTTAAAACACTCTCACCTATAAGCCATATTACCCAAGCAAAATTTGTTGTTACTGTCATGCCACAATAATATATGCAAACAAATTGGTTGTGTACATCTATTTATGATAAGGTGGATAGTTGAGCCATAATTTTATTTAGGGGTCATCAAATGATTCTTGCAAGTCTTATCTTGTTGCTTGGAAAGTTAGTTACTTACTTAAAGATTATAGAGCTAGAAGCAACCAATTGCATAAATGTGATAAAGCTTTCCTTTTAAGAATAACTTGAAGCCTTATAAAATAGAAGGGCTCTTTAAGGGCTTAAGGTTTAAGAAGTAAATATGACTATGACATCTCTTTGTTTCCTATAATCAAGAGAAAGAATGGTGACTCTAATTTTTGGTAAGGTATATGTAGTGTTTTGAATGATGTGCAAAAGAGACTTAACTAAATTCTTAGAAATGGTTTGGATGCTCATTTTTGAAAGGACAATTAGATCCCAAGGTGTAAAGAACTATGCCACCAACTAAATATTACTATTCTATTTATGAAGAGAATTTACTATAGCTTTTTATGTTGACAATTATAGACATTAAGTGTTTTTTAACCATTTGACATAATGGCCAAAATTTAAGTTATTCTTCCTCCTTTAACAAATATGGGTCAAGCTCAAATTGCTTAGAAGTTCACCTTAAATGATAGTTTGACAGTTAAATTAGCATATTAGTCCTTTCCTCATGTTGAAAACCAATTTAAAGCTTTCATTTGGAAAAATATATGGCATAGGCCTAGGCTAGAAAAAGTTAAAACTTTCTTGTGGCTGCTTACTAAAGGTAAACTGCTCATAAATATTTAGAGGCAAGCTATAAAGCTTGCAACCTTACATTTATATCCATAATGTAGTAAGCAGAATAAAGTTGCTTTTTATCTAGTTTGAAATTGTGATGGTGTAAAATTGTGGTGACTTTTTGTGATCAAGCCAAGCTTTTGAAACCAATTTTTTTCACTAAATTTATTAAATCGGATTGCTTGTAGTCTTGCAAATAACATACTATGTGATGGAAGGGTGTGATGGTCAACTCTGTTTGATTTTATATGTTGGCTGATCCAACAAAGAAGATGCCGCTTTTTATATGTTTAGTTTTATATGTTAGCTGATCTGACTAAATTAAAATAAGCTTGTATTTGAAGGGAATTGTGAAAACATTTATAACATTTTATTCTTTGCCTTGTCCTAAGCTAAGGAGTTTGCTCAAGTGCAAAAGTTCCATCTATTTGCAACATTTCTCTTCACCATTAAAAACAAAAGTTACGATTGGATGGAAATGTCTAGAAGAGGATTGGATAAAATGTAATATGAATGGTCTTGTGAAGTGTGATTCTATAAAATGTGGTGGAGTATTTTGAGATAGCTTTGGCTGTTAGTTACTAGGTTTCATCAAATATCTAGGATTTGCTAGTATTCTTATGGTTGAACATTGGGGTTTTTTTAACAACTTTACAGTTGGTGACATCATAAAAATGGATTAAAAATATTTTTGAAATAGATTCTTCCACTGTTGTCCATATGTTATGAAAGTTTATTGTTCTATACATCCTTGTAGCCTTTTAGTTAACTATATTAGTCAATTTTTGAAGAAATCTTGGTCTATCAAATTTTCTCACTATTATAAGGAAGCTATTGGTGTGACTAATTGTTTAGCAAACTTGGTATGTTCCATTTGCTCAATTGATAATCCAAAGGTTTACTTTTCAAGTCTTCATGCCAATACTTCTAGTGCCATTCTAAGAGATATAATAGAAGTAACTCTTTTTAATTTTATTATTCTTTAGTTTAAGCTTCGTCGCTTTGTGTATAAAAAAAAAAGAATAAGAAGGGGAATAAAATGAAATAATCATTCTATTATTATTATATTTCATACATCAAAGTATTATAAGAATTAAATAGAAAAGAAGTAGTTAATAACAATAATATCACTTATTATAAAAGTAATAAATAATTTTTGAAATAATTTAATACTATAAGTATATATAATTAATAATAAAATAATTGTTTTGTTATAAACTTTATTATTATAATTTATAATAAAAACATAAAAATCTTAATTTACTAAATTTTTACTTTAAATAAATTTTATAAATATAAAAATATTCTATTTTAAATTTTATTAAAAATATAATTATCATATAATTATTAAAATATTTTAATAGTAAAATATTAAAAATTAACACTATTTTATTATTTATTAATAAAGTAATCTTAAAATATAAGAATTTAAAACATATGGATGTTAAAAAATCATCATAATCAATATGGTATCTCATTCATGAAAATATTATATGATAAAATGGTCAAATATTTCTATTTCATAATATCTATTAAACATTGTACATTTTCATTTTATTTTATTGCATCGTATCACAGTATTGCATGTGAAATGAAATAAATGAGAACATACTGTAAATAATTGAGCATGTAAAACTTGTAACGCCAATCAAGCCACCCTAACAACAATCGCCACCCCAATCATGATGAATAGGCGATAACGCAAATGAGGCATATGAGAGAGAGTACATATACCATTTATAAACTAAACATGTAATAAATTTTGATTGTATAGATTATCCTATTCAATACAACAAACAAGCCCCCAAATCATATCATATCCGTCTAATGGGAAAGGCCATCGACATATTACAAACTCTATTTAAAACCCCATCTGGCTACAATTCTAAAGGCACAATTTTTCCTTGTTACATTCTGAACAAACACCTTGTAATTTTAAAACAAGTGAAATTTTATAGTATTCATGTGATACTAAATCCATGCTGATGTGGTAGCATTAGAAGCCATTGGATGAGATGATCATAATTTCATCTAATGACTTTCAATGCTGCTATATCAGTATGAGTTTAGTACCACATAAGTACCATAGCCAAAATATAATCAAGTGTTCTATCATTTAAGCACAATTTTCCGAGTTAAATTGAAGAAATTAAATGCATTAAAAAACCTTAGAGAGAACTTGGATATCAACATAGTACATATTACCAGCCCCGATCATTTTCACAAGAGAATTATCTTAGCAAGACAAAGATCATAAAGTATAATGTCATATACAAGAAGCTACAGACAAGCTTCATGAATCCAGAACTCATACGTAATAAAATGCTTTTATACATTATGAAGTTACATAATAAGACAATTATTGCATTTCACACTGCTGCTATTATGTAATTTGCTATAATCTTTCATCTCATACTCATCACAGGCCATGGAGTCACCCCAGAAGATGGCAGCGATGGTCTTATTACAGGAACACGCCTCACAACTGAAAATGCTTCATTAAGACGTGCAGCACGACCCACGAACTGAGAAATCTTCTGCAAAATTGTTCAGTGAGACCCCAAAAGGTAGGCTGTGTTACATGTGATCTCTAAGAGAAGAACAGATGAACATGACGAAAATCATGACAATAAAATCACTACATGCAATTAGATGTGGATCAATTCTCCCAACAATCAACAAGAAGTATAGAACACCGTAGGGGTTTAACAGTTACCGAGTAAAATAAACACCCTTTTTAAAATGAAAACCCCTCCATTATCTAAATTTGATATGGTGAAAGTGAATCTCAATTCCTCAACCATGTAGCCAACCCCACTGGAATATACACATATATATATATAGAGAGAGAGAGAGAGAGATTGCTAAGACAATTTGCTCAAGCCTTGCACAATCATTCAGCTCCTTGGCTCTCTTTCTTGCTAATTATTGTGGATGCCTAGGATTTATGACTCCAGATATAAATAAGGCAACAGTGTATCTCATCAGATCAGACTATTTTTAAACTGATTATTGTGAAAAAAAAATCAAATGACTACATGTTGGTAGGTTGGGTTCTCAGCATACAAACAAGTAATACAAGTTCATAGAAAATGTAAGTCTTAATCTGACATAACCTGTTGGCTTTATAAAAATGCAGTCATAAATCCAACACTTCGACAAAAGTGTCCTGCTGTTCATTGTTGTTGAGTCTTCGACTATCAAGAATGGCATTTGTTATAGATTTTCAGTACTCTATCCCTCTCCACTGAATTCAACTACGTGATTTTTCAATCTTATTGTTGACATTTCTCTCATTTAAGTGAGGCATGCTCAAGTCATCTTATATTTCTCGCAACTCCCTTTCTTATCATTGATTCTTATGGAGCCATATTCAAATACTGGGAAAAAAAAAACACACAACAAATACAAGTAATGCAGCATTTTTGTACTTCATAAGCTATAGACTTTTTAACGGCTTCTGCTTTGGAGCCATGAGAGGTAGCTCCAGGATTTGATTAAAATTTGGGTATCCATGCAGGAATATGTTTTAGGGTTTAAAGTGGGTAATTAGCAGATTTGAGAAGAGCACGATCAGAAAGGAAATGAAAAATTAGTAATGTAGTCAAAGAAAGTATGGCAAGAAGTAGCCTTCACACTGAAGGTCTTGGGCATCTCATTTAAGAAATGCACCAGATGTATTATTATTTTCACTTTATCAAATTATTGAAACAAGTCTAACATATTTGTTTTTCAAACAAAGAGTAATGTCTTCTTCAACACCAATGGCTGCTCCGCAAGGCCACATTAAATTAACAACATTAAGGGGGAACGTACTTTGGACATATAAAGCCTTCTAGTTCATGAAGAAGCTTTTCTGTGGAAAAGGTGGATAATGTTGAGATAACTTTGCATGAACAAGGTATTGGCAATATAGAAGCATCTTAAGAATTGCATTTGGGCACACAGTACTTTTTAACTAATATCAATATAACGAAGACGACTGACACAACAACCAACTCATTCCAGAGTACAATACTAAAGGAGGTACAGCAATTAGAAGATATATCCAATATCCAGTTCCTCTGAATTATAGGATTTATTATGCACTGTCATCAAAGGAGCAGCCAAATCTGCTCTATAAGGATAAGTTTATTTAGAAAGTATGAAACTGCAATACAGCAATGCTCAATCATGTACAAAAGAACAAAATGGTTTGAAGTATTTCGCTTTATAGATCTTGTCCATCAGCAGCTGAAACCTTAATTCATCTCTTTATCACTTCATTTGGAACACAAAGTTAAAGTATTTTACTTAATGACAACAATAAAATATAAGACCTCCCGTTTATTTCAGGGGAGTCTCAAAACGGAATCATGTCTGCCATTTTTCAGTGTTAGATTGTTTTTTTTTCCAAATTTCAAAACAAATGAGTCCTATAAAAACACAAATATCAATGGAAAAAAAATAATACTATAGTGAAACCTTGTTTTCCACAGAATTACTCAAAAATAATTGCAGACACCTTTCTAAAGTATATTTAAAAAAAAAAAAAAAGAGGAAACTACAGATGTGGTAATACTATAGAGAGTTCTACCTCTTGAAAGGTTGAGTGTTTCATCATTAGATTATCTTTTTTGGAATCTCAAAGCAAGAATGCAATCCAATAATAGAAACACTCAACATCTTAGAAGATGAAGTTCCCATGACATTATCCTTAAGGATAATAACTGAGGGTAAGCAACAATTGCCGGGGCCAATATAATTTCCTCATAAGATTAATTGAAACAGCCATATAAATGCAAATACTGACCTTATCGTCCACAGTAACCTTCAGCTTCAAGCTTTGGGTCTTTCGCTTCATTTTATATAACCTCCTTCCCAAGATAATAAATCCCATGAAGGCAGCAGCCACAGATAAAGACCACACCGGGCTCATTTTAAACACACAGTATTTTAAGACCTCAAAAGGAACCTTCCACCATACTACTCTTCTCTTCTCTCCTTCCCCGCCTGATTTCAGTTTTGCTATTTCACCACTTTTGCTCTCTTCTGACAGCTCCTGCTCTCCCATCAATTTCTTCGAATTGATTTCATCGTCCAATTCACTAGTAAACGCTGATGTTTCAGAAATCTTTACATTATTTGTATATGCCAAACCATCACCACCTGAATCAGAGAAGAATTTCTCCGAACTCTTATCTATGCCATGAATTTCACCAAAATCTTGCAAGCCCTCTTGGCTTTTTGATCTATCAAAATAATTCAATTCATTGATCACATCCAAATCACCAAGTTTACTGTCAGAAGACCTAAACTCTCTAACTTTGTCCTGCTTATCTTCCATTTCTCCAGACTGCAATTGGGACTTCATAGTTTCCTCCAAAGCCGGTTCACTTGTGGCTTCCAAATCGCCAAACTTCCGTTCCTCCGAACGATCGCTGCTCGAATCCGACCAGAACTCGCCCGAATTTTTCCTCTCATACCTTGTCTCCGTCGCAGGATCAATCCAACTCGGATTATCAGACTCAGCGGAACCCTCTTCGCTCATATCGCCGCCCTCTGCAGTAGTCTTTGCATATTTGCTCCGGCCATCCAGAGAGAAGTAATCAGACCTTATTCCACCATCGGAATCAGACTCGATCCCAACCAAACTCGCAGAATTCACATCTTGGTCAGTGTCTTCTGTCTTTTGGAGAACTTCCCAGTCATGGAATTCAACAGCTTCTCCTTCCATGGCGAATTCGGGTCACGTAAAATCACCCCGAGGGAAAAAAGGAGTCTCACAACCCTAAAAAACAACAGATGACAAAAGTCAAAGTAGCTAATGAAATGGGGGCTTTTAAGGCTAACCTTCGAAAGTGAAGGCAATTGATTTCTGTGGAACCCCTGCTCTGGACACCTTGAGTCTTCGAGAGCGGATGACGCGGCAGTTTAATTAGGCCAGTTCCTTCAATTTCGGTTTAATAGTGATACCAATAAATAACACTGCCTGTATAAACTACCTTTAAATGAAAGGCTTAATCATCCTGCTAAAATATAAATTATATAATTTTAATTTTTTATTTAAAATAATTTATTTTATTATTTTAAAAAGATAAAATTATTATAATCTTGATCTTTCTGTTTAATTTTTATTAATTTTTTTATCTTACAAGATCATTTTTATTTAATATTTCTTTCGTATTAAATTGAAATAATTTCTATATAAATATGAAAAATATTTATTTAAATTTTAAAAATTTTGAATAAAATCAGTAAATTATGTATGAAAATTTGAATCATTTTGAGAGTTAATTTTTTTATAAAAATTAAAAAAATCATTTGATTAAAAAATAATACAATGGATGCTTATAGATTAAACATAAATTAATAAAAATTGATATAAATTGGTGAAAATTAAATAGGAAGTCAAAATTTTACCAATTTATTATTTAAAGATCAAAATAAATTATCTTAAATTAAAAGGATAAAAATTATGTAATTTATACTTTAGGAGATCAAAGGTGTATTTAATTCTAATTGAAATAATAAACCACAAAGATGGAATTTACGATTTAAAAAAAAGAAAATGATGAAATTTTATTTTCGGTTACGATGAGGTCATTAGGAATAGAGAAGTGGAAAAAACAATAGCTCACAGCTTACCCTTTGTTATAAACCTAAATTAGACAAAATTTTGTTATATTTTATTAGTATTTTTTTGCAATTATAGTGGCACTTGATATAAAGGTAACAACCAAAGTAATTTTTGGAACCTTTCTTCTCATGTTGCGTTCAAATTTGGGAACTTGTGTAGATTTAGGTTCTTATTTCAAGAAAAAGGAGTATAGATTTAAGTTTGTTTTATTTATAATTTTTTTAAAAAATATTTATTAAATTATTAATGATGTGTGATTAACCTTCTAATTTTAAAAAATGTGCAAACTAACCTTATGATCAGGGATTTTCAACTTAAAAAAGTTTATTTTCAAATGTCATACAAATTTAGAAGAAAATCTATCATTATAGTCAAAGTATGCAAAATGCCCGACATTCTAAAACAAATATTTCCACTTACATGCAAGCTAAGTCAATAGTTAGGCAAAATATGTAACGATTAATCAATCAATGTGAATAATTGGTCTCCTTGAATGGATTCACTCCTTGGAGTACTAGAGAGATTTGCTTCCGTGGTAGATGGAACTTCACCCTCATGGCAAATTTGAAGGTTTTACTTTAATAGTGACTAAAAACTACACCATAGAGAAAGAGGAGAGAGAGAACTAGCAACTATCGAATGGGGTGAATACAGGTGTTATAAAAGGAAAAGGTACAAAGAATTATGTTTGTTGCGATTTGCATTAATGTTAATCTATAAGCTTGTGGTGAATTTATCCCAATAATACAATTTTGAAACATCTAATTTGAAGGCCTTTATTTTAAAGGCGTTGTTACCACTTGTTAAAATATTTTTTTTGCCGTACTACCTAAAAATTGTTACGTAGCCAAAATCGATTGGGTGGTTCCTTTTCAATTTTTTTTTTGTCACATGGCACTTGATGGCTGAGGTAAGCAAAGTGCAGTTTGGGTAATAGAAATGTAAACGAGAATTTGGGCCTATCGAATAGGCCCACTTACGGGCCATATCATGGTTTGTTGTCTCTGTCGTTTTAACCCCTTTCAAAGCCATTTTGGCCTATTCCATCCCTTTTCGAGTTGTTTCGTAATTTTGTTTTTCATCCTACATTGCTGCGTTCTGATTCTGCCCAAAACTCCAAGTGTCCTCGAAGGTAATAGTGACATATAAGGACCTCATAATAGTTTTTTTGCATAATGTTTTCCCCCCAAATGTTTGGAAAGCCTTGACAAGTTTATACCACATTCCTCACAAGGTTCTCTTTCTCTTTTTCTTTGAAAATTTGAGGGCCATTTAATAAAAATAAATTTCAGGCTTTTGTTCCCTCCACCCCTCACAGCACCCTTCCATCGCATATAAATACCTGTATTGAATTGTACAATTGTATACTACTTTTTGGTAGATCTATTCGTGGATTTTATTGGACTAAGTTCACAAGATATAATGTATCTTAAGCTAAAGTTCAATTTTCAGTTTATATAATTTTAAGTTCAGTTATAAATTAAGGCTTAAATCCATAAATTTAGGCAAAATTAAATGTGTATATTTAGCATTAATATTTATTTATTGCCACTAAGAACTAGTCTAGATAGCACACTCTTGTGCCCATAAGGTTTGTGGCATAAAAGAGCAAAGTTGGATTCCCCCCTTCCACACCTCTCTAAACTCCCTCGTCCCTTCTCCTGTGTTATCCAAATCCCTACCCCTTGTAGCAAAAAAAAATAATATTTATTTATTATAATAAAATGTAGGATTAGAAAAAAAATATTATTACAATAAAATGAGAGCATAACATAAATATATTTTCTTTATAATTATATATTTATCTTATAATTTAATTTAAGAGAGTAAATAAAACATATAATCATATAAATTTTGGCATATCTTGTGACCATCTATCTATAATTTTATTTCATTTTATTTTTTTAATTAGAACTTATAAGGTCGTAATAATATAAACTCATTTCTTTTTTCTTTCTTTTCTTTATTTTTTCCTTTTAATATCAATTACATAATATAACATTTTTTTAGAAAACTCCTATTCCTAGTAAATGTACAATCTATTCTTTATGTTTAGAATTGCACAAAATTTTTACCTATATAAAAGAATTCATCAAAGTTAATTAACTAAGATTATAATATACATTTATTTGCAAAAATGATATATGTATATCCTACAATTCTCTATAATAATTAATTAATTCTTGTAATACTATTCAGGGAATTACTAATGATATTTAAATTCAAGATTTGAAGGAAAGTCTAGATACTCAATCATTAAGTTAATCCAAAATACTTCCTCTCCTGTCAAATCTTTATACTTATACAAATTTAGTTAAATTATAAAAAGTCCCATTTCCCTTTTTTTTTTAATACTTATGAATACAATATATTATAATGAATTCCTAAAAATAATTTTTGCTATATGAAATCAATTGATTTAGGATTATTAATGAAAAATTTGTAGAAAATTAAATGAATGTAATTAAGAATATTAGGCATGAGCGAACCCATATTAAATTTGAGCTTAGCCCATATATAAAAGTCCTACCTAATTAATGGACTTAAATCCAAAACCCAATGGCATATTGGGTTAAGCCCAATAAGCTCCTAGAATTTTTCAAGCCTATAACACTTTTCTTTTTGGACATTTCATCATCTACTAATGCTTTGTTTGGAACTACAGAAGTTGGGGGAGGAAAAAGTAAGGAAGGAGAAATTATGGGGGAATTCACCATTTCTCCCGTTTAGCTGAGGGGTGAAATGGGGGGAGAAAGAAATTCTGAAATGTATTTTATGTTAGGCCTACAAAAAAAAACTTCCCCCCACCCGTTAGAAGAAGTGTGGGGAGAAGTGTCATTTTTTCCACTATTGCCCCTATACTTGTGCACTGCCTTTGCTCCAATAAGACTCCCCTAACTTATCTAGCACCTGCTAGCATCACTTCGGCTACCTGCAATGATTCTTCCACCACCTCAGCTGACAATTACTGTAGGTAACCGATCTGTTTTCTATTCCTTTCCACCGCTGTGTCATTTCTATCTTTGCAGGTTTGATGGATGAGGATCTGCAAATCTAGGCTTTCCTATGTCAATACTATTCCTCTCTACCAGGCATGGAGGTGCAGCTTTATCCTTCTATAAATCTCGGTTACGAGTGATGGAATTTGGCAAAAGAATGAAGTTGATGCCATTTACTTTATCGGATCGACCATGTGTGGAGATGAACCTAACTAATCTCCATTAAAAATTTCTTATCTGGGTCTAGGGTCCCCTTAATCGGGTCACGTAGATCCTACTTGATTTACATGCAACTTGGTTAAGTTAGGCAATCGACTTGACTCCCTTAATTTTTTTTAATTTATTATTTGTTATTTTTTGTGTAAATACAAATTTTTTTCTTCAATTTTAGCTTCTTGGTCATTGCATTTTAATGCATCTTCCTATACACATCCTTTCTTTCAAATATTTGATATTATATAAATATATCTATCCATGAATCATAGAGTTTTCAAGGTATCATACATACAAAGAGTCCCCATATATTACATGCATATAATATATATAGTAAAGTGTTAACCTATTGCACTTTATAATTTGACTTAATTTGTTATAAGATTATTATAATTTAATAATATATAATTTCACTTTTATATTTACTTTTTATTTTGAAGTGAATGATTTGTGTCATTTTTAGTTGAACTTTATTAATAACATCTTTTGACAATATTTCCATAATGTGCTGTAATGATTATGATAAAAATGCTATATGTCATCTAGAAATCTATTTCCAACGGCCAATAATATATAAAAAATTATAGCATTTTACAAAATTATCATGATTTTGTGAATATTTGAAATCACACATCCTATAATATGAATTACTAATAAATTAAAGGACATGTATATTAATTATTGACATAATCTAACATAAAATTGATAAAAGATATCTAATTAAATTAATAATGAATATTATGTTTCAATCTTAAACCCTTAAACTATAAGAACCTAATAAAAAATGAGTTAACTTATAAAAACAATAGAATTATTTAACTTAAAATAAAATCAACTTGTAATTATCACGAGTTTACAATTATTAATAACTTCAATGTATACTATGTAATATTTATTTATCTCTAGAAAATAATATTTTAATGGAACAAAATAATTACATATAAAGTATTTTTTTCCTCAATAATGGGAAGAAAGCACTTTAATGGAAAGAAAACACTTTAGATGAGTTCAATTAAAAACTTTATTACTAAGTCATATTGAATGACATGATCAATTATTCCATAACAGATTAATTATAACAATTCAACTAAAAAACGTACTATGAGATAATCGAACGATAAATAACATTTGTTATGAAATTACTTAATTAAACTTATATATAATCTACTTTATTTTTTTTGTGCAAAATTTAAAAATTTAAAGCTCAAATTTTTTTACAGGAAAAATATCTAATTTGAAAATATTGCATAAATATTTTTTTGTAGATATTTTAAAAAAAATATTTTACTTGTAATATATTTTTACTTAATTATTTATTATAGAAATTTATGAATTATTTTTTTAAAATTCATTTTTTTAAAACATTTTATTAACTTCATCTTTTATACATAAGAGCATAATGATTAGTTTACACAAATATAATTTTTTTCCTTTAATTTTTCTCTTTTCAAATAAGAGAAATCACTTCTCTAATTTCTTTCTCTCCCAATTTCTTTCTTCTCTCATTTCTCCCCAATCCAAACAAACGCTAAAAGTTTCCTTTCCATTCTTGCTCCTATCTCATGGTATAAGGAAATATTTGAGTCCATACAATGAAGAAAAAGCTATGACCCCTGATATAATGCAAACAAGTACCAACAAAACCGAAGCACAATGCGGTCGAATACCACAATAGAAGAACAAAGACACGTCGCATTGCTTCCGCCATCTGTTTGGGTGTTACTCGAGATGTTGAAAATTTCATCACATGTCTCGTCATTTCTCCTCAAAGTCAACATCAATAATTTCAGGTTCTGACTTGGAAGCAGAATTACTTCTATTACCCTTTGAAAAGGAATCTCCTTTAGGCTGCCAAACAATGTTGCCACAGCTTGTGCATCGAATTATTTGGTTCTTGTAACCAGCAAATTCCCTCTTACAAGCAGGACAACTACCCTGCACAGTTTTAGGCGTGGAAGACAATTGGAGAAAATAATTAGGGCAAAATAGATGAACCCTGAATCAAAGCGAAACACAACCCTGAATGCTAGCTATTATTCAAAAATCAAACTTCTATTCATTAACCAATAACACAACATTACAGCCGAGGAGAGAGATTATGTAGTTATGTTGAATTCAGTTTGATTATCCAGTTAGGAAAAATAATTTGACTGTTGCTCATGAGGTGCAAGCAGATTAAATAGTGCAAACATTAATATTAAATAAGCATAATATCAAACATGGAACAAAAGCACACATTTACCAATGTGATTACACAACTAAGAGCTAACAGCAGTTCAGTGTCATCTTCACTAGATATAATAATAATAATAATAATCTGCCCAATGGTTAAGCAACAAGATGTCCCACAAATGGAAACACCAGTGCCTCAATAAATTTGAAATATAATTATTTTATGAACTTCTGATAAGTTACATTATCAACTTCATTTTTACTTTGCTTGTTCTTTTTTTTATTTTGGAGGACAACTTACACATGTTCCCCATAATACAAAAGTGACATAAAAGTCTGTTTCATTTGCATATAAGCTGATCATCATTGATACACTTCACTTCCAACAGCTTGACAGTCATACTTAGGCTGCTGATAGTTCAAATTTTAAAATGAAAGATCAGATAATTAAGGTAAGTTGTGCATGATGATTTAATTTTCAGAATACTCAGTCCACTAAGAAAGCATAAAGAGACTAAGAAGACCTAACTTCACTGGAATTTACTAAATCTGTACAGTAGCGCACAAGTACTATTTTAAGACCTTATGGAAGTTATACGGATGGATGAATAAATCAACCTCTAAATCTCTAACAGAAGCCAGATACCTTAATAACTAGGTTGTTGGCCAATGTCCCAATGAGGAGAGGTCCAGCAAATGGAAGCACCCAAGTTGCAAATATCAGGAATCGGAAAAGCCAACCAGATAATGCAAACCATAAAAAAAGAATTGTCTGAAAGAACAAAATGGAAAGAGAAGCAATTGATCAAGATTGAGCATTCAAGATTAGGAAAAGAAAAGGCAAAGATAAATAGTTTTACATGCAAGATAGTACAATTTCCCTGTACAGAAAGCATGATACAGTTCAACATATTACAAATACCAGTTTCCAGTAGTGATGCTAGAATTTCATTAAAGCTACAAGATCGTATTTGAAAAAATTACATGCTGGAATACCTTCAACACTACTAAACCATTCAAAAGAAACATCCCCTCCCCCCAGCAAATCAAGGAATCATTTGCATTATGGCCCATTTACAGAGAACCAATTATTAGTTTTCCACCAATTTTTCCTTATAATAAACAACTTTTTTAATCATAATTTTCAAAACTAACAGTTCTGTCCCATCCATTCTTCAAATCATAATTCTCAACTCTAACTGAAAATGAAAAACCCTAAAAGTACCTAAAGCAGAATACCAAGTACAATCTTATCCCACAGCAAATGACGAGAAAGAAAATAGATTTTATTTTATTTTTTTTAATAGAATAGTTTTAAAAAGTACATATCCTCCTCAATCAAACACCAATTTATCACCAATAGGTCACACCACCAAAGCACTTTTTCCTCCCTCCTCTTCAAAACCTTCATATGGTATATTTGGGAGCCACGTGCAAAAAGCAGGGGAATATAATAAGAGAGCATGATAGGTAAGAAAAGAGAGGAGAATAGATGATTAACAGAGGAATTCCCTTTCCCTTGTTTAGGAGCCACAAGCAAAAAGTGGAGGACTGTAATAAGAGAGCATGATAGGTAAGGAAAGAGAGGAGGATGGATGGTTAACAGCGGACTTCCCTTTCCCTTGTTTAGGAGCCACGAGCAAAAAGTGAAGGAATGTAATAAGAGAGCATGATAAGTAAGGAAAGAGAGGAGGATGGATGGTTAACAGAGAGGACTTCCCTTTCCCTTATTTGGATGTTTAGGAAATCCTCCAAAACCCTTCAAATTGGGGAGAACACGAAATAGTAAGTAGTGGAAGGTATTATAAAACTTTGAAGGCTCAGTCATAAACCTTCAATCTCTTCCCCTTGTTAGTCAAAACTCCCAAACAAGGAGAGCCTTCCCTCTCCTCTCCCTTCACTCCCCTCCATCCAAACATAGCTTTAGAACTTAACAAGCTATTCTCCATGGCAGTTGGTCATGCCTAGAATGCAAAAATAAACAATCAAAAAGTTGCAAACAACTCCTAAATGTTTCAACCTTGTTCTGTTTTCTCCTCATTTTAAATTTGACACATGGAAAGTACAAAGCTTTTTACACTATCAATAATAAAGCAATGTCATAAAACAGTTACAATAATTCACAGAAGTGTAGTAACATTATTATTATTAAGTGGCATTATGGTTACTGAAGCCAAATTCTATTACAATGACAGCAAATCTAAATTTATTCTTGAACATGTTTCAAACCTCACTGGAAAAAAAGGGGGGAAAAAAGGGGAAAAAGAAAGGGAGTAGACTTGGCATGTGAAAATAGGAGAATTAGTATTCAATAAGTCAAAGAGTTAGGGATAGACTTTCTTGATTATATCAATGGTATAACAAAAGCTGATTATAAGACCTGCTGAGGGACAGGGGGTATGTGAAGGGAAAAAGCTGGTCAGTTGGGGGTCATTTAGGGGTTGTGAACAGTGCTTGGTGAATTTAGGATTTAAGATGGATTGGTTCTAGGGAAAATTCACACAAGAACAATAGAGATTTTATGTAAGAGGCAGCTTCTAAAGCTGTCTGTTGAAAAAGCAGGTCAAGTAAATTGGTAAATTGAAAGAAAAGGATTGAAGGAATGCAAGCTGCTGAAGAAGAAGATTAACCTAGCATTGCTAAAGAAGACTAACCTAGCCTTCTCGACCTGGGTTCCATGGCAGCAAATGTTGAGGTCAGAAAAATGCAACCTACAATGTATTCAGAGATCCTATCAACTTTATCTAACAAGCAACATCCTACAAATATTCCTAAAAACAATTCAGCACCATCTATATTCAACACCAAGGCTTCTAAGTTAGAGAGGAAGGAAATAAATTGGAGGCTATCTTTCTATTTCTAGTCTGTTTCTTTTTCCTTTTTCATTTTTTTCATCCAGAAAGACAAGACCATAAAGGTTATATTTTCACAGCTTGGTTTGGCCAACAGTATCCCCTTGTACTGAAGGCAGTCTAGTTCCAAAAATTTGGAAAAAAGGGGGGGGGGGGGGGGGGGCAACCATTTCTTCCCAACTACAAGGAGCATTATTTTTAAAAACCAAGTTACTTAAAGTCAAGTCCTCCTCATTTTTAAACCAAAAAGAAATCTTCCAACAAACAAATGACTGGCCTAACATCCCCTAGACCAAACACAATCAAATCTCCTAAAGGTCTTCAGTATCCTTCCACTTAGCCATTGAAAAATAACATTTAAAGAATATATATATATATATATATATATATATATATATATATATATATTATAAAGGGATGCGCTTGTGTAATGTTTTCAAATTGCACTAATCTCAAAAGCACTAATGCTATACAGAATTAGTGTCTTGAAATTATTGATGATGAAAGGATCATTTATAATTTTTTATGTGATATCAGAAGCAGGAGATGACAGTAACATAAATATAAAAAGAAACTACGTGAAATCTGGTTGAACATTTTTCTTTTCTTCAGTTTCTTTATTTTTTGGAAGCAGAGATGGCCTTTTTATATTAAAACAAGTTATTAATGGAAATGACATAAAATTCCATATTGAGAGGACAAGTAATCTGCCATAATAAACAGGAACAGCTCCAAGAAAATCACCCAAAAAAAAAAAAACTGATGCAGGACAACTATCTTTGAAAGATGATGCCATGGTCCTCCATTAAGAACATCAGCTAAAAATAGCTTTCCAATCCCTTTGGAAATCCCTAACCTATTGTTTGGATTTATGGAAAAGAGGGAAGAAACAAATTTATGAGGAGACAATAAAGAAGAAAAAGAAACTTCTACTGTTTGGATGTCCAAGTGAAATGGAAAGAGAAAGAAATAGTGAGAGAAATTATGTGTGGGGTCCAATTAAATTTCCTTCTCTCCAATTATGGGGACAGATTGGAGAAGAAATTCACAAAGCACGAAGAGTTGGAAGTTATTTATCCCTAGTACTCACCTTTGTTTCTTTACTGTTTACTCTATTAGTAGGTTTCCAATCCCTTGATTTGCTAGGAGTAATAACGAAATCTTAATAGTAAACTCCATCATTATTAATTTTAATAAAAATAAAATTAATAATTAGTCCCTTATTTATACAAGAGTTAATTATTATATTCTTTAAATTTTATAACTAATATTATTAATTCCTTACTTTCACTTTTGTTATTATTGGTCCCTCCTTCATTGAAGCATTAAAATAAATGATGAAAATAAAAAATATTATTGAGAAGCAAGCATTTATTTATTTATTTTGATAATGATAGGAGTGATAATCCATTTAATGTATATAGGCATGGTTTTGGATTCAAACCCTAAACATGACAGGAAATAAAGCTCCTAAAGTAACGTTGTCATGACACCATTGAGGTGCCATCAAAACAAACATTTATGTCACATTACTAAAATGGAGTTTTAACAATTCTATTTAGGTGGCTGCTATAGTTCACCTCCAATTCGATATTTTTTATTTATATTAACATTATATATATTTTTTGTTTATATTAACATTATAAATAAATGGAGGAGCGAATAATTATAATAGATAAAAATAAAAAAATTAATAATTTTAGCAATTATAAAATTTGAGGAAAATAATAATTAACACTAAAAAAAATCAATCATTACCATCACTTGCGAGAATCTTGGATATCTTCCACAAGGACCCTACTTAGCTAAATTAGAACAGCTAGAGTAGACCAGCTAGATTTGTCTTCAGGCCAATGACCATGCATGGATGAATTGAGTGACGTAGAACAATGATAGCCATTAGATCGAATGTTTTTTATTTCAATATATATATATATATATATATATATATATATATATATATACACAATGCAAGCCATTGGATACTCAATATATACATAAATTAAAGATATGGAAGAAGTCACCTTATCTTTATTTTACATCTCTTCAATGGCAATTTCTTCCTTACTATGTATTGATAACTTTTGTGCTATATTTTCTTATTACTGGACTTGTAACTCAAGTACTGAGTAGTTGTTTGTTCTGCCCCCCTAAATTTTTAGAAATCATTAATGTCTATTTTAGAATTAAGATAATTTATAACTTCTTTTTTTAGATTATTTAAGAAAATGAATTGTTATTTCTAAATTTACTAGTTTAAATTTAAAATAATCCAAAGTTTCCCTTTTTTATATTTCTAACTTTTTTTTAAAATATGAAATAAAATTCTATTACAAAATTTTCTATTTTTGAAATTATTATATATAATTTACAATATTATTAAAATTATTTTAGAGGAAAATTTTTTTGGCCTATTATAGTTTAGAAATTGATTAGGGTATTATTATCATTTCACTTTATTAATTTTTCTTTCTCTTCACTTTTCTACTCAACCAAACAAGAGAAAATAATTTCTCTCTTATTTTCTTTCTTCTCCATTTTCTTTTTAACCAAACACAATTAGAGAAATTATATCCTCTCTTATTTTCTTTCTCTCTTTATTTCTCCTACATCCAACAAGACCTAAGAGAGACTCCTTCAAAATAATCCACAACCTGGAAAGCTCTAGTAATACAGTCCAACCATAAGTACCACAACCCAGAATACATGCATACAACTCTGAAGAATCTTAAAATCCTCCTTGTATTAAACCTTTTAAAACGCATAGACAAGAAATACCCCCAAAAGGTGGACAAACCCAATGTTCATCAAGAATGACAAAAAGCAATAAGCTGCAAAACAACCTCCCAAATCGCAATGCAAGAGAAGATGACCATTTGTCTCTGGGTCCAGATTCCTAAGGCCCAAGTTCCCATCTCTTGCTTGCAAACTAAATGGCCTCTCTTAATATTGCATGTCCAATAAAAGATTTGCAAAAGCTTTTCAACCTCATGTGGTACCACACAGAAATCCTAAATAAGGAAGAGAAATAAAAAAGTACACTAGACAAGGAATCCTAGTCTCATAGGGAAAATCATATACCTCTGCTATTTTTTGGGCCTCTTTATATACTTTAGAGCTACAAGGTCCCAAAAAGAAACATGTGGATTAACCCCAAAAGAACACCCAAATAAACAAATGACCATTGCAAAACAAACATAACCCAGCTAAACAAGTTAACTTTCTCACAACACCATCCATATCATCCTTTCCCCCCCCCCCGGGGGGGGGGGTGTATTAGAAGAGAAAAAGAGAACTGGACTAGAGGATCAGAATCATCAGACATATATTCTCAGAAAAGAAAATAAATAAAAGTCCTAACAAAAAAGACCACATGTCACTGATCATAGTTGACAAATTTATAGCAAGCAGTCCCCAAAAGAAGGCCAGGTGTTGAGCAAAATGTCAAGAAATCATCTATAGAATGGAGCACATATAAGGAGAGCTAAGAAAAATAAAAATACCAAAAAATAAGAATCAAGATATTACGTACTGCAAAGCTCCTTCCAAGTGGAGTATCCAGAAAATCACTTATTTGCTTTCTGTACTGGAAACAGAACAACAAATAAACAAGGAAGCAGATATTAGAAAACCACAAGAACTATTAAATCCACAATTTAACGGAAAAACAAAGATAGAAATAATTATTTCCTTATATGTGCCTAATAGAAAGTCACCCATACATAAGTATCATTCCTCCGTTCTCACATTAGATATTAAAAAAGATCTGAATGGTAATGATTTCAGAGTGAAACTTGGGTACAGAAAAATTTGAACTTCATGGTGGCAGAAAATGAGAAGCAGAGCTGGAACAAATAACATACAGAAGCATTTTGATTGAAGTAATGTTGTGCTGATATCATTATTCACATTTCACTAAAATTTCATTATGTCAACATTAATCAACTATAAGACTGTTGTCAACCAATTGTAGCGGATAGATAATAGCATTTATTTAATCCTGAAGCACATTTTACAAAAGTTCTTATAATTAAAAATATAGGCATGCAGAAACCCGTCTGAAAAGTACTTTCAAAACATGCAGCTGGTTTTTCATCCATTAGACTAAAAATGTTTCTCTTGATCTCATCCATACCCTCCCCTTCATCTCCCAAAATCACATCCACAAACAGGCAGTAGTTAATTCCCACTCTTCTCCAATTTTCAACCGTCATTCAAAGCCAAGGTTCACTGACACTGAACATAACTTGCCAAGGCTTGGTTAAAAACAGAGGCTATAAGCATCAGTCATTTACGTCTCTCTCTTGCTCAATCTATATCATCTTCTCTACCTGACTTTCTACAAACAATGTTCAACCCAACCCACCAATATAATAAATTGCCTGTATCAAATTGAACAAATAAATTCAGACAACAATTTTAAGTGAGGGGGAAAAAAAACAACGAACCCTCGGCCAATTTCTGCTAAAATCCATACTGAAAGCTCGCCATCGCATTCCAATCTCAAATTCCCGATCAATCTCACGTGCTCGGTCAGCTGCAGCCCTCGCAACCGAGCTGAGGCGTTGCGACACCGCATAACGTCGGTCTAAGCGCTCAGCAGTCTTCTTGGCTTCAAAAACGAACCGCTCGAAGCCATCATTGGCTCTCCTCCAAGCGTCCCTCCATGCCTCGCCGGAAGCCATGCGCCTCGCAAAGCCATCGAGGTCTTCTCTGCGACGGAAAGCTCGAACAGAAACTATACGACGCCCATGGTTAGGGATGTGCTGAGGCTTTACTGGGAGCAGAGGTTGCCACCGCAGCGTTGTGGCAGCCATAGATTTTGGCTGGTCGCCTCTTCACTGCTCAAAAAGTTAACTCATTCAGTGCGTATCGAGGATTTTTAGGTTTTTTTTTTTTTTTTTTAATATTTTCTATTTTATAATCTTTCTGTTTGGTGCCACACTCGCAGACCCTGCTACAGACAGAAGAACCAGAAGAACCGATGAGATGATACGCTGAAGAAGTAATATAAAGCATCTAAGGCGTAGAAGTTCCCACGTCATCTAAATAAAGAGAAAAATGCGCAGCCCACCCACCACTTTATCTAAATTACATAGTCTTCTCCTTTAGACAGGAATGTTTACCACACATAGAATTTGGATTAGGGTTATAAATAATCCAAACCTTTGCACAAAGTTCAATTTTGACTCATAAAAAAATTAAATTTGTGTTTAAATAAAATGAACTTGAGTATATATATATATAATGTATCAAGTGAGATGAGTATTTTCAAATGAAAAATAAGAAAAGTAAATTATAACTATCAAATCTTGTATTGATGGCTAAAATTAAAATATAATTCAAAATTATGGGATCACTTATAAATATTACATGATCATTTAGAAAATATTATATAACTTTTTATTTTAATATTAAATCTAATAATCACTATTAATTCCTTTCATTTTTATATAAAAATATTTCTCTCACTTGATATACTTTATATATATATATGATTTAGGAAAAATTTATACTTTATTTATATGTAGTTTTATTAATTTTCACTTGACTTATTTGTGTTTTTAAGTGTTACAATTTGCCTATTTATATTCTCTATTATTAACAATTTATCACCTAAACTTTTTTCTGTCTAATTTTTTATGAAAAACTTTATAATAAGTGAGTTAAGTGAAATTGGTCAAAACTAGATATGGATAAAATGTATTTTTCTTATATTTATATAAATTAATGTAAAAAATTTCCAATAAGTTGGTGAAAATTTTCACACCTAAGTTGTTTGCTTGGGCATAAAGACCCATGAGAATCAATGAATAAGATTTTGATACCTAAATAAAGTAGTTGAACCATCATTACTTTACTTAAATCAATATAAAAGTTTTTGCAAAATGGTATTTTTTTTAATTCTAATTACAAATTTATAACTAGATCAAATAAAATCAAAATCATGCATAATAAATTTTATAACAAAAATAATAAAATAATTCATACATTTTGTTATTGTTCAGTTATGAAAATGTATTATGAGCGAAATAATTTTAAGGTAATAAATAATAAATTTTATTTTATGTAAACTAATGGCAAGTTTGTAATTAAGATTTATAAGGAGGTGAGTTTACAAAATCTTTTGTAATTATTTAAATAAAGCAATGATAGCCTAACTACTTTATCTATATGTTAAAATCTTGTTCATTGATTTTTATGAAGGTTTAAGTCCAAGTAAATTGCATAAGCATAGAAATCTTCACTAACTAAAATATATTAATCTTATCTTCTTATTTTAATAATAAATTTTATATAAGAAATACGATCTATTATAATACATAGCATGTGCAAAAAAAATCAACAAAAATTCTTGATGTTTGTAAATAACAAAATTTGTATATTCTATTAGTAATAATTTTGTAAAACATATGACAACAACATATAATTTGTAGATCTAAACTAAGGACACAAGGTATATATAATTTTTTTCATCTTAATTAAGAATTTTGAACACAATTCATATAAATATGAAAAAAATTATAATTTACTTCCCTATAATTTCTTCAAATTGATTGAACTCGCTTGTTATGAAATATTCCTTTAAAAATTTGACCAAATAAATTGGCAAAGTGTTGACATTAGAAAACATAGGTGAGTAAATTGTAATATTTGAAAATATAGGTGGATTAAATGAAAACTAACAAAATTACAAGTGAGTAAAGTATAATTTTCCATATAATTTATATTAAACATGTCTAGGTATTAATGTTCATTCTTTCCTTTTAGTCTCAAACTCTTAGCCAACTCTTATCCCCCTAAGTTGATTAGTTCCTTTCCATCCTAAATTCTTTTTCCTTCACACTGTCTCTAATTTGTTTCCCACTTAATTTCCCTTCTATCATCATATTTCTTATTTAAATTATATTTAAATATGTTTGTTTCTTATGTTAATGTTCACTTGTTTAAACTTTGCTAACATACTATATTCATCTCATGTCTATCTTTAACTTGATTTCATCTCGGTACTCCAATAGCTTAAGTATCTATAGAATCAAGCTAGCTATATCTTCTCTCTTTTTAATATACACCCTCTGTTAGGAATTCGGATTATCACATGCAGCAGAAATTCAAGATTTGATCCGAATTTTACCTAGGATCCATGCAAAAGCATAAATCAATGATTAAGGTTTTACCTATTGGGCACTCGTGTTTCTATTGATCAAAACTTGAGAGTGGATGAATCAAACGCCGGTCGGAAGGTACAGCGTCTCTATAGTATCCACACGAAGTGAACAACGACCTCTCACCTTCCACAAATCTGTTAGGATGCGTTTTTCTCTCTAGGATTTAGGATTGAATGTTTTCTAAGTGATTTAGGGTTTTATGGAAGCTATGAGCGTGTGCATAAAAGTGCTGCCCTCAAGTCCCTTTTTATAGAACTTAGGCAAGCCACAATCCTAGTCTTATTAGGATGATGCTTCCAAAATCCTAATCACACTTAACAACTCATCTCATCCTTATCTTAGAGATAATGGGGAGAGATAGGACTTATCTATTAATTATCTAATATTAGATAATAATATTATCTCATAATATAATTATCTTAATTATTAGATAATTGCATATAGTTATCAAATATCAAAATAATATTATCTCATAATATATTTATCTAATATATGATAACATAATTATTTGATATTACTTTAATATCAAATAATATCACATAATAATTATATTTATTACGTGAAAAAATATATTATTATTTAATAATATATACATGCACGAAAATAAGTTCAATTAATTATTATCTTATTTCTACTCCTTTTATGTGACCCTGTAGGTTCTTACTACGTTGACAATGACTCATTATTGAGTCATAACAGTGAGCGGTATCTAGTAATACATCACTACCATCCAAGTAGTAAGAATTTCTGTGATTCGACATCCACCTAATATATTATCAACGTTTTGCATCATAATCCTTTTGTGATAATATCCAAATTGAATTGGAGGTATGAAATGTGTCATCCTCGTCAATGTTCAATTTATATTTCTTGATACTGAGTAGATTTAAAATAAATGATTAATATCACATATCAATCCAATTGAGCATGACTATACATTTCTAAGTCTCACTCAATTAAGGGGCTCAAGGATATTTCTCTTTTATACAAGAATAACAAAATCCTATCTACATCACTCACTTCCCTCTGCAAGATTCATGACACACCTAATTAATGCCTTATTCGTTATCCTAATTAAAGGTGACATAGGACAATATTAAAGTGAGTAATTCCTTATGTAGGGAACCGTAGTGACTTCAGGTTAAAAGTTTATGTATATTTGTGATCATATGAGAATAACTTATGATACATCTATCCATGTAATATTCTCATAATGGATCAGTCCAGTTCATTGTTCACTAAGAATATACTCATGTATTGACTTGATATCACATATCCATGATTCGTAATCATTGATTACTATACATGCTAGTTTCGATGTATTATTACTATTCTTTTCATAATAATACTTGATTAGGGGCATTTTAAGAATAATGAAATTATTCTAAGGATAATTATTATATTAAGTTATAAATGGCGTAGAATAATAATAAAATTATGAAAATAAAATATAATAATTAAATCGCCTAAAATAAAACATAATACATTGTGTATTATTTTAATCATTTATATGATTGGTTCTTAGGACACTCACCAACACCTTCAAATTATATAGTGGTTTAAGGTGAAATAATATTTTTTAAACTTTAACTATTATGCACAGTTTGTAACACATTTCTACAATATGAAATGAGTCATCATATGCTTCACATGTCTTTTAAGGCAATATTAACAATTGAATATCATTGCCTTAGGAGAAAAAATATTTGTATATTTATTTTCTCTTATATGTAGTCTTTTAGTGTGTTGATGTGTTTAATTGAATTATTTATGCCTTCCTTTGTGATTGATTATGATTTTGGAATATAAAGGATTTATTCAATTAATGTTGAAAATTTTAATGTTGTCTTAAATGTTTTAGCTATATTTAGAGTTCAGGACCTTTGATTGGTTTTTTTTTTTTTTGCTTTTATCAGAGGAAAGCAAAAAAGCAAACCTATAAATGTTATTAAGACATATTGGTTAAGAAGTTGATATATAATTATTGCCTATAAATGTTATTAAGACATTTGGATTTAATTTAGACATTTAATGGTCCAGAATTGGCTAAGAAGTAGATGTATAATTCTTGCCTTATTGTTAATGCTCTTAAACCAATCACAATATTTTTAGTGCATATAGAGTTTCAAACCTCAAATTGGTGTAAACCAAAAACCATTACATAAATAAATTTCATATCTACAACTTCCATGAAGAAAGTTTAATGAAACTATGTCCTTTTAATTGTGAAAAAGGGCTATAATGTTAGATTATGGGGTTTGACTCCACTAAAGTTATTTTGGGTTTTAGGGTATAACTTAAGCCATGGCCTTATTTTTATGCAAGCCCTAACCCATTGGAACTCTAAGAAACTTAGCTACAACTTTGTAAAATGTGGAAAATCTTAGTTCACTTAATAATTAGGTTATACTCAACCTTTAAGGGAAAATGATGCATATTTAGTTTTTTTTTCCCTTTTTGTGTGCTTTTGATTTGTAGAAGTTATGAATGGCTAAGCTCTATATTTCAATTCAACGTTTTCTACTTCAATTCAAATGGTTATGCGACATGGTTCATTAAAGTTTATTCTTAATTTGATTATCTTCCATTTGTTTTCTATTTCAATCTAAAATGTTGTGCACCATTCTTTATGATTTATTCTTGATTTGATTATCTTTTTTTTTTTTATTTATAATTGCTTAGATGATTAGTTAAAGAAGCCTATTAGTTAATTGTTTATTGTGATCTATAATTAAATAATTGATTATAATTGATTATTGCATGCAATAATTAAAGTGAATGATTTTCACTTGGAAAATTGTTCAATGCCTATGGGAAATTTTTAAGTTAGTAAATTATGATTAATTTTAATATAAGATCTATACAATATACTTAATTCTAATTAGTTAAGTAGTCATATATGAAATAAAATGATATAAATCCTTAAATTGTGTTTTCTAATCTTGCACAAGTATTTTTGTATATAACATTCATGTTTTACACTTTAATTTGGTTTTACTCTCTTTTGGAACAATACCACTAAAGCTCTATGTCATATGTCTTGACCTTTTTTAAGCTATGATTGATGTGGAATCTAGTTTATCAGTTTCTACCAACCTATCCTAATTATAAACAATATGCAATACTTCAAACAATAATTTAGGATAATATTTAGAACTAATATTTATATTTCAAGATATTAGAGATCAATATTAATGTTATCCATAGAAAAAAAAGGAATTAGATTTGCTAATAATTTTTAACAAGTTCTTAATAATAAACTAGTCTAAGTAATACCTTTAAACAAAAAAATATATAGCTCAACATGCTATTTATCACCTACCAAGACCTTCTAAAGAATGGTTTAAGAAAACATATTTATTTACAAACAAAATCTCCAATTTGCTGCTAATGCCTAAGCCATAAGACTCCTAATGTATTTCTTCTCATTGTAGTGATGGTGGAGCATCAACCTACATATCTGTAAATCAAACACAAAGGAATAAATCTATATTTAGTGAGCAAATATTCCAAAGAAAATAAATAAAAAATGATTAAGGTCTTAACAACTGGATTTACCTTCTTATAACTTTAATATATATTTCATATATCCATAACACAAAATCATTAGTGACATCATGACATTCATATAAGTAGAACACATTTATTTCATAATTTTAAAAGTTTAATTATAACATTTCATATCACTTAATAGAATAAAATAAAAGAAAAGTAAGTAAATTTCCTTATAATTTACAACCTTATCCTTCATAAGTTCATCCTTGTCCATCTTTGTCCTTCATAAGCAATTATTAGAACCAAAGTATGAGTTACAAGTTATTAATCCACCTTATCTCAATTTATAGGTTTATCAATAGCATTCAAGCTTATTTGCTTAAATATCTAATCATAACATGATTTTCATGACTCACAACATCACCATAACTCTTTGCATAATCTCATTATACTTACATCATATCTACTAATGTATATGTACTCATATTACAATCTTAGAATGAATTATATTTCTTGAAAATCTTAGTATAAGCAAAAATTAAAAATGGATGGGATATAATCACTTATATAATTAATTCTTTAAACCTAGAGAGGAATTCAACTTAGGCCTAATCAATAATGTAGGTTCAAATAGTATAATTTTGAAACATAATTGATTATATAGTTAATTATGTGAACCTAAAAAGTAGGGCTTTTAGGCATAACCGATTATATGAATCCAGAGAGCAAGGATTTTAAGCATAATTGATTATATAATCAATTATTTAAGTTTAAAAAGCAATTTTTTGGATATAATTAATTATCTTAAGGCCTTCTATAGATTTTCTTTTAAAAAATACTATTTATTCAATGGATTTTTGCATAAATCTTATTCTTTAAGCAAAATTACTTAACTAATTCACCATAAAGCATGAAAATGATATGACAAGCCTTAAATTGATCAAAAACCACACATTAAATATCAATTTATAGCATAAAAGCCTCAATTTGCAAATCTAAAAAAAAACATAACTTAAACTAACCCAAATTAATGAAATTCAAGCAAAATTAGTTAAAATATTCACTTATAGCTTATAAAAGAGATAATAGGGAGTAGTATGGAGGGTTGACTTGTTCGTAAACATCTAAAAATCAAAAGTTTTGAGGTCGGGGTACCAATTTTTCATCTCAACCAAATATTCCATCATTTTAAATAAAAAAAAGCGAAATGAAAAAGTAAAGTTACAAAGATTAGAATGTAGAAATCCTTACCTTGCTTTGATTAAAGAGGAAAAGTTGAAGAAGATTGAAGCTATGCTTGAAAGTTTAGAAGAAAGGAAGAAGTATGTGGAGTGAGAAAGGAAATGTGGAATGGTGTTGAATTTTGGGGATGATATAAAAGCATAAGCCTTAAGGGCAAAATTGGAAAATAACTCCCAATGTTTGCTACATATTTATTTACGCACCTTTAGTTATATTTAACCTTAATTTACTTTTACTTATTTATTCGTAAATCAATTCACATATAAAAAGGAATTCAGTTATAAGCCTAGGATAATTAATTAATTTCAAATTAATGAGTGTAACATGATATTAACAACAACATTGGTGTTATAATTAAAGAGAAAGAAACATATAAACATGACATTGTTGTTGTTAATTAAGCTATTAAAACTAAAGGCTTTGAGAAATCCATCTTTCTCTTTTTAGAAAATTGGTAGTTGTATATGTAATATGCATTTCATATACCTATCCCAAGACTAAAAGATACACATAGTAGCAAAGCCATGACTTATAATAAAAATTATACAATAATATTATAATTAATATATAATTTTAAATTATTCAAATTGTAAGTATTTTAATTTTAAAAAAATATAGCTATATTATACAATTGTTACTAAGCGTAATTTCTTATTTCAAAATCATTCTAAGATTAATCCATTTTCAACTTTGTTAAATATCTTTCTTAATGTATCTATTTAACTCATCATTCATCTATAAATTTTAATATTTGATTACTAATTGATTTTTCTTACAATTTTTAATCTTTCCAAATTTTTTATAATTGTACAAAATAATAATGTTACACACTCATTAAGTCTTCTTGATTTTTGTTTAGAAAGAATGAAGTGTCAAACAATTAATCCTACAACTTCCTATTAGTTTTGCATGTATTGATTATATATGCTATTTTAGGTAGTCATTTTTCAATAAATTATAACAAGAGCAAAGGACTAAAAAGAAAAATGTATAACAAACTTAATTGAAAATAGTGAAGCCTTTGTGACTTGATTCTAGACTAAAATAGTTAAAGAAATAATTTATATATCTATGTTTCAATATTTTAATAGGATTAAAAATTAAAACTTAGTGGAGGCATTTTATATGTTATATATAATAATATATGTGTTTTTAAGAAAGTTAGTGCAGGTACATGCTTACATTGAAATACATGTAGTTCCACCATACAAATTTATACATACATCGCCAATTTAAGAGGTTAGATGTTGTATCTTTTATTTTAAGTTTGGTATGTCAAAGATGAGGGAGTTGTAGGCAATTTGAGTTTTAATGCATTAATATCAATTTTCAATTATTGAAGAAGAACATAACATGGATTAGTTTACTACTCTTGCCCTTGAACAAGAATTAGTCTTATACTAGCAAAAATGGTGTGGGAATATCTTAGCTATAAACCAAAAAACAAGAAGAATATAACATGAAGTGCAAAATAAAAGTTTTTGAGTAAAGCAAAATTCACAAGCTACTTGTAAAACTGATTGTGAGATTATGTATAAGAAGGAGAAAAAGAAGTTGAAAAAAGCCATCATACCCCAGGTAGGCTAGTGGATATAGGGTAACATTTAGTCTAGTTAGCTTGTAGCTAGACTAGTTAGAAATGAGCATTGGATAATTAGGTTGGCATTTTATGTTCCAACGAACTAGTCAACTGGTTGGTGGTTAACCAAGCACGGAAACTTATTAAAGTTTAAACTTATCTATTTTTGCCAAGTTTAAGGCAAAACAAGTAGATGTTCAACTTAGTTTGGCTTATTTTTTATAGGCCTATATATAACTAATTATAATTGATGGTGTTTAATACCATTTAGTGAATAGCTTGAAGACACCATATTTTGAACTCGAAAACATCATGATAGATCAAAAGACATCAAAATGCCTAAGCCAAAAATCAAAGTTAGATGGTTAACTAATACATGAACACAAACAAATATTTAAAACATATATCACATAATAGTTGTGCTTAATAACCTTTCATTTTATAAAAATGGTTAATAATAACATCTTTTGATCACTCATTCAATTATGAAAAGTTCTTTCCACCATTGTAGTTGTGATGGGTAGAATTAATGCTAATTTCAAAAGTAAATACACTAATAGACACATGATATTTTATTCATATTCACTAACATTTTTGTAAGAATATTGATTTCTTTAAATGCACAACTTTTACTATCTCTCATTGAAAGGAAAAACAAAGAATTAAGAACGAAGTGTGATAAACTATTTACAAGTTTTGATTAAGTCTTACCATCCATAATAGTATCCAATTAATCCCCCATTGATAATTCCAAACCATTTTCATTATTTTTCCAAAAATATCACTATCCACCAATTTTCAAATCAAAATGGCAGCCAACATATTATGATGATAAGAGAACTTCAAATATGCCTTTTAAATTTGGATTTGATGTCACAACTTAACCCGATCATGACTGGCATAAATTTTGATATCAATTTTCACAAACCTTAACATCGACTCCTCTAATTTTGACCAACAAAAATTTTCTTACTTTTGTGGAGACTTAATTACACTTTAAACTTTATGAAAAAAAATAGATAGAATTCCCCTATTTTTGCGTACTTCTCAAGAGCCACACACCTTATAATACAAAACATCTATATTTCTAGATATGACAACATTAACATACATACAACACTATAAAAATCTCAAACTTATACACAGATAAGTAATTTAACACATCTAATTCTAAATCAATAGCACTTCTATCTTTATTTCTGATCTTAATCTAACTATAAAAATTCTTTAGTAAGGCAGTCTTGAATCTCTATAATTGCAACAAGCCTTGTAGACATTTATCTTAACTTGAAAACCATGAAAATAGAATAGAGTGAGTTACATAAACTCAGTGAGTTACATAAATTCAGTGAGTATTTATCTTACACTACCTTACCATAGTTTAATTTTATAAATAATAATTGCAAGTTAATTGTATACTGAATTAGAAAATATTAGCAAACTCATTTCATAAATTTCTAAAACATTTGAAACCATGCCCTAAAATGGGAATTCATCTGTACATGACTTACACTTTGTATCTCATATCACAATTCATAGAAATCTCAACTATCCATTAATATACAACATCATTATCATATCACATATTACTTATTTCGAGTAGACATCGCAATCACAAACAACCATTAAGGTTTAAACATGAGTAAATCCGTTCAATCACACTAGCAACAATATTTAATCACAAACAATCTCAAATATCACATCATATCACACATTAAATTATAGTAAATGTACATGTAGTTACTTCTTAATTTCTAGGTCAATTTTATATTTTTTAACTATTCATCAATAATTTCCCATGCAAATCTCAAATCAATCTTATATCCTTCATAGCTGCTTACTAGGAATTTCTCATCCGACGTTTAGAGCATCGCTCCAATACATTTCATAATTTCTAATGTCATTGCTTTAACATAATTCATAATTTCTAATGCCTCATAAGGCATGATTCACAATGTAGTAAATTCACTAAAGTTCATCTTTATTTATATCACAAGATTCAATTTAAGCCCACACAAATAACTATTCATGTTTCAATATAAATCGCACTATACTTTCTAGTGTTCCTATAATGATAAAACTGAATTACAATATAAATTATTATAATTCTATCACAATAAATTAGATAGTAGCCATTAATGACACCACCATGCTTCTGCTGTGCACTTTAGTTAATTAACATCCACTCAAATAGCCAATTGCACTTATACCATGAAATTGGGTTGACATATGAATATATGTACATGAGTATGAAATTTATGCTATCAATAAGGAGAATATAATTCACAACAATTAAACTATCTTTAATTAAAATATTAATCTATGGTGAGACATATACTCATCTAGTAATGCATTCAATGTAGGAGTTTAGAGTGGTTCATTTTGTTCTTCTCTCATCCTTAGTTTACCACCGTTTATAAGAATATTATGAATATGAGATTATCATTCTTATATTTCCTAACATAGGCTTATGCATTCAGATATCAGAGTTTAAGATTTACTTAGATCAATTTCAAACACTAAGATATCAACTTTTATGAGATGAATATATTCTAAGTATAGTAACCTAGTATTTAAGAGCCCTAAATCATAATTTATTAGTATCATATCAATTATCCAAATAAGATGGAAAAATGAGAGTTTTTGAGCTAAACCTAAAACAATCGAAATATTAAAACTTTATGCTATGAGAATGCCATATTCATATTATTATAGCATTTTTCCATATAAAAATCATATTCTTCTCCTATATATTATATATTTCAAAATACTTGTAAAAATAAGTTTTTTTTCTAAAATATATAGCTCATATAACTCTTTAAATTCTATTAGATATTTTATGGCATAAAAATCATATTTTTTCTAAATTGTCAACACTTATCTCATAGATACATAAAAATGGATTTCTTTGAAACATGCACGAATCAACTATAATAATAGCATAAAGTATTCTATTTATACTTTAATCATTCCATTTTAACATTTTATAATATAAAAGATTATATTTTTCGTATATATCATCATATATACCACACATACAAATGGGTTCTAGATCGATTCCAAATCATTTGAAATCAAAAAGTGTAATATTTTAGAAATACCATAAATATGATATTCTAATATACTATAACATAAAAATTCCATTTTTTAGATTCATTCTCATATTCCTTAAATATGGAAAAAATGGGTTTTCCTTATATTGATCTAAAATAATGAAGACTAAAGAAATTAATTATATAAAAGATCTTATTGCATCTTAAAAGAGCTGTTAGTAGCTTGCCAACAATAGGATGGTATCGAATGTTGGTGGAGCTAAAGAGAAAATGCAACTCCTTACTATTGTGCTAATGCCACATCGTATGGCTTTTTTGTGCCACCAATGGCAATGGCAAGTTGGAGATGGGTGAGACAACAACAATATGATGAGGATAGCTTTCCGTACCAATAGCAACTTCACTCAAGATGGCTACAATAAAAGAGAGAGAAAAAGAAAGACTAGATATAAAGAGAGCCAGGATGGTAACTATTGCAACACATAATGATTGTAAAAAGGAAACCACCAATGAGAGGGAGTCGCAACAAGAGAAAAGGAAGAAAAAAGAAGAAGGGATGATAGAGAAGGAGCATTGGGTGAGGGTAAAGAAGATAGGGGAATCTCGAACAATTTAGAAAGAGGATGGAGACAACAGAATCAAGAATGAGGGAGAAAGAAAGAAGGAGGTTGGTGAGTGGGGAGAGAGAAAGAAGAAACTAGAATTACATAAATAAAAAAAGGGATATTAGAACAATATAAATAAAGGGAAAGAGAACCAACTTAATAAAATGAAAAGGGAGAAGAGAGAAAAGTTAACGTAAAGTTAAGGGAAATGATTTCATACTCCTCACCTACTATAAGCTTAAATCTCACTTCAAATCTCATCCTTCCATTCAACTAAGATTTCATCCTAACTATCCATCTATTTTAAAAGTTCATTTTCATAAACTAATTTTATTTAAATTTCTCAATTCAATTATTTTTAATCTTCTTTTAATATAAAAATATTTATATATTTTCAATAATTTGATACATTTTAAAATTTCAAAAGTAATTATTTTAAACTTTTATAATTCTAAAAAATAATGTATTAAATACAAATAAATTGTTCCATAAATACTTGCATCCATAATTACAAAAAATTTTCTTGACTTATAAGAAATTTCTTGTAGAATTATTTTAATAAAATTTTGAATCAATAATCACCATAAATATAAATATATTTTGAATATTATCATCAATATTATTTTAATATTCCAAAACTTTTAATATGAAAAATAAATTTAAAATCAAATATTAATTGAGTAAATAAATAATTATCTACAAATATCGAAATTTATAAAATTTTAAATTTTAACTTAAGATATTCCAAATTTGAGCAAAAGCTTTTTGCATATTTGCAAGAAAAAAAATGAGAAAGATAATAGAAAAAGTTAAAGATTCCATGGATTTAAATTTTTCTTATGATTCAAAAGCTTTTTTTATTTCTTGTGTCATGCTTAATGAAGATAAGAAGATTGTTGCATTAGATATTCACTTTAACGAAATTGTGAATCACAAGTTCAATTTAAACAAGCTTTCAGATGAAGGAAAAAAGGCTTTTGTGGGAAAAGAATTTTAACAAGTGATCATGGTTATGTTAAAAGTTTATCTTTGTAACTTTTATTAAAAATATTATATTCCTTATGTTAATATAACTGGAGTATAATGTATTCCTACAACTAATTAAGGATAGTTATTATTATCTTTCCATGTGCTATTTTTTTAGGTTATTTTGAATTTGAGTTCATGTATAATCTTCTTCATAACAAGATGAAACAATATTGAGTGTAATAAAATAATGCTAAGTGTTTAAGAATTAGTTTTTCATAATAAAATGAGATAATATTGAAAACGAAAACTACTAAAGATAAAGTTATAAAGTTTCATGATAAATAAAAGTATTAATTACATGACCACGTCCTAGTCACTATAGGTATAAATTAGAAACAAATTTTAATTTAAATAGCTAAGAACTTTTTATACTAGCATAAGATCACATTTCACTTGAGTAGTATGTTAGAATTATTTTATGAATCAATATAATCAGTAATAATTTGTAGATTTGGTTTAATAAATACATGAATAATGTAGAGCATTTTAATTAGGCCAAGTTAGTGGTTATATTTTGATTGGGCCTTATTTGGATATTTAGGCCTATATGGATATTTATTTTATGGGCTTTTGTTTATGAGTTTTCTATGATAGGCAAGTTTACCTGATTTAACCTACTAGAAAAAGGTCCCAAGCCTTACCTTATATATACTTATGGTTGCTTTATTGAAACATAAGAGTTGTAATGTATATAAAAGATGAGAGTTAGGTAATTTCATTCTAACTTTTTATCATATTTGACTTATTTTTCATATTCAAGCAAGCCAAATGGATCCCAAATATAGAAACATTTCATGATTAGATATTACATTAGCTTCGTTATCAATGACCAGATCCATATTTAGGTATGTTTTTTCATCCTCACATACTTTTGGATTAACTATTTTGCACAAATCAATGTTATGTAATATGATGAATGCGATATTGTGATTAGCTTTTTATATTCTTAATTTGACTTTTGCAATAATGGTATCAAAGCCAATTTCAATTATATTATTACGTGGTTATTATTTATGCAAAATTTGTTGGAAAATTTATATGTTGTTTTTTGCTTCCAAAATACAAAAAGGCAAGTTATGGGAATCTATGACAATTTTTCATTTTACAATGATAAATTAGTGAAAAATTTTATTTGAGTAATTTTCTCTAAGTTTTTTTTAATAATTCTCTTAAATTAATTAGATGGCTTGGTTAAATTTTTTTGGTTTTGGGTTAAATCCCAAAATTACAAATCTCAAAATTTTTAGAAAGGGATTTATAGAATTGAGTTAAATTTTTAATGTGTTTCATTAAATTATTTTGGGATTTCATCCCAAAATGATTTTTTAAGGTAACCCACATATTATTTTGATGAGTTTTAGACTATATGGTAATTTAAAATTAAATAAAAAATTATATAATTATATTATTTTTCAATCTAAGAATTTGTGTTCATGATCTGATAGTTTTATTCATTTTTTTTCAAGATTTTGCATAGGTTAGTATTGGATAAAGTTTAGATTCAAAATCCTAAAAGAAATTGCATTTTAAAAAAATGCCTTAAAACAAAGAAAACTTCATAAGTGGCTTAAAATCAACCAAATTGCAAAAAATAGGTGACAAAGATAATATTAATCAAGATTTTCATTTGTGCATCAGGTCTTGAAAGCATTGCGCTACATTTAGCCTAATTGTCATTGATCCTACTAGTTTTAATTTTTTTTTAATGATTTTCATTGCTATTAATCTTAATTGTTTTAATAATTTTTAATGGTTTTAATTGTTAGAATGTTGTAAAATCCTTTTAATTATTTCATTGATAATTGTGTAATATGGAGCTTTAACATTTGATTTGCTCAAAACATTGCATATGTTACGATAAAGTTTTAATAATTTATGTATATGTTATTAAGTTATTTTTCTCTCATAAATAGCTTAACCTTTCATCAATGTACTTTTTAAATAACTAATGCAACTTAAATGACATCAATTGCTTTTCTCAGTTAATTAAGTAATCACATTAAATAGGTTAAATGTATGCATTCATTTTGATGATCAAATGCTCTTTGTTATTATTTATTACACAATATGTGAATGGTTATATAATTTAACCATTAATGTAATGCTTTTATTATTATTTAAAAATTGAAATTAAAATTGAATGTTTAAGTTGTCAACATTCAAAAGTTATTATATTAACATTAATAAGTGATAGCGTATAATAAATGCCTTATGCTTTTACATGTCCAATTTTTAACATTAAATATTTGACATTAATTCTTTTAATTTTGGTACTAAATGCATCCATTAGAAGTATTAAAAAAAAGGTTATGTACCCATAAGTTATGAATAATGATTATGACTATAGTTCAAATGATTGTGCTTAACAATCATTAAGAAATTTTTGTGAATTAAATGTTTTCCAAGTATTTTAAATTAAGTTATCTAATTTTTAGATCTTTGTAAAAGTACAATTTTGTCATAATCTTTAATAAACAAATTAAAATTCTAAGTATTTTCCTAATTATTGGTGAAAATGTGTTTCAACCATATAAGATATTGCAGGAATCAAATTGTTAACGATGTTCTTGTTTTAGGTAGCAAAGGTAAAATTTACATGAAAATATTAAAGAACTCACATTGAATCACGTAAAGGATTTTGATACTATGCAATGATATGTAACAAAATAAATTGATAGAAAGCTCAATATTTAATTATTGTGAATAGTGGAAAAACTATAGGATGTTTAGCTTAAAAAATAAGGTAAAAGTCAAAAAGTATTCTTTAGCTTGAATATTTTTGTACAATAAAATATTATAGAGTTATTTTATATTTTGTATAGTTGTAAGCTCACCTATTATGATTCTTAAATGCGATTTAGTATAGATTCTTAAATTTTAAGATACTTTATTAGTGTCAATTTAAAAATATAATGTTGTTAACGGATCTTATAGTATATTTTTATATGATACAAACCCGCCTATCATGAGATTAAGCATGACAAAATTTATATTATATTCCTAGATTTTAATTACCTTATTAATGCTAAATTTAAAAGTGTAATACAATTTAATATGAACTTGCATGTATGTTGAAAAATTTACATATTTTATGGAAAAATAATTAGCATGAATAATGTAATTACATGCGTAATAGATGTTTTCCTTAATGTGATTACATGAATATGCAATTTTATTATATCATTATTGTTTGTGAGCAAATGTGAGGCTTAGGAGTCTCTAAAAGATTATTTTTTACTATCATAAATTATTTATATATATATTATTGAATATTTCTTATGATAACGTATCTACTTATCATGAGATTAATTATAAGGAAAGTTTGTGTACAGTAGCTGTGATTCTTGAAAAATGGTTTAAGACATTAATACATAATATTGAGTTTTAAAAATGTTATTTTTGGTCAAGTTTCATGAAATTGAAATTAATTAATCTTATACCTTTTATTTTGGCATAATTGATGTTTAAACATTAACTTAAGTTTTGTATTGATTGAATATTTTGTAAAACTTAAGTTACATTCTAGTAAACTTTTGTAATGGTTTGATATTTGTAATTTAATTGGTTGTACATTCCTTTATCATAGAGCCAATCATGATAAACTATAGTTATGAGATTCTTAAAATAAGGAAAATGAAAACCTTTGAAAATGATACCTCTTTTATAAAATATGATTCTTTTGTACAAAACAAATGTTTTTCTCTTTTCTTTTTATTATTTTTCTTTTATTTTAAAAGGGTGAAGACTTATATAATTATTGTGTCCTCATTACAATATTAAAATTAAAAGTGTGATTGGTCTTATGTGTTTTTGCTATTAATGACATATTATGTACTCAAGTATTTTGATATTCGTGCTCATGTGTATACTTGTTTCATTATGGAGTGAGTTGAGTTCATAATTAAAAGAGAAGAGTCCTATTATATTAAAATTATCAAATGATAAAATCCTATGTGGATATGTGGTTGTGATAGTAGGATGTACTATTTTATCATTAATTTTGGATAGACACTCATATTTAGCTCAATTGGATAGTATATTCATTCATAATTGTATTTAACTTGTGAATTAATAGTCCATTGTGAATATATAGGAATGACAGTATGACATTATTTTGTGAATAATGTCAGATAGACATTTATGATGTACCTCAGTTGGAATAAATAAAATATTTTTTATGAGGAAATAATTTGAAATAGTGGAGTTTAATTTTTGCATTTTTATGAGGCAACAATTGTAAGTAAGTCTTATATGGCGTCTAAGAGACTACAATCACATTTTTATGTTATGGTGTTGCTATTGCCTATTTCTCTCTTTCTCTCAATTATAATTGAAGAGAAAAAGTAATAAATTTTATACTTATGATGATTTATGGCTATGTGATTCCACTATTTTACCATTTAAAGTCTAATTAGCTCTAATAGGATAATAAAGATTTATGATATATTGTATTAGTAGATGTATTATAATTTGATTATATAGTATGTCAAATGTATTATGTGAGTGACCACATATTAAGAATAGCCATAGTATGCATACTTCATATATGTGTATGTATTTTGAGTATGTATATTTAAACCACTACTTAATAAATGCATGGGATTGATTTAGCCCTATGATGTATTGGATGTGGGAGTATACATATATGATGCTTGTTATGTGTATATATAATTTATTGTGTTGATATTGCTATATTTGTTAGAAGTGTACATTATGATTTAGCATCTAAAGATATTTAGACACTATCTTATTTATTATATTGAGATTATTAAATCTCATTTAGTATCTTGGGTAAATGCTTAGACTATAAAGTTAAGATATATATATTTGATGACATTTATCGTTTGTATATATCTTAGTTACTCTATATCCATTTTTTGTTTTAATCATAAAGGTGCAAGTATATATATATATATATATATATATATATATATATATATATATATATATATATATGTATATATGACAACAATATCCCTATTGAATATAATGATCTTCATGTTAAAGGCTTATGATCTTGTTTTAAACTTATGGTAGTAATAGTGTCATGCTTGTTGTCTAGCATTCCTTATTATTGTAATCCGACATTTTATTTTTTGATTATACTATTTAAATAGGAGACTATTAAAATTATTTCATGGACTAGTATAATTAGTAATATCTTATGGGCTTGGATTAAAAAATACATGAATAATGTAGAGCATTTTGGTTTAGTCCAAGTTAATGATCATATTATTATTAGGTCTTATTTGGACATTTAAGTTTATGTGGATGTTTTATTTTTTAATTTTCTATAATGGCCAAGTTGATCCAACTAGAGAGGGGTCTTAAATCTCACCTGATATATACTTGTAATTGTCCCATTGAAACACAAGACTTGTAATGTATACTGGGATGAAACTTAGGAAGTTTTCTTCTAACTCTTGATCATATTTAGTTTATCTTTTATATTCAAGTTTGAATAGACCTAAGATACATGAATATTTCATGATAAAAAAATATGTCAATTGTATTATTAATGGCACAAAATTCACATTCAAGTATAGTTTTCATCCTTACATATATTTTGATCAAATATTTTGCATAAATCCATATGTCATGTAATATAATGAATGTGATCCCATGATTAGCTTTTTCATTCTTGATTTAATTTTTCCAACTTAGGAAACATGCCTTCATTTTCTAACTTTTTTTTTAACATTTGGAATGTTATATTTATTAAAACCTTTTACTTCCATGATTTCTATCATGTAGATGTAAAAAATGTTTAAGTTGTGCCTGACAAGCCAATTACTTGTGATGTAGTAGGACACTTCTCATGAACTTTTTCATTCGATCAATTATTAATAAAAAAGATTTATTTTTATTTATCACTCATTTAATTTAAATATCATTTATGTTTGATAAATTTCAGAGATAAAGATGACTCATGAAAGATAGTCGTGCATAGATATGACAATTGTAACACCCTCACTTATTAACACCTTATTCCTCAATTACTAGATGATTAATACGCACTCATTCGCCATCTACCTCAAGCTAATACGGAAAATCTCAAATTTGCTGTATTTCATACAACATGAATAAGCGTAATATAATTATACATAAGTTCAACTTTACAATATATCTACATCCATCACTTACAATATTACCAACTATACAAACATTTTTAATATACAACTTCAAAATATCACTGTCCTCTGTCATGAGAGCCTTTGGAAGCATCACCTGGAACGGTTAGTCACGATACAGAAAGACATGAGAAACAAAGTTTCCCAGTAGCTAGCTATTGCCATAAAAACATATTAAGTCATTCCAGATCCTTAAGCAATTAAAACATACATTTCGAAAACAATTAATCATTTATCATTTCTTTATCATTTCATTACGTATCATTGTAAGAAACATACACTGTACACAACAATCATCAAACTCATTCAAGGACTTATCTCAATCAATATTTAGATGGCCATCACAGATACTCGTACCTAAGCCTCATATACAGCATCACGCTGTCTTCTCGGGGTCCCGAGCCACAAAGGCCTAACACAGTATCACACTGTCTTCCCGAGGTCCCTAGCCATAGGTACCACACACAACAAATACACTATTATCCCCGGGGATCCCGAGCCTTAGGCCAAACACAGTATTCTACTGTCTGCCCGGGTTGTGCCACAACAATTGCATTAACATTCCGAGGACCCGAGCCATAGGCCAAACACACACAGTATCACACTGTCTTCCCGGAATGCGTGCACAACAATTCCATACACATTCCATACAATAGCATAAAACACAGAAAATCATATAAATAGAAAACAGCTTAAGGATGAAGCTAGCTACCTTTCACAAGCTTCCAATGTGATGTTCCCTTGCTCTCACCAAAAACTCCTTTACACTTCCTCTTGCCTTTGCAAGTTGTCACTCCTCAGTCTATATAAACACACATCATAGTTTCTTATTAAAACATCATCACTTTCCCTAATCCCCATGTATTCTTTACTTCCTCTACTTAAATAAATGCATACTTAGATGCTCTACACTTTGCTTTCAAGCTTTAGAATGACATATATGAGCATTAGAAAAGGATCCAAAGGTAAAGCCATGCAAATCCTGAAGAGATCAAGTCAAAAAGTGAACTCAGCAAAGAACACGGGGGTGAACATGGGCCATGTTCTACCCCGTGTTCAAAACATGGGGTACAACATGGGCCGTGTTCTGCCCCATGTACATTACTGATCAGCCTTCGCAGAAGAACACGGGGTTCAACATGGGCCGTGTTCTACCCCGTGTTCAAAACATGGGGTACAACATGGGCCGTGTTCTACCCCGTGTACATTACTGATCTTCCGAAAACACAATTTTACATGGCTAAACCTCCTTCTCCCCTTGGCTTCTCAAAAGGGAAGTTTCATACATACTTTCATAACTCAAAATTCATCTTCCATAGGCTTCATAACTCATAAGAATCATCCTAATTTCATCAATTTAACCAAATTCCAAACAAATCATGCCAATACTACACATGCACCATTATGCCTCTAAAACCCAAGTGTGTACATCATGGTTTCTTGCCATTTTTACACCAAACCAAAGCCATAAATCATCACAACAACATTTAAAACACCATTAGACATGTTCAAATCATCCTAAACTCCATGATCAACTACCTTTGACCACTCCAACATCAAAATTTCAAGAAAACTAACAAGAGCACAATAAAGAGCTTTTAGAGGAGAACAACTTTACCTCTTGCTACAACTTGAAAATCCTTACTTGGAGCTCCCCAAACTTAATCAAACTTGAGCTTTTCTTCACTCTAAGCACATCAATAGATAGAGCTTGATGAGAGGAGCAACTTTCCCTTCTACCACTAAGCTTAGATCTCACTATTTTTGGGTGAAAAACTCAAAAGAAACTTTCTCTCTCTTTCTCTCTCTCTCCTGCACGTTTTGAGCTTGCTCTCATGGAGATTTTCTGCAGCTTTTTTGAAAAGTGGAGAAGATAGAAGACTTTTCAAGAAGCTTCTAAGGGCAATTTGGTCATTTTTGAGATTTCCAAGGGTATTTTAGTCCTTTTTCACCAAAAGTAAGGCTATTCTTGCTATAATTTTTCTAACAATGACACTTGTCATAAATCTATTGGTCACACTAATAAAAATCACATATTGCACCCCAAACTCTTGGTTATTCACATTAAATCCCAAATCCTTAATTATTTTCACTTTAACCACACCCGATTCTACACTTTTGGAAATTAGTCCATAGGGTTTCTGTCTATTTAAAATTCCTTACACTATCAGACTTAGACAACCTCCCCTTTTAGGGTTTTTCCAACCTCCTCTGATCATCTATATTGTTTAGGAGAATTAATTCTTTCCCTACTATCCGTTTTCCTTCAAAATTCCGTTTACCCTTACACTTAATTCCTTTCAACTTGAGATTCACTCACTAAGCTAATTCAATCATGCTCTTCGTTTCTACAGCCTCAGAATTTAGAAATTCAAATAATAGAATTGAAAGTTCAGGATATTACAACAATCATGAAACATATTTTTTATAAGCCTAAATCTTAAAATGCTCTAAATCATAAAGTTATTGGGAATGGACATTAATGATTCAGAAAGACTAGTACATGTGATGCATGCTCAAATGGGAGGATATCTTGTTTCATAGACATTGGTGTAGTGACACTAGTTTATATACATAGGTGCTAATTAGATGAATGACTTTATTGAATTAACCTATTTGAGAATTCCAATATGGATAAGTTAAATTAGAATTCTTATATTATAATGGTGTAGAGTTAACTTTTTAACTTAAGGCACCATGGTAATCTTATATATGATACATCATACTTTAATATTGTATTAATTCTTAGGAGTTATCTTATTACATCCCTAAAAATTTAACCTTTAATTACTTATTTATTTATTTGTTCACTTGTTTATTTATTTAAATGGTACATTTTAAGTCTTAGGGATTCAGGTAAAGAAAAGTGGTGAAGTATTGAAATGATGAATATGGTAAATTGTTAGAATAATTAATGAGTGGAAATGAGAATAATGAATGTGGTTAAAAATTCTAATAAAAAAAGACTTTATTGAATTATCAAAGTTAATGATAAATTAGGGTAGGAAGAATTTAAGAGGCATATGTTGTGATTTGAGTATAGAAAATTAGGAAAAATAAATAATGACATGAAATTGCACTTTTCACTTTTCCTAAAATGCCCTTAAGCTTATTTCCTTATTAACTTCAAAAAATTTTCTAAACCCATTTATTTTCCTTATTTCTCATTCTTTTAACTCTCAACTATCACTTTCGGACTTCTCTTCTAAGAAGAATATCTAACAATTTTCTTTAATTCTTATTCAATCAAGATAAGGAATCTCAATGTTTTCAATCTTTAGTAAGCTTTTAGCTTGATTTCCTAAGTTTATCTTTTAATAAGCATCCAATTTGATTTGAATGGAAAAAGGCTTTGATGGAAGGGAACCTTAACATGAGATTTCTTGTTTTTGATTGAATTGAAGCTCAAGAATTCTCAATATCCAAATTTATTCCTTTTTCCTAAGCCTTTGTGAGTAGCATTCTATAAAAACCTTATCTTAAATTCATCATCTTATTTAAGACTTGCTATTTATGGTGCTTTGATAATTTTATAGTAAATGTGATTTAATGCCTTATAATTTAATTTTGTTTGATGAGTTATGTAATGTCCTGAATTTTTTAATTCTATTATTTGAATCTCTAAATTCTAAGGTCATAGAAACGAAGAGCACGTTTGAGTTAGCTTGGTGGGTGAATTTTAAGTTGAAAGGAATTAAGTGTAAGTGTAAACGAAATTCTAAAGGAAAAAGAATAGTAGGGAAAAGAATTTATTTTCATAAGCAGTATAAATGATCAGAGGAGGTTAGAAAACCCTAAAAGGGGAAGTTGTCTAAGTCTGACAGTGTAAGAAATTTTAAACAGACAGAGACCCTATGGACTAAATTGCAAAAGTGCGTAATCGGGTGTGGTTAAAGTGAAATAACCAAGAATTTGGGATCTAATATGAATAACTAAGATTTTGGGGTGTAATATGTGATTTTATTTAGTGTGGCCAATAGACATATGACAAGTGTCCTTGTTAGAAGAAAATGGACAAGTGTCCTTATTTGAAGAAATGGCAAGAATAGCCTTACTATTGGTGAAAAAGGACTAAATTACCTTTGAAATTGTCAAAAATGGCAAGAATATCCTTGAAGCTTCATGAAAAGTCTTCTTCCTTCTCCTTTCTTCTTAAAAGCTGTGGAAGACTCCATTAAAGCACAAAAAACGTGCAAGAGAGAGAAAGAAGAGAGAGAAATCTTCTTTTGAGTTTTTCACACAAAAATAGTGAGATTTAGGCTTGGGGGTAGAAAGGAAAGTTGCTTTTCTTATCAAGCTCTATCCATTGGTGTGTTTAGATTGAAAAGAAGCTCAAGTTTGATCAAGTTTGAAGAGCTCTAAGTAAGGATTTTCAAGTTACAGCAAGAGGTAAAATTGTTCTCCTCTAAGAGCTCTTTAATGTACTCTTTTTAGTTTCTTGAAAATCTTGATGTTGGTATGGTCAAAGGTGGTTGACCATGGAGTTTTGGATGATTTGAACATGTTTAATGGTGTTTTAGATGTTGTTATGTTGATCTATGACTTTGGTTTGGTGTAAAAATAGCAAGAAACCATGATGTACACAGTCTAGGATTTTAGAGGCATAATGGTGCATGTGTGGATTTGGCATGATTTGTTTGGAATTTGGTTAAATTGATAAAATTAGGATGATTCTTATGAGTTATGAAGCCTAAGGAAGATGAAATTTTGAGTTATGAAAGTGTGTATGAAACTTCCCTTTTGAGAAGGCAAGGGGAGAAGGAGGTTTAGCCATGTAAATTGTGTTTTTGGAAGATTAGTAATGTACACGGGGTAGAACACGGCCCATGTTGTACCCCATGTTCTGAACACGGGGTAGAACACGGCCCATGTTCACCCCCATGTTCTTCTACGAAGGCAAATCAGTAATGTACATGGGACAGAACACGGCCCATGTTGTACCCCATGTTCTGAACATGGGGTAGAACACGGCCCATGTTCACCCCTGTGTTCTTTGTCAAGTGAACATTTTGGCTTTAATTCTTCACGTTTTGCATGGTTTTACTTCCGGATCCTTTTCTAATGTTCATATGTGTCATTTCAAGGCTTGAAAACAAGATATAGAGCATCTAAGTATGCATTTATTTAAGTGGAGGAAGTAAAGAATACATGAAGTTTAAGGAAAGTGATGATGTTCTAATAAGAACTATGATGTGTATTTGTATAGACTAAAAAGTGACAAGTTGGAAAGGCAAGGGGAAATTGTAAAGAAGTTTTAAGTGAGGGCAAAAGAGACATCACCATTGGAAGCTTATAAAAGGTAGCTAACTTTATCCTTAAGCTCTGTTTTCTATTTACATGATTTTCGGTATACTTTGCCATTATATGGAATGTGTATGAAATTACTGTGTACACATCCCGGGAAGACAGTCAAATACTGTGTGTGTAAGGCCTATGGCCCGAGTTATCCCCGAGATGATAATGAAAATTGCTGTGTGCGGTACCTATGGCCAGACACCTCGGGAAGACAGTGTGATACTATGTGAGTAAGGCCTATGGCCCCAGTTATCCCCGGGAAGACAGTGAATTACTGTATGAGGCCTAGGTACGATTATCTGTGGTGGCTATCTAGATAATTATATAAGTCCTTGAATGGGCTTGATGATTGCTATGTGTGATGCACGTTTCCTACAATGGTATGGAATGAGATGACATACGATTAATTGTTTTGAAATGCACATTCTATTTGCTTAAGGATCTGGAATGGCTCAATATATTTTTACAGTGATGGCTAGCTACTGAGAAACTCTGTTTCTTATGTTTTTTGTGTTATACTAAACATTCCTGGTGATGCTTCTAGAGACCCTCTTGACAAGGGAGAATAGAGATTTGAAGATGTATTAAGAATGATTGCATAGTTGTTAATTTTGTAAGTGATGGATGTATGTTTTGTAAGTTGAACTTATTGTATAATTACATAACCCTTGCCTATATTATTTGAGATGCAGAATATTCGTGGTATTGTGAGCTAGTCTAAAGTAGAAGGCAAATTAGTATGCGATAATTACCTATTTAATGAGGATTAAGGTGTTAATAAGTAAGGGGGTTTACAAGTTATATGCTTTAATAATAATATTTTGATATTCTGAAAGTTTAGCTACGATGTGGCATAGAAATGAGATTAAAGAATGTTATTGGTAGATGAATAATGAAATTACAAAAAAATTTACAATTCACATTAAGATAATTGACTACACTTAGTAAAGTTGCTCTCTAGGCTAACATAATTGACTATATAGTCGATTATGATTATTAGGAGTTATTCTTTAGCCTACCACAATTAATTACTTGTAATCAAAGTTGCTTTCAAGCTTGATGTAGTTAACTATGGTTGGGCAAAGTTACTTTCTGGTCCCTTGGAGTTGACTGCATAGTCGAATATAAGTGTAAGAATTCTTCTTTGGATACTTATAGTCAAATATATAGTCAATTCTTACCCTATTTTTATGTAATATCATGTGTTATATGGAATCAAATAGTATTATACCTACTTGTATGCATAAGTTGAGTGTATGTCACCTCAAATACGAATAATGGTGAGCAAAATGAATAAATAAACTATGTTTATGTATAGAAAGTGTGATGTAACATAATTTGGACTTAATATGCTTTGAGGTTATTGACATATGATTTTATTTTTTTTTGAGAAGATAATCCATCATTGGCTATGCTAATAAGTAGTTTATGAACATAAATATTTTAATTATGTATATGGAAATGAAATATGGCTTAAGATAACTCTATTGTATTGTGATGTGATGAAAATGATGCTAGAGTTTTGACACTCATATGGCTATTTATGCACCAGATCGTGTGCTCATTTATAAGGTAATAATGCTAACCATGGAAGAACAAGGTTGAGTTATAAGGGATAATGATGAAAAGAGTTAAAAGGAGAATACTTACTTGTTTATACACTAATTGCATTATAACTTCTTATGTTATAAGCTTTTCTTTTTCTTCCTAATTAAGCTAGTATCACCCTTATAAGGTTACTAGTCATATGAATGCTTGGAATGACAAATTATAAGAGTTAATAATTATATGTATCTCATAATTATAAATGATAAGGACTTGAATAGGATCTTGGGTGTTTGTTTTACTTTAATTAATTAGGATCTCATAATAAAAAAAATGAGCCTTAAATTCCTTAAATTAATTAAAAACTTAATCTTTCATAGTTGAAAAAGAAGAAACTTGCAAGAGAAAAGAAAGCGGTCTAGTGTTATGTAGAACTGTTTTCTTGCCTTTGGAAGCATAAAATTCTATATTTGATTTCCTGCCCTCTAAAACCTAATAAACCAAGATTATTTGCCTTGTCAATTTTTAGGAGCCCAAAACTTAATTTAGAAAATAAAATACTACAAGAGTTACTACAATCAAATCTTACAAGTTTGACTCCTAGTAATTGTAAGTCCTTAAAACTACGTAGTTAAAAGTTGTAAGGTCTAGTCTTAGAAAACCTTAGGTGTTAATTTCATCTTAATTGGATTTCTGAAACTCCAAATATGGCCTAAAAACTAAGACTTGATCAACTTGGGTAGAAATAAAGTATCAACTTTACAATTAATTTGACCTTTCGGATATTTAATTTGAGCTTTAGGAAAAACATAAAAGTTATAAAACTTGCTTTAGACTTTCCAATGATATAAAAATAACCCAAATCTGATATCCAAAACTCAAGTGATAGCAAAAAATTTGAAACAATTTAAAAATTCAACATTAAATGAACAATTTCAAAATATTGTAAAACTAAATCCCAATTATATAACAAAGCTAATTTTATAAAATTAAGCATATGTAACATATTAAAAAACATAAAACATGATGAAATAATATAAACAAAATCTTGTACATTAATAAATATTAGCCTATCATCATAGTATACACTCCTCACATCATTCATATTCACAAAGATGTTAAACTTGTTTTTTCACCTCTCTCATTTTAAACACTCACCTTCCTCATTTTTCCTCTTTTTATTTTCTCTCAAACTTTCTCTCTTTTTCTTTTTTCTTTTTTTCTCTTTTTTATTTTTATTTGATCTTCTTATACTTCTTTTGGTAACAAAGGTAAGAAGGTCACCTTTCTTCCTTTCTAAAGCAATATCTATTAAAAGCCCCATCATGAGTAGCTTTCACATTAAATTAGCAAGGTCTCCCAAAGAATATATAAAAAGTATATATGGGGACCACATCACATAATACATCATCATGATACCTAGCAATGGTGAATATAACAAACCATTGCTTGATTACTCTAACCTTTGTGTTATCATTCAACTATTAAAGTATGTAAGGTGCAAAATGTTTCAAGGTAGGCAGACTTAATTTCTCAACCATAATAATGCTAGCCATATTGGCATAACTACTAGTATCAATAATCAATTTGCAAATTTTTCCCATAACTTGACATTAAATATGGAAAACCCTTTGGTTTTTATTTTCTTCCTTGTTTTGAACATTCAATACTTTTCTAACCATCAAAACATCACCATTTATAGCAGCTTCAAACTCTTCACTATTTTTTCCCATGCAAGGAGATAATTCTCTTTCCCATTATTAATAACAAGATCTATCACTTCATTTTCTCTTATCATCATCACTCTCTTATTAAGGTACTTACTAGAAATATGGCTACATCTCAAGCATCTAAAGCATTAGACATTAACATATCTTTAAGACATTTCAATTTTCACTCTAGCCTTAGATTCTTTTACTTTAGGCTTAAATGATGATTCAACCTTGCACTTGATTACTTTATCCTCTTTCTTTTCAATATTTTTGTCTTGAGTTTTCCATGAAGCATAAAAACCATAGCTATACCTAGAAGAACTCTTCCTCAAGCTATTTTTCTACCTTTATAGCCATATAGACCATTTCTTTCAAATCCATATAATGTTAAAGCTCCACTATGTTGGCAATGTCTCTGTTTAATTCATGAAAAAATCTATCTATAATAGCCTCTTGGTCCTCCTTTATATTGGCTTTAATCATGTCAATATCCATCTTTTTTATGGTAGGCTTCCATTCCCTTGGACCTTTAAGTAAAGCTTTGCCATTTTTTATATAATTCTTAATACTAATGGCTTGGAATGAATCTCTTTCGCATGACGAACTTTATCTTCTTCCAAGTTCTTATTGACTTTTCACGATTCCTTCAAACATTGGTCATGATTTGTTCCTATTAAACAAGGGCATAGTCGATGAACTCAATGATCGCAAATTTAATTTTCTTTTCTTTAAAATAGTTATGGCAATCGAAGATCAATTTCATCTTGTTTTCCACTCCAAATAAGCTTTCAAATCACTCTTGCCTTAGAATGAAGCAATTTTCATCTTGATGTTATCAAATCTAGAATTATCTCAATTTGCCCTTAGTTTATCACTTTTTCTTCTCTCATCCCTCCATTCACCTTTCATTCTTTCACTTCTTCTAAATTCATGAGAACCCTCACTTCCCCATCATTAGTACCTACCTTTTCATCTTCGAAGTTTTTTTTATTTTGTCTTTTCTCTCTCCCTCCTTTCCTTTCTCCCTTAACTCCACCAAAGTCTAATTTCTACTTCACTAAATCTCAAACTCATTCCTTCCACTTGTTATTTAGAGCTCTGAGAATGAACTCAGTATTATTTATACTTCTTTTTTATATCTTAAAGGATTACCTGCAAAAAAATGTTAGAAAAGAATGGGACCTCACAAGAACACTCTTCTTGCTTGATATAAAGGCACTCACCCTCATATTTGCACTTTAAGGCTTCTTCCCTCAAATGAGCTCATAGATTTTTACATTTTCCTACTATTCACTCTTTTCCCTCTAGAGGTTCTTTGAGAAATAAGAAGACACAATCAATAAAATTCACCAATTATGATAATTAATTATTACAAATCACATCCAATGATTCAAAAAGATATTTAAAGATACAAAATAGATGAACAAGGAAAAAACATAGACAAAATTCAAACTCAATAAGAATAGAAGAAACAAGAATAAATCTATTGAGTTACTAATGGAAGATTGAAATGAATGAAAGAAATAATGAAAAGTTCAAGAAAATGTAGAACAAGCAATAGACAAACAACTTCTTAAACATTTTCTTTTACTTTTCTTTCTTAATTTTTCTTTCTTTTTGCTTTTACTTTCTCTTTTGCTCTTCTCCTTTTTTTTATCACTTTGATTTCTTATTTTGATCTTTACTTTTGCTTTTCTTTTAATTCTTTTCCTTTGGATTCAATTGCTTTTCTTTTCTTATGACTTTCTTTTGTTTTGAATCTCCTTAATAATGTTATAACACTTCTGTTATGTTGAAATAAGGGAGTAAAGGACTACAATAGTTGAATACCATAAGTTTATAAAGGTGTATTCGAGTATAGTAATCAACTACCACAATTTTGGGTAGCCTTTACTTTGAACTAATCGAGTACAAGATTCAAGTTACAAGGCAATTTCTAAAAAGGTACTCAAATACTAGAATTGAATACCTTAAATTTTGATGCTTTCTACCTTCAAGTATTCAAATACAGTAATCAAGTAATATGCAATTTTATGCAATACTCAAGTATAATAATTGAGTACTATAAGTTGGACTTCTAATTTTAAACTTTTAACAAGTAATTTCAAAACACTTTTCAAACTTAAATTAGAACCAAGAATTTGCATGCCATTAAAAATAATTTTAACTTTAGATTTTCAAGGATTGAAGCGCAAAAATGAAGGATAATCAAAATAACAAAAATTAGACAACAAAATAGCATAAAAATAGAATCAATTAATGAAGTAAATTAGATCAAAATGAAGAACAAAACAAGAATACAAGGACAATAACAAGAATTATACAAAAATAGTATAAACTAAGCACATTTGACACAAAATGAGACACACAAACTCAAAATTGGACAATGACAATAAGATTTAATGAATTAAATCAACAAGACATAAAACCAAGCATAAGAAGTTAACAAAACAAAATGGAAAAAAATGCAAAAAATAGAAGTAAACAAGGATAAACATAAAGATTGGAAAACAAGCTTTGGTTATTAAATGATGTAAAGCTAATATAAACCCATCATAAAAAGTCTACAAACAATCCAGAAATATCGAGAATCATCCTAAAAAATTAAAAATAGAAATGAAAAACGAATAAAAGAATTATACCTCACTTCAAAGAAGCAATAAGTGATAAATGTAGATGTCATAAAGAATGAATCCTTTGATAAGTATTAAAGTCGTTACAAGTACCCTAAAAAAACTTTTCTCGAAAATTTGATATCAAATTAATCATCCAAAGTTTTGTTTAATGAGAAATAAACCTCGTTATATAACTAGAAATGTAATTGGACTAATTTAGCTTAATTAGACAAAAATAGACCCAACATTAGCACACTAATTAAATCATAATTTGTCCAAAATAAGTATTAAAAAATAATGGATCATGCATACATAACTAACATTAGGCCTAAATAGCTTAACCCATAAGAAATAATTAATCTAGATCTTAACAATTAAAACAAATGGATTCTACAACAAGGTACTTAAGTAATCTACTCGAGTATTGTCCAAAATTAAGGCAATATTTGAGTACAATAGTCAAGCACTTGTAAACAAAAATGAACTTCAAGTGTAGTACTCAAGTATGGTACTCAACAACTAATTTTCAATAAGTGCAGTACTCTATTATGGTACTCGACTACTACTATTCAATGGCTAAAATGTAAGAATCCACTTGCTGGATCCTTCCAAGTTTCCATCCTCATGCTTTAAAGCTCCTTAAACAAGACTGTAAAAGGCTTTTTTCATCATTTTTGCCTTACTTCTTGTCATTGGTCCCTCTAATAAATGTAAGTGCCCTTTAATATTCCTTGAGATCACATTAAACTTAATGTAATATATTCCTACACCCATTTTTCCTAAGCTTTGCATTGGCATTTGTATTTTTTGTTTTGGTAGCTTCTTCCACATCAATGTCCAAGTTTGCATCTTCCATGTCATTATTAGAATGAGCAAGCTACCCATCTTTAAGTGATGGCTGGCTAAGGCATGAAAATTGTGTGGTCTATATAATGGGAGAGTATAGGTAGCTTAGACAAGTTTTAAAAGTGTAGGGCTGATAAAAGGCATGTGGGTTGTGAAGTCTAAGGAGGGTGAATGCTATGGGCAACTTAGAGGTGCTATGATGGGTGTATGAGCAACCAAAAGCATGTAAGTTATGAAGTTTAGGGAGAATGAGTGGTGTAAACAATTTGGAGATGTTATATTAGTTGTAGAGCCTAGAAAGAGTGTGTGGGCTATGAAGTCTCAGAAGGTAAGTGGTGTGCACAATTTGGAGATGATGTATCAGTTATAAGGCCTGGAAAGTATGTGTAGGCTATGAAGTTTGGGAAAGGTGAGTGGTGTAAGTAGTTTAAAGATGTTATCAATTGTGAGGCCTAGAAAGGGCATATAGGACATGAGGCAAAGGGAAAGTAAGTAGTGCGAATAATATGAATAAGGTATGTTAGCTATGGGGCTTAAGAAAGGTGTATGAGATGTGAGGCTTATGGAGAGGAAGTAGTGTAGGCAAAATGCATGGTCTAGCTAGTTTAGGGAAGGTGTGTAGGGTTTGGCCCTATAGGCTGACGAAAATCATAGTTATTCTGTTTCAATGTCAGTACAAACTAAGATTTTCATGCTTTAATACTTTGTTAAACCTCTGGCCTCTTGTGTTCAAGCATTTCCATAAAATATACAATTAATAAAATCCATATAATATACAATAGTAAATATTTCATTTTGTAAAAATAAAATGAAAATGCATAGAACTACCAATTAATCAAAACAAATAGAATAATAAAATATCTAAGAATAATAATACTTGATATTATAAAATTAGAATGCAAAAGACTTTCGATCAATTGAAATATTTTATTTTGTATAGATAAAATACAATAATATTTTTTTAACTATTATATTAATTAATGCATTTGAGAGTGATAATCCATGAATTATATTATTTTTTAATGTGTCCTAATAAGTAAAATGATACATCAAAAATTAAGTAGAATGGCATTAGTTTTTAGTAGCCTCTTTGTTAACATATATAATAGAAAAATATCCTCTTGAAAAATACCAATTTATTATATTCATAATGTCCAATAAGTACATATCATTATTGTATGGAAAAATGATACATAAAGTTATTAATGCATTTTTAGGCTTCCATTATCATTATTATAATGCACTTAAATCATCATCATTGTTCATGTTTGCATTTGTGGTGTTAAAAACATAATCATCACTCTCTTCTCCTACCAACTCAATATTCTTACCATTAACCTTAAAGAAATTGCTCAACTCTTGCTTGAATAATAGTGCATGATTATAAATTCCAACATTAAACTCATGACCATGTCATGTAAATCTCTTGGCGAATTATAACATTCTAGTCTAAATACTATTGATCCTGTACATAGTGAACCATATGAATTTAAGATGCATAGATGCAAGGCTCATGCACTTCTCATTCACTAATGTGAATTTATCTCTTGAAATTGATAAGATGGAAGCTCTATGGATCTTGGACAAACCCACTGTATTAGTAGTGTTAGTCCATATACATTTGAAAAGAGTAACAAATTTTTCACAATAAATAAGCTCAACAATATCAACCAACTTCCAATAATATGGTAGTTTGGCATCTTGTCCATTTGAATCTTGGTAGCTCAAAACATATTAAGCTGTGCAAGTTATGAAAACTCTAGAATCCTTTTATTTTTCCCCTTATTCTTGAGTTAATGTTCAGAATTTCATTCCGTTAACATTGAATACTAACTAACTTCAAGCAATTTCATGGAATCTTAGTGCAAAAAGCTTCAAATCATTTGACACAATACAAATCACATCATCCTTAAATTTCCTGTTTATTTGTAATATGAATTGGCCAAATGGAAAAAAGGTAAAATTTAATGAAAATTAATATTCACAATAATGAAAGACCAACCAATGTTACACAAACACTCACTTTATATATGGCTCAACCTCGTTGTAATAAAAATAACACATAATGATGGACTTGTAACTTCTTCAATGATATCAAATTAAAATGAGTAGCAACACCTACTAGTTTACCTATCTTAAGGAAGATAGTAAATACTTCTTCCCAACTATGTTTAATCGATTGATCGTTAACATGTGATGAACAATTAAACTATACCTTTATTCCTTCCAAATACCTAGAACAAAATGCAAGACATTCTTTGGATATGTATGCTTTTGCCATAAACCCTTCCAATTGTGCTTTATTACGTACATGAGACTCCATATGTCCTAAATATCTATTTCAACATAAGAGTGTATTGTTAAAAGCAGCATAAGTGACCTACAAATATGTAATTGAACTATTAGAATAACATCATACCTCTCAATAAGGCATATCAAACAGTATTGAATTAGGCCTCCAATTGTAGTTCATCAAACAAATGAGCACATAAATGAACCATGACAATGAAGAATGATGTAGAAAACAACATTTTAAAAGGGCATAGCATGACAACAATTTGATTTTGGATCCAACTGATGTTCAAAAGATTCAAAACTTTATTGCAAATTTGTTAGAAAATGAACTTAACCAATATTGTAGTTACCTTGTTTAGCAACACATGACGTATCATAATAAAAAGTAACCATTGTATAATTATGTAACAGTCATGACTTTTCAACCTAAAAAATTTATGTTGCTTTGAATCAATACACCGAGATATATTACTTAAATGACCATCAGGCATCTTAGTATTCTTCAAACATTTGAAAAATATATTCTTCATTGGATTTGTCATTGTAAACAAGTAAGAAGGGTATTTTGCATTGCCATCAAGCCATAGATCCTTTCTTATACTTAATGCCTTAAGGTTTTTCCTAGCATTCAAATGGTTTTTTGTCCATAGATTATTATTCAAGATGATATAAATGATATTATCACAAACATTTTTCCAATATGCATTACGTTAAGATCATAATGCAACATATTAGTCTACTAGTACAAAAGTTGAAAGAATATAGACTTTTTTTTTCTATTGCTTCGAGTCTACCTGATGATTTTTTCCTCATGGTCACTTACCTCTAGCATTCACTTCTAGTGGCTTTACAAATAAAACATCAATGCATCGTACTTGGTTTAATATTCCAATTCCTGATAATTAATTCGCGAGGTTTTTATACTTTTGTATTCCATCAAAATGAAATCGCATCAATCAAAATTTATGATAAGATTGTAGAAAATGACAATGTCCCTTTAAAACACCACTTCCTACTATGAAGCAAAGCATCAAAGTTATAATTTGGATAAGTTATCTAGTGTGCATGTTCCATCCAAGTAAGGTACTAAACCCAAAAAAAATTACTAATTGTCCACATCAATGTTGCTTACATTTTGAATGTCTCACTCATGAAAACATCATATATGTCCTCCCCATCCAACCATAACTCCTCCAACTCTTTTGTCAAATATTGCAAATAGACATTCATGTTATTCCTTGGCATTTTTAGATATGGAATGACCATTAATAGAATGAATGGGGCCAACTTCATGCACATCTAAGGGCAAATTGTACGATATTAGAATCACAAGCCAAATGTTATGGTTGGTACTCATTTTCCCAAAAGAATTAAAATCATCACTTGCTAGATTGAACCAAACATTACATGGATTTGATGCAAATTCTGGGAGAGTTACATCAAATCTCTTCCATACTTTGAAATCTCCTAAATGCCTCATTTTGCTATCTTCATTACTATCACTAATATGGCATGTCATATGCTCTATTGTCTTGGTAGACATAAACATCAGCTATAACCTCTACTTTAGTGGAAAGTAGTGTAAAACTTTTATTACCTTTTTTCTTTCCTTCCTTACAACATCTTCATTCCATCTAGACGTATCACATCTCTTACACATTCCCCTATTTGCATCTTCCCCACAATATAACATGTAGTCATTAGGGCAAGCTTGTATCTCAATGCACTTAAGACCTAGTTTATTAATGGTCTTTTTGGCTTTGTGAAAAGAACTAGAAATTTTAGTATGCTCAAAAGCCTTATTCAATAATTCTAGAATCATTATCATAGCTTTATTAGTCATGCCACAAAAGCACTTAATTTGAGGTAAGTTCAACAAAAAAAGAAAGCTTGGAAAACTTCATGCACTCATTGTAAAGTGGTTCATTTCCGTTATTGAGAAGCTTATGGAACTCAACAAAAGCGGAGTCCATCTTCCCATTCAATAGCTCATCATTATTTTTGACATTTTCCAGTGATATGTTTGGCTTAATATCATACTCAAAACTTCCAAATCCAAATGCATCATGCAGCATCTCTTCCATGAAATTTTGTGAGCTTTTAGTTATGTTGTGATGAGTTTCTACTACATTTGATGTAAAGGTGGAAGTTTCAAGTATGTTGTCTTCCCCATGTTGGTTTGAAAATACTCTTTGTAAATAATGAATAAGGAGAGAAAAGATAGGGAAGCAATAATGGATAAGGAAAAAAATGCAAAATATAACAAAAACACCATTTCTTTCACATATTCCTCATTCGGAATGTGAGCTTTCACTTACCCATCAGATTTGACATGCACTCACTCCATCTATATACATAAACAAAAGCAAAATCAATCCCAATTAATTCTTCTTAAAGTCACCTAAAATATTTCCATTTTCTAAATCCCCTCATGATTTAATCTCTCCATTTTAGAAGCCATGGAATGCCCAAATTCCATCCAAATTGAAACAAATTTAATACATGGCAATCTATCTTTATCATACCCAATATATGATGGAGTGACGCCACCAACATAACTAATCTTTTTATTTTTTTTTTATCTTTTTGGAGTCTATTATCATGCTATAAATGTACGTCAAAATATGCAAATATCTAGAGCTGAAAATTACTTTTTTTAAAAAATTCAAAAATAGTAACAAAGCACATGCAAAAGTATAAAATCAAGGCTCACAAAGAAATTAAAAGGCCAAAATCTAACCAGTCCAATTTGTGAACAATAATAGTTTTAAAAACTCAAGCACAGCCAGCACAACTATTCTTGTGCAATCTCAAAGGAAATTACTTTAAAAAAAAAAAATCAAATAGATAGATCACATCGTTAGAGAGAAGTAGTTTTCCATAATGTCAATTTAGCATGCATAAACCCCCAAATTTTCATTAGACAAGACAGTATCCTAAAAGACTTTGATCTATGCAAGACAAACAAGATTGTATCCTAAAAGCCCCTAGCTCATTTTTTCAAGTTCTACTTGCTAGACAACATAAGAAAAGGTTTTCTACATTTTGAGTGATTTCCAATATAATTAATTATAGAACTAAAATTCTAGTGATTAGCTGCTATCCTCTTAGTCAAGATCTATATCACCACAACTAGTACTATCATTCTCAATAAATTACACATTAGAATTCTACGATCACATAAACTAAACAGCAAGCTAACAGTAACCCCACCAGCCACAACAAATTGAACAAATAGCAAACTAACAGAAAGAGAAGCATATCTAGCCCAAAAAGATAATCTTTTGCTTTCAATCTATACTAAAAAATCTATACAACAAACTCACAAGTTATACCCAACAGTCCAAAAACCAATGACCAAACAGAAGCATATCTAGCCCAAAAAGATAATCTACATTGTTAAACACTGGGTAAGCCTCAGACTTTCCAGAAGAGCTATCCAACTGAAAGGGGGCAGGGCAGAGAAAACTTGCTTCCCCTGTATTGAACTAATATAACAAACATGAACTCATGGAAAGAAAATTGACATCTTCCAGAACATCAATTCATGTACACTTTTGAATACTTAGTTTTTTTTTTTTTTTTTTAATCTCCTTTTTTCTCTTTTACTGTAACATAATCCCATGCGCCAATCCTCTGAAGCAAAGATATCTAAAATAAAACTTCAAATCCAGTGTTGAAATTAAAAATTGCTAGTTAAAATAGAATTCGAAGTTTGATTGACACTTACGAATTTCTACGATTGAAATTGCAAAGTTCAACTCAGAATTGCTGGGACCCAAATCGCCAATTTGAGCTCAGAGTTACAAACATCCACACCAATTGCAAAATCACTAATACGAAATTCAAAACCCAACTAATTCAGATACAAATCGCAGGGGAAAAGGTTTGGGAGTATGAAAATCTGGGGAAACCCGTATGAAATTCTCTGAGCGTTAACAAAACACAAAAACTCGAAGTCAAATGCATATTTACAACACGTAAAATAAAATTATAAAACTCGAAGTCAGATGTACCTGAAATTATGCTTTGAACGCGTAGAATCAGAATAATTGAAGTCATATTCAGATTGGCGCACCGATGAAGCCAAAGACAGAGAGGGAAATAGAGCGAAGGAAACCAAGAAGAAAAAATGAAGGCTTTGGCACGAATATGAAAAATGAAAAACCTGACGTGTTTTATTTATGGGAATTTCAGAATCACATGGGAGCAGTTTTTGAACCGCATTAAAAATTTAAAATAACAATATGGATGCGGTTATAAATAAAATCACTTTTAAATAATAACAATAGTTAAACGTATAGGAACACTTTCTGTAACGGCATCCAAATAATGAAACTTAATAAAAATGGAGGAGCAGTTGCTTAAACGGCATCTATAAATTTCAAGTATCTAAATGGCTTCTAAATCTTTATCGCCTCAAATCTCCTTAAAAATATTTAATTATATTTATTTGTTCCTTCTTTATTTTAAGGATAATTATATTGAGAACCAACAATTTTATTATACTTTAGATATGTTATAGATTCTTGATAAATAAATTACCTTACTTAAGCATCAATATGAATAAAAGTATTTATAATTGACATTTATTTATTCTTTTTTAGTCAGCAATATGTCAAATAATTTTTTTTTATAATTTGTAAATCAATAATCTTATACACTTTCAATTCTTATAGTTTTGTGTCAAGATTGATTGAATGTCATATTATTTCTACAATCACATATATTTCTCCCCTGCTTTTGGAAATATAATTTCATATATGAACCTATATTCTTTATCACTTTTCAAGATCACCTATGTGTATTATAGTTGAGTAGAAATATATTGTACATTTAAAAATTCTCTCTATATAAACTTTTTATTTCATAACCGAAGTTAATTATAAAAGAAAATTATAACTTTTTAACTTGATATATATACGTATTACAATATGTAAAGTTGCATATCCTTCAAGATGATAAAAAGAATCTTATTCACTTAAATAATGATATATCTAATAATTTAAAACATTAAAATTATTCTAATTAAATTAATTTACATATGAACATACTGCAAGATATTTAATAATTATTCTAATTGACATATAATAATCAATAAAGGCTTTATATATAAATTTAGCAACATTATCAAGATATATGGTCTTAATTGCAATATATGGCTCGACTAGGCAATCATATCATGCCATAAAATCATTTTTTATGTATAGAGGGATCCCTTGTTTATATAGATAGAATAAATGTTCATGGATAGACAGACATTCCATTAAGAAATTATACTTAAAGTCAAATTATTAAAGTAAATAATCTTATAAACACTAAGTTATAGGTTGACAACAAACTCACATGTGATCATTTTATTAAAGTATAAACTAAAATTATAAAATATCCAAATGGTCAATATGGTAGATTAATAGATCCGTATGTAGGCTTGAAGTCATTCCAAAAATGCTAGAAATTTAGCCCTAATTATAGTGAGTGATGGCCGTATAATTCATTTGCCTTGAGAAAAAATAGCATGTGAAAATTTATTAGAATGAAGAATCCACTTATTCTTCAATAAATGATCTTGTGAATTTTCAATGACTTTTCACTTCATTATTGATCTAGGATGATCTAATTAATTATTCCAAATATTTTAGTTAATGAACTCTTAGTTCATTATAATATTTCAAATAGATTTATATATGTAGTACGACCAAAAGAAAACAATAGTAATTTTTCCAATACATGTTTTTGAACTTGAGACAACTATTGCAATATAAGGATATACATCCTTTTCATTTATTGTCTTAATGTGGTATTTATTTCATTATATGTCTTCAAAACATAACAAACTTCTGTGAAACTTAGTTAGCAATAATGTATCACCTATAAATATTTGTATTTCTCCTAGTAAATATATTAGCTCTTCAAAAACTTTCAATCAATTTTATAGTACCAAATATTATATTGACATGATTTTCACCAATTGTAAATTGGAGAAAATATTTTTTATTTTAAAGAATGGACCACTATTATTACTAATCAAATAATGTTCAATTGGAATTTACCACATTTAAATGTGTTCTATCATAATAACTACAATTGAAGGAAAAAATTTCCTTCATATTTTTATTTTCTCTTTTAAAGGGGGATTGATAAAATTTCACAAAAATGTTTAGATGTATGATAAATATGTAACTAATGGTCTTTCATACCATATTAGTCATATATGCTTTTAGAACTTTTAATGGCCTTTCACATCACATTGGTGACATATATCTTCAAAATCTTTTGAATTCTTATTATATAGGTCTTTCTCTTTATATTCTCCAATTTCTGGTTATGAAAACTAATCTTTTCATTATTTGACTATTCTTATCACTATCACGATTGTATAAATTAATTTAGCCCTTTCTATATATGCAATTATAATCACAACCTCATCCACATCTAAACTTTCTTTTTACTATTAAAGCATTGACTTTAGGAATACAATAAAACTAGTAGGATGAATTTCATTATTTTTATCAAAAACTTGCTATTTTATTCAATCATAAGAAGGCATTAAAAAGATATGATGATAAAAGAAAGAAAGAAAAACTAGATCATGTAATTGATAAAGAGAAAAATAATACTAGATGAAATTTGACTTCATTACTTTATCATTGTCACCATAAATTTTATTTGTCACAAAAATGGTGACAAAAGAAAAGTATTACTTTTATAAAGTTTTGCATTAATATTTTATTTTCTTATTTAATTGTATTTCTAAGATCTATTAAAATTCAACCTCCAATATTTATAACTGATAATGATTGTCAATATAATATGATATCTTCACTTCCTAACTATCCAATAATCAAGTAGAGCACCATAACTAATTGTTCATAGTCTCAACCAACATAGGCTTCTTTAGTATGGTCCTTTCAACAAGGTGACAAGATATTGATGAGTGACCTTAGACAAACAAATATATCAAGATAAAATTCTTAGATTACAAAAAAAAAAGAAAAAAGAATGAGATAATAATCAAGAATTGAAATAATTTATATGAGATATGTGCCCTTATTGCACATAAAGTACATGAAAATAGAGAATTAGCTTCAACCTTCTATTTAAAAGTATGAAATCAAGAATTTTTTTAAACATATTCTAAATAAGATCCTTACAAATATCCTAAATAATCATGATAGATTAAAAGGACTTATTCAATTCTTAAGTCACATGAGAATATCCAAACAAATAAAGCATTCTCCATTTTTAACCAAACACTAGTTCAATCTAACATATCAATAAGAATTTTCAGAATTTACTATTATTTAAATCATATACCAGCCTCCAAACATAAAAAATAATTCATTTAACTTTTATTTTATTATAATCATATTTTAATAGAAAATAAACTTAAGAAACCCATTAAATTTTAAATTGCTAAGCATGAATGAAATTAAATATAAATTTAAAAATTCCTATGGACAAATTATATACCAAAGCCAAGTATTAGTAAGAAAAATTATAGTTAAAGAAATCATGAATTTGAAGAAGTAAAAAGGTAGCCTAACATGGAATATAATCGCCCAAATTATAGCAACACAAGTTAACCTACGAAAAAACATATCTTCAATTTTAATGTTGATAAAAATGAAAAGAATTAGAAATCAATTATCATATCTTTTAGAAATTTAAAATTCATAAATGATTTTTTAGTATAGATTGAAAGCAAAAGATGAAAAAAATAAAAAGGAGAATCATCTTCTTTTGAACTCAAAAATTCAATCCGAAAGAATTTAGAAAACAAAGAAGAGTCATTCTCTCTCAAACTCAAACTAGAAGAGTTTTATACTAATAATATGTTATGAAAATAAAACTACAATGATAGAGAAATAAATGAAGAGATAATAAAATAATAAAGAAATCAATTAAAAGAATAGAATAACATAAGAGAAGATTTTTTTTATTCATAAATGTATAGAATCGTTCATATAACATCTATATATATAGATCTATGGCATCAATTAATAAGCATCACTAATTGATTACAATAAAAAATTAGATAAACCTTAATTGCAATAATTAATAGATAAATCAAAGATATACTATGAATTTTCATATAAAGAAAATTTTATAACAATTATAAATAACTATAAAGATAACAATTAAATATTTGCCATGATTAAAAAGAAAAAGAGTATATAGATATTTTTATAATAACTAGTAATGCATAGTAAATTATTGACGTTATCATATCAATACTTAAATTTGTATTTATCTTATTACTCAAGATTTGTTATACATAATTTGAATTAATTTGAAATTTACATCTGTGAAAATTAATAAGAATTAAATTAAATAAATAAACATATATAAATAAATTTGAATTTAAATTATAAATATTAAAAATATATAATTAAATATATACTAATTTAATCTCTAAATGTAAGATATTATATATATATATATTTAAAGATATAATGCTTTCTTTACAGATAAATACTATGATTAATATTAATATAATTAATAATTGATAATATTAATAAGCAATAAAATAAAAAATAGAGAAGGAATGAGAATTTTGCAAGAAAAATAGTGATTGTGAGAGTGATATGTCAATAATAAAGGCAGCTATTTTTATATAAAGTATTTATGGTAAATTTTTTATAATTAACCAAATAATATTGTTGTCATATATGAAAAGAATACAGTATTAATGTAGTATCATAATATTCCCATTGCAAAGTTAGTTCGATGTGACATGTATATTAGTGAATGATGGCAATGTTAATTCATATATAATAAACCCTTAATAAATGCCCATTTTGTTTATATAATTCAAGCCACGCAAATTTCAAAATTTCAACGTACCAAGAACAAAATGGTAGCGTAGCTTCCTGCTTTTCCATGTAGTTTCTTAAAAAAATTTAATTTTGGATAATATGTAGCAATTTAATTTCATATCTACAAATAATTTTTGTAACGCCAAAGTAATTGAAGGCTTGAAGCTAATGGTAGTGGTTCAACTTGTTTATGTCACTGTCAATCTCAAAATGGAAGCAAATGAAAGAAAGTTTAGGTGTTTTTGTTAGCTATGGATTGACCTAAAATGATAAAAAGAACATGATGTTTCGTTTGTTTTAACAAAAAATATTTTTTCATAAAAATATAATTATAAAATATTAAAATGAGAAAAAATATTTTATTTATTAAATATGAAGAGTTTTGAAAAATAATATGTTTTATTTTAAAAAAATATTTTTTTATCAATATAATCTTAAGTATCATCATTTTAATTGCAATCTATGAAAATGATGTACCGCTTCTTTACTAATACACATATAAATAACATTTTCTTATTAAAAATATTATCCAACTAAACAAACAAAACATAAAGATTTGCAATAATCCATGAAGCTTAACAATAATATATATCACAACATAGATTTTGCTAATTTGAAACATCTTATACTAAAATGAGAAAATTGTTGTGAACTATGAAGTAGTCAAAATGCAAGAAGCCAGATTTGTATGCATTTTCTGCACAATGTTCTATATGGTTATAGAGACCTAGATATGATTTTGGCTTTAAGTGGTGGTTTTTAGTATGATAATGTTATGGGGAGATTTATCTTTTAAGAAGTTGAATATTTTTATTATTAAATTATCTTTTTGTGAATTTTAAAACAAATGAATTAAAATTAAAAATATCAATCTTAGTACTTTAAAATTAATCTAATGGTGAAAGTACTCAATTTCTTAGAAGGTAAAACTTCCTATACTACTATCTTTTTTATTACAACTAAAGATCCTTAACCTAATTTGGTTGAATTATCAATTACCTCTAAAATTACCACTTAAAAAACTGTAGTCCCATCTTATCTTATAAAGAAAATCTTTTTTAGTAATTATAAAAATAGTAATTCACTTAACAACAAACTTAAAGTTGGGAGTTCAAACTTTTAATACGAGGAGAACAAAGCTCTTAATATAATATCAGATGTCATTACACTACTAAAAGTATTAATTTATAGGCTTACAAAATAAATTTTAGATTGGCATGTGTGGAGTGGTTAGTTATGGAGACAAGTTATTATCATGACTTGAAACTAACATATTTCTTTAGTAGATGCTCTAGAAAGATGCATTCTAGAATGCAAATGCTAACCATCATTCATCATTCGAGGTGATAGTTAATTATTAATTATTAATTATTAATTAATAATAATTTAATTATTATTAAAATTATATTTAGTATTTATTTCTATTTTTAATAATATAATTAATAAAATAGAGAAAAAAGGACAAAAGTATATTTTTCATTTATTTCTCTTCTCCTAATTTTAATAACATAATTACTAAGAGAATCGAATATTAGCACATTTTCTATTTTTTTCTATTTTTTTTATTTCCTTTATTCATTTCTTTATATTTTTCCTTCTTCCTTTCTCTAGTTATCATATCCAAATAAAAATTAGTCACCTTCACATCATTCTTAGTTAATGATGAATGTGGGTATACCCATAATGAGTGATCCATATTTATCATTTGATAAATAAATATTTATTTGGATAAATATTTAATTTATTTAAATTTGAATTCAAACAATCAAAATGAAGTAATTAGTTTTCTTTTTAGATAACTGATCACAAAATGAAAAAATAGGATAGAAAGAATAACTACCCACTTCCTATCAAAAATTTTAAAAAAGAGATAAAAAGTAAGAAAAAGAGAGAACACGTTATTTAGAAAATAGAGTCAGAGAAACCTCTTCATCTTCTTCTCAAAAAGTATGTATGGTTTTAGTGAAATTATTATGGATAAAGATAAGAGTTCCTGATACAAGAGTGATTCTTGGCAACTGTGTGGTAAAATATAGCATCAAGATCCAAAAGGCAAAACAAGTATGCATGAATTTCGCATTTTTTTGATTTATTAAATTTTTTCAATATTAGTATCAAAGCTTGGTTAGATTTAATGTCTATGATTCTCCATGTGTATTCAATGTAATTAAATGCAAGGCACATAATGTATGAGATGTACTATGTTAGATGCACTTGTTATTTATTGTGTATATAATTAGTAATTTTTTTTTGCTAAAAACATGTTTCTTACTTTTGCTCTTATGATATGAGATGCAACTATTGGATGTTAAAACTTTCCTTGATTCTGCTGTTTCTAGAAGAATAATGTTACAGATGATTTTAGTATTAAAGAGAATATATGAAACATCCATAAAACACTCCTAAATAACAGAAAATAACAAAAATGCCTATAAACTCCATAAAACCCATAACTTTGAAATACTAGGTCCCTTAGAAAATAAATTTTTTTAGGCCATTAAATTAGTCTAGATTTGTAGAGTATGAAATTTTGAGAAAAATGGCTTTTAAATCACGTAAAATGAAGCTCTGGATAAAAAATTATGGCCAAAATAGTGTTTCAAGTTGCACAGACCCGATTGAGCATGCGAACCGGTCGGGTCTCTGGAAGTCAAAGACGATCTAAACAACAAGTTATTTTGATCGTCCAGTAAACAACACGTCATTTTGGATGTGAGAGCCACTTGAACAGACCTAAGACAACACATCATTTTATGTTTGGCAAAAATGACATGTCGTTTCATACCCAGCCATAAACAAAAAAAAAATCTCCTCACTCTTAGGGGTGGTGCATGGGGCCCACCCCTAGTGCTCTATTGTCATGTGTCACACTTTGTTGGAAAGAGAAAAAATTTTCCTCCCCCTTTGGTAAGCTCTAGTGGCTGAAAAAACCTTACAAGGCAGTGCGTGGGCCTTATGTGCCATCACTGAAAGTGGAAAAAGGCTATTTTTTCATTTGTCTATAATTTTTTCATATAAAATCATTCCAGAGGCGCGTGTGGGCGCATCCAATGTCCTTTTGGAGGAAAATTTTAATTTTAAAATTTTCTAAAATTAAGATCTATACATTGGTGTATTATTTATTTATTTTTAAAGCTTCTGTGACATTGTTTTAATTTTAAAAGTGGAAATAATATTATATTTTGATCGTATTTTATGTTTATTTTTTGTAAACAAATATAGAACAGTGATTTAGAAAAAAATATGATCCATATGGGCTTGTAAAGAGTGTAAGAGAAGAACCCAAATAGTCAGACTGGATAGACACTCCAAAAAATTTAAAAGAAATGATGCACTCATTATATAAAAGAAATATACGCACATACTACTCAATAAAAGCTTTCCTACTTGAAGTCAAAGATCTAAAAAGGATCTCAACCGTAAAGGAAAGGTATTTCCTAATCACTTTTTGATTTGTACCCTGATGGATGTAATTCCAGATGATAACTTCTGGAAACTAATTAAAAAGACTCTATTGTAATGCAAAGACTATAAATTAGGAACTGTCAAATATCTTGACCTTGAAAAATGCATGGAAGAAATGAGACTACTGGAAGTTCGCTATTTTAAAAATAATTATAGAAAAACAATCATGATGTCATAATTCCCAAACATGAAAAGTGCAAGACATTTTAGGTATAGCACTCTGGAGAAGGGATTACACTTGAAAGGCTGACTCAAAACTATAAACATGCATAACTTTGGACCAGTATATTCTAAAAATTCACTAAAATTATTCGATGCTTTTGAAGAAATGAAGACACTGAATTCAAAATAGGAAGTTAGAATAGAAACACTTATTGGTGTGTGTTTTAGGAGCTAATTATAGAGATGATTGTAATATTATACAATGTATTACATTTCATTTTAGCAATATAATTATTATATTTTATTTTATATTATTTTATACAAATTATAAGTTAAATATAATAATTATCCTTAGAATAGCTTTGCTATTTCTAAAATGCCCCTAGTCAAGTATTATTACGAAAAGGATAGTACTAATACATTGAAACTAGCATGTATAGTGACTGATGATTATGAATTATGGATATGTGATATCAAATCAATACATAAGTACATTATCAGTGAATAATGTACTGGACTGACCCATTATGAGAATATTACATAGATAAACGTGTAATTAGTTATTCTCATATGATTACAAATGCGTATAGTCATTTAACCTGAAGTCACTACGGTTCCCTACATGAGGAGTTACTCACTTTGATATCGTCCTATGTCACTTTTAATTGGGATGACAAGTAGGACATTAATTGGGTGTATCACAAATCATGCAAAGGGAAGTAAGTGATGTAGATGAGATTTTATTACTCTTGTATAAAAGAGAAATATCCTTAGGCACCTTGATTGAGTGAAACTTAGAAATGCATGACCATGCTCAATTAGATCAATATGTGATATTGATAATTTGTTTTAAGTCTACTCAGTATCAAGAAATATAAATTAAACATTGACGAGGATGACACACTCCATACCTCCAGTTTGATTTGGATATTATTACAAAAGGGATTATAATGTAAAATATTGATCATATATTAGGTAGATGTCAAATCATAGATATTCTTACTATTTGAGTGACAGTGATGTATTGTTAGATATCATTCACTATTTATAGTCCAAAATGAGTTATTATCAACATAGTAAGAATTTACAGGGTCATACAAAAGGAGTAGGAATGAGATAATAATTAATTAGATTTTAGTTAGACTAAATTTTAATTAATTAGACTTATTTTCGTGCATATATATTATTAAGATAATATATATTTATTCACGTAATATATATATTATATATTATGTGATATTATTTGATATTAAAGTAACATTAGATAATTACGTTATTAAATATTAGATAATTATATTATGATCTAATATTATTATTATTATTATTATCTAATATTAAATAATTAATAGATAAGTTCTATCTCTCCTTACTCTCTCTAGGATAAGGATAAGGTGATAGTTATTTAGTATGATTAAGATTTTTTGAAGCATTATCCTAGTGGGACTAGGATTGTGATATGCCTTAGTTCTATAAAAAAGGCTTAAAGGTAACACTTTGTATTCACGCATTTAAGCTTCAATCAAATCCTAAATTACTCTACAAAATGTCTAAACCCAATCCTAGTGAGAGAAACGAATCCTAATAGTTTCGTGGAGGGGAGAAGTCGTTGTTCACTCTGTGTGGATACCGTAGAGACGTAGTACCTTCTGATTGGCATTTGATTCATCTCGGTCTCTCAAGAATTCATTCAGAAAGAACACGAGCATAAATAAGGTAAAATCCTAATACCGGTTTATGACTTTTGCATGGATTTGAGGAAGGTTTCGAATTAAAATTTTAAAATTTTGCTGCGTATATTGATCCAAATCCTTACAACATTAGCTATAAATTTCATTATTTTTTATGTATTTATTTCTTTTGTTTTTTTGAGACTACTTTGTGAACATTGATATGTTTTTATTGAATCTATTTATTACCTGGTGAATGTTTACTATTTCATACACTCTTTATGGAATCCTACATTTGAGTGGGAGCTTTTAGCCTTTTTTTAGAGCAATACAATATATAATATTTGCATGAGAGTGATCTCGATAAGAAATAATGATCGTACTTAGGCAAATATGCGATAGGGGTATGACAAATGTAACTCCTAACCATGAATTAAGTAGTGTCATTATTATTTTATGCAAGAACTATATAAATAAATGACATTGTATACTCATGAAAAATGTTTATATATTCAACAGAATGGCCAGTAAGAACATAATTGCTGAATTAAACAAAGGTCACAAATTGAATGGGAGTAACTAGGACATTTAGTATAAAAAAATATCATATATTTTAGAGGAGCAAGATGCTCTTAAAGTCTTGAACAATGTCATGTTAGAACTTGAGAGTGGGAACACAACTCAGCATAGAAGAGATGTTGAAATGTATGCTGTTTGGAAGAAAAAGAACAATATTGCTCACATTACACTTTTAAGTGTAATGGCGGATAACCTCATATGTGAGTATGAGAATTATCCAACTGTTCAGGGAACATAGATTGCCCTAAAAGAGAAATTTAGTGGTACTTTTGCTACCAAATTGTGAAGACTCATAATCAAATTTAACACATATAAACTTCGGCCTAATACGCCGATGAAACAACATTTACATAAAATGTCAAACATGATTGATGAGTTAAAAGCTATAGGACATGCACTTTCTTATGAGCAGTAAGTGCAAGCAGTGATTAGGTCACTTCTTGCCAGTTAGGAATATATGAAAGTCAACTTGACTCACAACGAAAGTATTATTACCTTTGATGATGTGGCGAGACATTTGGAACTTGGGAATGAATGTCTAGGGGTTTATAGATCCTCTGGATAAGTATATATGGCGAAAGGAGCAGGACCCTCTAATTTTAAGCATAAATCCAAGAAAAGTAAAAAGTTTCAAAAGAGAAAAATCGAGCCCAATTTTCAAGGTAAGAAAATGTTTAAGAATAAGAAGAAAAAGCATGATGCAAGGAACTTAGATCTCAAGAAGATCAAATATTATGCCTATTAAAGAATGGGTCATTTTGCTTGAGATTGTACTTAGCAAAATAAACAAAATAAAGTATTACTAGACACTGATTTCAAACAGTTTTCATATGTTTCCAGTACTCTTTTTCTAATAAAATCTCATCTTTTATAGATTTTGGATTTAGGTGTTACAGACCACACAAGTAAGGATCGAAGATCTTACATAGAATACGATCATTTGTTAAGTCAAAGCAAATGAATTTATGTTATAAACAACATGAGGATTGAGGTCAAAAGCATTGGTACATGCAAATTGGATTTGCATGGAGGAAGAACCTTAATTTTGCATAATGTACTTTATGCACCTGACATTTGATGGAATTTAGTTTCTATTTGTTTCTTACTTAATTTTGGATTTTCAGTTAATTTTCATGACAATGCTGTTGACATTTTTAAAGATAATGTATTTTATGCTTCTGGCTTCATTTTCGATGGATTTGTCATTTTGAATGTTGTTAACAATACTACTTTCAATTGCTTTATCGCTTCAACTTTCAATTTAAATGTTGATATGGACATTTGGTACACTAGACCAGGACATATAAATTAAAATAAGGTGATTAAACTAACAAAAGAAGGATTGCTAAGTCCAATTTCAAAATTGGAAATGCCTTTATGTGAACATTGTCTAGTTGGTAAAGTAACTAGAAAACTATTTAGAAAAGGAACTAGGGTAGAAATTCTATTACAATTAATTCACTCCAATATATGTGGTCCTTTGAGTATGAGGGCAAGATATGAAACTTGGTACTTCATTACTTTTATTAATGATTACTCACGATATAGTCATATCTATTTGATTTCACATAAGTTAGAAGCATTAGAATGTTTCAGACGTTATTTAAATGAAGTCAAAAATTAAATAGATAAGAAAGTTAAAACGTTTAGGATTAATCGTGAACATGAATATTTATCTAAACAATTTAAAGAGTTCTATGAAGAGAAAGAGATAATAAGATGATTGACAATCCCTAGCACTCCATGACAAAATAAAGTAGCTAAAAGAAGAAATAAGACTCTTCTAGACATGGTTAAGTTAATAATGGTGTAGGTAAATCTACCATTTTCATATTAAGGAGATGTCATATTAACAACCACTTTCATGCTTAATCGTGTGTCCTCAAAGTCTGTTACATCCATACCTTATAAACTATGGACAATGCATAAACCTGATTTAAGCATTCTCAAAGCATGGAGATCTACTGCGTATGTCCATGATACTTCCTATAAATATGAAAATTTAGGTCCTAGAGGGAAGAAATATATCTTTATAAGATATTTAGAACTGTCTAAAGGATACATTTTTATTGTGAAAACAAGGATGGAATAATAATAGAACTTGAATCGAAAGAATCGAAAGATGCCACATTTTTAGAAAGTGAATTTTCTAGCAGAGGAAAAATTAATCGCATTGTATATTTTTATGAGTTACAAGATCAAATGGATAATAATATTGAATCTTATCCATTTCATCCGAATGAGAGCTCTCAAAGAATACCTATCAATCCAAGTGGGAGCTTTGAGAGAATGAGTAAGAACCTTGTATTTAGAGATGATATAGTACAAGAAATCCCATTACAAAAAAGTAAAAGAGGAAGTGTACCCAAAATATATTTTTCAATTGAAGGATTAGCGGTTACTCCTCAAGATAAAGAAGAGCCAAGAATAGTTCAAGAGGCTCTAAGTTGCCCTGCTAAGGAATATAGGAAGAAAGCAATGAAGGAAGAAATAGACTCAATGAAAAGCAATCAAGTTTAGGAGCTAGTTGACCTACCATCTGGCCGAAAGGCAATTGGGAACAAATAAGTTGTTAAAATTAAAAGAAAGGCAGATAGATCAATTGAGAGGTATAAGTTTGGGAGCTAATTAACTTAATGAAAGGCAGATGGATCCATGAAGGAAGAAATAGACTCAATGAAAATCAATTAAGTTTAGGAGCTAGTTGACCTACCATTTGGCCGAAAGGTATTTGGGAATAAATGGGTTCTAAATTAAAAGAAAAGCAGATGGATCAATTAAGAGGTATAAGGCTCGACTGGTTGTAAAGGAGTATACATAATAGGAAAGAATAGATTATGACGATACATTTTCACCTGTTGTACGTTTCAATTCAATAAGATTATTCCTAACCATAGTAGCAATCTAGATTTAGAATTATATCAAATAGATATAAAAATTGCTTTTCTTAATGGAGAATTAGATGAAGAAATCTACATAAAATAACTAGTAAGTTTTATACAAAAAGGAGAAGAAAGGAAAGTTTGTAAACTTTAAAGGTTTATTTATGGACTCAAACAATCATCCAGACAATGGTACTTGGGGTTTCACTTAACTATAACCTCATATGACTTCCAAATAATTGAAGAAGACCATCGTGTTTATATTAAGTGGTATGAAAGTAATCTTATGATATTATTCTTTTATGTGGATAATATACTATTGGCTGGGAATAATATGAATTCAATCGTGGCTATTAAGCAATGATTATCCTTAAATTTTAAGATAAAAGATATAGGTGAAACAAATTACATTCTTGGAGTTAAAATCTTTAAAGATCGCTTTAAGAAACTTGTTTCTCTTTCTTAAGAAAGTTATATATGGAGAATCCTTAAGAAATTCAATATGAAAGATTGCAAACTCATGGATACCCCTGTAAATAAGAGCGAACCTTTGAGTTAAGAAATATTCCTTCAAAATGAATCTAAAAAGAAATTAATGGAAAAAGTTCCTTATTCTAGTACAATTGGTAGTCTGATATACGCAATGACGTGTACTAGAACAGATACTTGTCATGCGGTCAGACTCATAAGCAAATACTAGTCAAACTCCGAACAGAAATATTGGAAAGCTGTCAAGAGGATATTAAAATATTTGAAAGGCACCATTGACTACGCACTATGCTATCAAGGAGATGATTTATACTTGTTGGATATTCTGATGCGAATTGGCCAAGAGACCCAAATGAGCGAAAATTCACATCAGGTTATTCTTTCTTACTAAATAATGGTACCATATCATGGTGTAATAAAAAGTAGACATGCATTGCATTATCGATAATGGAAGCAGAGTTTGTGGCATGTTCTGCAATAGTACAAGAGGTAATATGACTGAAAAGATTTATAAAACATCTAGGAATTTGTGATGAGAATTTAAATTCCATCTTGATATACTATGATAGTCAAGCAGCATTACCTATACAAAGGATCTAAAGTACCATAGCAAAGTTAAGCATATAGACATAAAGTATCATTTTGTAAAAGATGCTATAACGCAAAAAAAGGTCATCATCCAACACATTCCTATGCAAAAGATGATAACAGATCCTTTTACTAAACCTATACCTAGAGATATATATAGTGAGCATGTAAAATCTCTTAGTATGGTAGAATGTAATTGAACATTTCTGAAATTGAAATGAATAAAGTATGTTTTTATTCAATTGCAAGTGTTATAATAAGTGTATAAGTATACGAATGTCCAGTATGTCGTACATGTTGATAAGGTTAGTTCTTTCACACGAATAATTGCCTCTGACACTCATGAGGAGTGGGCAGAAATGAGACATCTATTCACTAATATAACTATGAGAAATATTGTGTTTTGGTAGAGAAGTAACACAAAATAAAATATATTGCCTCAACAAGGTAAAGTTAAGATGAGATCCGAAATACAAATATGGATTGAATTGTGGATTCTCCCACCTTCCACAATACCTGTGGCCAAACAGTGAATTTTTCACATAATGACGTCAAAAAGGAGTCAAATAATGTAAAAGAATTCAAGTTAGGTATTATGTGTACCTGAACTAAAGTCTGTAAGGTGTAAGTGTTACTAATAAAATCAACATACGCCCTTACGCTATAAGGGGAACACCATAGCATGTGATTCATACCACATGTGCAAAAAGATTGCAAATGAAAAGCAAAAGAAAGATCCCTGGTTTATTGCTGTGTGAGTCCCAGAAAAGAATTTTTTTTTTCAAAGACACTCTTTGACCTTGACGATATCATGAAAAAATGATACAGTGTTCACTATCTTAGTATGCATCCTATGATCATAATATATACGGTCCAAAGGATAAAATGCTAAGAAAATAACTATTTCAAATCAAAGTGATATGTGGGCGAAAGGAAGATTTCCTAAGATACACACGATTATGCTATTGTTTGAGACATGTCCATTATGAAGTTAATTTTGGTAACATCATAAGTGTGGATGCTATGCATATGTGGATAGTAATCTAAGCTTGTAATAAAGCTCATGAGGGATTAGATTTGCAAATGAAAAGTGTATACGAAAAAATTTAAGGCATCTGAGGCATAATACAAACAACTAGAAGTAAAGGTTATTTTGTGCTAATTCTGTTTAAGAATTTCTAGCACAAGAATGCCCAAAAAATGGCATCATGCCCACATAATCATGACAATGCACCGAGTATGAAAACTAAAATAGACAGATGAAGATTATATAATGTAACTTATCACATTATGTGTGAATAGGAGATGATAAATGTGGGGACACCCCATAATGGATGATCCACATTTATCATTTGATAAATAAATATTTAATTTGTTTGAATTTGAATTTAAACAATCAAAATGAAGCAATCAATTTTCATTTTGGATAACTTATCACAAAGTGGGAAAATGAGATAAAAAGAATAACTACTCACTTCCCATCAAAAATTAAAAAAACAAAAGAGACAAAAAATAAGAAAAAGAGAGAACATGTTATTCAGAAAATAAAGTCAGAGAAACCTCTTTATCTTTTTCTCTTTAGAAAAGTGTGTGTGATTTTGGTGAAATTATTGTGAACAAAGATAAGAGTTCTTGATACGAGGGTGATTCTTGGCAATCGTGGGTGAAATGCAGTATCAAGATCCAAAAAGCGAAACAAGTATGCATAAATTTCACATTTATTTGATTTATTAAATTTTCTCAACAGTTAAAAGCAAATAAATAAAACTGATGTTTAAAATTGAAATCAACATTATCCAATAAAATTCAAAATGCAATTTAAAATTGATATCAACATTAGTCATAATCTAAATCTTTTTTACGAAAGGACAACATCCTAATAAACAAAAGCTAATAAAATGTTTAAAGAATAGAGTTTATCATCATCATTATCAAAATTCAAAATAAATCCCGCAAAGAACCCAACCAACGTCAGATTGAAATAGAGATTCAAAAAGGAAGTGTTCATGCTATTGCCTCTTCGTACTCCAAAATTTATATCAGTGTTCTTTCATACCTATGAATTATCCTCGAACATTAGTATTACCATCCTAAAATTCAATTTTATGCAAAACATTAAAAAGAAAAATCATTGAATATTCAGTGGTCATTTTTATTTGGAGAGGAAGAAGAATGATGCTGATACCAAGATAGAAAGAAGGAAAAAATAAAAAGAAATAAAGAAAAAAACAGTAAGAGAAAAAAATTAATAATAAATGCGTTAGTCAGTGCTTCTCTTTTTTCTATATCCCTCTTCCTTTCCCATTATTATATTATTAAATTTTCACTACAATTTTAAATGTTATTAGTTGGGAATTATATATTGCTTAACCATCGCCCATGATTAACAATTATCTTCTACGATATCTTAAGCAATCATATTATTATCAATTTAAAAGAAAGCTCAAATGTTAAAATCCCTATCTTGTACTAATGTTAAAACAAAATCAGAATGTCTTTTACATTATGAGTTCATACTGACCTTACAGATGGTGCGGTTTGTACGTACAAACTGACCCCGCCTCTGAACGAGGTGAGTTCAATACACGGCCAACAGAATTCTAATTTCTTTCGCTCATTTTCTAGAAAGTCGGATTTTCATTCTCGAAGGGAAGCATTTCGCTTATTACGAAACTGAATAACAATGCCATCAATGAGAAAAAGAGGATCCAATGGAAACGAATATGCACTCTCAATTTGCTCACTGGTCTTGCGTAAGATTTGTCTATTTATTTATTTTTGTCAAGAATCATGGATGTCCGAAGAATTTCCGGCGTGATTAGGTGCCAAAAACATTGCTAGGATAACCATGCCATTTCAGGCTCAGCTTGAACACAGTGTAATGTCGTAAAACAAGTAATGAATGTTACAACTAGCACCTCAACACAATCATTCTTGCAATCGACAACCGAACTCATAAAAAGCGGTATTCATTTCAAGTGTTTGGATGCATTCCAATACACTTTATCAATTTGAGGGGAAAAAAAGGAAAACTTCTACTAATTAACTTCCTTATGATACCTGGCACAAGGAATGGGCTATTATATTCGCATTATAACACTTTAAATTATGATACTAGATACAAGGATCGAGCTACATGTTCGCATTATTACACTTAAAACGATGTCAAGAAGAGAGTTCTGTATGGAAGTTGTCAGAAGTTGAAGGCAAAGATGAGAGTTTTATAGTGCCCGAATTTCGCCAACCCCGTCAGCTGAAATGGATTGGTCAGTGTCCTACTCATCTCACCATCCGAGGAGGTCAATTGAGGTGCCAGATAGTTTCAGAACTAAAGCAATCAAGGAACTAAGAACGTCAACCGGGAGCATTCTATCTTATTTTCTGAGCACAAAATTTTGTTCCTCCAGTCGAAAAGAAATAAATCAAAAGCTATCGATTGATCCATTGGTACAACCTAGATGCTCTCTACTTTCAATATTTATCTCTATCCTCACGAAACGAGAACACACAGTTGTTCCAAAAGTATGTTAAACTTACCCGTAGGTCGAGTTTTTAAACTAGAATAGTACCATTGACTAGCCCCAGTGATATTTCTTTCCTAGAGCCTTTCCTCATACAAGACCCGAAAGCTCTATAATTTAAATTTGTCTAGGAAAATGTTTTAGCCCAATAATTGTAATGATATTTGAAATTATTTGGGTTTACAATTGATTTAAAAACGCATTAGACCATGTTAGCCAAACGTTATAAAACAAGCCAAATTCATCCTCGACAGGATGTGAATCAAACGCATTAAACCATGTTAGCTAATTTACTAAATATTCAGATGCAGTGTCAGATACAAAACTACATCGGTAATTTCATCTATTTCAAGACATTTAGAAGAGGAATAGAAATAGAGTTCAAGTCAGAAAATAGCCCAATACAACTATGAACATTGACAAGGATGCAACAAACAGATTTTTCACATGCGCTTTGGAGCGACATATTGCACCCGCTCATCTTCACATAAAGTCTGCACAAAGGAGAATCCAAATGATCAAATAAACGAATTAATTTCATTAATATTGACTCAAAACAATATGAGATAAAACTTGGGTTTTTAACAGTTTTTAAGGTACCAAATACCACATCTTAGCCACCAACTTAACACCAATATAATGCTCAAACTTGCAAGTGTTTGTTCAGCAGTAAACTAAGGAAAACAAATAGCTAAAATTAACTATATCAATAATGGGTGTTTTGGGCTCTAGCCATAGATTGACAATTGATATACTTGTCTTTGTACGCGGGGAAAAATCTTCCACAATTCTTAGAGAGAATAAATAAGCCATCTTAACCCCCAATATCGTGACACCAAAACAATACTTCTAAGCATATATGTTCTAGGCTTGACAGACAACTAAGTTAGACATATAACCATAAGCTGACTGCATAGCTCTTCCTTTGCAATGTTTATTAGCTAGAAGTGATAACAATTGACACGAGGTTGAGCAGCCCCTAAACAAGTCAGGATAGGGGGCAAAAACTATAGAACTCTCTGCATTATAGCTATTAGCTTATTACAGACTATAAAGAACAGAACTCCAGTAGAGACTGATAGAAATTACATGTCATTTACAACATTAAACATCATAATGTGCAGTATATCTCAAAGAACAGACAATTGTGAACAGTATAACAAGGAACAACCTAATGAACATTGTATCGGTTGTACCAAAGCCCACTATTTTATAGAACATCCACAGATGAGAACAGTGGAGAGAGGTTATAAAATAACAAGAAAGAAAAGTAGTGACAAACATAGCCAATCAAGAAGGAAAATTCAGCAAATATCTATCAAATAAGCATTAGGATAGTGATGTAGGTCCAGAAATGAAAGACTTCATAATTATTTAACACTTGTAACGTATTTTTCCCATAACAAACACTTGCTAAATCTGAAACTGTAATTTTATCATACCACCAATACTCCCTTGTAATTCAGCCTATGAAACATGAGTATTTCAAAATCTTAGATGTAACCATATCAGGTGCATAACAAGTATTGATATGCACTATGCCTGGGTACTTTGTGGATACGTACAGGCATGTATTTATTTGAAATTATAAAAATTAAAAATTGGTACTCGAATGGTACATATTTCTTTTCATGCATGGAACTTAGAAGTTATTTTTCTAGTATTAATCATGAGATAAACAATGATATTGATACTACTAGAACTTAAAGATATTCTTTGCTTTGCTTTTTACTTTTATATTTAGTAGTTGATTTTGAATTATAACCCTTTTTATGTTAGTTTGATTGTTGTTCATGGTATGTTTTACGATGTTATTATTTCCTTGTAAAGTTAATTACACATATACATATTGTATATTTTTCTGCACCTGCACCCTAATTTTATAGAAAAATGTTGTACCAGCGTACCCTACTAGACTGTGACCAGTGCAAAATAGAATTTAGCTCATGTCATGGGCAAGAACCAAAATTAGAAACTTGGAAGAATAATGAGATGGCAATGGCAAACTGTTATTGACAAATTTACACTTGAACTCTTCTCATCTCTCATTTATTGTTGTCTGGTAGGCTATCGGTCAATTCAACAATAACTTTATTTACACTAGGGTAGAATGGAAGAGGTAGTGCTTTTTTTTTTTTCTTTGTGTAAATTCTAAAAAGAAATTGTTAGAAAATATAAACATTCCAACAAAGAGAATAATAAGATAGGTGGATGGTGGTCTATAATAAAAAAATGGAGAAGTATAGAAAAAAAATAAAATTAATTTAATAGACAGAAAATTTTCAAATTTAAAATTTTAAATATGTCAACTAAAATTATACTACCCAATAAGCCATTTATGTTATATCTATAATATAAAACTGTAGATAGTATTAAATTGGAGTTAGTTTACAGATAAAAATTAGTGTTTCTTCAATTACCACCACTTAAAATTTTGTTTTAAAACTGCATACATGGTACAATCTCAATTAAATTGGCTTGCATGCTTTAAAACAAGGTAGGGTTGATTTGACTCAAATTTTGCTGCATTGAGCCGATGTTCCTTTTAAAAGGGCAGAATCCAAGTATAATGTCGAACAAGTAGGTGTAACTGTTGAGTTCTATGGCGGCGAACTTGACGGCATCAGTTATAGTGATCCTGCTACTGTGAAAAAATATGCCCATTTCATGTAACAGGATTGTACGGTCCTAGAATATGGGTGTCCGATCCTTATGGACTAACGGGAAGGGTACAATCCGTAGATCCCGTGTGCGGTGTGGAAGGTTGTGATAGTAGAAAGGACATTTTTTTTAACCTAAATAATATTGACATTAAGAATTTAATGTTAAATATATTTTTCTCACTCTATGCATTGAACAGACTTTTGAGGTGTGGTAGATGGTATTGGTGCTCTTAAAGTGGCTCTTCAAACTAATTTCCAAACTAGTGACTTGGATAACTTGAAGTTTTAAATACTTTATGGAAGTAAAGTCATACATTCCGAAATGGGTATCTTCATCTATCAAAGGATGTTGAGATGAAGATTTGTCTGAACAGATTGGATTATTGGGAGTGGGAGCTAAATCTTTTGGGACACCTAGAGAATTTAACTTGTCAACCAGTGATGCAAAATTTCATAATTGAGAGAACCAGGAATCTAGTTCGGTAGTTAAGCTACTTCACAGTTACACTACATAAGATGCATTTTTAGTCCAATGAATCAGTTTATGTTTAATTCTTCTACAACCGATTGGGAGGCTTTGCTTCATGTGATGGACAGATGGAGTATCTAAAGAAAGCTTCAAGGAAAGAATTCTGCATATAGGTCATGGTCATACTACACATCTGTTTGTTAGAGGGAATTAATTCACATGAAGGAGCAAGAAATGGAGTGTTTTCAAGGTCTAGCATTAAAGCTGAGTATTGTACCATGGCATGAGTAATGCTGAACTGGTCAGCAGAATTTTAATTTGAATTCATATGTTCAAATTGTATAGCAGCTAGCTGATTTTTTTTTTTTAAAAAAAAATGCTAGGGTTAGGACTAATTTCATGTGTAACAACACAACTCTCTTCCTCTTTAATATCCATAATAAATTGGGTTAAGCCTATAACTATCTTCTTGCTCTCCCCCCTCCCTTCTCCTCCTTTTAAAAAGAGAAAAAGATAACCACTACAAAAGCAATTTTTCATGTATTTAGTTAAAATTAAACCACACAACATAAGTTTCTATGAGCTTTTTTCCATAGCTAGCTTGAAAGAGCCCAAAAGTCTCTGGCTGTAAATTAATGAATTTTATAAATTATTCCAAAATGATACCTACTGATCAATCAAGTAATATGGATGGATGTAATGCATAGAAAATTGGTTATATGAAACATTAGTACACGGAAAGAGAAAACAATGTTCAAGCAAAAATGCATTCAATCTCCAATAACAGTAAAATTCAGGAAAATGAATCACACTGAAGGAGAAATTTAAACCTGCATCTCCTCTGGAAGAGCCTCAGAGACAGCGAGAGTGTAACAACCGGGAACAAATTTTCCTGCAACATATTTAAGGTGAAACCCAATTTCCAAGTAATAAGTCCAAATGTAATCTCAATCCGGCTACTGATTTGATCGACAAAAATCTATAGCCAAAATAAAATTATAATGAATTGTCCCTTTCTCTCAAAACCCAAGGACTTTTCTCTCTAATTTCAAAAAGTTGTCTATTTGCATACAATTTGGTTGATTCCTGGCACTAACACCAGAATGGTTAATAACTTGTATGACATGATTTCTATGGTTTAATATCAAGATCCAAAAGGCATCAGCTTCTTAGGCTATTTGAATAAGCAGAAACAATATTGGCAAGAAACCAATAGAAGAAAGAATTCTTGATGCTTTCCAACTTCCTATCTATAATAACAAATTACTAACCAATATCAAACCCATCTTCAAAGGCAAATTCAATACATATATTGAAACATTGATTGATACAAAACACCACCTGTGTCGTCCTTAATTGTCATAATTTCTACACAATCAGTTCCAAGCCAGGATAAAGGATGAGTTTTGTGTTAAATAGTTGACATCCAATGTAAAACTTCACAACTTTTATGACATGGATCAACAATATTATTGTGCCAATGCTGGGTTATTACCCCGTAAGCAATGTACTATATGACTCAGGCAAAGTCTCACATTAAATGCTTTACGGAAGATATGGTCTTTGATAGAGTACAATGACATCTTTGATCCAAGTACCCAAACCATCTAAAGGGATAAGGCTTGGTTGCTGTTGTTGCTTTTATTGTTGTTGTTGTTGTTTGTTTGACATGTGTTAGAAATGCCCTCAACATGGTTTACTAAAATCCTTGTTAGAAGAGATAAAATATCTGATTAGCATACAAAGACAGAAACATTAAAGTACAAATAGAAACAATGAATATATGTTAGACATTTAAACTCTTCCAATGCATAACTTTCCTCTAGTGATTTAAACAAAAACAATACACAGGTCAGTCACGACACAAATTCAAATTTAAAAAAAATAAAATAAAATTAGCATCCACATTAATGTGAGGAAAACAGCATTAAAATGAGTTCCGTACATTTCATTTTTATTAGAAGCCAGACAATAAATAATTCACAACATCAAACACATTTGAGGATAATATCAAATTCATTTCAGCCTTCCAGTAGTTTTTTTAAAAACTAACTTTGGATGTATATCGCCCAATATCCTAGTCAAATGATGCTAAGAAACAGCATTTTGCATTGCAAAGTTGGGTTTGGATACAGTATCAAGACACCATTTTGAGACAATTACATAGTAAGAGACTCTTTTGAAGCAAACGTGCCCACCAATTCCTAATTCCTAATATTATGTAATTCTCCAGTATAATCTTATATACTCATACCCACACACACGCGCGTGCATGCTCTTTGCAATTTTTAAAGAATAAAAATTATGAGAGAAAATAGGAAAGGTAACTGAATATAAAAGATAAAAGAATAGGTAAAAAGTAGAAAACACAAATGCAAGATGCGTCTTGAACAAACACGGAAAAGAATACAGTTTTTAATATTGTCTTGATAAATTGATATAGGACAAGTGGCCATCAATTCTCAACAAGCTGGGAATGCACAATCTATAGGGAGTCTTTCGTTTGTTTTCCTACTTCCTCGATATTCAGGATATTTAATTACAGTTTGAGTGTATCTTTTCTTTGGAAGCTCTGACACAAGTTAAAGAAAGTTCTCAGTGCATCGAAACTAAAAACCAAGTAATGAGTTTAATGGGACAAATCAACATACCAATTCGCAACCAACGAGCAGCCCAGCTCCGTGTTGGATCCATGACTGAAATTATCCTGTGACAGACTGAATATCAGGGAGCAGAACAGAAAGCACATGTAAAAACAAAACAAAAGGCCTTTCTGCTAAAATCAATTATACAAATGCTAAAAGAAATGAAGATTCATACCCATTAAAATTGGGAGTAGTGCAATCAACAACACGCTCATGATCTTCCTCCATCTTAAAGAATGGGCAGTTCTCGCAGCCTGATTCTCTGAACTGTGTAAAAAAATGCAACACCAGAATAGATCATTAACATGATTTAATAAACAACACAAAGTCCCGAACGGATGTAAGATAACCAAAGTAAATAAATAAATAAATAAAAAGAAAGAGTTAATAACAAATGAATTTGAGACCTGATCATAGGTTTTGACAAGGCGGCAACGAAGACAAGCCCTCAACTCATGGCCAAAACTCGTAGGAATTTGTGCCGGAGCGCTACCCATGTTTGATTCTTCCCCTTTGTTCACTCAATATCTAGGCCGAAGAAGTTCTTGAACCTTAGGGTTTTAAGGCTGAAGGGACTTACCGTATCAGACAACGTAGCCGAGAAAGATCCGGACTGAAATCAACCCTTGAATAATTCGGTTCAAAAACAATATCCTGTTTACTATTACACAAAGTGGTGTCTCTGTATGTATATTTGAGTTTTTATTTTATTGTTCTATCTACGGATTAAACCTGTTTTAAATTGATTATTTTGTTCTGTTCCGACTGATTATATAAACAATTGTCTAAAAAATGATTAAAAGCATTCTGTGTCTGCGTATGTATATCGGCATTCACTGATTACGTAATTTGTTTCATGTCTTCTGTGAAAATACCATTTTAACTTGCCCTTCCAATCATTGAAACACATGTTTGCTTCATTCCGATGTTTAATTTACCAACAAAACATAACCGAATAATTTCAACCACGGTTACAAATGAATCAATTTCCACACATATTAAATCAATTTACCTGCAATAAGAGAAATGGCTTCGCGGAAAGATGTGAACCAAATGATCTTAACTGGGGAACATCACCGCCTTCCTTGCTTACGGTCGCTGCGATCAATATTCTACAATTCAACTTCGTCTTCGTGGCGGCTGCGATCAGCATCCGTTGTCTTCGGCGTCTTCCGATGGCTACAATGGATATCCTTCAATACGGCTTCGTTTCCATTCTCAGATCCGTCTTCCCTTTCTTCCGGGCCGGGCCCCATTCCATATTTTACGAGTAACATTTCTAATTTCTATCTAAATCTAATCTGAATAACTAGTTATGGAATTCAACTAGTTACACAGCCTTGCGATGCACGGCAAAATGTTATTTATGATAAATATCTATGATAAAAGTAAATATTAACAATAAATTATAAGTTATTCATAAAAAATGAAAAACGTGACATATGAGAAAAATTTATAATTTATAAATGGTTGAATACTTCTTTAAGTACAACATCTTTGCTTTGACAACAAATATTTCAGGTGTTGTCTATGGTGTCTTATGAAAAGTAAGGGCTCTTAAACCCAAGCAAGTGGCAGCATAACAGTGGTCCAAGTCATCAAAATGTGGAGCCCACTTAAATTTGTAATTGAATCCTCACAGTTTGACTATTTACAAAATATCCCTCACATGATAACAACAAATCTGACGTGGAAGTGAGGGGGAAGGGTTATTGCCAAGTCAGTAGTTTTGATCCACTTCAGCTAAAATAATCCCTAACCCTCCATTGAAGGAAGGTATGGTATGCAGCGTTCATCCGAACTTGAAAACTAGATGGATTGTTGCGGCTCTTTCCTCAGACATTTATCTCCGGAGTTTGAAATCGACGTGACGAAAATGTCAAATACCTATTGTAGATAGTCGAACGAGCGTGATTGCTGCGGCTGTAACATTAACGCCATTAATCTTCGAAGCCATTCTCAGAAGAGGTAAGGTTTCCTTCTCCCTTTTACTTATGAAGCTAGAAGATTTGTGTTTTTTTCAATATGTATCTTCTTCTCTAGCTTTGAGACTGGGAGAGAAGGTTTTAGCTTTAAGTTTGTGCTTTCTCCTTTTTCTGGGTTGGGTTTGTAGCTACTGCTGGTGTCTTCGGAGCAAACATAGAAGGTGAAGAGAAGCTAATACGAAGGCGAAGCTTTTCTTTCCTATTTTTTTCTAACGCACGTCTTACTTGATTGCCAATTACATTTGTTTAGGATTCTCTCATGTCTGGCTTTTGCATTGTCTTTGTCCTGTCATCTAATAAATATAATTGAAATCTATATCCTCTCGGAGGAGTCCTTATTCTAGAGAAATGAGATGAAATCTTGCTAGGTTCCGAGTCTTTGTCTTGCCACTCCATCACCTACCTCTGCTTCTCCCTCTGTAGGCTTATCTGTTTTTTCATTTTTAGTCTCAATGGTTTTTCAGAATTGCCATGGACTTCTTCCTCCATCGTCTGCCACTATCATCACCACCCTTCTTTTCTCTGCCGTATTATAAATTATTAGCAAATATACCCTATTAGGTTTATGTATAATTTTGTCCTCCTCCTTTCTTTCCCCTCTTCGTACATCTAATCAGATGAAGAGCAGAGGTTCGGCCTATTGAGTGTATACATACTTACTGTGATCCTTTTTTAGGGAAAATCTTATTAGTATCTACCTTTTCCATTTTGGTTACATGGTGGAGTCTCTTGGTGAGTTCTATTTAGACAGAAAAATACATACATACAGAGAAGAACTAAAAGAAATGTGCAGAGATGCTCATACGAGCATTCCATGGCCTAGTTAGATAGGGACGTTGGAGACATATAACCCAAAATTATCATCACCTCCATCATCAGCTCTTCATGAGATTGACTTTGCATTTTTACCACCAAGTGAATAAATGATTCCCCTTACTCTATATCTATATGTTTCTTTGCCACGTGTTCATTTAGTTCTATCCAAACTTAGGATTAATTCTGCATTTCTGAGTCTTTCCTTCTTAGTATGCTCCACGGTGCACAAGTGGCTTATTACTTGAAAAATCAAATTAAATGGCATATAAAATTCTCATAGTTACCAAGCAAAAGAGAGACACAGAATATTGTATTTTGCATTTTTTTTTATGTTTCCTCTGTTGGAGTTTACTTAAAGGGTAATATGTTTCTTGCAGCCATGTCCAATTCATCCTCTTTGTTTGAAGAAGCAGTAGCCAGTGTTTCTCCAAGCAGATGAGTATTTTGGGACCTTGGTGGATTAAACCGGATAGTTTCGACCCTTTATTCTCCTCAACAACCACTAAAGAGTAAGAAAAAAAGAAGCCTCTCAAGAATCCCAAGTAAGTTTTCTAATCTCTTCTTTAGTTAATCCTTCTAGTATGTATGTTTTAGTTTTATGTGAGCATAATTATTGAAGCAAATATATTCTTAACTTTGTCTTCTGCAAGAAAACTAGAGAATATAATTACTGAAGACACTTTGGCCCCTCACAGATGGTTCATGTTTTAGTTTTGTCTTCAATTTGGTCATTTAGGTGTGACAATGCAAATATATTCTCAACTGATATCTTTGCTCATAAGTGAGTGACTTGAATTTCTCTAATTTTAAGATAAAATATTAACAGTGAAATCATTGATAAACATCATAAATGATAAAAAAATGCCGAATATAAAGTAAGATTATGTTCTCCATATGCATTCTCTGTGCCGATTCTATATGGATTACAAATAATTTCAAGTGGTAGACTATTTCTAGTTTTATTGGTCCATCAATTATAGTAGTAGTTTTGATATACAATCCGTTAAAATAGCAAATTCTTATGGGAACTACACTATACAATCAGATAAAATACACAATAACCTCTAATTTCAAGAGAAAAATAGAATTTTTATATATCAAATTGTAAAGCATTAATAAAATCATTGCTTAATTATGAAATAAATTAGAAATAATTTGAATAAAACTCTGTTAGTACAATTTTATCTTTATATCATATTACTTATTAGCAAAATTACACATGAAGATAAAATTACAGAAATAAACTTTATATCATATTACTTATTAGCAAAATTACACACGAAGATAAAATTACACAAATAAAACATTATTAAAAATTATTATACTCATTTTTTTAATTTAGAAATTATTTTTCTAGCAATTTATGATTTTAATTTTATAAATGAAATTAATAAATTTGTGGATTAAAAACTTAAAAAGTATGTGCTTCTTTTAGACCTATGAGGGATGATCATACATCTATTATTAGTTGGACGAGGAGAGACACGTATCATTCCTTATGTATTTTTGCATATATTAGAAAAGTGTGATCCCCACAATATTCATGTTAAAATATTATACATGTAGGTATTAGTGCACTTGCACATTCAGAATCAACTTCGAATGATATTCAATTTAGTAGTCCTTTTCTTAGGCCAATATAATTTTCCATGTCTATTACCCATTATTTTAAATAAAATTCACTCTATTATTATATCAAAACTAGTGGACTATCAATTACTATGTACTATGCAAATAAGGCCACGTTTTCTATCATTTTAGTCGAGGATCAATAAATGATGAATAGTTCCAGCTAGCTAGCCAAGCTAAGTTGAAGCATTATCATTTATGCAAAAAATAGTAGTGATTTGCGGAATACAATGGTTAAAGGAAGATAGGTTGAATCAAATTATGGGACAAGGAAAAGAAGGGAAATATCTAAGTTGTAAATTGGTGGCTCGATTGGTTTAGAGAAAAATGGAATTTCTGAAAAATGTTTTCGTAGGAAAACATATATTATGGAAAATGAATTCATTTTCCATTGTCTGGCTCACAAAGAAAAATCAATTTCTTCTAATAAATTTTTTTACATATATACAATTAAGGTGTATTTATCACATTCATCATCCATGTAAAAAAAATCAAGATGGAAGGTAATTTCTGCATTATATTAAATAAAGGATTATCATTTATATTAAATAAAGGAATTTTAGAGAATATCAGAAAAGATAAAAAAAAAACTATAGCTTTCTACAAAGATACAAAGAAGGATAGAACTATAGCTTCCTACAACAAAAAAAAAAATGAAAAGCTAAGGAAGCAGCAAAAATTTTGGAAATCCCTTATCATTTACAGAATTAAAAAATGAGAAGGATTTTGTCAATATGAAACTAAATAAAAAAACTTAAAAGTAAGCCATCTATTTTGAACATATCGAAACTATTCCTTTCATTTTCATTCATAAGGATAGTATCAATTGCAAACCGAGAAATTACATCAGAAACTTTATGAGAATCCATTCAGGTCACAACTACTCGCTGTTACTGCAAATGCCACATTATATTGCTGGAATACCATCACAAAACACTGATACAATAGCAAAGAAAATAGATATGCAAGATAAAATGGTATAATGCTTTCCCCTATGATTAATCGACATAAATGCATAGTTAGATAGTATATGACAGACTTTCCAACTTAGGTTTTCAAGAAAATTTTAAAGAGATAGAGATAATGGCCATTGCAGGAGAACCAAAATCCTAAACACTGAACTAACATATTTTGTAGCCATAACTTCATCTTCGTGACAAATTATTACCTTAACTTCATTTTATCCTGAAGATAACATCCAGGAAGAGTGTTTTATAGCAGTATGTCTTTACTACCATAACTCTTATTTGACATAGAATCTATTCCTTATATTACTTTACATTATAGTTGAAAAGGATGGACTTATCCAAACAAATATGAGATTCAATCTCAAACAAGTGACTATATTGTAGTAAGTTTGATTATTGAAAATTTATCAACACTGTTTTAGTTTCATATATTCCATACAGATTGTAAGCATTAGCAAATTTTTGTCCCATTAGCTTTCAAAGCCACTAAGGGATCCTATAAAGTGCTAAGGTATGTTCATTTCTAAACTAACTGATATTTTCTATTGTTATTTTACCAAGCTAACCACTAATTTAAATATCAGGGGTATATTTAGCAGATGATTTCTGCTATATGCTTCTGTGTTGACATTCTTTTTTTAAGAAACATTAGTGTAATACGCTAAAAAGTAAACTTGCCTAAAACTTGTGCAAAATTATTGATATTCACAAGCATTTTATGCCTGGAAACCAAACATTAAACAACTTTGTACATATGAACAACATTTAGACTATAGCTTCCCTTGAGATCTATCAAGCAATTCTCAATAACAGAATCATTCAAATTAGGAAACCTAAGCACGGATGAAGCCTGCAAACTAATGATTCAAAAGGATACATAAGTGAAATCCTAAGACTATAAATACAAAGGATGCAATATGAACATGATTCAGTGCAAAAGGAAAATCATTTCCATATGATTATTTAGACTAAAACATTGAATAGCTCAAATCCATACCATGGTCTATCATGCCAATCCACAATAAACATGAAATTCTTCTATCATCATGTAAGAAAATTAGAGTCCATAAGATAACATCCTAAAATTGTGTAACTTAAATACTTGATCATTTTTATAGTTGTCACAAATCTCTTATTTGATAATATTGTAACAAAATAGATGACCCATGAGATAGACTAGAATAGGTGCCCTCCGGCAAGATATAAAGGAACCCAAAGGGTGGGAAGAATAGTTAGGAGTGCATGATCACATTAATAGCAGCCCACAAAATAAAGACATGAGGTAAAATTTAATCACTTTCATTTAAGTTGTTGCTCATCCATTCATATAAGAACTTCCATTTGAAAAATGTCAAATTCAAGCACTCTGAATATTAAGTTTGAAGCCTTTAAAGTGAACTTATATAATCACTAAAATAAAACCCTTAAACTTGTGAACTACCATTATGATAGAGAGTGGCTCTAGAGTGTTTTCAGATTAGGTCCATCATTTTTCTCTATATAGTTTGGGATCTACTAGTAAATATCTAGGCCTCTTCCTCCCAAAAGAAAATGAGTCCATCCAAATCCATTATTCCAAGTAAGAGAGTGGGGGACCTAAATCCATGTTCCTTCTGTTTTTCTTTCTTTTTATATCGACTTTTATAGGCTGTAGCATACCTTTTTCTTTATCTCTGCTCTAATTTTTCTTATCTTCGGTGCTTTTGTAAAAATGAAAGGTGGCCCCTATCCCTGTAAAAATGAAAGGTGGCCCTCGAAAGACTGGCAAAAGAATTAAGAGGTGTTCGCATACGTAGAACAATAGGTCACAATATTCGGAGCTGCCCAAATATCATTATGCATTCAGTGAATGAGGTTAGCGCATATTCTACTGATTCAGAAGAGCTGGATTCAGGACCTACATCTAGGAGCGGGGAGGAGGTACAATTTTATTCGTTGTATATGCATCTGGGTAACATATAGTAGAGAATAAATCTTGATGACATTGACTATAACATTTGTAATTTGCAGAGTTCTGTGCACGAGTTCATGGAATAAAGGTATTGGTAAAGCCTTCATGACATGAGTAGGTATTATGTGAGTGGATGGTTAATTTAAAATATTTTATTTCCATATGCTATGCATGGCAATCTGCTGGTTTACTTACATCATGCAATGCTAATCCTTTACAGGGGAGGTTCCCATGCCAATTGTCAACTGAAGGCTGTTCCCATTGTGCTGAGTGGTGTTTCCTAGAAGAGCACGTGTACATAGTATTTGGGCTAATCATATTTGACTGGTCTTTAAACTTTTTGGAGTTAAATTAAAGGCAAATTGTAGTAGGGTTGATTTTGGAAGAATGTGAAGCCATAACTCACTGCACGTATCATTGTTTTATTTTGGTCATGTGTGGGTGCTGGGATTTGTGGCGCCCATTAACTTTTGTATTATAGACATGTATAGGTGGCAAGGTTGGATGTTTCTAGCCATTGATAACATCATTAAATTTTACATACACGTGTATAAAGATGTATATTTGCCAAAAATGTAGCTAATGTCGGTTGGAACCCCTTTCTGTTGACTATTATATGATTTACCGGTGGGTACATATAAGGAACTAATGTATATTGTGTTATAGCTAGTGCAGACACAAATATGCGTATACCTATGCATGATTATTCGGTTTAGGCAAGGATTGTGCATAATTAAACTTGAATCCTTGATTCTCAATTAGATTAAATTAATGACATTCATTGAAAGAGCAGCAGAGAAGTCTTGTTTGGAGAACCTTTGTTTGGTGAACGTTGTGTTGCGAAGGTACCGAGAGTTCACTTGAGTTATGATATATTGTACCCAAGCATGGTTATTCACAGCTATGCTCACATCATAGCATGACTAAAATAATAATAACCAAGCATGATTTAAGGAAAATAGCTTTTTAAATTTGAATTTTTTATTGATGATTATTTCAACATCAAATTTTAATTATAAAAGATAATTAATACAAAGCATACAGCAAAAAAATTAAAGCAAGATACTTGAGTAATATTGTCCACGTCACTTGGTCTTTTTTTTTATTTAAAGTTGTTGAATCTCCAGATTAAAAGGACATTTTTTTTATTAGGTATTTGTATAACAAATAAAGTGTAGGTTTGATTTATCATTATTATTAATTTTTTTTTATCAATCTATCAATGAGAGTATGACATGTTATAAAAATATAATATTAATTAATAGTTTTTTTTAATAGTAAGATAGTTTTAGTAGTCCTTATTCATGTGATAGTACATGACATAAAAAATGTATATATAACTAATTTGTGCGAGTAATGATTCAAAATACATCTACTAATGAAGGTTAATTTACACTTGATTTATTATTTGAATAAAATACCCTACATTTTCAGTATATTTAAAGGTTACATATTAGTAAAAATTCATTGATAGTTGGAAGTTTTTATGATAATAAAATGTTTTTTTTGACATTTTTATTAACATACTGAGAAGTCATAGTATAAAATTTAATTATATTAATAGTAAATTAAACTTGAATCTAATAAATATTATAAATTCTTTAATTTAACTATAATGTATATAGGATTTTACAAAAATTTGGTTTTATGATTTAACACATTCAACAGTTCAAAAACCGTAAAATTAAGGGAAGCTAGAATCGGCCACAGCCAAACTTTATCTTGTGAGAGGCTTGATACATGTTTTGAAAACCAAGCCTTAAAATATGTGCTAAGTCACATACTATGAAAGTGAATCTATCACGTATATGCCCTTGGAAGGATAACATACAATCTGAAGAAAAAGTTGGAAGTGAGGAGTAATTACATTTAAATTTAATCCTTATATATTTCCATTTGAAATAGAGGATTTATTTGGAACAGTAGAAATTAATTTTTGAATAATTTCTACTGCAGGTTAGCATGTAAACTACAATACTAATCGATAAGGGTATTAGTCTCAAACTTTGTTAAATTTCTCCCAGGTTTATCATCCTTAATAATAAGAAATTACATCTTTGGATCTTATAGTAACATTTATGACTCTATGAATTAATTTAATTAGATATAAAAAAAATGTGGATATGTTAATTTTTTAGCCATGAAAAAAACATTGAGGTATACTAGTTAAAAGCAATGGGTAAATAAATGTGCTTAAAATAAACGTTGTCATTCCTCAAAAGGATATTTATAATACTGTTTGATCAGCACCGCTTAATTTTGGCAAATTATTATATTGCAGTACTATGGAATTTAATGTATACATTATGATATAAGCAATTTTGCTCTGTCATTAAAATCATGCCATTCACTAAGTATGGATCAATTAACATCTATACCGATAAAATGCATAGAATTTCACTGAATATTCATTCGAGACCCCCACGTAGTTGATGCAAACAATTTTCAAGGATCATCAGCATACAAAAGGAACGGGATGGTGGGTGATGTCCCTTCCAAACTATAAGCCAAGGACGAAAGTGTAAGTGGGCATCAGGATGGCATTTAATGCACTGTACATAGGAATATGGGCATATCGGCTCCTTTGTGAAAAAGCCGTCCGTATGTGGTACGCAGGGCTGTTACCCATTGTATTTTCTCTCGGTGCTCGTTCAATTGTAGGTGCAATGACTGCTGTGTAAATACTTGTCCCTCCTCTCGTCAACCAAAGCACGCCTTTTTGAATTTGCTTGCCATCTGAGAGGACAACCAAACAAGGGTCTCCCACTCCAATTGATGTGCTATTGTGCAGTCTACATGGAAGATGGTCAACTATCTACATTAGATTAAGTTTAATCTAGGGAATTACAAACCGTCCCCTGGAGGCAGACACAGTTTAGGTGTCAACTGCTAATTGTGGTTTCATGTGTGTCAACAAGTAATTTCTCTCCGGGTAATGCTCTCATTTAGTGAATTGATGATTCTTAAGTTGGGTCCTCACAATGCGACATTACAATAAGGTACAGATACCAAAAAGGAAAACAGAGAAAAGGTGAAAATCCTCCCTATTTAACCTCTATCAATATATATGCAAATTCTATACTTTAAAAGGGCCAAGTAGGGAAACGACATAAATAACCTGAAAAAATGGGCATCCACAGTGCGATATATGATACAAATGGCTAGGAATTCTAAAATATTTCAAGGCAAACATATCCATCCATCAAAGGTCATGAAATGGATTGAAAAGTTGTCTAAAGAATACGAGATTCCTAAAATCTATAGTCGTCCTCAGCAAAGATGAGATGTTAGCGGCTGCATTGAAATGTTAAGTAGACTGCAAAATCCCACACAGATGTGGATCGGATTTCATGGATCCAAGGCTGGGAAAAAGTTACGCAAATGTATTGCAGTGCGTCATGAAAACCGGGCTCAATGAAAATACATGGTTTATTACTTAAATAAATAAGCAAATCATCACAATGCTAAGGATGATGTTGTAAGCTATTCGTGCCTTGTCTCTAGATCTGTAGGCATGGAGTCCGTTAGAGATCTTCATAGCGGTTCCCTTGGCTCAAGTTTGCAAGCGGGCTACGGACCCCATCAATATCCATATTATAGAATAGACTCGTAGTTGCATACACATAGATAATAATAGATGGTAATCGAAATATTCAACTAGTAGCAATCGAGAAGCAGATGGGAGTGAACCAGAGGAGAGGACGACAATGGTTTTGCAAAAATCAGGAAAATAGCAGAAACTAGGGAGCGGCTAGCTATGCGTTTTCCATGTTTTAGGTGCATGATTCCCAAAATTTGACCTACCCGCCACTTCTTGATATGAAAATTAGGGAGGGAAGTAAATAAAGTCTGCACCAGAGTCCCAAATTATAAATTTCAAACGCCTTTTTCAATACAGAAACTAGTATTTTAACCCATGCTTTGCACGGGTATATAATTATTGTCAACGTAAAACTAATAAATAAAATTAAAAAAATTAAATTTAACCTATTATAATTATTATATAATTATATATTTAAAATTATAAATAATAATTTTATGAATTGTAATATGAGAATTAAAAACATAGATAACTTATTTAATTTAACTATATCTTTAATTTATTTAGAATAATTTTGTAATTAAGTATATTTTGTATGGTATTCATACTACTTAATGGTGTCATTGTTTAAATTACAAGGAATAGAAGTGAAAAAATTAAAATATGCAATAAAAGATATATGAAATAGAAATAGATATTAAGAAAAATGATATGCAATATAATAAATGAAAAGAAGAACAACTTGCGAGTAGGTTGTGAGGTGATACAAGAGGTAGAAATAGAATAAATAACTATATAATTCAATAAAAGTAAATTTTTAATTTTTTGTAAAAAAAATAGTTAAAGAATAAAATATGAAGTATTATATCTACATTTCCTAATGATATTAGCATACAAGTTACAAGCAATATGAGTGGAACTAAAAAGAAGGGAAGAAAATGTACAATAAAAATAAAAAAGCAAATTATGGGATTCTAGTATTAAATAATATAAGAGTTAAAAAATTAAATATATAGTTATATAAGTTGATTACATTAAATCTTTAATTTATTTTAAATATTTTGTAATAAATTAAATCTATCATAATTTTATCTATACTATTTAATGATATTAGTTTAGGAAGTTTAAAATTTACTCATCGATAGTGTAAACAATATTTTATTCTATTAATGAATAACAGAAAAATACTTTATTAAGTTAGAAGTAATAGTGATTAAATTTTTTAGTAATTTTAATTTTAGATTATTTGAAAAGTATTTATAATAGAATTAAATATCTTATATCATATCTATAATAATTTTTAATGTTAATACTTGAATTGCCAACAATAAAATTGATCAGGGAAAAAAAAGTCAACAAATCAAACCAAAAAACATAAAATAATGAGTAAACTGTAAAATAATATAAGAGTTTAGAAATATTAAGTAATTAGGTAATTTAATTAAATTAAATCATTTAACTTATTTAAATTATTTTTATAATAAGGATAATATATATATATATATATAACATTAGTTTATGAACTTCAAATAATAGGAGTTCATAAAAAAAGAAGAAGAAAAGAGTAGAAGTTTTTCATGAAGCAAATAAAAAGAATAGATATAGTAAATGAGTGACAAAATAATATATGAATTAAAAATAAAATACAAAGTTAAATAATTCAATTAAATAAACATTTCAGGACATTTAAAATAATTTATAATAAAAATAAAATATATCATATTATATTTATATTACTAAATAATATTGGCATCCAAATTACAAATATCGTGAATCAACATGCAAAAATATAATAAAATAAATGAAAATAAAACATATATAATTTAAGGGTAATAGAGCATATTAAAAAATAATAACTATGTTCTAATTTGAAAGTGGTAGATGAGTAGAAAAATTTTAATTAACTTAAAATTTTAATTTATATAAGTTTTTTAATAAAATAAAATGTATAATATTATATTAGTACACCTTAATGATATTAACAATTGAGGTGTATTTAAGAAAAATGATTAGAAAAAATGAAGAATAAACTAAATAAATAATATATGTAATGTAATTGAGCATTGGAGTGCATGAAAAATTAATGAAATTTTGTGGAAAAATTACCCTTTGCTTGGTTCCATAGAATACATGGTGGAATGAAATATTAGAGTAGAAAAGTACCAGAAAATAATAATTTTCTCTTGCTTGGCTTTCAGTTGAAAATGGAGGAGAAGAGAAATGAGGGTAGAAGTCATACAGTGGGTCCTACCATTTTATTTTCACCTCATATGAAAGGGGGAAACAGAGAAGAAGTGGTGTACAGTATCAAAATCTCATCTCTTTCTCACTGCCATTTTCTCTGCTGGTTGTTGCATGAACAAAGATCGCTGCAACTGCTGCCATTTCCTCTGCCCAAGTGGCCGACGCATGCTACCGTACGGAGCAGGTAACAAATTTTCTTCTTTTTATGGTTGCTATTTGATGGTCGGAGCTTGACTTTTTTTTTTAAGTTGTTGGCTCTTTCAACCTGCAGTCCAGCCACAGATCCACCAAGAAAAGGTGAGTCACTGTTGTCTTCCAGTTCCAGTAAGATTCAAGCACGATTTGCTACAGAACCGGTCTCCTTTAGTTTTTTTTTTCTTTTTAAGTTTTGTAATAGAGAAAAATTATTTTTTAATTGTAAAAATTATATGATATAAATTATTAACCTTTCAAGGTGAAAATGCATATCAAATATACATGAGAAAACAAGATTGCTAGTAGTAAATTACTTTTTTTTTAAATTTAAATAATAATTAATAACAACTATTTAATTTTCACGTTGAAAAATTGGGTTGATATTGTTTTATACTATCTACTTAAATTTACATAAAAATTATATTAAAAAAATTAAACCCAACCTTTTATACTAAAAAAAATTAATATAAAATTTACTTGTAAAGTAGGTAGACATTATTTTATATTATTTTTTATTTTTATATTTAAGTAAAATAAAAAAATAATCCTTTTATATTTTTCATCTCTCTTCTCTCACCATCAAACACAATATTTTCTCCTTTAGTTTTTTTTCTTCTCTAATTTTTCTTACAACCAAGCACACCTAAAGAAAATAACATCTCTTCACTTTTCTTTTTCCCATATTTTCTTTTTCCTCTAATTTCTTTCTCTCCTATTTTCTATTATAACCAAGCAAAGCATTATCGCCTGAGGGGGAATGATGTCTTATCAAGTGGACTGGCGTAGTAACACTTCACCTCACCCTAGACGCATTGCAACAGCATGGAGGGAAGAGATTAGGCAAGAAATTGAATTTAGCAGTCGCTGAGTTGCTGACACCTAAGCAGGAAAAATAATTAAAAAGGGAAAGCTAAAACCTTGTTTGCCTTATACAGATATAGATTGGAGAGAGAAGCAAAACAATTTTGCGTCAAAATTTAAATTTCAAAGGCATTTTTTTAACATGGGAAATCAGAAATTGAAGTGAAAAAAGTTTGTACCAGACATTGAGGAAATTTTGTGTGCTATAATAACATGATTGTCTTTAGTTTTAACATGTAATAATTTAACAATTATACATGCATCAAATTTAATATCCTCATTGATCTAAAATGTTGTTTAATAAAAGTTAATGAATAGTTGCATTATATTCCAATTTATGGAACTTTCTCAATCTAAAATATTTTTTGTTGTGTTAAGGACTTAGGGGTAACTAGTTTATAAGTTTTCATCGAAATTTTAATGATATTTTAATATTTTTATTATAAAGATTATACTTTCTTATATCAGCATTAAGTAAATAATAAGAGCAGACAAGAAAATTTTATATCTAACAAAGTAGATAAAAGGAAGGAGATGGTACATGGGCAATAAAATTATAACACAATCTTATTTGTTGTTTATTTGCTATTCAAAATATAACGTGTAAAAATCAATATAAGACATATAAAATTTTAAATGAATGATTTTAAATTTGATTTGTAAATATTTTTATAAATAATGGAATATAAAATTAAGTCACTTAATTTAACACAAATCACATTAGATGAGTAATACATTTAGCTTGAGCTCTAATTCTATCTCATCTAATGAATTGATAGCCTCATGTCATGGCATATCCTCCATTATCATTATGTTGAATGTTTAATATGTTAATTGTAACAAAAACTTAGTGAAAATGACCATTGTTGTCCAAAAAGAGAAAAGGATCAAAAGGCTAGCTTATTGAGATCATATTGCTATAAGTCAAGTAGAAAATGAGGTTGGGTTGTGCTTTTAAGAGCTATCGGTTCTAATAAAAAGTAAACATCAAACCTTGTGTCTATTAATCTTTGGAAAATGAGGTTAGGTTGTGCTTTTAAGAAGTTTGTTGATTTTCATCTTAAATCTTGCAAGAAATTAATTTAATTTTGCGTGAATTAGTTCTCCTATCAATTCTAAGCATCCAGATAGCAAACTGGAGTGCATAAATTGATTCACCAATCGATTGTAGGCTTACAGAGGGCTTCTAATGAAAAATGAATCAATTCTTTAATTAATTCATGATTTTTAAAAGTTTGAATTTCAATTTCTAAGAATCGGTTGTTGGACTTGCTCTTTATCTTTTATTTTCTAATATTCTTTTGTTCTAGATGAGGCTCAATCAATTCACTAATCGATTCTGCATATCCAGAGTAGAAATGAGGTTAAGTGAATCGATTAACTAAATAATTCACCATATAGATTTTTTATATATGAATCAATTCACTAATTGATTCAATGAGACATTTTAGAAAATTTTACAACGGCCTGAATCGATTCACCAATCAATTCATAAGGTGCCAACTACTTTGCAACGGCTATTTTTTTAGAGTAATAGCCGCTTCACGTCTCTAACCTTTATATAAAGGTTTCATTTCATTTCAAAAACAAAAGAATTAAAAAGGGACTATTACATAGACATGAAGCTTCAACCATTCTTTTCTTCATAACTTGAGAATCCCTGAGCTTATTTGATTTAAACATTTCTCTTATAGTGCTTCTTTGTGTAATCCATCTTCTAGAGATTGGAAGCTACCTTGCTATAGTAATTTGTTTTATTTGTTATACACTAGGGTGAGGTATCCATGGGGACTTCAAGAGCAATGAATCTCTTGAGAGATTAAAGCTTTATGAGAGGTTTCTCAATTGGACTTGTGAAGGAAAAATAGAGACTGTACTGAGGCTTCTTTAAGTGCTCTAAGGCTTGGGAAGATAGTGACCTAGAGTTCAAATTTAAGTCAAAGAGGCTTGGTAGTGAATGTACACCTTGGAATGTTAGATCTTCAAGGCTGGGACCACTATAAATAGTAGTGTTTAATTTTTCTCTTACCTGTTTCTTTATTTATTTGTTGTTGCTCTATTTTTCTTGTTTTACTGTTGGAATCACAAACATGCATACCTTATATCTTTATCTTCACCCATAATTCTTAAAAAAATTTCTTATTGTTATTGATGCTAAAAAGTTGTTTGAAACCTAATTCACCCGCTCTTGAGTAAAATATAAAATAACATATACCTTGCGTATGCCACGTGTACTCTCACAACAACTCTAATTTTACTTTTTTATTCTACCTTAATCTATATGTATATTGTAATAATATAATAAAATATTAGGTTTGTCCTTTAATACCTCACACTTGACACGTGTACTTTCATTATTATCAATATTTTTATAAGATACAATTAAAATTATGAAAGTTTTATTTTATAGAATTTATAAATTGTTCGTATCAATACTTATATAGATTTCTCATCTATCATTTAAAATATCTTATTTAAATTGATATTCTCCTAATCATATAAAGTGAAATTATTCATAATTATGGCTAGATATTGATTTTGTGAATTAATTTTAATAAACCCATTATATTTTTATGCCATTATTTATTTAACTCTAAAATTTTTTGAAAAATTTATTTATTTTTTCAATATTCTATTGGTATTTGACTAAATAATTTTTAATTTCAAAGTTAATTAAAAATGTTCAATTAAGAGTGATGGAGCAAATCATATATTCAATGAAATATTAATTATCCTATTTTTAATTTGATTATAGTTTAAAATAATTATCTATCTTTACATAATTTTATGATATGATTTAATTTCATTGAGGAATATAATTATAGCTTTAATTTACATGTAAAAAATTTACTAAAATAATTTTAGAGAATAATTAAAAAAATTTTGTTATCAAAATTTAATTTAAAAATATATATTTACAAATGATAGTTTGCATACCGTGCAAAGAATGGGTTTAAAATCTAGTTTACATATATTTGTTGTTACCTGTTCACTATACGGCTTTCTTTGAAACCCTGTTATTAATGGATTGACATGTGGTAACTACAAATACTACTATTATGTGTTAGAATATAAATATATAAATTACAATAAATTAATTCTAAATTGATAATTTCTTTCAGGGGAAGATTAAAAATATAAGTGATCATTATTTCAATTAAATCATACCTTGACAATTGATGAAAGGGAAAATAACAGGCACCAAATTATGATTTATGACAAGATTTGCTTAGCACACCTTGTATTTATTCACCCACATTATTATAATTTATTGTAATTAAATTTTCAAAACACGTAATAAATCCATTTGAGTAAAACCTTAATTTTCTATTACTCACTTGATATTCCTCAACAAGATATTTATGATATTGTTTGACTAGCACCCCCTAGTTTTCTTAATTTAATAAATTGTAAAACTCTAAAATTCAATATATATATTATGATATGAGCGCATCTTGGTAGGTCACTAAAATCATGCCTTAGTATTGTTCAATTAACCTCTACACCAAAATAAGCTGTGGACTTTCCATTTTTTTTTCACGAAGCATTCCTTCAGGCCTCCTTGTAATTAGGATGGGGAATAAAGGCTCTCGCTAACTTAACAAGGACTAATATGTTTGCAGGCAGCAGGATGACATTTAATGCATTATACATGGGAAGATGGGTAGAACGGCTCCTTTGTGAAAAAGCTGTGGATTTTAGGGGCACAGTCCTGTTAGCCATTATATTTTCCAGCAGTACCTGATCAATTGCAACAACAATGACAACTAGATAAATCCTTGTCCCTCCATTGCGCGCCATTTTGAATTTGCTTGCCAACTAAGGAGATAAGCAACCAATAATCTCCCACTCCACTTAACGTGCTATAGTGAAGATGGTCAATTATTTACCGTCGATTAAGTTTAATCTAAGGATTTACTAATGGTCCCCCAAAGGCAAACACAACTCAGGCGTAAAATGGTGATTGTGGTTTCATGTCTGTCACAGGTAATTTCTCTCTGAATAATGTTGTCATTAGCTAATTGATAATTCCTAAGTGGAGTCATCGCAACGTGACAAAGCTATAAAGTACGGTTGCTAAACAGCTAAAAAGGAAAAAGGTGAAATATAGTGTTTGTGTGCGTAATGAAAATTTGTTGAACCAGCTTAAAATTCCCTAAGCAGATGCTTATTTTTCTCATTGCATCCACCTTCCTTACCCACGATAGCCATTGTCTAAGGCATTTCTCCAAGAACACTAACCATCTGCGGTAGCAATGAGTGAGTTGGACAACAAAGTGATGCCACAAGACCCTGTTGAAGATTACCACGACATCCCCAACTCTAACTTGTCGGCAATGGCAGACCAAACTTCGGGGACAATAGCTGGTCAACGAAAAAGGAAAAGCCAGGATCACACACTCATCATAGACATTTCATCAAGGTAGAAAAGATTTGCCATTTATCTGATACTCCCCTGTGTGACATGTCTTTCATATAAACATGTTAATCAATGGTAACATTTATACTTGTATTTTGTCTTTCCAAACATAGTGCTCTTTCATTATGGAGTTACCTTTACTCACCTTATTTCCATTTTTATGATGTACTATGGAGTTACCTGTGTGACAAGCTTTTCTCTCCTTTTTCCTTATAGTCTCTTTTTCCTTTAAATTTTTCTTTTCTTTCTTTCTTCTCTCTTTTTCTAGCTTTTTCTCACTTTTATTTTCACTCTCTTCCTTTTGACATTAATTCTTGCTTTCACTCTCTCTTTTCTTTTCTCTCTTGATTTAATCTTCTAATATTTTCTTTGATAACATAGAAGGAAGGTTATAGGTTCCCCTCAGAGCACAAAAGAATAATAGTTTGAAAACCTATCATATGTGACTCATTTATTATACTATTAGGATCTACCTAATAAAAGATGGCATGCTTTCATAGGTATAATATCACATAGTACTTTATTTCTATATTTGCTAATAGAAAAGAAAACTTTCATTTATTTTATCACCTTTATTTTACCACATTCATTAAGTCATTGGAGTTTATAGGGACGGTTATGTTTGAGTGTAGGTAGGTTTAGCTTCTGTATTAATTTAACACTTACCACATTGCTATAACTTCCACTGTCAATATTACACTGCATACCTTATTTTGGATTAAGTAACGTGTGTGGAACAAATTCCCTCTTTGGTTCTTCTCTTCCTCCATCATTTAAATGCTAAATGCTCTTCTAGTCACTAGGAGTTCTCTCTTTACTGCACTTTCTCCATCATCATTAGATAACTTCTTTTCCTCCTTAGTGGTTCCTTTTTTAGTCTCCTAATCACCATAGTGATTAATGATCATGGTGCGCTTGTCGAGGCACTTGCTAGAAATATATCCTCTCATTTAGTAGTTGAAGCACCTATTTCATGATTTCTTATTGGATTAGGTTCTACTTGAGCTTTTTAAGGAGGGTCAATTAGCTTCTTAACTTTCTTTAACTTGGCTTCTTTAGAATTTGAAGTAAAAAGGGTGTATTTCTTTAAGTTATTCTTATATGAGTTAAAGGAACTTGAATTGGAGTTCTTCCTTGCACTATTTCTTCTTTTGAGTTGTTATTCAACCTTGATAGCTTGATGTACCATCTCTTAAAGCCCTCTCTAGTGATAATATCCACAACATCAGTTATTTTATGATTGAATCCATGCAAGAAACAAGCTATTATTACTCTCGATCCTTCATTATATTGGTTTAATCATGGTAATCTCCATTTTTTTATGGTATTCATCTACACTCTTTGATCCATGAGTAAAGCATTATAACTTGTTATGAAGCTCTCTTTGGTAGTAGGATGGAATAAATCACTTCCTCATAATTATCTTCATCTTTTGCCATGTAGTGATAAGGCATTCTTCATAGCAAACTCTTTCTTTTTGCATCTGATCCTACCAAACAACAACATAATCAATAATTCAAAAGTTGTAAATTTTACCTTTTTCCTTTCAGAGTAATTGTAACATGAGAAAATCTGTTCAACTCGCATTTCCCATTCTAAATATACCTTATGATCATTTTTGCCTTGAAATGAAGTAACTTTAATTTTAATCCCTTCAACGTCTTCTTCTATGTTTTTATGCCTCCTTGGTTCCTTTCAATTAGGTCTCCTCCTTCTTGGTTGGTAATCATCATATTTATCTTCCTCATCCCAACTCTCCGCATCTCTATGAATTTGTTCATCTCGCCTTAGGTTGTTTTGAAGGTTTTGTTGTATGACAACTTGATTCTCTATTTATTCCAACTGATCATGGAGTTGTTCTAACTTTTTATCAAATAACTTTCAAGATGACTCACCAATGCTTGCATTTAGATGGGGGCTAATCCTACTTATGGAATATCTTCTTAATTTTTTACCATGTTAGTGAAGAAAAAATGGACAGAATATATGATCTCTCAAATTCTCTCCACTAAGTGTTTTCACTCCTCTCTTGATAATCTCACTAACTCTCAATCCCTTAATACCTTCTTAACCTCTTATGAAATTTAAATCTTTGTGAGTGATCCAATAATGCCAATTTCTCATATTTAACCAAGCATATGAAAGTAGATGGTTAAAATAGATCATAAAATAAAGGATAGGGTCTATTAAGATAGGGATTCAATGAAAATAGGGAAATTCCTTATTTATGCAAAATAATGTTTATCCTAACTATGCAATTTTGTAAATATCAAAATTGAAATTGTAAGGAATTAAATTATCACTTCTTTTTTTGTATAATTTTTTTATGAATTTTTATTTTTTTTTCATATATTTTCTTTTCACATTTTTTTACTCTTCTTCTTTTTTTGTGCTTTTTTTTTGCTTGGATTTTTCTTTTTTTGCATGAATTTCTTTCTCTTTCTTTTTTTTATAATTACGAAACAAAAGGATAAGATATAACACCTATTATGTTAACCAGTAACTTCGATACTAAATTATAGGAAAATTAGTAAGGGTGACCTGATCTTCACAACATAGGTTATTCAAGAAAATTGAAACAAAGTAAAAAGAAAAATATAAGCACCATACTCCAAAATTAAGGAAAGGAATTAAGAGTGATAAGTTCTAGATTTAGGTAGTTCAATGACTTGACAAATGTGAGTAGCCAATTAACGTTATAAGGAATGTGGCCTGCTACTTAGATCACTTGTCTAAGCACGAACATAAGTTAACCAATCCACACAACAACACACCTAGGTTGAAGCACAAACTGGTGGCTTTTATGAATTTAAATCACCAATCTTTAAAGGAACATTGACAAAGCAAGGTTTCATAAGAGCTAAAGAAGATAAAATTCTCATACTTTAGAAAAAAAAACACTTAATTTCATAATATATTCATCAACTACTAAATTCTAAGTTATATAACTTCCTGTTTATACTAATCTTTGGAAAATACAAATAGTAAATGTATACTTAGGCAAATATAAAGCTTTGACTATCATTAAATTAAAAATGAAAATTATCTTCAAATTTTTCTTTATTTCTTGCACTCCAGATTAGGAAAATATCTCCAAATTTGTAACACTTCATATTAGAAAGATATGTCAAGATTCATTGCACTTCATATTGGAAAACTATATCCAAAGTAGTTGTGCTCCATATTAGGAAAAATATGTCCAAATTCGTTGCACTTTATATTAGGAAAATATTTCCTTACTTGTTACACTCCAAATATCTTCAGATTTCTTAGGCTTGAATAAGCAACACTTTAGCTCTATTTGCCTTTTCTACTTGGGCTCTATTCCATTTGGCCAAAATTGCATTCACGTGGGCTCTAATTACCTTTTGTATCTTTTTTAGTCTTCTTCTTGTCATTGGGCCTTCATTTAGAGTCAAGTCCATCTCTACTTGAGCTTGATCATGAAAAGTGTTGGATAGGTTTATATCAAGAAGTTTTAAACTTTTCCATTTTATTACCATTTTATAAGATGTTTAAAGAGGCCAATGTAATGTAATTCATAATAAGATCCATAAACTTCATATTAAGGTTAGTTTTCAAGAGGATGTCTTTGATGAAATCCTAATTAATGCAGTCATAAGCATTCGCAAGACCCATTTTGATAGCAAAGAAACCCATGTTACTCCTCATCATATCCATAGAATGAATCATGTCCTGGGCAATAATGATATTGTCCTTGATCCATCTCCTATAGACAAACTTACCTAATATAAGGACACTAAATTAGGTGATAATAACTTCAATTTATTCATAATGAGCTTCATAACACTTATATGAATAACACCTTTATAGAGGATACTGCATAAGGAAATAGGATAAAATTGATTAATGAATTTATGTGTATCAATTTTAAGGATTAAACATAAAAGAGTCTTATTTATATTTAGAGCCACAATATCCTAACCTTAGAACATTTCTTTAATCAAATTACACACATTACTTCCTATCATATCCCAATTATTCTAATAAAAACATTGCTAGGAAACGATCCTTTTCAAAGGCTTTATCATTATTAATAGAGAAAATAACATTTTAAATCTTAGCATTGGAAATAGTTACTTATAACTTCTCATTTTGCATTTCTATGAGAATTGGATACTGCATTTTAATAGCAATAATAGGTTTATATAGATCTTCACAATGAAATAGACTAATATAGAAATTTAAAATCATACAAAGAACTTCTTCTAGTCTCTTTATTCAAGAGCCTTAAGTATTTCTCAGCATTGTAATTCTAATTCTATAGCATCTAGTAATAATTTTTGCATGATTGTACTTCATATTCCTATCCCCCTTTTTCTAACCATTCATATTTTCACTTTTGAGCTAAAGAATCTCTTTTTGTTTTAAAAGTTTAGTAAATTCAAACTTGCAACTCACTTTCCAATCTCGATAGGAAAGAATAAGTATGCATTTCTTGATAATGCTAAATACCCTTAATTCTAACTATAAATTCTATCTTTCTCTTCTTGATATACCTAAACACATTTTTATTCTAATCAACAATAACAAGAATAAAATTCTATAAAGCTTTCATGATATCTCATCCATCTTCCATATTAATTTTAAAAAAAATTTAAAATTCAAATAAGTCATCTATGTAGCGTCAAATCTAAAAGGATAACTAATAGTGTCAACTACACCTCTATGAATATTGATCAAAATAGGATTATGATTAGAAAACATTTTGGTAAAAACCTTAACAAAGGCTATGGTAAAATGGAGGCATCAATTAATATTAAAAAAAACTAACTTTTCAAATAACCTATCATAAGTACCCACAATTGGTCTTCTTTTAACTTTTAACTTCAATAAATGATAATTATTTATCCTTTCATTAAAAATTATGCCAATTAAATAAGGCACCTCCATTTTTTTATTACGCTCTCTAATATCATTAAAATTTCCAGCAATTAACCATGGCCCTTCCATATAATTACTAATATCTCACAAATCCCTCCATAGAATTAATTTCATATCACTAGCCAAATTTACATAAATGATAATGAAAAAGCAATCAACTCCAATAGTAGAATTTATTATAATATGAATGAACTAGAAATTTTCTATCAAGACATCAATTTTGACACATCAACTCTTCCATCCAATCCAAATACCTCTTGATCAACAGTCACCTAAAATTAAACTTCCAACTATCAAAATTAGCATTTTAAATGATATCAACTTCTTTGTTAACACCAATTCTAATTTCCAATAAAATAAGAAAGTTTGGAACATGATCACCTATTACAGTTGTTGCATGAAACATAAACTCCTCATGCTATACACTTTTATAGTTCCAAAGGATAATTATATTCAACATATAAATAAATTTTATAAGTTAGAGGATATACTTATTTAAAACCCTATCTTAAAACTTCATTTTTGCATTTTGTGTAAACTATCTTTATATACTCATTTAGACATAACCATATCAATATCTGAAGGCTTTAGGTTTAATGCGTAGTTAGTGTTCATCAAATTAATATTTACCTTGCCTTTTTGATGAGAACTCAATGATATTGCATTGTTTAGCATCTTTAGGATAAACATTTACTGAGATGAGAACATTAGGTTGCATTTAGTCAGAAAAACTTCATTACCATTCTGTATATTTAGTGCACTTCGGTTCTATAAGGCATTATGTACATTGAATTCTTGTTCTCTTTATTTGACCATGCACTTTGGTTGTGTCAAAATCTATCTTTTATTATTAGAATGACTCTTTCTAGTCAGAAAAACACTTGCTGAGATGAGAACATTGGGTTGCATTTAGTCAAAAAAACTTTATCAACATTCTGTATATTTAGTACACTCTAGTTCTACAAGGCATTACATACATTAAATTCTTGTTCTCTTTATTTAACTATGCACTTTGGTTGTGTCAAAATCTATTTTTTATTATTAGGATGACTCCTTCTAGTCCTAACTTAATTAATATCTCGTGAAGCATGATTTTCTTGAACATCTAGATTCCTCTCCACTATTTCATTTACCAATACTTCAATTTTAGATTCCGTCAAACCCATTTTATTTTTAACTTTTGCAACTTGCATTTCCTTTTAGTAGATAATTTATTTCTATAAAGTCTTTATTTTTTTTGAGCCAAGATGCTCTTTCTACATCGTATTAGCTACTTTCTTTCACTAATACCTTCATTCCTTTGCCTTTGCATAATCAAACCTTGATCTATCTTAATTTCTACTCATTTTGGCTTTAGAGGCAATAATCAATATAAGAACCATACTTCCCATATTGAAAGTAAATCATATGAATACTTTCATATCCAATATAATAAGTCCTTTTTTTTTATCAAGAACTCAACCAAAAGCTCTTTCTTCAAATCTATTTCCACACACACTTTGGCATACTTACCATGTGTTTATTCAATTGTTGTTGTATCCACCTTAAGACTTTTACCAACTCTATTACCCAAGAAGGTTAAGGATTTCTCAATTAGATTTGATGGGAAAACTAAGTAATTATATCTAAATTGCCACATGTTCTATCTCTACCTCTTTAGGATCAAATTCTAGATCACACTACCTCATAGTTAAATAATGATCATAAATAAGCCATGGTCCTTAATCCCTCTATGAGAACAAATTCATAGTTTAAGAAATTAGTAAGCTTCCATAAGAAGAAATCATTTGTTAAATCAATTATGTTAAGTACTCTTATTCTTACTGGTAATTGATACAATTTATTTTCTAGTGCCTTATAACCAAATTTTCTTCCTAATAGCTTAATAATTAACGTTTTCCTTTAAGGTTTTTCTCATTTTAATCTCTTTTTCTTTAGAGATAAAGAATTTCAAGTAAGGCTTACCCTTATATCTCTTTAATTATCTCAAAATCGTTGAGACCATCATCACCTTCCTTCTTTTCTCTTTCTAGACCCTGATCTATAATTTGGATGTTAGTATCATCCTCTAAACTATAGCTACATTCCTCCTTAACTAAGAAACCTTGTAGGATTTAGGTTTACATTCCTTAGGTCTCCTTTCATCAATAGCTACAAGATCATCACACTTTCGTGCCTCTCTTCAAACCTAATAAAAACCTTGTTGGACATTCTTGATCTTTTTGGTACTTCGATTCAAAAGGTTTTTCTCTTTCATTGAGGCTTTGTTTCCATTCATGAGAGAAACCCTAGCAAAAGCTTCATTAATAAGAAATTAGCATCAATCATAATTTACTTCTCTCATCTCACATACTTGTTAATTTGTTTTTCTAAAAATAACCTACTAATTTTCAAAAGGAATTGAAAATTATATTACATTATTAATAGCAATATGAATTAAAATAATATTTATAAAAATATATAAAATATAAATCTATGACAACACACAAGTAAAATTCTAATTTGATTCATTAGAAAAATGTTCTTTATCAATGCATCTAATTAATGATCACATACTTTTTTTAAACTTCATAGAATGTAATTTTCTATAGATTTTTTAAAAAATAATAAATACATAAAAAATTGTAACTTCATCAATTAAAATTTTGAAACAAATAACTTTAAAAAAACTATTAATACTTTGTAAGAAAATAAAAATTTAGGTTCTTCCTCAATAATGAAATGAGGTGATAGTCAACGATTGATGTGAAATAAGGTGTTAATGATGTTAAGAATTTAATGGAATGGTGGCTAAAAATAATATATTCATATCACTAAAAAATTTTAATATAATAGAAATGTAAAATAACCACCTCACCATAAGAATATTTCAGAGGAAGACAAGCAGTCTTAAAAGGCTTCAAAATAGGTGATTTCAAAATTTATGTTAGGTTTGAGAAAGTAGAAAAGAAAAGAAAGTTTTATATTTTAGTTAGAAAATAAAATAAAATGAATTTTTTTAAAATTTTAATATGTAAAAATAATACAAAAATCATCTTTTTTTCAATGCAAAATAAAGGAAAGTTTTAAATTTTAAATTTTTTTACTCCTATTTTTTCATTTCTTCTTAATCAAATACGAGGTTATACTTATGAGACAATAATAAGCAATACAAACAAATAGAGAAGAAGCTAATTGGAAATAGACAATAATAAGTTGCATTTCACATGCACTAATATTGATAATTAGATAGCAAGATTAATTATAATGAGTATATTGCCCTATATTCAAGGTTGAAGCACCAAATTGCCCTTTTTTAAATGTGAAAGGATTTTTTAAACATAAATGATAAATTAAATCGATTATGTGCATTTTATTCAAAATATAGTTATACTATTTGCATTTTTCATTTTTCATACTTTTTTTATTTTTTTATATTGAAAAAATAGTTGACTTAATCCATTATTTTACAAACTTAAAATACTTTTTTTCTTGACATGAAAAACAAAAGAATAAAGGAGAATCAAGTAAGGAAGAATGTAAATAACTTATTCTCAAAATATAATGAAAATAAGATGAGATCTGTTCTATTTGTTTTAGTAGAAAATATTTTTATAAAAATATAATAATAAAATAATAAAAATATTGATTTAGATATGTAAAGTTAAATATAATATAAGAAATTTTGTAGAACATAACTTTCCTTTTCTTAAAGAGAAAGTTATTTTTTCCTTTATTACCATAATTCAAATTCTAAGTATCATGTTTTTAATTATAAAATATAATTATACATGATTCTTCTTTATTTATACATAAAAAAATAAAATTTTCTTACTAAAAGAAAAAATAGGTTAGCGTTTCAATGATATTAAAAATATTTCTCTTGACATAAGAGAGTAAATATGTAGGAGTGGTCTTGGACTTAGTCAAGTAGGTTGACTTACTTTTCTACCTTGCCTAAATAATATTCGGGTTATATTTTGTGAGCCTATTTCTACCCAAAAGACACTTGAGCCCAATTTTTTTAGGGTTGGACTAAGTTTCTTGATTCCAACTGGATTAGGTCAAGTTGTAATGTATAATTTTTTCTTTTAAACTCTAATCAGCTTATAATGGCATTGGGCTTATTTTTTAAGGAAAAAAAATCTTATGTATCAAGCCTAACAAAATTTAAAACCTATCTATCTAATAATATATGAATTAATTGAAAAAAACTTAAAGGTAAAATAATGAAAGAAATTGTCATAGTATTGTTACTGCCTTCCAAGTTTATACAAAATTCACAATTCACAATTAATAATTGGTTGGGTTAGGTTGTCTTTTGTACTTTGCATTTGTTCCAATCATTATCTATCACTCTATAGTTCAATTTTCTACAATATTCATAAGGAGAAAACAAAAATAATTAGCATATAGTTAATTTCAAATATCTATTCATTAATAGAAAATAATACTAATTAGGATAAAGGGTGAGAAATAAACTTAAAATGATTAGAACTTTCAAACTTACCTTTTAATGGGAAGACTCAAACTTCTTCAAACCAAATCACTTGAACTCCAAATAGATCTGTAATAAAAATAACAATATCGAGTATGAGAAGAATAATAGATTAAATATTATACTATAAAGTCAAAGTAGAGTAAGGGAAGATAGAGGTAATTTCTTAGCTCTAATCTTCATTCTTCATTAGCAAGATAAAGAGATTTAAATGGTGAGTTCTCACTAATAATAATAGATCTAAAACTTAAGAGTCATATCAAAATTGAGAGCCACAAAAATATAAAACAAAAGGCATAAAAAAAAAGGGAATCAAATCAGAGCAATTTGGAATTTGGACAAGCATCGTTCTTATACGGGTAAAATACCGTAATACGGAGAATTTATAAACTTATTTCCGTTTTACTGCTGTTTTGAAATAATTTACCAAAATACGCAGGGCGCCAAGTTGGTTGGCGTCACTGGGGACAGATACATGCTGGAGGGCACCATGTTGACTAGCGCCTCCAAGCAAGTGTGAAATTTGAAACATGCTGGAGGGCGCCAGTCAACATGGCGCCTCCAAGCATGTTTCAAAATTTGAAATTTGCGCAGACGCCTTTAAATACCCGAACCCTCATTGCGCGACATCAAACCCTCATTCTTCTTCAGCGCAGCGCAGCTACTCTCCCCCCTCAAACCCAATCCTGATTCATAACCTCTTCGCACGCTGGTTGTTGAATTTTTTCTGCAAGCATTCTTCTTGTTGACTATATTTTTCAGCAACATTTTATTCTTAGGAGCAGATCCGGTCCTCTTTCCTTGCTGTTCTCCGTGGTTAGTATTTTTATAATTTTTATATTTATACTAATAAGAAAATTTATGTTGTTTGTTAATTATTATGATTTATAATATGAAAAAATGATATTAGGCATTGAAAAAGTTTGCTAAACTTTATATTATCTGTAATTAGTATGTGATCTGTACTGGTTATTTTTTTTATAATTTTCATATATATAGGGTAATTTTTATTAATTATTATGAGAATATATTTTACAGTAGGAGATGATTTTTTTTTGTTAATTATTATTATTTATATTTTAAAATTATGACTTAGGATCCAGAAAAAATTTGTGGTGTTTTATATGATCTGTGATAGTTGATGATTTTTACTAGTTAATATTTCTATAATTTGTGTATTTATATTCTAATGTGTATTAGTTATTACAAGAATAGATTTCACAATGAAAAAAATTATTTATTTTATATTTATTATTATGATTAATGCTGTGAAATTATGATATAGAATTTAGGAAAAAAATTGAACAAATTTGTATAATTTGTGATGGTTTGTGATTTTAAAAGAAGAACAAGGGGGATAAAAGAAAGTATCTTAAAATAAAATTTACAATGTTGGTAAAAATTATATTTAGATATTTTTAAAGTATAAAATATTTTAGGATATAGGATATGATAGAAATAAGAATTTTTTTTATTATATGTTAATTATTACGAGGATATATTACCCTATTAATTAATATTGTTGGGATAATTTTAGAGTAATATATGTCAAAATAAGTAACTATCAACTGAGGATATTTTGTAAAGATTCTATTTTTTAACAGTAAGATATATGGTTTTTTTTTATAGATGTATTTTATATAAATTATGTAATTAATTTAATTAATTAATTTATTATACAGTAAATTTTTTATTATTTTATACCGTACGTATTGTTTTCTTGTTGTTTACTCTATTGTATTATTTTTTATATCCACCCATATTATTTATGATTTAAAACATCGACATCATTAATTAACATAAATATAATAAGTTATGTATTTTTAGCTTATTATAATATTTTAAATAGAATAAAGCTTTAATATGCATTTTATTGTTAAAAATAAAAAATATTATATTAAATGTAAGAAAAAATACTTAGTAATTAAATTAATTTTTATTTATATACATGTTATAATATTTTTGGTGATAATAAAATTCAATCACTGTATTTAAAATTAAATATACATTAATTAAATTTTTTATTGATTATTATATTTGTTCCTTTCTATATATAGTCTTGTAGAGTATATTTATTTTAGTGCATTTTTTGCATAATTTTTTTATTGATACAGTAATATGTAACAATTTTTACTTAGAGATAAAAGTTATTAAAATATCTAACAAATTTTTTGTTCATGCAGAGGTTTTTTTTCTGTTTGCCTTTCCTAATACTTACCGGTTAGTATATTTATAAATTTTGTGCTTATATTATAATTTTCATTAGTCATCATGAAAATATCTTTGATAGTGGTACAGAAATTTGTTTAAAATATTATGATGTAAATAATATGAGTTTTTAATTTTATATTGATTGTTATGGTCTAGGGTGTGAAAGTATAATTTAAGATGTGAAATCATAATTTATAAAAGATTCGTAAAAATTTATATGTATTGTGATAGGTAGTGGTATTAAAAGAAGAAAAAACGAGATGAAATACTTTCTAAAATAAGTTTTAGGGCCTAGGTGAGAGTCATATTTGGAGAATTTTTTAATGTGAAATTTTAATATGGCATAAGAGAGGTAATAAAAATAAAATCTTAGGATGTGTAAATATAAGCAGAAGCTTTAAAAAATATTGGAGGTGATTGAAAAAATGAATATTTTTCTATTTAAATAGTAGATATTATGAATGCATGATCAACCTACATATTCGAAAAAATTATAATACTTTCTGTTTATTTCTACGGTTAATTTCAAATAGTAGTTCATTCATTCATAAGAATAGAAACTGTATATGGTAATATTTGTCAGTTGTGAGGGTACAGTGAATATTTTACAGTTAAAAGTAACGAGATGAAGAAAAGTTTAATTACTTTTATATATTCGAATGGTACAATGATTGAGGGATCGATGGGCGTAATGTACGATGGACCCCCCAAAGGCATTGAAATTGAGAGGATGCAGCACTATGGATGTTTTGCGCGAGAGAATTCATGCCCGACTGAAGCTTCATCAAGATCAAGCCGTGGGGAAAATTATTTACCGGTTTCCACAGCCGAGGCGCAGTATATGACGTATGAATTGGACGACGATGAAGACTTGGCATGTGCCATAGCCAGCTATGAACAACATCCGACGATGATAGCAATGGAGTTGTACACGGAGGTGATCACATACGAACTGCACGCTGCCAACCTGGGTTCATAAGAAAGAGTTCCAACTGCTAGATCACCTGTCGTTCCAACGCCTAATGTCAGTACTAGTTGCTCGATGGTGCGGGAAGGCCTTCCTTACACGGGTGGAATCGAGTTCCACATTTCTGATAGTTATACTCTTGTATTGGACTCGTTTGTTGCTGGTGTTTTCCCAAGAAATATATCACATACCATGATGGGTTCAACAAGTGTCTTGCCAGTCGTAGAGGAAGAATCCACTGATCCTGTGTTCATGGATGCCCACCTTGAGTCTGGTTTTGAGGACGATGAGGTGTCTTGCAGTAGCGATGATGATCGTGACACCGATGACGAAGAACGAGTAACTACACATGGAGACAGTGCTGCAACCCTGCGAGGGAGGAGTGACAATGCTGCACAGACATCATGTGGTGTCCCTCAGGCTGCTGTCTTCTCTCACATTGATTGGGATGCCATAAGGAATCCTAATGAATTTCTGAAAATAATGAAACCAAGTTATGATTATGACATGGATGACTTACAGGTTGGACAGGAAGTTTTGATTGCAAGGAGGCATTAATTGCTGCAATCAAGCATTACCATATCAGAAGGCACCACAGTTATTACGTAGAGGAGTCAGATACCAGAAGATCTGAGCGCTGAAATGTGATAATTACGGGGACGAATGCAGATTCCGTCTCAGGGCGAGCACTCTAAAGAATTGTAATAGTTGGACAATAACTAGATTTTCAGGGCCCTCACACATGTGTTAATGTCAGTTTGACACAGGATCACAAGTCCTCTTGACCTCCGAGTATATCAGTTCCTTGATACGCTGAGATGGTTAAAGTGAAGCAAGATGTTCCCAGTGTCGCTTATACAAGAGAGGGTGGGAGGCATGTACGGGTATAAAATTTCGTTACAGAAAAGCATGGAAGGCAAAACAAAAAGCAATTGTCAAGGTGTACGGTGATTGGGAGAAATCGTACGAAGTGCTGCCCAATTGGTTGGACATCTTAGGATACTGTGACCAAGCTTCTGTTCAAGTTGGAGTCAGGAGAATTTGTTACTGTTGACAACCGTGTTGATCCACAAAAACATGTTTTCAACTGAGTTTTCTGGGCTTTCAAGCCGTGCATTGCCGCGTTTCCCTACTGCAAGCAATTCATACAAGTTGATGGAACGCACGTTGTACGGCAAGTACAGAGGTGTGCTACTGATTGCTGCGACCCAGGACGGTAATAAATGTCCCGTTCCTCTTGCCTTTGCCATTGTTGACAAGGAGAACTATGAAAACTGGAGTTGGTTTTTGGCTTTGCTACGGGTGAATGTTACGAACCAGCAAGGAATATGTCTGATATCAGACCGGCATCGAGCTATAAAAGATGTTGTAGCCAACGAAGCCCTCGGATGGCAGCCTCCTCATGCATTTCACCGGTACTGTATCAGACATATTGCCAGCAACGTTCGCAAGAAGTGCTGGGATGATAATGTCAAGAAAGTTGTCCTTAAGATTGGTAAATATTACAACGCAACTTCTTTGTTGATCCTTTTCATATGTAAATTTGTGTATCTAGTAATTCAACCCGATTGATCTATTTGTCTCCTTCTGTTCAGCATATGAGCCCAGTTGGGAAAAGGCCATGGAGAGATTGGAGAACCTTGGCAAAGTCAATGAGGAGATCCACAAGAAGTTGGGCTATTCCGATGGAGAAGTGGACGCTTGCTTATGACGAAGGCAGAAGATATGGTCATATGACGACTAACATAGTAAGTGCATCAATGGCCTCTTCAAAGGACTAAGGAAGCTACCAATCACAGGCCTTGTTCAACAAACATACTATAGATGTGTCATGTACTTTGTGGAGAGGGCAAAAGAAGCACATGCTGAACTACAACAAGGTCATATATACGCAAGCAGATTTAGACAGGAGCTTGCGACTCCAGTCACGTGCTTCTTCTTACCACGTTCGTGCTTATAATAGACAAGGAACTAGGTTTGAGGTGGTGGAGGGCCCTGATATGGCCAAGGGATCATGTGGAAAGGTCGTTCAAGTGTTATTAGATAAAAGGCAATGTGAATGTGGACAGTTCCAAGCATATAAGTATCCCTGCGCTCATATTATTGCTGCTTGTGCATCAGTCAACATATCATGGGAACCATATGTTGATCCTGTATACAGACTTGACACACTACTCAATTGCTATAAATCTGAGTGGTGGCCGATCGGGGAGTGGTCGCAATGGAATAACTTACCACCATTTCCGGTCCTGGTTCCAAATTATGGAAGATTACGTGCAAAGGGACGACCGAAGTCGACCCGGATAAAAATGAGATGGATTGGCCTCAGGAGAGTGGTGTGAAGCAAAAATGTGGTCTTTGTAAGGCGGAAGGTCATAACTGTAGGCGCTGCCCACTGCTACATGGAGAGCACAGCCCACCTTGACACCGTCCTGGTTTTTACTTATGCAGACGTACGTTATGAAATATATTACGAATGTCATAAATGTCACAGCCGCATGGTGTATTTTGTTTGATTGTTGTAAAACTGCAAGCCATTATGTATATATACGTGACCCCATTACTAGTAATGTTAACAAGATACTTAAAAATATCAAGTGCTATATACTCTTATGTGTATCTTTGTAGATAATTTGCACATGTATGTTATAGAACGGTTAAAATACCAAAATACGTGAATTTCATAAACTATTTTCCGCTTTATTGCGGTTTGGAAAATATTTATCAAAATACGCAGGGCGCCATACTGAATGGCGTCATTGGGCGGGCGCTGAAGGTGCCTTTCAACATGGCGCCTTCGCGGGGCTGGGAGGCGCCATTTCACTTGGCGCCTCCCAGCCACCTTACATTAAGTTAATGAAACTTATGGGGCTAGGAGGCGCCAAGTGAATGGCGCTTCCCCAACCCCATTATAAATTAATAAAATTTTATAAATTTATATATTTATTTATATAATTTTTATTTTATTATTATTTATAATAAAATTATAAATTTTAAAATATAATTAATTATATTTTATGATATTATTTATATATATATTATAATTTAAAATTAAGATATAATTAATTATATTTTAAAAATTATAATTTTATTATAAATAATAATAAAATAAAAATTATATAAATAAATATATAAATTTATAAAATTTTATTAATTTATAATGGGGCTGGGGAGGCGCCATTTCACTTGGCGCCTCCCAGCTCCATAAGTTTCATTCATTTAATGAAAGCTAAGGTGGCTGGGAGGCGCCAAGTGAAATGGTGCCTCCCAGCCCCACATGTTTTACCAAATTCGCAGCGATGAAAATTGGCAGGCACAGCGAAGGCGCCATGTTGAAAGGTGCCTTCAACGCCCGCCTAATGACGCCATTCAATATGGCGCCCTGCGTATTTCGGTAAATACTTTCGAAACCGTAGTAAAGCAGAAAATAATTTATGAAATTCACGTATTTTGGTATTTTAACCTTATAGAACCATATGTTTAGATTCCATCCTAATGCACATGTATCTTTTCTCATGGCAGATGGCATCCACATCGCGACGTGTTGATCCTGGTCCACGGATCATTCACTGCTGACGGCCCAGACCTCGCATATATCCCAGTCCATTTGGGCAGGCCATGTATGGAAATAGTTAGAACTTAATAAAGTTGGTTGAACAGTTACTGAATTATCAGACCCCATTACTAATACTTTTTTTCCTTTTGCAGCCTGACCGTGTGCTTAGGATCCGACGAGCTCATCACTACCATTACCAGCAGCCGCCGGAGTTGATTGTCCCCTTTTTACGAGAGGCAGGTTTTTACGGCCTGGCGATGTGCGAGTATGTACCGATCGACCATCAGTTGATTAGTGCCCTGGTAGAGAGATGGAGGCCGGAGACACACACCTTTCACATGCCGCAGGGAGAGACGACTATTACACTGCAGGATGTTACTTTTCAGTTCGGCCTACCCATTGACGGTCGAGCCATGACGGGACCCACTGTCTGGGGATGGGGAGCCCTGATAGAGGAGTATTTGGGACTCCAGTTACCGGAGGACGAGAATGTCCTCAGAGAGGGGCGACTGAGGATGAGTTAGTTGGAGAGACATTTCACTCATCTTCCAGATGATGCGGATGAGGTGACAGTGCAGAGATTCACCCGGGCATACATCTTGCGTCTCATCGGTGGGACATTATTTCCGGACCACTCTGGCACATATGTCCACCTCATGCACTTACCCTTGATCGGACACTTGCATGAGGCTAGGAGGTACAGTTGGGGATCTGCTTGTCTGGCTATCTTTACAGAGAGCTCTGCAAGGCCACTGCTCCGGATTACAGGGAGATAGGAGGGTGTTGTCTACTGCTGCAGCTGTGGGCATGGGATAGATTTCCACCATCGCCCCCGCGATCACTGTCCCAGACATACCAGAGGGGGATATAGGGATTGGCCCCCTAGCCCGCAGGTTAGAAATTTTCTCTACTTGCACTTGTAATTAAGTTAACTTTAAAGTTGTTTAACTTAGTTATTGTACTTGGTAGGTGGCACTTTCAGAAGACATTCCAGGATAGTCCGGCACACAACCTTCCCTATTACAGATACGCGCTGGACCGTCTTCGACTTGACGAGGTATGTAGGGGATAATGCATATTTTTATTCCAGGGTTTTGCCCATTTTAGTGTGTCATTTAATTGATAAAATAAATGTATAATTTCAGATCACCTGGATCCCGTACACTGAGGAGGTGACCGCATCACTGCCTCAGTACTGTTTTCACGGAAGTGACATGTGGACAGCAGTGGTGCCGCTCATTCACTTCCAGATTTCGAGTGGCACCAGCCGGATAGGGTTTTGCGACAGTTCGGACTACGCAGGCTATTCCTGAGCCACCGAAGCAGGTCGCGGAGGTCCATTGCCTTCACTTGTCCGGTCGGCATGATGAGGAGTGGCACATCCGCCATCAGCCATATATTGCACAGTGGGATATCCGGCGAGACTTGTGCGCTATCGCCGAGCCAACCGCACGACTAGTTCTAGGCCCACGATCTGATTACATGTCATGGTATAGACGGGTTACCAGGCGGTGTATTACACCTGTTAGGGGAGCGCTAGACCTTGTGGTAATATTGCATGCTATTTTCTGTATCTGATTTTCTTTAAATGCATTAGTATTGTAGCTAACTTTAATGTTAATAATTTGCACAGGTAGATGAGGTGTCCGCGCTACAGGACTACACTACACCTGAGGGGCAGGCTAGGTTCACCTTCGAAGCGCTTAGATCAGCGACAGAGTCCATCCTTCACGCCATTCAGGAGGTTGATCATGTGATTATTGACTCACATGCGGAGCCAGCACCCCATGCCCATCATATCCCAGATCCTACAAAGGGTGACCATGACCAGCCTCGCTCTCGTCGACGACGTCGCACTGCTCCACGACATACGTCACAGGCTGATGTTCTGTCCGCTTCGACAGTGCAGCAGATTCCACCATCGACTGCCCAGGAGACCACAATGACGATGCCTGATATTACTGCTTCATCTCATATGTACCTTACTGCACCTCATGATCCTTCATCCTCCCTCATGTTCCCGGCTGTACTATATGGTCAGCCACCATCCCAGGTGTACCCGTTTACTTCTGGTGTTCCATCCTCATTCCAGGCATTTCCACACATACCAGGAGTTTCATCTTCATTCCGTGCCTTTCCTTCCGGTGATGTTGGTCCATCACAGCCGTATCGTCCTGCACTTGATTTTCAGACTCAGGATCAGGGATCAGCACTTCCTGGCATGATGGCAGATGACTCAGAGCTTGTAGATAGAGGTGGAGGTGGAGCTGGAGGTAGAGCGGGAGCCAGGGGCAGAGGCAGAGTGGGAGCTAGAGGTAGAGGAGACACACACACCGGGGATGTGACTCCCGAGCCTGCGCAGAGGGTCAGTAGATATAGCCGCCACATTACCGATCCTGGATGTGGGACTGGACATCACTTACGTAGACATTAGCTTTCTTTTCCATATTTATTGTACATTTATGTACATCTATCTTACTACTTTATTGTCAAACATTAACATTTAGGATGCTTTTAATTATTACGATATTTTATTTGCTTGCGTAGGTACTTATATCTTTAATAATAAACTTTAAAATCA